>CM077675.1:312485326-313085326 GCA_039707655.1 Elymus sibiricus
GAAATCGAAGACCAAACGCACGTTGCGTCACGTCCGGCATCTGTTTTTGCCTGTTTTTGCTTGGAAATTCACAGAAAAGGCACGGATTGTCAGAAAATA
Source organism: Elymus sibiricus (assembly GCA_039707655.1). Lineage (NCBI taxonomy): Eukaryota > Viridiplantae > Streptophyta > Magnoliopsida > Poales > Poaceae > Elymus > Elymus sibiricus. The sequence goes on from CM077675.1 coordinate 312,485,426, forward strand.
AAAAAAATTGACGTGCCTCCTTGTGAAGTTAATTAGGAAGCGTTGAAAAAAATTGGGTCCGTTTGATGAAGGGGAGTAGCGAGATCGAATTGTAACACCCCTTCCGCCCATACCGACACCGGTGGGTTGCACATGATGTACAGGCATGCATGCATGAAATGTACCCATCTTTTGCCAGCACTTGAGAATGCACATCCAATTGTGCCACGCAAAATTTTAACGAAATCGAAGACCAAACCAACGTTGCGTCACGTCGGGCATCTGTTTTTGCCTGTTTTTGCATGGAAATTCACAGAAAAGGCACGGATTGTCAGAAAATAAAAAAAATTGACGTGCCTCCTTGTGAACTTCATTAGGAAGTGTGGAAAAAATTGGGTCCGTTTGATGAAGGGAAGTAGCGAGATCGAATTGTAACACCCCTTTCGCCCATACCGACACCGGTGGGTTGCACATGATGTACATGCATGCATGCTTGAAATGTACCCAACTTTTGCCAGCACATGAGAATGCACATCCAATTGTGCCACGCAAAATTTGAACGAAATCGAAGACCAAACGCACGTTGCGTCACGTCCGGCATCTGTTTTTGCCTGTTTTTGCTTGGAAATTCACACAAAAGGCACGGATTGTCAGAAAATAAAAAAAATTGACATGCGTCCTTGTGAAGTTCATTTGGAAGCGTGGAAAAAAATTGGGTCCGTTTGATGAAGGGGAGTAGCGAGATCGAATTATAACACCCCTTCCGCCCATACCGACACCGGTGGGTTGCACATGATGTACATGCATGCATGCATGAAATGTACCCAACTTTTGCCAGCACTTGAGAATGCACATCCAATTGTGTCTCGCAAAATTTGAACGAAATCGAAGACCAAACGCACGTTGCGTCACGTCCGGCATCTGTTTTTGCCTGTTTTTGCATGGAAATTCACAGAAAAGGCACGGATTGTCAAAAAATAAAAAAAATTGACGTGCCTCCTTGTGAACTTCATTAGGAAGCGTGGAAAAAAATTGGGTCTGTTTGATGAAGGGGAGTAGCGAGATCGATTTGTAACACCCCTTCCGCCCATACCGACACCGGTGGGTTGCACATGATGTACATGCATGCATGCATGAAATGTACCGAACTTTTCCCAGCACTTGAGAATGCACATCCAATTGTGCCACGCAAAATTTGAACAAAATCGAAGACAAACGCACGTTGCGTCACGTCCGGCATCAGTTTTTGCCTGTTTTTGCATGGAAATTCACAGAAAAGGCACGGATTGTCAGAAAATAAGAAAATTAACGTGCCTCCTTGTGAACTTCGTTAGGAAGCGTGGAAAAAATTGGGTCCGTTTGATGAAGGGAAGTAGCGAGATCGAATTGTAACACCCCTTTCGCCCATACCGACACCGGTGGGTTGCACATGATGTACATGCATGCATGCTTGAAATGTACCCAACTTTTGCCAGCACTTGAGAATGCACATCCAATTGTGCCACGCAAAATTTGAACGAAATCGAAGACCAAACGCACGTTGCGTCACGTACGGCATCTGTTTTTGCCTGTTTTTGCTTGGAAATTCACAGAAAAGGCACGGATTGTCAGAAAATAAAAAAAATTGACGTGCGTCCTTGTGAAGTTCATTAGGAAGCGTGGAATAAAATTGGGTCCATTTGATGAATGGGATTAGCGAGATGGAATTGTAGCACCCCTTCCGCCCATACCGACACCGGTGGGTTGCACATGATGTACATACATGCATGCATGAAATGTACCCAACTTTTGCCAGCACTTGAGAATGCACATCCAATTGTGCCACGCAAAATTTGAACGAAATCGAAGACCAAACGCACGTTGCGTCACGTCCGGCATCTGTTTTTGATTGTTTTTGCATGGAAATTCGCAGAAAAGGCACGGATTGTTAGAAAATAAAAAAAATTGACGTGCCTCCGTGTGAACTTCATTAGGAAGCGTGGAAAAAAATTGGGTTTGTTTGATGAAGGGGAATAGCGAGATCGATTTGTAACACCCCTTCCGCCCATACCGACACCGGTGGGTTGCACACGATGTACATGCATGCATGCATGAAATTTACCGAACTTTTGCCAGCACTTGAGAATGCACATCCAATTGTGCCACGCAAAATTTGAACAAAATCGAAGACAAACGCACGTTGCGTCACGTCCGGCATCAGTTTTTGCCTGTTTTTGCATGGAAATTCACAGAAAAGGCACGGATTGTCAGAAAATAAGAAAATTGACGTGCCTCCTTGTGAACTTCGTTAGGAAGCGTGGAAAAAATTGGGTCCGTTTGATGAAGGGAAGTAGCGAGATCGAATTGTAACACCCCTTTCGCCCATACCGACACCGGTGGGTTGCACATGATGTACATGCATGCATGCTTGAAATGTACCCAACTTTTGCCAGCACTTGAGAATGCACATCCAATTGTGCCACGCAAAATTTGAACGAAATCGAAGACCAAACGCACGTTGCGTCACGTCCGGCATCTGTTTTTGCCTGTTTTTGCTTGGAAATTCACAGAAAAGGCACGGATTGTCAGAAAATAAAAAAAATTGACATGCGTCCTTGTGAAGTTCATTAGGAAGCGTGGAATAAAATTGGGTCCATTTGATGAATGGGATTAGTGAGATCGAATTGTAGCACCCCTTCCGCCCATACCGACACCGGTGGGTTGCACATGATGTACATGCATGCATGCATGAAATGTACCCAACGTTTGCCAGCACTTGAGAATGCACATCCAATTGTGCCACGCACAATTTGAACGAAATCGAAGACCAAACGCACGTTGCGTCACGTCCGGCATCTGTTTTTGCCTGTTTTTGCATGGAAATTCGCAGAAAAGGCACGGATTGTTAGAAAATAAAAAAAATTGACGTGCCTCCTTGTGAACTTCATTAGGAAGCGTGGAAAAAAATTGGGTCTGTTTGATGAAGGGGAGTAGCGAGATCGATTTGTAACACCCCTTCCGCCCATACCGACACCGGTGGGTTGCACATGATGTACATGCATGCATGCATGAAATGTACCGAACTTTTGCCAGCACTTGAGAATGCACATCCAATTGTGCCACGCAAAATTTGAACAAAATCGAAGACAAACGCACGTTGCGTCACGTCCGGCATCAGTTTTTGCCTGTTTTTGCATGGAAATTCACAGAAAAGGCACGGATTGTCAGAAAATAAGAAAATTGACGTGCCTCCTTGTGAACTTCGTTAGGAAGCGTGGAAAAAATTGGGTCCATTTGATGAAGGGAAGTAGCGAGATCGAATTGTAACACCCCTTTCGCCCATACCGACACCGGTGGGTTGCACATGATGTACATGCATGCATGCTTGAAATGTACCCAACTTTTGCCAGCACTTGAGAATGCACATCCAATTGTGCCACGCAAAATTTGAACGAAATCGAAGACCAAACGCACGTTGCGTCACGTCCGGCATCTGTTTTTGCCTGTTTTTGCATGGAAATTCGCAGAAAAGGCACGGATTGTCAGAAAATAAAAAAAATTGACGTGCCTCCTTGTGAACTTCATTAGGAAGCGTGGAAAAAAATTGGGTCTGTTTGATGACGGGGAGTAGCGAGATCGAATTGTAACACCCCTTCCGCCCATACCGACACCGGTGGGTTGCACATGATGTACATGCATGCATGCATGAAATGTACCCAACTTTTGCCAGCACTTGAGAATGCACATCCAATTGTGCCACGCAAAATTTGAACAAAATCGAAGACAAACGCACGTTGCGTCACGTCCGGCATCAGTTTTTGCCTGTTTTTGCATGGAAATTCACAGAAAAGGCACGGATTGTCAGAAAATAAGAAAATTGACGTGCCTCCTTGAGAACTTCGTTAGGAAGCGTGGAAAAAATTGGGTCCGTTTGATGAAGGGAAGTAGCGAGATCGAATTGTAACACCCCTTTCGCCCATACCGACACCGGTGGGTTGCACATGATGTACATGCATGCATGCTTGAAATGTACCCAACTTTTGCCAGCACTTGAGAATGCACATCCAATTGTGCCACGCAAAATTTGAACGAAATCGAAGACCAAACGCACGTTGCGTCACGTCCGGCATCTGTTTTTGCCTGTTTTTGCTTGGAAATTCACAGAAAAGGCACGGATTGTCAGAAAATAAAAAAAATTGACATGCGTCCTTGTGAAGTTCATTAGGAAGCGTGGAATAAAATTGGGTCCATTTGATGAATGGGATTAGTGAGATCGAATTGTAGCACCCCTTCCGCCCATACCGACACCGGTGGGTTGCACATGATGTACATGCATGCATGCATGAAATGTACCCAACGTTTGCCAGCACTTGAGAATGCACATCCAATTGTGCCACGCACAATTTGAACGAAATCGAAGACCAAACGCACGTTGCGTCACGTCCGGCATCTGTTTTTGCCTGTTTTTGCATGGAAATTCGCAGAAAAGGCACGGATTGTTAGAAAATAAAAAAAATTGACGTGCCTCCTTGTGAACTTCATTAGGAAGCGTGGAAAAAAATTGGGTCTGTTTGATGAAGGGGAGTAGCGAGATCGATTTGTAACACCCCTTCCGCCCATACCGACACCGGTGGGTTGCACATGATGTACATGCATGCATGCATGAAATGTACCGAACTTTTGCCAGCACTTGAGAATGCACATCCAATTGTGCCACGCAAAATTTGAACAAAATCGAAGACAAACGCACGTTGCGTCACGTCCGGCATCAGTTTTTGCCTGTTTTTGCATGGAAATTCACAGAAAAGGCACGGATTGTCAGAAAATAAGAAAATTGACGTGCCTCCTTGTGAACTTCGTTAGGAAGCGTGGAAAAAATTGGGTCCATTTGATGAAGGGAAGTAGCGAGATCGAATTGTAACACCCCTTTCGCCCATACCGACACCGGTGGGTTGCACATGATGTACATGCATGCATGCTTGAAATGTACCCAACTTTTGCCAGCACTTGAGAATGCACATCCAATTGTGCCACGCAAAATTTGAACGAAATCGAAGACCAAACGCACGTTGCGTCACGTCCGGCATCTGTTTTTGCCTGTTTTTGCATGGAAATTCGCAGAAAAGGCACGGATTGTCAGAAAATAAAAAAAATTGACGTGCCTCCTTGTGAACTTCATTAGGAAGCGTGGAAAAAAATTGGGTCTGTTTGATGACGGGGAGTAGCGAGATCGAATTGTAACACCCCTTCCGCCCATACCGACACCGGTGGGTTGCACATGATGTACATGCATGCATGCATGAAATGTACCCAACTTTTGCCAGCACTTGAGAATGCACATCCAATTGTGCCACGCAAAATTTGAACAAAATCGAAGACAAACGCACGTTGCGTCACGTCCGGCATCAGTTTTTGCCTGTTTTTGCATGGAAATTCACAGAAAAGGCACGGATTGTCAGAAAATAAGAAAATTGACGTGCCTCCTTGAGAACTTCGTTAGGAAGCGTGGAAAAAATTGGGTCCGTTTGATGAAGGGAAGTAGCGAGATCGAATTGTAACACCCCTTTCGCCCATACCGACACCGGTGGGTTGCACATGATGTACATGCATGCATGCTTGAAATGTACCCAACTTTTGCCAGCACTTGAGAATGCACATCCAATTGTGCCACGCAAAATTTGAACGAAATCGAAGACCAAACGCACGTTGCGTCACGTCCGGCATCTGTTTTTGCCTGTTTTTGCTTGGAAATTCACAGAAAAGGCACGGATTGTCAGAAAATAAAAAAAATTGACATGCGTCCTTGTGAACTTCATTAGGAAGCGTGGAATAAAATTGGGTCTGTTTGATGAATGGGAGTAGCGAGATCGAATTGTAACACCCCTTCCGCCCATACCGACACCGGTGGGTTGCACATGATGTACATGCATGCATGCATGAAATGTACCCAACTTTTGCCAGCACTTGAGAATGCACATCCAATTGTGCCATGCAAAATTTGAACAAAATCGAAGACCAAACGCACGTTGCGTCACGTCCGGCATCAGTTTTTGCCTGTTTTTGCATGGAAATTCACAGAAAAGGCACGGATTGTCAGAAAATAAAAAAAATTGGCGTGCCTCCTTGTGAACTTCATTAGGAAGCGTGGAAAAAATTGGGTCCGTTTGATGAAGGGAAGTAGCGAGATCGAATTGTAACACCCCTTTCGCCCATACCGACACCGGTGGGTTGCACATGATGTACATGCATGCATGCTTGAAATGTACCCAACTTTTGCCAGCACTTGAGAATGCACATCCAATTGTGCCACGCAAAATTTGAACGAAATCGAAGACCAAACGCACGTTGCGTCACGTCCGGCATCTGTTTTTGCCTGTTTTTGCTTGGAAATTCACAGAAAAGGCACGGATTGTCAGAAAATAAAAAAAATTGACGTGCGTCCTTGTGAAGTTCATTAGGAAGCGTGGAAAAAAAATGGGTCCGTTTGATGAAGGGGAGTAGCGAGATCGAATTATAACACCCCTTCCGCCCATACCGACACCGGTGGGGTGCACATGATGTACATGCATGCATGCATGAAATGTACCCAACTTTTGCCAGCACTTGAGAATGCACATCCAATTGTGTCTCGCAAAATTTGAACGAAATCGAAGACCAAACGCACGTTGCGTCACGTCCGGCATTTGTTTTTGCCTGTTTTTGCATGGAAATTCACAGAAAAGGCACGGATTGTCAGAAAATAAAAAAAATTGACGTGCCTCCTTGTGAGTTTCATTAGGAAGCGTGGAAAAAAATTGGGTCCATTTGATGAAGTGGAGTAGCGAGATCGAATTGTAACACCCCTTCCGCCCAAACCGACACCGGTGGGTTGCACATGATGTACATGCATGAATGCATGAAATGTACCCAACTTTTGCCAGCACTTGAGAATGCACATCCAATTGTGCCACGCAAAATTTGAACGAAATCGAAGACCAAACGCACGTTGCGTCACGTATGGCATCTGTTTTTGCCTGTTTTTGCATGGAAATTCACAGAAAAGGCATGGATTGTCAGAAAATAAAAAAAATTGACGTGCCTCCTTGTGAACTTCATTAGGAAGCGTGGAAAAAATTGGGTCCGTTTGATGAAGGGGAGTAGCGAGATCGAATTGTAACACCCCTTCCGCCCATACCGACACCGGTGGGTTGCACATGATGTACATGCATGCATGCATGAAATGTACCCAACATTTGCCAGCACTTGAGAATGCACATCCAATTGTGCCACGCAAAATTTGAACGAAATCGAAGACCAAACGCACGTTGCGTCACGTCCGGCATCTGTTTTTGCCTGTTTTTGCATGGAAATTCACAGAAAAGGCACGGATTGACAGAAAATAAAAAAAATTGACGTGCCTCCTTGTGAACTTCATTAGGAAGCGTGGAAAAAATTGGGTCCGTTTGATGAAGGGGAGTAGCGAGATCGAATTGTAACACCCCTTTCGCCCATACCGACACCGGTGGGTTGCACATGATGTACTTGCATGCATGCTTGAAATGTACCCAACTTTTGCCAGGACTTGAGAATGCACATCCAATTGTGCCACGCAAAATTTGATCGAAATCGAAGACCAAACGCACGTTGCGTCACGTCCGGCATCTGTTTTTGCCTGTTTTTGCTTGGAAATTCACAGAAAAGGCACGGATTGTCAGAAAATAAAAAAAATTGACGTGCCTCCTTGTGAAGTTCATTAGGAAGCGTTGAAAAAAATTGGGTCCGTTTGATGAAGGGGAGTAGCGAGATAGAATTGTAACACCCCTTCCGCCCATACCGACAGTGGTGGGTTGCACATGATGTACATGCATGCATGCATGAAATGTACCCAACTTTTGCCAGCAATTGAGAATGCACATCCAATTGTGCCACGCAAGATTTGAACGAAATCAAAGACCAAACGCACGTTGCGTCACGTCCGGCATCTGTTTTTGCCTGTTTTTGCATGGAAATTCACAGAAAAGGCACGGATTGTCAGAAAATAAAAAAAATTGACGTGCGTCCTTGTGAAGTTCATTAGGAAGCGTGGAAAAAAATTTGGGTCCGTTTGATGAAGGGGAGTAGCGAGATCGAATTGTAACACCCCTTCCGCCCATACCGACACCGGTGGGTTGCACATGATGTACATGCATGCATGCATGAAATGTACCCAACTTTTGCCAGCACTTGAGAATGCACATCCAATTGTGCCACGCAAAATTTGAACTAAATCGAAAACCAAACGCACGTTGCGTCACGTCCGGCATCTGTTTTTGCCTGTTCTTGCATGGAAATTCACAGAAAAGGCACGGATTGTCAGAAAAAAAAAATTGACGTGCCTCCTTGTGAACTTCATTAGGAAGCATGCAAAAAATTGGGTCCATTTGATGAAGGGGAGTAGCGAGATCGAATTGTAACACCCCTTCCGCCCATACCGACACCGGTGGGTTGCACATGATGTACATGCATGCATGCTTGAAATGTTCCCAACTTTTGCCAGCACTTGATAATGCACATCCAATTGTGCCACGCAAAATTTGATCGAAATCGAAGACCAAACGCACGTTGCGTCACATCCGGCATCTGTTTTTGCCTGTTTTTGCTTGGAAATTCACAGAAAAGGCACGGATTGTCAGAAAATAAAAAAAATTGACGTGCCTCCTGGTGAAGTTCATTAGGAAGCGTGGAAAAAATTGGGTCCGTTTGATGAAGGGGAGTAGCGAGATCGAATTGTAACACCCCTTCCGCCCATACCGACACCGGTGGGTTGCACATGATGTACATGCATGCATGCATGAAATGTACCCAACATTTGCCAGCACTTGAGAATGCACATCCAATTGTGCCACACAAAATTTGAACGAAATCGAAGACCAAACGCACGTTGCGTCACGTCCGGCATCTGTTTTTGCCTGTTTTTGCATGGAAATTCACAGAAAAGGCACGGATTGACAGAAAATAAAAAAAATTGACGTGCCTCCTTGTGAACTTCATTAGGAAGCGTGGAAAAAATTGGGTCCGTTTGATGAAGGGGAGTAGCGAGATCGAATTGTAACACCCCTTTCGCCCATACCGACACCGGTGGGTTGCACATGATGTACTTGCATGCATGCTTGAAATGTACCCAACTTTTGCCAGGACTTGAGAATGCACATCCAATTGTGCCACGCAAAATTTGATCGAAATCGAAGACCAAACGCACGTTGCGTCACGTCCGGCATCTGTTTTTGCCTGTTTTTGCTTGGAAATTCACAGAAAAGGCACGGATTGTCAGAAAATAAAAAAAATTGACGTGCCTCCTTGTGAAGTTCATTAGGAAGCGTTGAAAAAAATTGGGTCCGTTTGATGAAGGGGAGTAGCGAGATAGAATTGTAACACCCCTTCCGCCCATACCGACATTGGTGGGTTGCACATGATGTACATGCATGCATGCATGAAATGTACCCAACTTTTGCCAGCAATTGAGAATGCACATCCAATTGTGCCACGCAAGATTTGAACGAAATCAAAGACCAAACGCACGTTGCGTCACGTCCGGCATCTGTTTTTGCCTGTTTTTGCATGGAAATTCACAGAAAAGGCACGGATTGTCAGAAAATAAAAAAAATTGACGTGCGTCCTTGTGAAGTTCATTAGGAAGCGTGGAAAAAAATTTGGGTCCGTTTGATGAAGGGGAGTAGCGAGATCGAATTGTAACACCCCTTCCGCCCATACCGACACCGGTGGGTTGCACATGATGTACATGCATGCATGCATGAAATGTACCCAACTTTTGCCAGCACTTGAGAATGCACATCCAATTGTGCCACGCAAAATTTGAACTAAATCGAAAACCAAACGCACGTTGCGTCACGTCCGGCATCTGTTTTTGCCTGTTCTTGCATGGAAATTCACAGAAAAGGCACGGATTGTCAGAAAAAAAAAATTGACGTGCCTCCTTGTGAACTTCATTAGGAAGCATGCAAAAAATTGGGTCCATTTGATGAAGGGGAGTAGCGAGATCGAATTGTAACACCCCTTCCGCCCATACCGACACCGGTGGGTTGCACATGATCTACATGCATGCATGCTTGAAATGTTCCCAACTTTTGCCAGCACTTGATAATGCACATCCAATTGTGCCACGCAAAATTTGATCGAAATCGAAGACCAAACGCACGTTGCGTCACATCCGGCATCTGTTTTTGCCTGTTTTTGCTTGGAAATTCACAGAAAAGGCACGGATTGTCAGAAAATAAAAAAAATTGACGTGCCTCCTGGTGAAGTTCATTAGGAAGCGTGGAAAAAATTGGGTCCGTTTGATGAAGGGGAGTAGCGAGATCGAATTGTAACACCCCTTCCGCCCATACCGACACCGGTGGGTTGCACATGATGTACATGCATGCATGCATGAAATGTACCCAACATTTGCCAGCACTTGAGAATGCACATCCAATTGTGCCACGCAAAATTTGAACGAAATCGAAGACCAAACGCACGTTGCGTCACGTCCGGCATCTGTTTTTGCCTGTTTTTGCATGGAAATTCACAGAAAAGGCACGGATTGACAGAAAATAAAAAAAATTGACGTGCCTCCTTGTGAACTTCATTAGGAAGCGTGGAAAAAATTGGGTCCGTTTGATGAAGGGGAGTAGCGAGATCGAATTGTAACACCCCTTTCGCCCATACCGACACCGGTGGGTTGCACATGATGTACTTGCATGCATGCTTGAAATGTACCCAACTTTTGCCAGGACTTGAGAATGCACATCCAATTGTGCCACGCAAAATTTGATCGAAATCGAAGACCAAACGCACGTTGCGTCACGTCCGGCATCTGTTTTTGCCTGTTTTTGCTTGGAAATTCACAGAAAAGGCACGGATTGTCAGAAAATAAAAAAAATTGACGTGCCTCCTTGTGAAGTTCATTAGGAAGCGTTGAAAAAAATTGGGTCCGTTTGATGAAGGGGAGTAGCGAGATAGAATTGTAACACCCCTTCCGCCCATACCGACATTGGTGGGTTGCACATGATGTACATGCATGCATGCATGAAATGTACCCAACTTTTGCCAGCAATTGAGAATGCACATCCAATTGTGCCACGCAAGATTTGAACGAAATCAAAGACCAAACGCACGTTGCGTCACGTCCGGCATCTGTTTTTGCCTGTTTTTGCATGGAAATTCACAGAAAAGGCACGGATTGTCAGAAAATAAAAAAAATTGACGTGCGTCCTTGTGAAGTTCATTAGGAAGCGTGGAAAAAAATTTGGGTCCGTTTGATGAAGGGGAGTAGCGAGATCGAATTGTAACACCCCTTCCGCCCATACCGACACCGGTGGGTTGCACATGATGTACATGCATGCATGCATGAAATGTACCCAACTTTTGCCAGCACTTGAGAATGCACATCCAATTGTGCCACGCAAAATTTGAACTAAATCGAAAACCAAACGCACGTTGCGTCACGTCCGGCATCTGTTTTTGCCTGTTCTTGCATGGAAATTCACAGAAAAGGCACGGATTGTCAGAAAAAAAAAATTGACGTGCCTCCTTGTGAACTTCATTAGGAAGCATGCAAAAAATTGGGTCCATTTGATGAAGGGGAGTAGCGAGATCGAATTGTAACACCCCTTCCGCCCATACCGACACCGGTGGGTTGCACATGATCTACATGCATGCATGCTTGAAATGTTCCCAACTTTTGCCAGCACTTGATAATGCACATCCAATTGTGCCACGCAAAATTTGATCGAAATCGAAGACCAAACGCACGTTGCGTCACATCCGGCATCTGTTTTTGCCTGTTTTTGCTTGGAAATTCACAGAAAAGGCACGGATTGTCAGAAAATAAAAAAAATTGACGTGCCTCCTGGTGAAGTTCATTAGGAAGCGTTGAAAAAAATTGGGTCCGTTTGATGAAGGGGAGTAGCGAGATCGAATTGTAACACCCCTTCCGCCCATACCGACACCGGTGGGTTGCACATGATGTACATGCATGCATGCATGAAATGTACCCAACTTTTGCCAGCACATGAGAATGCACATCCAATTGTGCCACGCAAAATTTGAACTAAATCGAAAACCAAACGCACGTTGCGTCACGTCCGGCATCTGTTTTTGCCTGTTCTTGCATGGAAATTCACAGAAAAGGCACGGATTGTCAGAAAAAAAAAATTGACGTGCCTCCTTGTGAACTTCATTAGGAAGCATGCAAAAAATTGGGTCCATTTGATGAAGGGGAGTAGCGAGATCGAATTGTAACACCCCTTCCGCCCATACCGACACCGGTGGGTTGCACATGATCTACATGCATGCATGCTTGAAATGTACCCAACTTTTGCCAGCACTTGATAATGCACATCCAATTGTGCCACGCAAAATTTGATCGAAATCGAAGACCAAACGCACGTTGCGTCACATCCGGCATCTGTTTTTGCCTGTTTTTGCTTGGAAATTCACAGAAAAGGCACGGATTGTCAGAAAATAAAAAAAATTGACGTGCCTCCTGGTGAAGTTCATTAGGAAGCGTTGAAAAAAATTGGGTCCGTTTGATGAAGGGGAGTAGCGAGATCTAATTGTAACACCCCTTCCGCCCATACCGACACCGGTGGGTTGCACCAGATGTACATGCATGCATGCATGAAATGTACCCATCTTTTGGCAGCACTTGAGAATGCACGTCCAATTGTGCCACGCAAAATTTGAACGAAATCGAAGACCAAACCAACGTTGCGTCACGTCTGGCATCTGCTTTTGCCTGTTTTTGCATGGAAATTCACAGAAAAGGCACGGATTGACAGAAAATAAAAAAAATTGACGTGCGTCCTTGTGAAGTTCATTAGGAAGCGTGGAAAAAAATTGGGTCTGTTTGATGAAGGGGAGTAGCGAGATCGAATTGTAACACCACTTCCGCCCATATAGACACCGGTGGGTTGCACATGATGTACATGCATGCATGCATGAAATGTACCCAACTTTTGCCAGCACTTGAGAATACACATCCAATTGTGCCACGCAAAATTTGAACGAAATCGAAGACCAAACGCACGTTGCGTCACGTCCGGCATCTGTTTTTGCCTGTTTTTGCATGGAAATTCACAGAAAAGGCACGGATTGTCAGAAAATAAAAAAAATTGACGTGCCTCCTTGTGAAGTTCATTAGGAAGCGTGGAAAAAAATTGGCTCCGTTTGATGAATGGGAGTAGCGAGATCGAATTGTAGCACCCCTTCCGCCCATTCCGACACCGGTGGGTTGCACATGATGTACATGCATGCATGCATGAAATGTACCCAACTTTTGCTAGCACTTGAGAATGCACATCCAATTGTGCCACTCAAAATTTGAACGAAATCGAAGAGCAAACGCACGTTGCGTCACGTCCGGCATCTGTTTTTGCCTGTTTTTGCATGGAAATTCGCAGAAAAGGCACGGATTGTCAGAAAATAAAAAAAATTGACGTGCCTCCTTGTGAACTTCATTAGGAAGCGTGGAAAAAAATTGGGTCTGTTTGATGAAGGGGAGTAGCAAGATCGAATTGTAACACCCCTTCCGCCCATACCGACACCGGTGGGTTGCACATGATGTACATGCATGCATGCTTGAAATGTACCCAACTTTTGCCAGCACTTTAGAATGCACATCCAATTGTGCCACGCAAAATTTGAAAGAAATCGAAGACGAAACGCACGTTGCGTCACATCCGGCATCTGTTTTTGCCTGTTTTTGCTTGGAATTTCACAGAAAAGGCACGGATTGTCAGAAAATAAGAAAAATTGACGTGCCACCTTGTGAAGTTCATTAGGAAGCGTGGAAAAAAATTGGGTCCGTTTGATGAAGGGGAGTAGCGAGATCGAATTGTAACACCCCTTCCGCCCATACCGACACCGGTGGGTTGCACATGATGTACATGCATGCATGGATGAAATGTACCTAACTTTTGCCAGCACTTGAGAATGCACATCCAATTGTGCCACGCAAAATTTGAACGAAATCGAAGACCAAACGCACGTTGCGTCACGTCTGGCATCTGTTTTTGCCTGTTTTTGCTTGGAATTTCACAGAAAAGGCACGGATTGTCAGAAAATAAAAAAATTGACGTGCGTCCTTGTGAAGTTCATTAGGAAGCGTGGAAAAAAATTGGGTCCGTTTGATGAAGGGGAGTAGCGAGATCGAATTGTAACACCCCTTCCGCCCATACCAACACCGGTGGGTTGCACATGATATACATGGATGCATGCATGAAATGTACCCAACTTTTGCCAGCACTTGAGAATGCACATCCAATTGTGCCACGCAAAATTTGATCTAAATCGAAAACCAAACGCACGTTGCATCACGTCCGGCATCTGTTTTTGCCTGTTCTTGCATGGAAATTCACAGAAAAGGCACGGATTGTCAGAAAATAAAAAAAATTGTCGTGTCTCCTTGTGAACTTCATTAGGAAGCATGCAAAAAATTGGGTCCGTTTTTTGAAGGGGAGTAGCGAGATCGAATTGTAACACCCCTTCCGCCCATACCGACACCGGTGGGTTGCACATGATGTACATGCATGCATGCTTGAAATGTACCCAACTTTTGCCAGCACTTGAGAATGCACATCCAATTGTGCCACGCAAAATTTGATCGAAATCGAAGACCAAACGCTCGTTGCGTCACATCCGGCATCTGTTTTTGCCTGTTTTTGCTTGGAAATTCACAGAAAAGGCATGGATTGTCAGAAAATAAAAAAAATTGACGTGCCTCCTTGTGAAGTTCATTAGGAAGCGTTGAAAAAAATTGGGTCCGTTTGATGAAGGGGAGTAGCGAGATCGAATTGTAACACCCCTTCCGCCCATACCGACACCGGTGGGTTGCACATGATGTACATGCATGCATGCATGAAATGTACCCATCTTTTGGCAGCACTTGAGAATGTACATCCAATTGTGCCACGCAAAATTTGAACGAAATTGAAGACCAAACCAACGTTGCGTCACGTCCGGCATCTGTTTTTGCCTGTTTTTGCATGGAAATTCACAGAAAAGGCACGGATTGTCAGAAAATAAAAAAAATTGACGTGCCTCCATGTGAAGTTCATTAGGAAGCGTGGAAAAAATTTGGTCCGTTTGTTGAAGGGGAGTAGCGAGATCGAATTGTAACACCCCTTTCGCCCAAACCGACACCGTTGGGTTGCACATGATGTACATGCATGCATGCTTGAAATGTACCCAACTTTTGCCAGCACTTGAGAATGCACATCCAATTGTGCCACGCAAAATTTGATCGAAATCGAAGACCAAACGCACGTTGCGTCATGTCCGGCATCTGTTTTTGCCTGTTTTTGCTTGGAAATTCACAGAAAAGGCACGGATTGTCAGAAAATAAAAAAATTGACGTGCGTCCTTGTGAAGTTCATTAGGAAGCGTTGAAAAAAATTGGGTCCGTTTGATGAAGGGGAGTAGCGAGATCGAATTGTAACACCCCTTCAGCCCATACCGACACCGGTGGGTTGCACATGATGTACATGCATGCATGCATGAAATGTACCCAACTTTTGCCAGCACTTGAGAATGCACATCCAATTGTGCCACGCAAAATTTGAACGAAATCGAAGACCAAACGCACGTTGCGTCACGTCTGGCATCTGTTTTTGCCTGTTTTTGCATGGAAATTCACAGAAAAGGCACGGATTGTCAGAAAATAAAAAAAATTGACGTGCCTCCTTGTGAACTTCATTAGGAAGCGTAGAAAAAATTGGGTCCGTTTGATGAAGGGGAGTAGCGAGATCGAATTGTAACACCCCTTTCCCCCAAACCGACACCGGTGGGTTGCACATGATGTACATGCATGCATGCTTGAAATGTACCCAACTTTTGCCAGCACTTGACAATGCACATCCAATTGTGCCACGCAAAATTTGAACAAAATCGAAGACCAAACGCACGTTGCGTCACGTCTGGCATCTATTTTTCCCTGTTTTTGCATGGAAATTCACAGAAAAGGCACGGATTGTCAAAAAATAAAAAAATTTACGTGCGTCCTTGTGACGTTCATTAGGAAGCGTGGAAAAAAATTGGGTCCGTTTGATGAAGGGGAGTAGCGAGATCGAATTGTAACACCCCTTCCGCCCATACCGACACCGGTGGATTGCACATGATGTACATGCATGCATGCATGAAATGTACCCAAACTTTTGCCAGCACTTGAGAATGCACATCCAATTGTGTCACGCAAAATTTGAACGAAATCGAAGACCAAACGCATGTTGCGTCACGTCCGGCATTTGTTTTTGCCTGTTTTTGCATGGAAATTCACAGAAAAGGCACGGATTGTCAGAAAATAAAAAAAATTGACGTGCCTCCTTGTGAACTTCATTAGGAAGCGTAGAAAAAATTGCATCCGTTTGATGAAGGGGAGTAGCAAGATCGAATTGTAACACCCCTTTCGCCCATACCGACACCGGTGGGTTGCACATGATGTACATGCATGCATGCTTGAAATGTACCCAACTTTTGCCAGCACTTGAGAATGCACATCCAATTGTGCCACGCAAAATTTCAACGAAATCGAACACCAAACGCACATTGCGTCACGTCCGGCTTCTGTTTTTGCCTCTTTTTGCATGGAAATTCACAGAAAAGGCACGGATTGTTAGAAAATAAAAAAAATTGACGTGCCTCCTTGTGAACTTCATTAGGAAGCGTGGAAAAAATTGGGTCCGTTTGATGAAGGGGAGTAGCGAGATCGAATTGTAACACCCCTTTCGCCCAAAACGACACCGGTGGGTTGCACATGATGTACATGCATGCATGCTTGAAATGTACCCAACTTTTGCCAGCACTTAAGAATGCACATCCAATTGTGCCACGCAAAATTTGAACGAAATCGAAGAACAAACGCACGTTGCGTCACGTCTGGCATCTGTTTTTGCCTGTTTTTGCATGGAAATTCACAGAAAAGGCACGGATTGTCAGAAAATAAAAAAATTGACGTGCGTCCTTGTGACGTTCATTAGGAAGCGTGGAAAAAAATTGGGTCCGTTTGATGAAGGGGAGTAGCGAGATCGAATTGTAACACCCCTTCCGCCCATACCGACACCGGTGGGTTGCACATGATGTACATGCATGCATGCATGAAATGTACCCAACTTTTGCCAGCACTTGAGAATGCACATCCAATTGTGTCACGCAAAATTTGAACGAAATCGAAAACCAAACGCACGTTGCGTCACGTCCGGCATTTGTTTTTGCCTGTTTTTGCATGGAAATTCACAGAAAAGGCACGGATTGTCAGAAAATAAAAAAAATTGACGTGCCTCCTTGTGAACTTCATTAGGAAGCGTAGAAAAAATTGGATCCGTTTGATGAAGGGGAGTAGCGAGATCGAATTGTAACATCCCTTTCGCCCATACCGACACCGGTGGGTTGCACATGATGTACATGCATGCATGCTTGAAATGTTCCCAACTTTTGCCAGCACTTGAGAATGCACATCCAATTGTGCCACGCAAAATTTCAACGAAATCGAACACCAAACGCACATTGCGTCACGTCCGGCATCTGTTTTTGCATCTTTTTGCATGGAAATTCACAGAAAAGGCACGGATTGTCAGAAAATAAAAAAAATTGACGTGCCTCCTTGTGAACTTCATTAGGAAGCGTGGAAAAAAATTGGGTCCGTTTGATGAAGCGGAGTAGCGAGATCGAATTGTAACACCCCTTCCGCCCATACCGACACCGGTGGGTTGCACATGATGTACATGCATGCATGCATGAAATGTACCCAACTTTTGCCAGCACTTGAGAATGCACATCCAATTGTGCCACGCAAATTTTGAACGAAATCGAAGACCAAACGCACGTTGCGTCACGTCCGGCATCTGTTTTTGCATCGAAATTCACAGAAAAGGCATGGATTGTCAGAAAATAAAAAAAATTTACGTGCCTCCTTGTGAATTTCATTAGGAAGCATGGAAAAAAATTGGGTCCGTTTGATGAAGGGGAGTAGCGAGATCGAATTGTAACACCCCTTCCGCCCATACCGACACCGGCGGGTTGCACATGATGTACATGCATGAATGCATGAAATGTACGCAACTTTTGCCAGCACTTGAGAATGCACATCCAATTGCGCCACGCAAAATTTGATCGAAATCGAAGACCAAACGCACGTTGCGTCACGTCCGGCATCTGTTTTTGCCTGTTTTTGCTTGGAAATTCACAGAAAAGGCACGGATTGTCAGAAAATAAAAAAAATTGACGTGCCTCCTTGTGAAGTTCATTAGGAAGCGTTGAAAAAAATTGGGTCCGTTTGATGAAGGGGAGTAGCGAGGTCGAATTGTAACACCCCTTCAGCCCATACCGACACCGGTGGGTTGCACGTGATGTACATGCATGCATGCATGAAATGTACCCTACTTTTTCCAGCACTTGAGAATTCACATCCAATTGTGCCACGCAAAATTTGAACGAAATCGAAGACCAAACGCACGTTGCGTCACGTCCGGCATCTGTTTTCGCCTGTTCTTGCATGGAAATTCACAGAAAAGGCACTGATTGTCAGAAAATAAAAAAAATTGACGTGCCTCCTTGTGAACTTCATTAGGAAGCATGGAAAAAATTGGGTCCGTTTGATGAAGGGGAGTAGCGAGATCGAATTGTAACACCCCTTCCGCCCATACCGACACCGGTGGGTTGCACATGATGTACATGCATGCATGCTTAAAATGTACCCAACTTTTGCCAGCACTTGAGAATGCACATCCAATTGTGCCACGCAAAATTTGATCGAAATCGAAGACCAAACGCACGTTGCGTCACGTCCGGCATCTGTTTTTGCCTGTTTTTGCTTGGAAATTCACAGAAAAGGCACGGATTGTCAAAAAATAAAAAAAATTGACGTGCCTCCTTGTGAAGTTCATTAGGAAGCGTTGAAAAAAATTGGGTCCATTTCATGAAGGGGAGTACCTAGGTCGAATTGTAACACCCCTTCAGCCCATACCGACACCGGTGGGTTGCACATGATGTACATGCATGCATGCATGAAATGTACCCAACTTTTGCCAGCACTTGAGAATGCACATCCAATTGTGCCACGCAAAATTTGAACGAAATCGAAGACCAAACGCACGTTGCGTCACGTCCGACATCTGTTTTTGCCGGTTTTTGCATGGAAATTCACAGAAAAGGCACGGATTGTCAGAAAATAAAAAAAATTGACGTGCCTCCTTGTGAACTTCATTAGGAAGCGTGGAAAAAATTGGGTCCGTTTGATGAAGGGGAGTAGCGAGATCGAATTGTAACACCCCTTTCGCCCAAACCGACACCGGTGGGTTGCACATGATGTACATGCATGCATGCATCAAATGTACCCAACTTTTGCCAGCACTTGAGAATGCACATCCAATTGTGCCACGCAAAATTTGAACTAAATCGAAAACGAAACGCACGTTGCGTCACGTCCGACATCTGTTTTTGCCTGTTCTTGCATGGAAATTCACAGAAAAGGCACGGATTGTCAGAAAATAAAAAAATTGACGTGCCTCCTTGTGAACTTCATTAGGAATCATGGAAAAAATGGGGTCCGTTTGATGAAGGGGAGTAGCGAGATCGAATTGTAACACCCCTTCCGCCCATACCGACACCGGTGGGTTGCACATGATGTACATGCATGCATGCTTGAAATGTACCCAACTTTTGCCAGCACTTGAGAATGCACATCCAATTGTGCCACGCAAAATTTGATCGAAATCGAAGACCAAACGCACATTGCGTCACGTCCGGCATCTGTTTTTGCCTGTTTTTGCTTGGAAATTCACAGAAAAGGCACGGATTGTCAGAAAATAAAAAAAATTGACGTGCCTCCTTGTGAAGTTCATTAGGAAGCGTTGAAAATAATTTGGTCCGTTTGATGAAGGGGAGTAGCGAGATCGAATTGTAACACCCCTTCAGCCCATACCGACACCGGTGGGTTGCATATGATGTACATGCATGCATGCATGCATGAAATGTACCCAACTTTTGCCAGCACTTGAGAATGCACATCCAATTGTGCCACGCAAAATTTGAACGAAATCGAAGACCAAACGCACGTTGCGTCACGTCCTACATCTGTTTTTGCGTGTTTTTGCATGGAAATTCCCAGAAAAGGCACGGATTGTCGGAAAATAAAAAAAATTGACGTGCCTGCTTGTGAACTTCATTAGGAAGCGTGGAAAAAATTGGGTCCGTTTGATGAAGGGGACTAGCGAGATCGAATTATAACACCCCTTTCGCACAAACCGACACCGGTGGGTTGCACATGATGTACATGCATGCATGCTTGAAATGTACCCAACTTTTGCCAGCACTTGAGAATGCACATCCAATTGTGCCACGCAAAATTTGATCGAAATCGAAGACCAAACGCACGTTGCGTCACGTCCGGCATCTGTTTTTGCCTGTTTTTGCTTGGAAATTCACAGAAAAGGCACGGAATGTCAGAAAATAAAAAAAATTGACGTGCCTCCTTGTGAAGTTCATTAGGAAGCGTTGAAAAAAATTGGGTTCGTTTGATGAAGGGGAGTAGCGAGATCGAATAGTAACAACCCTTCCGCCCATACCGACACCGGTGGGTTGCACATGATGTAAATGCATGCATGCATGCATGAAATGTACCCAACTTTTGCCAGCACTTGAGAATGCATATCCAATTGTGCCACGCAAGATTTGAACGTAATCGAAGACCAAACGCACGTTGCGTCACGTCCGGCATCTGCTTTTGCCTGTTTTTGCATGGAAATTCACAGAAAAGGCACGGATTGTCAGAAAATAAAAAAAATTGATGTGCCTCCTGGTGAACTTCATTAGGAAGCGTGGAAAAAAATTTGGTCCGTTCGATGAAGGGGAGTAGCGAGATCGAATTGTAACACCCCTTCCGCCCATACCGACACCGGTGGGTTGCACATGATGTACATGCATGCATGCATGAAATGTACCCAACTTTTGCCAGCACTTGAGAATGCACATCCAATTGTGCCACGCAAATTTTGAACGAAATCGAAGAACAATCGCACGTTGCGTCACGTCCGGCATCTGTTTTTGCCTCTTTTTGCATGGAAATTCACAGGAAAGGCACGGATTGTCAGAAAATAAAAAAAATTGACGTGCCTCCTTGTGAACTTCTTTAGGAAGCGTGGAAAAAAATTGGGTCCGTTTGATGAAGCGGAGTAGCGAGATCGAATTGTAACACCCCTTCCGCCCATAGCGACACCGGTGGGTTGCACATGATGTACATGCATGCATGCATGAAATGTACCCAACTTTTGCCAGCACTTGAGAATGCACATCCAATTGTGCCACGGAAATTTTGAACGAAATCGAAGACCAAACGCACGTTGCGTCACGTCCGGCATCTGTTTTTGCCTGTTTTTGCATGGAAATTCACAGAAAAGGCACGGATTGTCAGAAAATAAAAAAAATTGACGTGCCTCCTTGTGAATTTCATTAGGAAGCGTGGAAAAAAATTGGGTCCGTTTGATGAAGGGGAGTAGCGAGATCGAATTGTAACACCCCTTCCGCCCATACCGACACCGGTGGGTTGCACATGATGTACATGCACGAATGCATGAAATGTACCCAACTTTTGCTAGCACATGAGAATGCACATCCAATTGCGCCACACAAAATTTGAACGAAATCGAAGACCAAACGCACGTTGCGTCACGTCCGGCATCTGTTTTCGCCTGTTCTTGCATGGAAATTCACAGAAAAGGCACGGATTGTCAGAAAATAAAAAAATTTACGTGCCTCCTTGTGAACTTCATTAGGAAGCATGGAAAAAATTGGGTCCGTTTGATGAAGGGGAGTAGCGAGATCGAATTGTAACACCCCTTCCGCCCATACCGACACCGGTGGGTTGCACATGATGTACATGCATGCATGCATGAAATGTACCCAACTTTTGCCAGCGCTTGAGAATGCACATCCAATTGTGTCACGCAAAATTTGAACGAAATCGAAGACCAAACGCACGTTGCTTCACGTCCGGCATTTATTTTTGCCTGTTTTTGCATGGAAATTCACAGAAAAGGCACGGATTGTCAGAAAATAAAAAAAATTGACGTGCCTCCTTGTGAACTTCATTAGGAAGCGTAGAAAAAATTAGATCCGTTTGATGAAGGGGAGTAGCGAGATCGAATTGTAACACCCCTTTCGCCCATACTGACATCGGTGGGTTGCACATGATGTACATGCATGCATGCTTGAAATGTACCCAACTTTTGCCAGCACTTGAGAATGCACATCCAATTGTGCCACGCAAAATTTCAACGAAATCGAACACCAAACGCACATTGCGTCACGTCCGGCATCTATTTTTGCCTCTTTTTGCATGGAAATTCACAGAAAAGGCACGGATTGTCAGAAAATAAAAAAAATTGACGTGCCTCCTTGTGAACTTAATTAGGAAGCGTGGAAAAAAATTGGGTCCGTTTGATGAAGCGGAGTAGCGAGATCGAATTGTAACAGCCCTTCCGCCCATACCGACACCGGTGGGTTGCACATGATGTACATGCATGCATGCATGAAATGTACCCAACTTTTGCCAGCACTTGAGAATGCACATCCAATTGTGCCACGCAAATGTCGAACGAAATCGAAGACCAAACGCACGTTCCGTCATGTCTGGCATTTGTTTTTGCCTGTTTTTGCTTGGAAATTCACAGAAAAGGCACGGATTGTCAGAAAATAAAAAAAATTGACGTGCCTCCTTGTGAATTTCATTGGGAAGCGTGGAAAAAAATTGGGTCCGTTTGATGAAGGGGAGTAGTGAGATCGAATTGTAACACCCCTTCCGCCCATGCCGACACCGGTGGGTTGCACATGATGTACATGCATGAATGCATGAAATGTACCCAACTTTTGCCAGCACTTGAGAATGCACATCCAATTGTGCCACGCAAAATTTGAACGAAATCGAAGACCAAACGCACGTTGCGTCACGTCCGGCATCTGTTTTTGCCTATTTTTCGATGGAAATTCACAGAAAAGGCATGGATTGTCAGAAAATAAAAAAATTGACGTGCCTCCTTGTGAACTTCATAAGGAAGCGTGGAAAAAAATTGGGTCCGTTTGATGAAGGGGAGTAGCGAGATCGAATTGTAACACCCCTTCCGCCCATACCGACACCGGTGGGTTGCACATGATGTACATGCATGCATGCATGAAATGTACCCAACTTTTGCCAGCACTTGAGAATGCACATCCAATTGTGCCACGCAAAATTTGAACTAAATCGAAAACGAAACGCACGTTGCGTCACGTCCGACATCTGTTTTTGCCTGTTCTTGCATGGAAATTCACAGAAAAGGCACGGATTGTCAGAAAATAAAAAAATTGACGTGCCTCCTTGTGAACTTCATTAGGAAGCATGGAAAAAATTGGGTCCGTTTGATGAAGGGGAGTAGCGAGATCGAATTGTAACACCCCTTCCGCCCATACCGACACCGGTGGGTTGCACATGATGTACATGCATGCATGCTTGAAATGTACCCAACTTTTGCCAGCACTTGAGAATGCACATCCAATTGTGCCACGCAAAATTTGATCGAAATCGAAGACCAAACGCACGTTGCGTCACGTCCGGCATCTGTTTTTGCCTGTTTTTGCTTGGAAATTCACAGAAAAGGCACGGATTGTCAGAAAATAAAAAAAATTGACGTCCCTCCTTGTGAAGTTCATTAGGAAGCGTTGAAAAAAAATTGGTCCGTTTGATGAAGGGGAGTAGCGAGATCGAATTGTAACACCCCTTCAGCCATACCGACACCGGTGGGTTGCACATGATGTACATGCATGCATGCATGAAATGTACCCAACTTTTGCCAGCACTTGAGAATGCACATCCAATTGTGCCACGCAAAATTTGAACGAAATCGAAGACCAAACGCACGTTGCGTCACGTCCTACATCTGTTTTTGCCTGTTTTTGCATGGAAATTCACAGAAAAGCCACGGATTGTCGGAAAATAAAAAAAATTGACGTGCCTCCTTGTGAACTTCATTAGGAAGCGTGGAAAAAATTGGGTCCGTTTGATGAAGGGGAGTAGCGAGATCGAATTGTAACACCCCTTCCGCCCATACCGACACCGGTGGGTTGCACATGATGTACATGCATGCATGCTTGAAATGTACCCAACTTTTGCCAGCACTTGAGAATGCACATCCAATTGTGCCACGCAAAATTTGATCGAAATCGAAGACCAAACGCACGTTGCGTCACGTCCGGCATCTGTTTTTGCCTGTTTTTGCATGGAAATTCACAGAAAAGGCATGGATTGTCAGAAAATAAAAAAAATTGACGTGCCTCCTTGTGAACTTCATTAGGAAGCGTGGAAAAAAATTGGGTCCGTTTGATGAAGGGGAGTAGCGAGATCGAATTGTAACACCCCTTCCGCCCATACCGACACCGGTGGGTTGCACATGATGTACATGCATGCGTGCATGAAATGTACCCAACTTTTGCCAGCACTTGAGAATGCACATTCAATTGTGCCACGCAAAATTTGAACGAAATCGAAGACCAAACGCACGTTGCGTCATGTACGCCATCAGCTTTTTCCTATTTTTGCATGGAAATTCACAGAAAAGGCACGGATTGTCAGAAAATAAAAAAAATTGATGTGCCTCCTGGTGAACTTCATTAGGAAGCGTGGAAAAAAATTGGGTCCGTTTGATGAAGGGGAGTAGCGAGATCGAATTGTAACACCCCTTCCGCCCATACAGACACCGGTGGGTTGCACATGATGTACATGCATGCATGCATGAAATGTAGCCAACTTTTGCCAGCACTTGAGAATGCACATCCAATTGTGCCACGCAAAATATGAACGAAATCGAAGACCAAACGCACGTTGCGTCACGTCCGGCATCTGTTTTTGCCTGTTTTTGCATGGAAATTCACAGAAAAGGCACGGATTGTCAGAAAATAAAAAAAATTGACGTGCCTCCTTGTGAACTTCATTAGGAAGCGTGGAAAAAAATTGGGTCAGTTTGATGAAGGGGAGTAGCGAGATCGAATTGTAACACCCCTTTAGCACATACCGACAACGGTGGGTTGCACATGATTTACATGCATGCATGCATTAAATGTACCCAACTTTTGCCAGCACTTGAGAATGCACTTCCAATTGTGCCACGCAAAATTTGAACGAAATCGAAGACCAAACGCACGTTGCGTCACGTCCGGCATCTGTTTTTCCCTGTTTTTGCATGGAAATTCACAGAAAAGGAACGGATTGTCAGAAAATAAAAAAAATTGACGTGCCTCCTTGTGAAGTTCATTAGGAAGCATGGAAAAAAATTGGGTCCGTTTGATGAAGGGGAGTAGCGAGATCGAATTGTAACACCCCTTCCGCCCATACCGACACCGGTGGGTTGCACATGATGTACATGCATGAATGCATGAAATGTACCCAACTTTTGCCAGCACTTGAGAATGCACATCCAATTGTGCCACGCAAAATTTGAACGAAATCGAAGACCAAACCAACGTTGCGTCACGTCCGGCATCTGTTTTTGCCTTTTTTTGCATGGAAATTCACAGAAAAGGCACGGATTGTCAGAAAATAAAAAATAATTGACGTGCCTCCTTGTGAACTTCATCAGGAAGCGTGGAAAAAAATTGGGTCCGTTTGATGAAGGGGAGTAGCGAGATCGAATTGTAACACCCCTTTCGCCCATACCGACACCGGTGGGTTGCACATGATCTACATGCATGCATGCATTAAATGTACCCAACTTTTGCCAGCACTTGAGAATGCACATCCAATTGTGCCACGCAAAATTTGAACGAAATCGAAGACCAAACGCACGTTGCGTCACGTCCGGCATCTGTTTTTGCCTGTTTTTGCTTGGAAATTCACAGAAAAGGCACGGATTGTCAGAAAATAAAAAAAATTGACGTCCCTCCTTGTGAAGTTCATTAGGAAGCGTTGAAAAAAATTTGGTCCGTTTGATGAAGGGGAGTAGCGAGATCGAATTGTAACACCCCTTCAGCCATACCGACACCGGTGGGTTGCACATGATGTACATGCATGCATGCATGAAATGTACCCAACTTTTGCCAGCACTTGAGAATGCACATCCAATTGTGCCACGCAAAATTTGAACGAAATCGAAGACCAAACGCACGTTGCGTCACGTCCTACATCTGTTTTTGCCTGTTTTTGCATGGAAATTCACAGAAAAGCCACGGATTGTCGGAAAATAAAAAAAATTGACGTGCCTCCTTGTGAACTTCATTAGGAAGCGTGGAAAAAATTGGGTCCGTTTGATGAAGGGGAGTAGCGAGATCGAATTGTAACACCCCTTCCGCCCATACCGACACCGGTGGGTTGCACATGATGTACATGCATGCATGCTTGAAATGTACCCAACTTTTGCCAGCACTTGAGAATGCACATCCAATTGTGCCACGCAAAATTTGATCGAAATCGAAGACCAAACGCACGTTGCGTCACGTCCGGCATCTGTTTTTGCCTGTTTTTGCATGGAAATTCACAGAAAAGGCATGGATTGTCAGAAAATAAAAAAAATTGACGTGCCTCCTTGTGAACTTCATTAGGAAGCGTGGAAAAAAATTGGGTCCGTTTGATGAAGGGGAGTAGCGAGATCGAATTGTAACACCCCTTCCGCCCATACCGACACCGGTGGGTTGCACATGATGTACATGCATGCGTGCATGAAATGTACCCAACTTTTGCCAGCACTTGAGAATGCACATTCAATTGTGCCACGCAAAATTTGAACGAAATCGAAGACCAAACGCACGTTGCGTCATGTACGCCATCAGCTTTTTCCTATTTTTGCATGGAAATTCACAGAAAAGGCACGGATTGTCAGAAAATAAAAAAAATTGATGTGCCTCCTGGTGAACTTCATTAGGAAGCGTGGAAAAAAATTGGGTCCGTTTGATGAAGGGGAGTAGCGAGATCGAATTGTAACACCCCTTCCGCCCATACAGACACCGGTGGGTTGCACATGATGTACATGCATGCATGCATGAAATGTAGCCAACTTTTGCCAGCACTTGAGAATGCACATCCAATTGTGCCACGCAAAATATGAACGAAATCGAAGACCAAACGCACGTTGCGTCACGTCCGGCATCTGTTTTTGCCTGTTTTTGCATGGAAATTCACAGAAAAGGCACGGATTGTCAGAAAATAAAAAAAATTGACGTGCCTCCTTGTGAACTTCATTAGGAAGCGTGGAAAAAAATTGGGTCAGTTTGATGAAGGGGAGTAGCGAGATCGAATTGTAACACCCCTTTAGCACATACCGACAACGGTGGGTTGCACATGATTTACATGCATGCATGCATTAAATGTACCCAACTTTTGCCAGCACTTGAGAATGCACTTCCAATTGTGCCACGCAAAATTTGAACGAAATCGAAGACCAAACGCACGTTGCGTCACGTCCGGCATCTGTTTTTCCCTGTTTTTGCATGGAAATTCACAGAAAAGGAACGGATTGTCAGAAAATAAAAAAAATTGACGTGCCTCCTTGTGAAGTTCATTAGGAAGCATGGAAAAAAATTGGGTCCGTTTGATGAAGGGGAGTAGCGAGATCGAATTGTAACACCCCTTCCGCCCATACCGACACCGGTGGGTTGCACATGATGTACATGCATGAATGCATGAAATGTACCCAACTTTTGCCAGCACTTGAGAATGCACATCCAATTGTGCCACGCAAAATTTGAACGAAATCGAAGACCAAACCAACGTTGCGTCACGTCCGGCATCTGTTTTTGCCTTTTTTTGCATGGAAATTCACAGAAAAGGCACGGATTGTCAGAAAATAAAAAATAATTGACGTGCCTCCTTGTGAACTTCATCAGGAAGCGTGGAAAAAAATTGGGTCCGTTTGATGAAGGGGAGTAGCGAGATCGAATTGTAACACCCCTTTCGCCCATACCGACACCGGTGGGTTGCACATGATCTACATGCATGCATGCATTAAATGTACCCAACTTTTGCCAGCACTTGAGAATGCACATCCAATTGTGCCACGCAAAATTTGAACGAAATCGAAGACCAAACGCACGTTGCGTCACGTCCGGCATCTGTTTTTGCCTGTTTTTGCTTGGAAATTCATAGAAAAGGCACGGATTGTCAGAAAATAGAAAAAATTGACGTGCCTCCTTGTGAAGTTCATTAGGAAGCATGGAAAAAAATTGGGTCCGTTTGATGAAGGGGAGTAGCGAGATCGAATTGTAACACCCCTTCCGCCCATACCGACACCGGTGGGTTGCACATGATGTACATGCATGCATGCTTGAAATGTACCCAACTTTTGCCAGCACTTGAGAATGCACATCCAATTGTGCCACGCAAAATTTGATCGAAATCGAAGACCAAACGCACGTTGCGTCACGTCCGGCATCTGTTTTTGCCTGTTTTTGCATGGAAATTCACAGAAAAGGCATGGATTGTCAGAAAATAAAAAAAATTGACGTGCCTCCTTGTGAACTTCATTAGGAAGCGTGGAAAAAAATTGGGTCCGTTTGATGAAGGGGAGTAGCGAGATCGAATTGTAACACCCCTTCCGCCCAAACCGACACCGGTGGGTTGCACATGATGTACATGCATGCATGCATGAAATGTACCCAACTTTTGCCAGCACTTGAGAATGCACATTCAATTGTGCCACGCAAAATTTGAACGAAATCGACGACCAAACGCACGTTGCGTCATGTACGCCATCAGCTTTTGCCTATTTTTGCATGGAAATTCACAGAAAAGGCACGGATTGTCAGAAAATAAAAAAAATTGATGTGCCTCCTGGTGAACTTCATTAGGAAGCGTGGAAAAAAATTGGGTCCGTTTGATGAAGGGGAGTAGCGAGATCGAATTGTAACACCCCTTCCGCCCATACCGACACCGGTGGGTTGCACATGATGTACATGCATGCATGCATGAAATGTAGCCAACTTTTGCCAGCACTTGAGAATGCACATCCAATTGTGCCACGCAAAATATGAACTAAATCGAAGACCAAACGCACGTTGCGTCACGTCCGGCATCTGTTTTTGCCTGTTTTTGCATGGAAATTCACAGAAAAGGCACGGATTGTCAGAAAATAAAAAAAATTGACGTGCCTCCTTGTGAACTTCATTAGGAAGCGTGGAAAAAAATTGGGTCCGTTTGATGAAGGGGAGTAGCGAGATCGAATTGTAACACCCCTTCCGCCCATACCGACCCCGGTGGGTTGCACATGATGTACATGCGTGCATGCGTGAAATGTACCCAACTTTTGCCAGGACATGAGAATACACATCCAATTGTGCCACGCAAAATTTGAACCAAATCGAAGACCAAACGCACGTTGCGTCACGTCCGGCATCTGTTTTTGCCTGTTTTTGCATGCAAATTGACAGAAAAGGCACGGATTGTCAGAACATAAAAAAAATTGACTGCCTCCTTGTGAACTTTATTAGGAAGCGTGGAAAAAAATTGGGTCCGTTTGATCAAGGGGAGTAGTGTGATCGCATTGTAACACCCCTTCCGCCCATACCGACCCCGGTGGGTTGCACATGATGTACATGCGTGCATGCGTGAAATGTACCCAACTTTTGCCAGGACATGAGAATACACATCCAATTGTGCCACGCAAAATTTGAACCAAATCGAAGACCAAACGCACGTTGCGTCACGTCCGGCATCTGTTTTTGCCTGTTTTTGCATGGAAATTCACAGAAAAGGCACGATTTGTCAGAAAATAAAAAAATTGACGTGCCTCCTTGTGAAGTTCATTAGGAAGCGTGGAAAAAAATTGGGTCCGTTTGATGAAGGGGAGTAGCGAGATCGAATTGTAACACCCCTTCCGCCCATACCGACACTGGTGGGTTGCACATGATGTACATGCATGAATGCATGAAATGTACCCAACTTTTGCCAGCACTTGAGAATGCACATCCAATTGTGCCACGCAAAATTTGAACGAAATCGAAGACCAAACGCACGTTGTGTCACGTCCGGCATCTGTTTTTGCCTGTTTTTGCATGTAAATTCACAGAAAAGGCATGGATTGTCAGAAAATAAAAAAAATTGACGTGCCTCCTTGTGAACTTCATTAGGAAGCGTGGAAAAAATTGGGTCCGTTTGATGAAGGGGAGTAGCGAGATCGAATTGTAACACCCCTTCCGCCCATACCGACACCGGTGGGTTGCACATGATGTACATGCATGAATGCATGAAATGTACCCAACTTTTGCCAGCACTTGAGAATGCACATCCAATTGTGCCACGCAAAATTTGAACGAAATCGAAGACCAAACCAACGTTGCGTCACGTCCGGCATCTGTTTTTGCCTTTTTTTGCATGGAAATTCACAGAAAAGGCACGGATTGTCAGAAAATAAAAAAAATTGACGTGCCTCCTTGTGAACTTCATTAGGAAGCGTGGAAAAAAATTGGGTCCGTTTGATGAAGGGGAGTAGCGAGATCGAATTGTAACACCCCTTTCGCCCATACCGACACCGGTGGGTTGCACATGATCTACATGCATGCATGCATTAAATGTACCCAACTTTTGCCAGCACTTGAGAATGCACATCCAATTGTGCCACGCAAAATTTGAACGAAATCGAAGACCAAACGCACGTTGCGTCACGTCCGGCATCTGTTTTTGCCTGTTTTTGCTTGGAAATTCATAGAAAAGGCACGGATTGTCAGAAAATAGAAAAAATTGACGTGCCTCCTTGTGAAGTTCATTAGGAAGCATGGAAAAAAATTGGGTCCGTTTGATGAAGGGGAGTAGCGAGATCGAATTGTAACACCCCTTCCGCCCATACCGACACCGGTGGGTTGCACACGATGTACATGCATGAATGCATGAAATGTACCCAACTTTTGCCAGCACTTGAGAATGCACATCTAATTGTGCCACGCAAAATTTGAACGAAATCGAAGACCAAACCAACGTTGCGTCACGTCCGGCATCTGCTTTTGCCTGTTTTTGCATGGAAATTCACAGAAAAGGCACAGATTGTCAGAAAATAAAAAAAAATTGACGTGCCTGCTTGTGAACTTCATTAGGAAGCGTGGAAAAAACTTGGGTCCGTTTGATGAAGGGGACTAGCGAGATCGAATTGTAACACCCATTCCGCCCATACCGACACCGGTGGGTTGCACATGATGTACATGCATGCATGCATGAAATGTACCCAACTTTTGCCAGCACTTAAGAATGCACATCCAATTGTGCCACGCAAAATTTGAACGAAATCGAAGACCAAACGCACGTTGCGTCACATCCGGCATCTGTTTTTGCCTGTTTTTGCATGGAAATTCACAGAAAAGACACGGATTGTCAGAAAATAAAAAAATTGACGTGCCTCCTTGTGAAGTTCATTAGGAAGCGTGGAAAAAAATTGGGTCCGTTTGATGAAGGGGAGTAGCGAGATCGAATTGTAACACCCCTTCCGCCCATACCGACACTGGTGGGATGCACATGATGTACATGCATGAATGCATGAAATGTACCCAACTTTTGCCAGCACTTGAGAATGCACATCCAATTGTGCCACGCAAAATTTGAACGAAATCGAAGACCAAACGCACGTTGCGTCACGTCCGGCATCTGTTTTTGCCTGTTTTTGCATGGAAATTCACAGAAAAGGCACGGATTGTCAGAAAATAAAAAAAATTGACGTGCCTCCTTGTGAACTTCATTAGGAAGCGTGGAAAAAAATGGGTCCGTTTGTTGAAGGGGAGTAGCGAGATCGAATTGTAACACCCCTTTCGCCCATACCGACACCGGTGGGTTGCACATGATGTACATGCATGCATGCTTGAAATGTACCCAACTTTTGCCAGCACTTGAGAATGCACATCCAATTGTGCCACGCAAAATTTGAACGAAATCGAAGACCAAACACACGTTGCGTCACGTCCGGCATCTGCTTTTGCCTGTTTTTGCTTGGAAATTCACAGAAAAGGCACGGATTGTCAGAAAATAAAAACAATTGACGTGCCTCCTTGTGAACTTCATTAGGAAGCGTGGAAAAAACTTGGGTCCGTTTGATGAAGGGGAGTAGCGAGATCGAATTGTAACACCCCTTCCACCCATACCGACACCGGTGGGTTGCACATGATGTACATGCATGCATGCATGAAATGTACCCAACTTTTGCCAGGACATGAGAATGCACATCCAATTGTGCCAGACAAATTTGAACGAAATCGAAGACCAAACGCACGTTGCGTCACGTCCGGCATCTGTTTTTGCCTGTTTTTGCATGCAAATTGACAGAAAAGGCACGGATTGTCAGAACATAAAAAAAATTGACTGCCTCCTTGTGAACTTTATTAGGAAGCGTGGAAAAAAATTGGGTCCGTTTGATCAAGGGGAGTAGTGTGATCGAATTGTAACGCCCCTTTCGCCCATACCGACACCGGTGGGTTGCACATGATGTACATGCATGCATGCATGAAATGTACCCAACTTTTGCCAGCACTTAAGAATGCACATCCAATTGTGCCACGCAAAATTTGAACCAAATCGAAGACCAAACGCACGTTGCGTCACGTCCGGCATCTGTTTTTGCCTGTTTTTGCATGGAAATTCACAGAAAAGGCACGATTTGTCAGAAAATAAAAAAATTGACGTGCCTCCTTGTGAAGTTCATTAGGAAGCGTGGAAAAAAATTGGGTCCGTTTGATGAAGGGGAGTAGCGAGATCGAATTGTAACACCCCTTCCGCCCATACCGACACTGGTGGGTTGCACATGATGTACATGCATGAATGCATGAAATGTACCCAACTTTTGCCAGCACTTGAGAATGCACATCCAATTGTGCCACGCAAAATTTGAACGAAATCGAAGACCAAACGCACGTTGTGTCACGTCCGGCATCTGTTTTTGCCTGTTTTTGCATGTAAATTCACAGAAAAGGCATGGATTGTCAGAAAATAAAAAAAATTGACGTGCCTCCTTGTGAACTTCATTAGGAAGCGTGGAAAAAATTGGGTCCGTTTGATGAAGGGGAGTAGCGAGATCGAATTGTAACACCCCTTTCGCCCATACCGACACTGGTGGGTTGCACATGATGTACATGCATGCATGCATGAAATGTACCCAACTTTTGCCAGCACTTGACAATGCACATCCAATTGTGCCACGCAAAATTTCAACGAAATCGAAGACCAAACGCACGTTGCGTCACGTCCGGCATCTCTTTTTGCCTGTTTTTGGTTGGAAATTCACAGAAAAGGCACGGATTATCAGAAAATAAAAAAAATTGACGTGCCTACTTGTGCAGTTCATTAGGAAGCGTGGAAAAAAATTGGGTCCGTTTGATGTAGGGGAGTATCGAGATCGAATTGTAACACCCCTTCCGCCCATACCGACACCGGTGGGTTGCACATGATGTACATGCATGCATGCATGAAATGTACCCAAATTTTTCCAGCACTTGAGAATGCACATCCAATTGTGCCACGCAAAATTTGAACGAAATCGAAGACCAAACGCATGTTGCGTCACGTCCGGCATCTGGTTTTGCCTGTTTTTGCATGGAAATTCACAGAAAAGGCACGGATTGTTAGAAAATAAAAAAAATTGACGTGCCTCCTTGTGAACTTCATTAGGAAGCGTGGAAAAAATTGGGTCCGTTTGTTGAAGGGGAGTAGCGAGATCGAATTGTAACACCCCTTTCGCCCATACGGACACCGGTGGGTTGCACATGATGTACATGCATGCATGCTTGAAATGTACCCAACTTTTGCCAGCACTTGAGAATGCACATCCAATTGTGCCACGCAAAATTTGAACGAAATCGAAGACCAAACGCACGTTGCGTCACGTCCGGCATCTGCTTTTGCCTGTTTTTGCTTGGAAATTCACAGAAAAGGCACGGATTGTCAGAAAATAAAAACAATTGACGTGCCTCCTTGTGAAGTTCATTAGGAAGCGTTGAAAAAAATTGGGTCCGTTTGATGAAGGGGAGTAGCGATATCGAATTGTAACACCCCTTCCGCCCATACCGACACCGGTGGGTTGCACATGATGTACATGCATGCATGCATGAAATGTACCCTACTTTTTCGAGCACTTGAGAATGCACATCCAATTGTGCCACGCAAAATTTGAACGAAATCGAAGACCAAACGCACGTTGCGTCACGTCCGGCATCTAGTTTTGCCTGTTTTTGCATGGAAATGCACAGAAAAGGCACGGATTGTCAGAAAATAAAAAAATTGGTGTGCGTCCTTGTGAAGTTCATTAGGAAGCGTGGAAAAAAATTGGGTCCGTTTGATGAAGGGGAGTAGCGAAATCGAATTGTAACACCCCTTCCGCCCATACCGACACCGGTGGGTTGCACATGATGTACATGCATGCATGCATGAAATGTACCCAACTTTTGCCAGCACTTGAGAATGCACATCCAATTGTGCCAGACAAATTTGAACGAAATCGAAGACCAAACGCACGTTGCGTCACGTCCGGCATCTGTTTTTGCCTGTTTTTGCATGCAAATTGACAGAAAAGGCACGGATTGTCAGAACATAAAAAAAATTGACTGCCTCCTTGTGAACTTTATTAGGAAGCGTGGAAAAAAATTGGGTCCGTTTGATCAAGGGGAGTAGTGTGATCGCATTGTAACACCCCTTCCGCCCATACCGACCCCGGTGGGTTGCACATGATGTACATGCGTGCATGCGTGAAATGTACCCAACTTTTGCCAGGACATGAGAATACACATCCAATTGTGCCACGCAAAATTTGAACGAAATCGAAGACCAAACGCACGTTGCGTCATGTCCGGCATCTGTTTTTGCCTGTTTTTGCTTGGAAATTCACAGAAAAGGCACGGATTGTCAGAAGAAAAAAATTGACGTGCGTCCTTGTGAAGTTCATTAGGAAGCGTGGAAAAAAATTGGGTCCGTTTGATGAAGGGGAGTAGCGAGATCGAATTGTAACACCCCTTCCGCCCATACCGACACCGTTGGGTTGCACATGATGTACATGCATGAAATGTACCCAACTTTTGCCAGCACTTGAGAATGCACATCCAATTGTGCCACGCAAAATTTGAACGAAATCGAAGACCAAACACACGTTGCGTCACGTCCGGCATCTGTTTTTGCCTGGAAATTCACAGAAAAGGCACGGATTGTCAGAAAATAAAAAAAATTGAGGTGCGTCCTTGTGAACTTCATTAGGAAGCGTGGAAAAAAATTGGGTCCGTTTGATGAAGGGAGTAGCGAGGTCGAATTGTAACATCCCTTCCGCCCATACCGACACCGGTGGGTTGCACATGATGTACATGCATGCATGCATGAAATGTACCCAACTTTTGCCAGCACTTGAGAATGCACATCCAATTGTGCCACGCAAAATTTGAACGAAATCGAAACCAAACGCACGTTGCGTCACGTCCGGCATCTGTTTTTGCCTGTTTTTGCATGGAAATTCATAGAAAAGGCACGGACTGTCAGAAAATAAAAAAAATTGACGTGCCTCCTTGTGAAGTTTATTAGGAAGCGTGGAAAAAAATTGGGTCCGTTTGATGAAGGGGAGTAGCGAGATCGAATTGTAACACCCCTTCCGCACATACCGACACCGGTGGGTTGCACATGATGTACATGCATGCATGCATGAAATGTACCCAACTTTTGCCAGCACTTGAGAATGCACATCCAAATGTGCCACGCAAAATTTGAACGAAATCGAGGACCAAACGCACATTGCGTCACGTCCGGCATCTGTTTTTGCTTGGAAATTCACAGAAAAGGCACGGATTGTCAGAAAATAAAAAAAATTGTTGTGCCTCCTTGTGAACTTCAATAGGAAGCGTGGAAAAAATTGGGTCCGTTTGATGAAGGGGAGTAGCGAGATCGAATTGTAACACCCCTTTCGCCCATACCGACACCGGTGGGTTCCACATGATTTACATGCATGCATGCATGCATGAAATGTTCCCAACTTTTGCCAGCACTTGAGAATGCACATCCAATTGTGCCACGCAAAATTTGAACAAAATCGAAGACCAAACGCACGTTGCGTCACGTCCGGCATCTGTTTTTGCCTCTTTTTGCATGGAAATTCACAGGAAAGGCACGGATTGTCAGAAAATAAAAAAAATTGACGTGCCTCCTTGTGAACTTCTTTAGGAAGCGTGGAAAAAAATTGGGTCCGTTTGATGAAGCGGAGTAGCGAGATCGAATTGTAACACCCCTTCCGCCCATAGCGACACCGGTGGGTTGCACATGATGTACATGCATGCATGCATGAAATGTACCCAACTTTTGCCAGCACTTGAGAATGCACATCCAATTGTGCCACGGAAATTTTGAACGAAATCGAAGACCAAACGCACGT
Source organism: Elymus sibiricus (assembly GCA_039707655.1). NCBI lineage: Eukaryota > Viridiplantae > Streptophyta > Magnoliopsida > Poales > Poaceae > Elymus > Elymus sibiricus. The sequence continues at coordinate 312,521,725 of CM077675.1, forward strand.
CGCGTCACGTCCGGCATCTGTTTGTGCCTGTTTTTGCATGGAAATTCACAGAAAAGGCACGGATTGTCAGAAAAAAAAATTGACGTGCCTCCTTGTGAACTTCATTAGGAAGCGTGGAAAAAAATTGGGTTCGTTTGATCAAGGGGAGTAGCGAGATCGCATTGTAACACCCCTTCCGCCCATACCGACACCGGTGGGTTGCACATGATGTACATGCATGCATGCAGGAAATGTACCCAACTTTTGCCAGCACTTGAGAATGCACATCCAATTGTGCCACGCAAAATTTGAACGAAATCGAAGACCAAAAGCACGTTGCTTCACGTCCGGCATCTGTTTTTGCCTGTTTTTGCGTGGAAATTCACAGAAAAGGCACGGATTGTCAGAAAATCAAAAAAATTGACGTGCGTCCTTGTGAAGTTCATTAGGAAGCATGGAAAAAAATTGGGTCTGTTTGATGAAGGGGAGTAGCGACATCGAATTGTAACACCCCTTCCGCCCATACCGACACCGGTGGGTTGCACATGATGTACATGCATGCATGCATGAAATGTACCCAACTTTTGCCAGCACTTGAGAATGCACATCCAATTGTGCCACGCAAAATTTGAACGAAATCGAAGACCAAACCAACGTTGCGTCACGTCCGGCATCTGTTTTTGCGTGTTTTTGCATGGAAATTCACAAAAGAGGTACCGATTGTCAGAAAATAAAAAAAATTGGCGTGCCTCCTTGTGAACTTCATTAGGAGGCGTGGAAAAAAATTGGGTCCGTTTGATGAAGGGGAGTAGCGAGATCGAATTGTAACACCCCTTCCGCCCATACCGACACCGGTGGGTTGTGCATGATGTTAATTGCAAGCGTGCATGAAATGTACCCAACTTCTGCCAGCACTTGAGAATGCACATCCAATTGTGCCCCGCAAAATTTGAACGAAATCGAAGACCAAACGCACGTTGCGTCACGTCCGGCATCTGTTTTTGCCTGGAAATTCACAGAAAAGGCACGGATTGTCAGAAAATAAAAAAAATTGAGGTGCGTCCTTGTGAACTTCATTAGGAAGCGTGGAAAAAAATTGGGTCCGTTTGATGAAGGGAGTAGCGAGGTCGAATTGTAACACCCCTTCCGCCCATACCGACACCGGTGGGTTTCACATGATGTACATGCATGCATGCATGAAATGTACCCAACTTTTGCCAGCACTTGAGAATGCACATCCAATTGTGCCACGCAAAATTTGAACGAAATCGAAACCAGACGCACGTTGCGTCACGTCCGGCATCTGTTTTTGCCTGTTTTTGCATGGAAATTCATAGAAAAGGCACGGATTGTCAGAAAATAAAAAAAATTGACGTGCCTCCTTGTGAAGTTTATTAGGAAGCGTGGAAAAAAATTGGGTCCGTTTGATGAAGGGGAGTAGCGAGATCGAATTGTAACACCCCTTCCGCACATACCGACACCGGTGGGTTGCACATGATGTACATGCATGCATGCATGAAATGTACCCAACTTTTGCCAGCACTTGAGAATGCACATCCAAATGTGCCACGCAAAATTTGAACGAAATCGAGGACCAAACGCACATTGCGTCACGTCCGGCATCTGTTTTTGCTTGGAAATTCACAGAAAAGGCACGGATTGTCAGAAAATAAAAAAAATTGTTGTGCCTCCTTGTGAACTTCAATAGGAAGCGTGGAAAAAATTGGGTCCGTTTGATGAAGGGGAGTAGCGAGATCGAATTGTAACACCCCTTTCGCCCATACCGACACCGGTGGGTTCCACATGATTTACATGCATGCATGCATGCATGAAATGTTCCCAACTTTTGCCAGCACTTGAGAATGCACATCCAATTGTGCCACGCAAAATTTGAACAAAATCGAAGACCAAACGCACGTTGCGTCACGTCTGGCATCTGTTTTTGCCTCTTTTTGCATGGAAATTCACAGGAAAGGCACGGATTGTCAGAAAATAAAAAAAATTGACGTGCCTCCTTGTGAACTTCTTTAGGAAGCGTGGAAAAAAATTGGGTCCGTTTGATGAAGCGGAGTAGCGAGATCGAATTGTAACACCCCTTCCGCCCATAGCGACACCGGTGGGTTGCACATGATGTACATGCATGCATGCATGAAATGTACCCAACTTTTGCCAGCACTTGAGAATGCACATCCAATTGTGCCACGGAAATTTTGAACGAAATCGAAGACCAAACGCACGTCGCGTCACGTCCGGCATCTGTTTGTGCCTGTTTTTGCATGGAAATTCACAGAAAAGGCACGGATTGTCAGAAAAAAAAATTGACGTGCCTCCTTGTGAACTTCATTAGGAAGCGTGGAAAAAAATTGGGTTCGTTTGATCAAGGGGAGTAGCGAGATCGCATTGTAACACCCCTTCCGCCCATACCGACACCGGTGGGTTGCACATGATGTACATGCATGCATGCAGGAAATGTACCCAACTTTTGCCAGCACTTGAGAATGCACATCCAATTGTGCCACGCAAAATTTGAACGAAATCGAAGACCAAAAGCACGTTGCTTCACGTCCGGCATCTGTTTTTGCCTGTTTTTGCGTGGAAATTCACAGAAAAGGCACGGATTGTCAGAAAATCAAAAAAATTGACGTGCGTCCTTGTGAAGTTCATTAGGAAGCATGGAAAAAAATTGGGTCTGTTTGATGAAGGGGAGTAGCGACATCGAATTGTAACACCCCTTCCGCCCATACCGACACCGGTGGGTTGCACATGATGTACATGCATGCATGCATGAAATGTACCCAACTTTTGCCAGCACTTGAGAATGCACATCCAATTGTGCCACGCAAAATTTGAACGAAATCGAAGACCAAACCAACGTTGCGTCACGTCCGGCATCTGTTTTTGCGTGTTTTTGCATGGAAATTCACAAAAGAGGTACCGATTGTCAGAAAATAAAAAAAATTGGCGTGCCTCCTTGTGAACTTCATTAGGAGGCGTGGAAAAAAATTGGGTCCGTTTGATGAAGGGGAGTAGCGAGATCGAATTGTAACACCCCTTCCGCCCATACCGACACCGGTGGGTTGTGCATGATGTTAATTGCAAGCGTGCATGAAATGTACCCAACTTCTGCCAGCACTTGAGAATGCACATCCAATTGTGCCCCGCAAAATTTGAACGAAATCGAAGACCAAACGCACGTTGCGTCACGTCCGGCATCTGTTTTTGCCTGGAAATTCACAGAAAAGGCACGGATTGTCAGAAAATAAAAAAAATTGAGGTGCGTCCTTGTGAACTTCATTAGGAAGCGTGGAAAAAAATTGGGTCCGTTTGATGAAGGGAGTAGCGAGGTCGAATTGTAACACCCCTTCCGCCCATACCGACACCGGTGGGTTTCACATGATGTACATGCATGCATGCATGAAATGTACCCAACTTTTGCCAGCACTTGAGAATGCACATCCAATTGTGCCACGCAAAATTTGAACGAAATCGAAACCAGACGCACGTTGCGTCACGTCCGGCATCTGTTTTTGCCTGTTTTTGCATGGAAATTCATAGAAAAGGCACGGATTGTCAGAAAATAAAAAAAATTGACGTGCCTCCTTGTGAAGTTTATTAGGAAGCGTGGAAAAAAATTGGGTCCGTTTGATGAAGGGGAGTAGCGAGATCGAATTGTAACACCCCTTCCGCACATACCGACACCGGTGGGTTGCACATGATGTACATGCATGCATGCATGAAATGTACCCAACTTTTGCCAGCACTTGAGAATGCACATCCAAATGTGCCACGCAAAATTTGAACGAAATCGAGGACCAAACGCACATTGCGTCACGTCCGGCATCTGTTTTTGCTTGGAAATTCACAGAAAAGGCACGGATTGTCAGAAAATAAAAAAAATTGTTGTGCCTCCTTGTGAACTTCAATAGGAAGCGTGGAAAAAATTGGGTCCGTTTCACGAAGGGGAGTAGCGAGATCGAATTGTAACACCCCTTTCGCCCATACCGACACCGGTGGGTTCCACATGATTTACATGCATGCATGCATGCATGAAATGTTCCCAACTTTTGCCAGCACTTGAGAATGCACATCCATTTGTGCCACGCAAAATTTGAACAAAATCGAAGACCAAACGCACGTTGCGTCACGTCCGGCATCTGTTTTTGCCTCTTTTTGCATGGAAATTCACAGGAAAGGCACGGATTGTCAGAAAATAAAAAAAATTGACGTGCCTCCTTGTGAACTTCTTTAGGAAGCGTGGAAAAAAATTGGGTCCGTTTGATGAAGCGGAGTAGCGAGATCGAATTGTAACACCCCTTCCGCCCATAGCGACACCGGTGGGTTGCACATGATGTACATGCATGCATGCATGAAATGTACCCAACTTTTGCCAGCACTTGAGAATGCACATCCAATTGTGCCACGGAAATTTTGAACGAAATCGAAGACCAAACGCACGTCGCGTCACGTCCGGCATCTGTTTTTGCCTGTTTTTGCATGGAAATTCACAGAAAAGGCACGGATTGTCAGAAAAAAAAATTGACGTGCCTCCTTGTGAACTTCATTAGGAAGCGTGGAAAAAAATTGGGTCCGTTTGATCAAGGGGAGTAGCGAGATCGCATTGTAACACCCCTTCCGCCCATACCGACACCGGTGGGTTGCACATGATGTACATGCATGCATGCATGAAATGTACCCAACTTTTTCCAGCACTTGAGAATGCACATCAAATTGTGCCACGCAAAATTTGAACGAAATCGAAGACCAAAAGCACGTTGCTTCACGTCCGGCATCTGTGTTTGCCTGTTTTTGCGTGGAAATTCACAGAAAAGGCACGGATTGTCAGAAAATCAAAAAAATTGACGTGCGTCCTTGTGAAGTTCATTAGGAAGCATGGAAAAAAATTGGGTCTGTTTGATGAAGGGGAGTAGCGACATCGAATTGTAACACCCCTTCCGCCCATACCGACACCGGTGGGTTGCACATGATGTACATGCATGCATGCATGAAATGTACCCAACTTTTGCCAGCACTTGAGAATGCACATCCAATTGTGCCACGCAAAATTTTAACGAAATCGAAGACCAAACCAACGTTGCGTCACGTCCGGCATCTGTTTTTGCGTGTTTTTGCATGGAAATTCACAAAAGAGGTACCGATTGTCAGAAAATAAAAAAAATTGGCGTGCCTCCTTGTGAACTTCATTAGGAAGCGTGGAAAAAAATTGGGTCCGTTTGATGAAGGGGAGTAGCGAGATCGAATTGTAACACCCCTCCGCCCATACCGACACCGGTGGGTTGTGCATGATGTACATGCAAGCATGCATGAAATGTACCCAACTTCTGCCAGCACATGAATGCACATCCAATTGTGCCCCGCAAAATTTGAACGAAATCGAAGACCAAACGCACGTTGCGTCACGTCCGGCATCTGTTTTTGCCTGGAAATTCACAGAAAAGGCACGGATTGTCAGAAAATAAAAAAAATTGAGGTGCGTCCTTGTGAACTTCATTAGGAAGCGTGGAAAAAAATTGGGTCCGTTTGATGAAGGGAGTAGCGAGGTCGAATTGTAACACCCCTTCCGCCCATACCGACACCGGTGGGTTTCACATGATGTACATGCATGCATGCATGAAATGTACCCAACTTTTGCCAGCACTTGAGAATGCACATCCAATTGTGCCACGCAAAATTTGAACGAAATCGAAACCAGACGCACGTTGCGTCACGTCTGGCATCTGTTTTTGCCTGTTTTTGCATGGAAATTCACAGAAAAGGCACGGATTGTCAGAAAATAAAAAAAATTGACGTGCCTCCTTGTGAAGTTTATTAGGAAGCGTGGAAAAAAATTGGGTCCGTTTGATGAAGGGGAGTAGCGAGATCGAATTGTAACACCCGTTCCGCACATACCGACACCGGTGGGTTGCACATGATGTACATGCATGCATGCATGAAATGTACCCAACTTTTACCAGCACTTGAGAATGCACATCCAAATGTGCCACGCAAAATTTGAACGAAATCGGAGACCAAACGCACATTGCGTCACGTCCGGCATCTGTTTTTGCTTGGAAATTCACAGAAAAGGCACGGATTGTCAGAAAATAAAAAAAATTGTTGTGCCTCCTTGTGAACTTCAATAGGAAGCGTGGAAAAAATTGGGTCCGTTTGATGAAGGGGAGTAGCGAGATCGAATTGTAACACCCCTTTCGCCCATACCGACACCGGTGGGTTCCACATGATTTACATGCATGCATGCATGCATGAAATGTACCCAACTTTTGCCAGCACTTGAGAATGCACATCCAATTGTGCCACGCAAAATTTGAACGAAATCGAAGACCAAAAGCACGTTGCGTCACGTCCGGCATCTGTTTTTGCCTGTTTTTGCGTGGAAATTCACAGAAAAGGCACGGATTGTCAGAAAATAAAAAAATTGACGTGCGTCCTTGTGAAGTTCATTAGGAAGCGTGGAAAAAAATTGGGTCTGTTTGATGAAGGGGAGTAGCGACATCGAATTGTAACACCCCTTCCGCCCATACCGACACCGGTGGGTTGCACATGATGTACATGCATGCATGCATGAAATGTACCCAACTTTTGCTAGCACTTGAGAATGCACATCCAATTGTGCCACGCAAAATTTGAACGAAATCGAAGACCAAACCAACCTTGCGTCACGTCCGGCATCTGTTTTTGCCTGTTTTTGCATGGAAATTCACAAAAGAGGTACCGATTGTCAGAAAATAAAAAAAATTGGCGTGCCTCCTTGTGAACTTCATTAGGAATCGTGGAAAAAAATTGGGTCCGTTTGATGAAGGGGAGTAGCGAGATCGAATTGTAACACCCCTTCCGCCCATACCGACACCGGTGGGTTGCGCATGATGTACATGCAAGCGTGCATGAAATGTACCCAACTTCTGCCAGCACTTGAGAATGCACATCCAATTGTGCCCCGCAAAATTTGAACGAAATCGAAGACCAAACGCACGTTGCGTCACGTCCGGCATCTGTTTTTGCCTGGAAATTCACAGAAAAGGCACGGATTGTCAGAAAATAAAAAAAATTGACGTGCGTCCTTGTGAACTTCATTAGGAAGCGTGGAAAAAAATTGGGTCCGTTTGATGAAGGGGAGTAGCGAGATCGAATTGTAACACCCCTTCCGCCCATACCGACACCGGTGGGTTGCACATGATGTACATGCATGCATGCATGATATGTACCCAACTTTTGCCAGCACTTGAGAATGCACATCCAATTGTGCCACGCAAAATTTGAACGAAATCGAAGACCAAACGCACATTGCGTCATGTTCGGCATCTGTTTTTGCCTGTTTTTGCATGGAAATTCACAGAAAAGGCACGGATTGTCAGAAAATAAAAAAAATTGACGTGCCTCCTTGTGAAATTCATTAGGAAGCGTGGAAAAAAATTGGGTCCGTTTGATGAAGGGGAGTAGCGAGATCGAATTGCAACACCCCTTCCGCCCCTACCGACACCGGTGGGTTGCACATGATGTACATGCATGCATGCATGAAATGTACCCAACTTTTGCCAGCACTTGCGAATGCACATCCAATTGTGCCACGCAAAATTTGAACGAAATCGAAGACCAAATGCACGTTGCGTCATGTCCGACATTTGTTTTTGCTTGGAAATTCACAGAAAAGGCACGGATTGTCAGAAAATAAAAAAAATTGACGTGCCTCCTTGTGAAGTTCATTAGGAAGCGTGGAAAAAAATTGGGTCCGTTTGATAAAGGGGAGTAGTGACATCGAATTGTAACACCCCTTCCGCCCATACCGACACCGCTGGGTTGCACATGATGTACATGCATGCATGCATGAAATGTACCCTACTTTTTCCAGCACTTGAGAATTCACATCCAATTGTGCCACGCAAAATTTGAACGAAATCGAAGACCAAACGCACGTTGCGTCACGTCCGGCATCTGGTTTTCCTGTTTTTGCATGGAAATTCACAGAAAAGGCACGGATTGTCAGAAAATAAAAAAATTGGTGTGCGTCCTTGTGAAGTTCATTAGGAAGCGTGGAAAAAAATTGGGTCCGTTTGATGAAGGGGAGTAGCGTGATCGAATTGTAACACCCCTTTCGCCCATACCGACACCAGTGGGTTGCACATGATGTACATGCATGCATGCATGAAATGTACCCAACTTTTGCCAGCACTTGCGAATACACATCCAACTGTGCCACGCAAAATTTTAACGAAATCGAAGACCAAACGCACGTTGCGTCACGTCCGGCATCTGTTTTTGCTTGGAAATTCACAGAAAAGGCACGGATTGTCCGAAAATAAAAAAAATTGACGTGCCTCCTTGTGAACTTCAATAGGAAGCGTGGAAAAAATTGGGTCCGTTTGATGAAGGGGAGTAGCGAGATCGAATTGTAACACCCCTTTCGCCCATACCGACACCGGTGGGTTCCACATGATTTACATGCATGCATGCATGCATGAAATGTACCCAACTTTTGCCAGCACTTGAGAATGCACATCCAATTGTGCCACGCAAAATTTGAACGAAATCGAAGACCAAACGCACATTGCGTCACGTCCGGCATCTGGTTTTGCCTGTTTTTGCATGGAAATTCACAGAAAAGGCACGGATTGTCAGAAAATAAAAAAATTGGTGTGCGTCCTTGTGAAGTTCATTAGGAAGCGTGGAAAAAAATTGGGTCCGTTTGCTGAAGGTGAGTAGCGAGATCGAATTGTAACACCCCTTTCGCCCATACCGATACCGGTGGGTTGCACATGATGTACATGCATGCATGGATGAAATGTACCCAACTTTTCCCAGCACTTGAGAATGCACATCCAATTGTGCCACGCAAAATTTGAACAAAATCGAAGACCAAACGCACGTTGCGTCACGTCCGGCATCTGTTTTTGCCTGTTTTTGCATGGAAATTCACAGAAAAGACACGGATTGTCAGAAAAAAAATTGACGTGCCTCCTTGTGAACTTCATTAGGAAGCGTGGAAAAAAATTGGGTCCGTTTGATCAAGGGGAGTAGCGAGATCGCAATGTAACACCCCTTCTGCCCATACCGACACCGGTGGGTTGCACATGATGTACATGCATGCATGCATGAAATGTACCCAACTTTTGCCAGCACTTGAGAATGCACATCCAATTGTGCCACGCAAAATTTGAACGAAATCGAAGACCAAACGCACATTGCGTCACGTCCGGCATCTGTTTTTGCCTGTTTTTGCATGGAAATTCACAGAAAAGGCACGGATTGTCAGAAAATAAAAAAAATTGACGTGCCTCCTTGTGAAATTCATTAGGAAAGGCACGGATTGTCAGAAAATAAAAAAAATTGGGTCCGTTTGATGAAGAGGAGTAGCGAGATCGAATTGTAACACCCCTTCCGCCCATACCGACACCGGTGGGTTGCACATGATGTACATGCATGCATGCATGAAATGTACCCAACTTTTGGCAGCACTTGAGAATGCACATCCAATTGTGCCACGCAAAATTTGAACAAAATCGAAGACCAAACCAACGTTGCGTCACGTCCGGCATCTGTTTTTGCCTGTTTTTGCATGGAAATTCACAAAAAAGGTACCAATTGTCCGAAAATAAAAAAAATTGACGTGCCTCCTTGTGAACTTCATTAGGAAGCGTGGAAAAAAATAGGGTCCGTTTGATGAAGGGGAGTAGCGAGATCGAATTGTAACACCCCTTCCGCCCATACCGACACCGGTGGGTTGCGCATGATGTACATGCAAGCATGCATGAAATGTACCCAACTTTTGCCAGCACTTGAGAATGAACATCCAATTGTGCCACGCAAAATTTGAACGAAATCGAAGACCAACCGCACGTTGCGTCACCTCCGGCATCTGTTTTTGCCTGGAAATTCACAGAAAAGGCACGGATTGTCAGAAAATAAAAAAAATTGACGTGCGTCCTTGTGAAGTTCATTAGGAAGTGTGGAAAAAAATTGGGTCCGTTTGATGAAGGGGAGTAGCGAGATCGAATTGTAACACCCCTTACGCCCATACCGACACCGGTGGGTTGCACATGATGTACATGCATGTATGCATGAAATGTACCCAACTTTTGCCAGCACTTGAGAATGCACATCCAATTGTGCCACGCAAAATTTCAACGAAATCGAAGACCAAACGCACATTGCGTCACGTCCGGCATCTATTTTTGCCTGTTTTTGCATGGAAATTCACAGAAAAGGCACAGATTGTCAGAAAATAAAAAAAAATTGACGTGCCTCCTTGTGAAATTCATTAGGAAGCGTGGAAAAAAATTGGGTCCGTTTGATGAAGGGGAGTAGCGAGATCGAATTGCAACACCCCTTCCGCCCCTACCGACACCGGTGGGTTGCACATGATGTACATGCATGCAAGCATGAAATGTACCCACCTTTTGCCAGCACTTGCGAATGCACATCCAATTGTGCCACGCAAAATTTGAACGAAATCGAAGACCAAACGCACGTTGCGTCACGTCCGACATTTGTTTTTGCCTGTTTTTGCTTGGAAATTCATAGAAAAGGCACGGATTGTCAGAAAATAAAAAAAATTGACGTGCCTCGTTGTGAAGTTCATTAGGAGGCGTGGAAAAAAATTGGGTCCGTTTGATGAAGGGGAGTAGTGACATCGAATTGTAACACCCCTTCCGCCCATACCGACACCGGTGGGTTGCACATGATGTACATGCATGCATGCATGAAATGTACCCTACTTTTTCCAGCACTTGAGAATTCACATCCAATTGTGCCACGCAAAATTTGAACGAAATCGAAGACCAAACGCACGTTGCGTCATGTTCGGCATCTGGTTTTCCTGTTTTTGCATGGAAATTCACAGAAAAGGCACGGATTGTCAGAAAATAAAAAAATTGGTGTGCGTCCTTGTGAAGTTCATTAGGAAGCGTGGAAAAAAATTGGGTCCGTTTGATGAAGGGGAGTAGCGTGATCGAATTGTAACACCCCTTTCGCCCATACCGACACCGGTGGGTTGCACATGATGTACATGGATGCATGCATGAAATGTACCCAACTTTTGCCAGCACTTGAGAATACACATCCAACTGTGCCACGCAAAATTTGAACGAAATCGAAGACCAAACGCACGTTGCGTCACGTCCGGCATCTGTTTTTGCCTGTTTTTGCTTGGAAATTCACAGAAAAGGCACGGATTGTCAGAAAAAAAAATTGACGTGCGTCCTTGTGAAGTTCATTAGGAAGCGTGGAAAAAAATTGGGTCCGTTTGATGAAGGGGAGTAGCGAGATCGAATTGTAACACCCCTTCCGCCCATACCGACACCGTTGGGTTGCACATGATGTACATGCATGCATGCATGAAATGTACCCAACTTTTGCCTGCACTTGAGAATGCACATCCAATTGTGCCACGCAAAATTTGAACGAAATCGAAGACCAAACGCACGTTGCGTCACGTCCGGCATCTGTTTTTGCCTGTTTTTGCATGGAAATTCACAGAAAAGGCACGGATTGTCAGAAAATAAAAAAAAAATTGAAGTGCCTCCTTGTGAAGTTTATTAGGAAGCGTGGAAAAAAATTGGGTCCGTTTGATGAAGGGGAGTAGCGAGATCGAATTGTAACACCCCTTCCGCCCATACCGACACCGGTGGGTTGCACATGATGTACATGCATGCATGCATGAAATGTACCCAACTTTTGCCGGCACTTGAGAATGCACATCCATTTGTGCCACACAAAATTTGAACGAAATCGAAGACCAAACGCACGTTGCGTCACGTCCGGCATCAGTTTTTGCCTGTTTTTGCATGGAAATTCACATAAAAGGCACGGATTGTCAGAAAATAAAAAAAATTGACGTGCCTCCTTGTGAAGTTTATTAGGAAGCGTGGAAAAAAATTGGGTCCGTTTGATGAAGGGGAGTAGCGAGATCGAATTGTAACACCCCTTCCGCCCATACCGACACCGGTGGGTTGCGCATGATGTACATGCAAGCATGCATGAAATGTACCCAACTTCTGCCAGCACTTGAGAATGCACATCCAATTGTGCCACGCAAAATTTGAACGAAATCGAAGACCAAACGCATGTTGCGTCACGTCCGGCATCTGCTTTTGCCGGGAAATTCACAGAAAAGGCACGGATTGTCAGAAAATAAAAAAAATTGACGTGCGTCCTTGTGAACTTCATTAGGAAGCGTGGAAAAAAATTGGGTCCGTTTGATGAAGGGGAGTAGCGAGATCGAATTGTAACACCCCTTCTGCCCATACCGACACCGGTGGGTTGCACATGATGTACATGCATGCATGCATGATATGTACCCAACTTTTGCCAGCACTTGAGAATGCACATCCAATTGTGCCACGCAAAATTTGAACGAAATCGAAGACCAAATGCACATTGCGTCATGTCCGGCATCTGTTTTTGCCTGTTTTTGCATGGAAATTCACAGAAAAGGCACGGATTGTCAGAAAATAAAAAAAATTGACGTGCCTCCTTGTGAAATTCATTAGGAAGCGTGGAAAAAAATTGGGTCCGTTTGATGAAGGGGAGTAGCGAGATCGAATTGCAACACCCCTTCCGCCCCTACCGACACCGGTGGGCTGCACATGATGTACATGCATGCATGCATGAAATGTACCCAACTTTTGCCAGCACTTGCGAATGCACATCCAATTGTGCCACGCAAAATTTGAACGAAATCGAAGACCAAATGCACGTTGCGTCACGTCCGACATTTGTTTTTGCTTGGAAATTCACAGAAAAGGCACTGATTGTCAGAAAATAAAAAAAATTGACGTGCCTCCTTGTGAAGTTCATTAGGAAGCGTGGAAAAAAATTGGGTCCGTTTGATGAAGGGGAGTAGTGACATCGAATTGTAACACCCCTTCCGCCCATACCGACACCGGTGGGTTGCACATGATGTACATGCATGCATGCATGAAATGTACCCTACTTTTTCCAGCACTTGAGAATTCGCATCCAATTGTGCCACGCAAAATTTGAACGAAATCGAAGACCAAACGCACGTTGCGTCACGTCCGGCATCTGGTTTTCCTGTTTTTGCATGGAAATTCACAGAAAAGGCACGGATTGTCAGAAAATAAAAAAATTGGTGTGCGTCCTTGTAAAGTTCATTTGGAAGCGTGGAAAAAAATTGGGTCCGTTTGAGGAAGGGGAGTAGCGTGATCGAATTGTAACACCCCTTTCGCCCATACCGACACCGGTGGGTTGCACATGATGTACATGCATGCATGCATGAAATGTACCCAACTTTTGCCAGCACTTGAGAATACACATCCAACTGTGCCACGCATAATTTGAACGAAATCGAAGACCAAACGCACGTTGCGTCACGTCCGGCATCTGTTTTTTCTTGGAAATTCCCAGAAATGGCACGGATTGTCCGAAAATAAAAAAAATTGACGTGCCTCCTTGTGAACTTCAATAGGAAGCGTGGAAAAAATTGGGTCCGTTTGATGAAGAGGAGTAGCGAGATCGAATTGTAACACCCCTTTCGCCCATACCGACACCGGTGGGTTCCACATGATTTACATGCATGCATGCATGCATGAAATGTACCCAACTTTTGCCAGCACTTGAGAATGCACATCCAATTGTGCCACGCAAAATTTGAACGAAATCGAAGACCAAACGCACGTTGCTTCACGTCCGGCATCTGGTTTTGCCTGTTTTTGCATGGAAATTCACAGAAAAGGCACGGATTGTCAGAAAAAAAAAATTTGGTGTGCGTCCTTGTGAAGTTCATTAGGAAGCGTGGAAAAAAATTGGGTCCGTTTGCTGAAGGTGAGTAGCGAGATCGAATTGTAACACCCCTTTCGCCCATACCGACACCGGTGGGTTGCACATGATGTACATGCATGCATGCATGAAATGTACCCAGCTTTTGCCAGCACTTGAGAATGCACATCCAATTGTGCCACGCAAAATTTGAACAAAATCGAAGACCAAACGCACGTTGCGTCACGTCCGGCATCTGTTTTTGCCTGTTTTTGCATGGAAATTCACAGAAAAGGCACGGATTGTCAGAAAAAAAAATTGACGTGCCTCCTTGTGAACTTCATTAGGAAGCGTGGAAAAAAATTGGGTCCGTTTGATCAAGGGGAGTAGCGATATCGCATTGTAACACCCCTTCTGCCCATACCGACACCGGTGGGTTGCACATGATGTACATGCATGCATGCATGAAATGTACCCAACTTTTGCCAGCACTTGAGAATGCACATCCAATTGTGCCACGCAAAATTTGAACGAAATCGAAGACCAAACGCACATTGCGTCACGTCCGGCATCTGTTTTTGCCTGTTTTTGCATGGAAATTCACAGAAAAGGCACGGATTGTCAGAAAATAAAAAAAATTGACGTGCCTCCTTGTGAAATTCATTAGGAAGCGTGGAAAAAAATTGGGTCCGTTTGATGAAGAGGAGTAGCGAGATCGAATTGTAACACCCCTTCCGCCCATACCGACACCGGTGGGTTGCACATGATGTACATGCATGCATGCATGAAATGTACCCAACTTTTGCCAGCACTTGAGAATGCACATCCAATTGTGCCACGCAAAATTTGAACGAAATCGAAGACCAAACCAACGTTGCGTCACGTCCGGCATCTGTTTTTGCCTGTTTTTGCATGGAAATTCACAAAAAAGGTACCGATTGTCAGAAAATAAAAAAAATTGACGTGCCTCCTTGTGAACTTCATTAGGAAGCGTGGAAAAAAATTGGGTCCGTTTGATGAAGGGGAGTAGCGAGATCGAATTGTAACACCCCTTCCGCCCATACCGACACCGGTGGGTTGCGCATGATGTACATGCAAGCATGCATGAAATGTACCCAACTTTTGATAAGCACTTGAGAATGCACATCCAATTGTGCCACGCAAAATTTGAACGAAATCGAAGACCAAACGCACGTTGCGTCACGTCCGGCATCTGTTTTTGCCTGGAAATTCACAGAAAAGGCACGGATTGTCAGAAAATAAAAAAAAATTGACGTGCGTCCTTGTGAACTTCATTAGGAAGCGTGGAAAAAAATTGGGTCCGTTTGATGAAGGGGAGTAGCGAGATCGAATTGTAACACCCCTTCCGCCCATACCGACACCGGTGGGTGGCACATGATGTGCATGCATGCATGCATGAAATGTACTCAACTTTTGCCAGCACTTGAGAATGCACATCCAATTGTGCCACGCAAAATTTGAACGAAATCGAAGACCAAACGCACATTGCGTCACGTCCGGCATCTGTTTTTGCCTGTTTTTGCATGGAAATTCACAGAAAAGGCACAGATTGTCAGAAAATAAAAAAAATTGACGTGCCTCCTTGTGAAATTCATTAGGAAGCGTGGAAAAAAATTGGGTCCGTTTGATGAAGGGGAGTAGCGACATCGAATTGTAACACCCCTTCCGCCCATACCAACACCGGTGGGTTGCACATGATGTACATGCATGCATGCATGAAATGTACCCAACTCTTGCCAGCACTTGAGAATGCACATCCAATTGTGCCACGCAAAATTTGAACGAAATCAAAGACCAAACCAACGTTGCGTCACGTCCGGCATCTGTTTTTGCCTGTTTTTGCATGGAAATTCACAGAAAAGGCACGGATTGTCAGAAAATAAAAAAAATTGACGTGCGTCCTTGTGAAGTTCATTAGGAAGCGTGGAAAAAAATTCTGTCCGTTTGATGAAGTGGAGTAGCGAGATCGAATTGTAACACCCCTTCCGCCCATACCGACACCGGTGGGTTGCACATGATGTACATGCATGCATGCATGAAATGTACTCAACTTTTGCCAGCACTTGAGAATGCACATCCAATTGTGCCACGCAAAATTTGAACGAAATCGAAAACCAAACGCACATTGCGTCACGTCCGGCATCTGTTTTTGCCTGTTTTTGCATGGAAATTCACAGAAAAGGCACGGATTGTCAGAAAATAAAAAAAATTGACGTGCCTCCTTGTGAAATTCATTAGGAAGCATGGAAAAAAATTGGGTCCGTTTGATGAAGGGGAGTAGCGAGATCGAATTGCAACACCCCTTCCGCCCCTACCGACACCGGTGGGTTGCACATGATGTACATGCATGCAAGCATGAAATGTACCCAACTTTTGCCAGCACTTGCGAATGCACATCCAATTGTGCCATGCAAAATTTGAACGAAATCGAAGACCAAATGCACGTTGCGTCACGTCCGCATTTGTTTTTCCTTGGAAATTCACAGAAAAGGCACGGATTGTCAGAAAATAAAAAAATTGGTGTGCGTCCTTGTGAAGTTCATTAGGAAGCGTGGAAAAAAATTGGATCCGTTTGATGAAGGGGAGTAGCGTGATCGAATTGTAACACCCCTTTCGCCCATACCGACACCGGTGGGTTGCACATGATGTACATGCATGCATGCATGAAATGTACCCAACTTTTGCCAGCACTTGAGAATACACATCCAACTGTGCCACGCAAAATTTGAACGAAATCCAAGACCAAATGCACGTTGCGTCACGTCCGGCATCTGTTTTTGCCTGTTTTTGCTTGGAAATTCATAGAAAAGGCACGGATTGTCAGAAAAAAAAATTGACGTGCGTCCTTGTGAAGTTCATTAGGAAGCGTGGAAAAAAATTGGGACCGTTTGATGAAGGGGAGTAGCGAGATCGAATTGTAACACCCCTTCCGCCCATACCGACACCGTTGGGTTGCACATGATGTACATGCATGCATGCATGAAATGTACCCAACTTTTGCCTGCACTTGAGAATGCACATCCAATTGTGCCACGCAAAATTTGAACGAAATCGAAGACCAAACGCACGTTGCGTCACGTCCGGCATCTGTTTTTGCCTGTTTTTGCATGGAAATTCACAGAAAAGGCACGGATTTTCAGAAAATAAAAAAAAATTGAAGTGCCTCCTTGTGAAGTTTATTAGGAAGCGTGGAAAAAAATTGGGTCCGTTTGATGAAGGGGAGTAGCGAGATCGAATCGTAACACCCCTTCCGCCCATACCGACACCGGTGGGTTGCACATGATGTACATGCATGCATGCATGAAATGTACCCAACTTTTGCCGGCACTTGAGAATGCACATCCATTTGTGCCACGCAAAATTTGAACGAAATCGAAGACCAAACGCACGTTGCGTCACGTCCGGCATCAGTTTTTGCCTGTTTTTGCATGGAAATTCACAGAAAAGGCACGGATTGTCAGAAAATAAAAAAAATTGACGTGCCTCCTTGTGAAGTTTATTAGGAAGCGTGGAAAAAAATTGGGTCCGTTTGATGAAGGGGAGTAGCGAGATCGAATTGTAACACCCCTTCCGCCCATACCGACACCGGTGGGTTGCGCATGATGTACATGCAAGCATGCATGAAATGTACCCAACTTCTGCCAGCACTTGAGAATGCACATCCAATTGTGCCACGCAAAATTTGAACGAAATCGAAGACCAAACGCACGTTGCGTCACGTCCGGCATCTGTTTTTGCCTGGAAATTCACAGAAAAGGCACGGATTGTCAGAAAATAAAAAAAATTGACGTGCGTCCTTGTGAACTTCATTAGGAAGCGTGGAAAAAAATTGGGTCCGTTTGATGAAGGGGAGTAGCGAGATCGAATTGTAACACCCCTTCCGCCCATACCGACACCGGTGGGTTGCACATGATGTATATGCATGCATGCATGATATGTGCCCAACTTTTGCCAGCACTTGAGAATGCACATCCAATTGTGCCACGCAAAATTTGAACAAAATCGAAGACCAAACGCACATTGCGTCATGTCCGGCATCTGTTTTTGCCTGTTTTTGCATGGAAATTCACAAAAAAGGTACCGATTGTCAGAAAATAAAAAAAATTGACGTGCCTCCTTGTGAACTTCATTAGGAAGCGTGGAAAAAAATTGGGTCCGTTTGATGAAGGGGAGTAGCGAGATCGAATTGTAACACCCCTTCCGCCCATACCGACACCGGTGGGTTGCGCATGATGTACATGCAAGCATGCATGAAATGTACCCAACTTCTGCCAGCACTTGAGAATGCACATCCAATTGTGCCACGCAAAATTTGAACGAAATCGAAGACCAAACGCACGTTGCGTCACGTCCGGCATCTGTTTTTGCCTGGAAATTCACAGAAAAGGCACGGATTGTCAGAAAATAAAAAAAATTGACGTGCGTCCTTGTGAACTTCATTAGGAAGCGTGGAAAAAAATTGGGTCCGTTTGATGAAGGGGAGTAGCGAGATCGAATTGTAACACCCCTTCCGCCCATACCGACACCGGTGGGTTGCACATGATGTATATGCATGCATGCATGATATGTGCCCAACTTTTGCCAGCACTTGAGAATGCACATCCAATTGTGCCACGCAAAATTTGAACAAAATCGAAGACCAAACGCACATTGCGTCATGTCCGGCATCTGTTTTTGCCTGTTTTTGCATGGAAATTCACGAAAAAGGTACCGATTGTCAGAAAATAAAAAAAATTGACGTGCCTCCTTGTGAACTTCATTAGGAAGCGTGGAAAAAAATTGGGTCCGTTTGATGAAGGGGAGTAGCGAGATCGAATTGTAACACCCCTTCCGCCCATACCGACACCGGTGGGTTGCGCATGATGTACATGCAAGCATGCATGAAATGTACCCAACTTTTGCCAGCACTTGAGAATGCACATCCAATTGTGCCACGCAAAATTTGAACGAAATCGAAGACCAAACGCACGTTGCGTCACGTCCGGCATCTGTTTTTGCCTGGAAATTCACAGAAAAGGCACGGATTGTCAGAAAATAAAAAAAAATTGACGTGCGTCCTTGTGAACTTCATTAGGAAGCGTGGAAAAAAATTGGGTCCGTTTGATGAAGGGGAGTAGCGAGATCGAATTGTAACACCCCTTCCGCCCATACCGACACCGGTGGGTGGCACATGATGTACATGCATGCATGCATGAAATGTACTCAACTTTTGCCAGCACTTGAGAATGCACATCCAATTGTGCCATGCAAAATTTGAACGAAATCGAAGACCAAACGCACATTGCGTCACGTCCGGCATCTGTTTTTGCCGGTTTTTGCATGGAAATTCACAGAAAAGGCACAGATTGTCAGAAAATAAAAAAAATTGACGTGCCTCCTTGTGAAATTCATTAGGAAGCGTGGAAAAAAATTGGGTCCGTTTGATGAAGGGGAGTAGCGACATCGAATTGTAACACCCCTTCCGCCCATACCGACACCGGTGGGTTGCACATGATGTACATGCATGCATGCATGAAATGTACCCAACTTTTGCCAGCACTTGAGAATGCACATCCAATTGTGCCACGCAAAATTTGAACGAAATCAAAGACCAAACCAACGTTGCGTCACGTCCGGCATCTGTTTTTGCCTGTTTTTGCATGGAAATTCACAGAAAAGGCACGGATTGTCAGAAAATAAAAAAAATTGACGTGCGTCCTTGTGAAGTTCATTAGGAAGCGTGGAAAAAAATTCTGTCCATTTGATGAAGTGGAGTAGCGAGATCGAATTGTAACACCCCTTCCGCCCATACCGACACCGGTGGGTTGCACATGATGTACATGCATGCATGCATGAAATGTACTCAACTTTTGCCAGCACTTGAGAATGCACATCCAATTGTGCCACGCAAAATTTGAACGAAATCGAAAACCAAACGCACATTGCGTCACGTCCGGCATCTGTTTTTGCCTGTTTTTGCATGGAAATTCACAGAAAAGGCACGGATTGTCAGAAAATAAAAAAAATTGACGTGCCTCCTTGTGAAATTCATTAGGAAGCATGGAAAAAAATTGGGTCCGTTTGATGAAGGGGAGTAGCGAGATCGAATTGCAACACCCCTTCCGCCCCTACCGACACCGGTGGGTTGCACATGATGTACATGCATGCAAGCATGAAATGTACCCAACTTTTGCCAGCACCTGCGAATGCACATCCAATTGTGCCATGCAAAATTTGAACGAAATCGAAGACCAAATGCACGTTGCGTCACGTCCGCATTTGTTTTTCCTTGGAAATTCACAGAAAAGGCACGGATTGTCAGAAAATAAAAAAATTGGTGTGCGTCCTTGTGAAGTTCATTAGGAAGCGTGGAAAAAAATTGGATCCGTTTGATGAAGGGGAGTAGCGTGATCGAATTGTAACACCCCTTTCGCCCATACCGACACCGGTGGGTTGCACATGATGTACATGCATGCATGCATGAAATGTACCCAACTTTTGCCAGCACTTGAGAATACACGTCCAACTGTGCCACGCAAAATTTGAACGAAATCCAAGACCAAACGCACGTTGCGTCACGTCCGGCATCTGTTTTTGCCTGTTTTTGCTTGGAAATTCACAGAAAAGGCACGGATTGTCAGAAAAAAAAATTGACGTGCGTCCTTGTGAAGTTCATTAGGAAGCGTGGAAAAAAATTGGGACCGTTTGATGAAGGGGAGTAGCGAGATCGAATTGTAACACCCCTTCCGCCCATACCGACACCGTTGGGTTGCACATGATGTACATGCATGCATGCATGAAATGTACCCAACTTTTGCCTGCACTTGAGAATGCACATCCAATTGTGCCACGCAAAATTTGAACGAAATCGAAGACCAAACGCACGTTGCGTCACGTCCGGCATCTGTTTTTGCCTGTTTTTGCATGGAAATTCACAGAAAAGGCACGGATTTTCAGAAAATAAAAAAAAAATTGAAGTGCCTCCTTGTGAAGTTTATTAGGAAGCGTGGAAAAAAATTGGGTCCGTTTGATGAAGGGGAGTAGCGAGATCGAATCGTAACACCCCTTCCGCCCATACCGACACCGGTGGGTTGCACATGATGTACATGCATGCATGCATGAAATGTACCCAACTTTTGCCGGCACTTGAGAATGCACATCCATTTGTGCCACGCAAAATTTGAACGAAATCGAAGACCAAACGCACGTTGCGTCACGTCCGGCATCAGTTTTTGCCTGTTTTTGCATGGAAATTCACAGAAAAGGCACGGATTGTCAGAAAATAAAAAAAATTGACGTGCCTCCTTGTGAAGTTTATTAGGAAGCGTGGAAAAAAATTGGGTCCGTTTGATGAAGGGGAGTAGCGAGATCGAATTGTCACACCCCTTCCGCCCATACCGACACCGGTGGGTTGCGCATGATGTACATGCAAGCATGCATGAAATGTACCCAACTTCTGCCAGCACTTGAGAATGCACATCCAATTGTGCCACGCAAAATTTGAACGAAATCGAAGACCAAACGCACGTTGCGTCACGTCCGGCATCTGTTTTTGCCTGGAAATTCACAGAAAAGGCACGGATTGTCAGAAAATAAAAAAAATTGACGTGCGTCCTTGTGAACTTCATTAGGAAGCGTGGAAAAAAATTGGGTCCGTTTGATGAAGGGGAGTAGCGAGATCGAATTGTAACACCCCTTCCGCCCATACCGACACCGGTGGGTTGCACATGATGTATATGCATGCATGCATGATATGTGCCCAACTTTTGCCAGCACTTGAGAATGCACATCCAATTGTGCCACGCAAAATTTGAACAAAATCGAAGACCAAACGCACATTGCGTCATGTCCGGCATCTGTTTTTGCCTGTTTTTGCATGGAAATTCACAAAAAAGGTACCGATTGTCAGAAAATAAAAAAAATTGACGTGCCTCCTTGTGAACTTCATTAGGAAGCGTGGAAAAAAATTGGGTCCGTTTGATGAAGGGGAGTAGCGAGATCGAATTGTAACACCCCTTCCGCCCATACCGACACCGGTGGGTTGCGCATGATGTACATGCAAGCATGCAAGAAATGTACCCAACTTTTGCCAGCACTTGAGAATGCACATCCAATTGTGCCACGCAAAATTTGAACGAAATCGAAGACCAAACGCACGTTGCGTCACGTCCGGCATCTGTTTTTGCCTGGAAATTCACAGAAAAGGCACGGATTGTCAGAAAATAAAAAAAAATTGACGTGCGTCCTTGTGAACTTCATTAGGAAGCGTGGAAAAAAATTGGGTCCGTTTGATGAAGGGGAGTAGCGAGATCGAATTGTAACACCCCTTCCGCCCAAACCGACACCGGTGGGTGGCACATGATGTACATGCATGCATGCATGAAATGTACTCAACTTTTGCCAGCACTTGAGAATGCACATCCAATTGTGCCACGCAAAATTTGAACGAAATCGAAGACCAAACGCACATTGCGTCACGTCCGGCATCTGTTTTTGCCGGTTTTTGCATGGAAATTCACAGAAAAGGCACAGATTGTCAGAAAATAAAAAAAATTGACGTGCCTCCTTGTGAAATTCATTAGGAAGCGTGGAAAAAAATTGGGTCCGTTTGATGAAGGGGAGTAGCGACATCGAATTGTAACACCCCTTCCGCCCATACCGACACCGGTGGGTTGCACATGATGTACATGCATGCATGCATGAAATGTACCCAACTTTTGCCAGCACTTGAGAATGCACATCCAATTGTGCCACGCAAAATTTGAACGAAATCAAAGACCAAACCAACGTTGCGTCACGTCCGGCATCTGTTTTTGCCTGTTTTTGCATGGAAATTCATAGAAAAGGCACGGATTGTCAGAAAATAAAAAAAATTGGCGTGCGTCCTTGTGAAGTTCATTAGGAAGCGTGGAAAAAAATTCTGTCCGTTTGATGAAGTGGAGTAGCGAGATCGAATTGTAACACCCCTTCCGCCCATACCGACACCGGTGGGATGCACATGATGTAAATGCATGCATGCATGAAATGTACTCAACTTTTGCCAGCACTTGAGAATGCACATCCAATTGTGCCACGCAAAATTTGAACGAAATCGAAAACCAAACGCACATTGCGTCACGTCCGGCATCTGTTTTTGCCTGTTTTTGCATGGAAATTCACAGAAAAGGCACGGATTGTCAGAAAATAAAAAAAATTGACGTGCCTCCTTGTGAAATTCATTAGGAAGCATGGAAAAAAATTGGGTCCGTTTGATGAAGGGGAGTAGCGAGATCGAATTGCAACACCCCTTCCGCCCCTACCGACACCGGTGGGTTGCACATGATGTACATGCATGCAAGCATGAAATGTACCCAACTTTTGCCAGCACCTGCGAATGCACATCCAATTGTGCCATGCAAAATTTGAACGAAATCGAAGACCAAATGCACGTTGCGTCACGTCCGCATTTGTTTTTCCTTGGAAATTCACAGAAAAGGCACGGATTGTCAGAAAATAAAAAAATTGGTGTGCGTCCTTGTGAAGTTCATTAGGAAGCGTGGAAAAAAATTGGATCCGTTTGATGAAGGGGAGTAGCGTGATCGAATTGTAACACCCCTTTCGCCCATACCGACACCGGTGGGTTGCACATGATGTACATGCATGCATGCATGAAATGTACCCAACTTTTGCCAGCACTTGAGAATACACATCCAACTGTGCCACGCAAAATTTGAACGAAATCCAAGACCAAACGCACGTTGCGTCACGTCCGGCATCTGTTTTTGCCTGTTTTTGCTTGGAAATTCACAGAAAAGGCACGGATTGTCAGAAAAAAAAATTGACGTGCGTCCTTGTGAAGTTCATTAGGAAGCGTGGAAAAAAATTGGGACCGTTTGATGAAGGGGAGTAGCGAGATCGAATTGTAACACCCCTTCCGCCCATACCGACACCGTTGGGTTGCACATGATGTACATGCATGCATGCATGAAATGTACCCAACTTTTGCCTGCACTTGAGAATGCACATCCAATTGTGCCACGCAAAATTTGAACGAAATCGAAGACCAAACGCACGTTGCGTCACGTCCGGCATCTGTTTTTGCCTGTTTTTGCATGGAAATTCACAGAAAAGGCACGGATTTTCAGAAAATAAAAAAAAATTGAAGTGCCTCCTTGTGAAGTTTATTAGGAAGCGTGGAAAAAAATTGGGTCCGTTTGATGAAGGGGAGTAGCGAGATCGAATTGTAACACCCCTTCCGCCCATACCGACACCGGTGGGTTGCACATGATGTACATGCATGCATGCATGAAATGTACCCAACTTTTGCCGGCACTTGAGAATGCACATCCATTTGTGCCACGCAAAATTTGAACGAAATCGAAGACCAAACGCACGTTGCGTCACGTCCGGCATCAGTTTTTGCCTGTTTTTGCATGGAAATTCACAGAAAAGGCACGGATTGTCAGAAAATAAAAAAAATTGACGTGCCTCCTTGTGAAGTTTATTAGGAAGCGTGGAAAAAAATTGGGTCCGTTTGATGACGGGGAGTAGCGAGATCGAATTGTAACACCCCTTCCGCCCATACCGACACCGGTGGGTTGCGCATGATGTACATGCAAGCATGCATGAAATGTACCCAATTTCTGCCAGCACTTGAGAATGCACATCCAATTGTGCCACGCAAAATTTGAACGAAATCGAAGACCAAACGCACGTTGCGTCACGTCCGGCATCTGTTTTTGCCTGGAAATTCACAGAAAAGGCACGGATTGTCAGAAAATAAAAAAAATTGACGTGCGTCCTTGTGAACTTCATTAGGAAGCGTGGAAAAAAATTGGGTCCGTTTGATGAAGGGGAGTAGCGAGATCGAATTGTAACACCCCTTCCGCCCATACCGACACCGGTGGGTTGCACATGATGTATATGCATGCATGCATGATATGTGCCCAACTTTTGCCAGCACTTGAGAATGCACATCCAATTGTGCCACGCAAAATTTGAACAAAATCGAAGACCAAACGCACATTGCGTCATGTCCGGCATCTATTTTTGCCTGTTTTTGCATGGAAATTCACAGAAAAGGCATGGATTGTCAGAAAATAAAAAAAATTGACGTGCCTCCTTGTGAAATTCATTAGGAAGCGTGGAAAAAAATTGGGTCCATTTGATGAAGGGGAGTAGCGAGATCGAATTGCAACACCCCTTCCGCCCCTACCGACACCGGTGGGTTGCACATGATGTACATGCATGCATGCATGAAATGTACCCAACTTTTGCCAGCACTTGCGAATGCACATCCAATTGTGCCACGCAAAATTTGAACGAAATCGAAGACCAAATGCACGTTGCGTCACGTCCGACATTTGTTTTTGCTTGGAAATTCACAGAAAAGGCACGGATTGTCAGAAAATAAAAAAAATTGACGTGCCTCCTTGTGAAGTTCATTAGGAAGCGTGGAAAAAAATTGGGTCCGTTTGATGAAGGGGAGTAGCGAGATCGAATTGTAACACCCCTTCCGCCCATACCGACACCGGTGGGTTGCACATGATGTATATGCATGCATGCATGATATGTGCCCAACTTTTGCCAGCACTTGAGAATGCACATCCAATTGTGCCACGCAAAATTTGAACAAAATCGAAGACCAAACGCACATTGCGTCATGTCCGGCATCTGTTTTTGCCTGTTTTTGCATGGAAATTCACAGAAAAGGCATGGATTGTCAGAAAATAAAAAAAATTGACGTGCCTCCTTGTGAACTTCATTAGGAAGCGTGGAAAAAAATTGGGTCCATTTGATGAAGGGGAGTAGCGAGATCGAATTGCAACACCCCTTCCGCCCCTACCGACACCGGTGGGTTGCACATGATGTACATGCATGCATGCATGAAATGTACCCAACTTTTGCCAGCACTTGCGAATGCACATCCAATTGTGCCACGCAAAATTTGAACGAAATCGAAGACCAAATGCACGTTGCGTCACGTCCGACATTTGTTTTTGCTTGGAAATTCACAGAAAAGGCACGGATTGTCAGAAAATAAAAAAAATTGACGTGCCTCCTTGTGAAGTTCATTAGGAAGCGTGGAAAAAAATTGGGTCCGTTTGATGAAGGGGAGTAGTGACATCGAATTGTAACACCCCTTCCGCCCATACCGACACCGGTGGGTTGCACATGATGTACATGCATGCATGCATGAAATGTACCCTACTTTTTCCAACACTTGAGAATTCACATCCAATTGTGCCACGCAAAATTTGAACGAAATCGAAGACCAAACGAACATTGCGTCACGTCCGGCATCAGTTTTTGCCTGTTTTTGCATGGAAATTCACAGAAAAGGCACGGATTGTCAGAAAATAAAAAAAATTGACGTGCCTCCTTGTGAAGTTTATTAGGAAGCGTGGAAAAAAATTGGGTCCGTTTGATGAAGGGGAGTAGCGAGATCGAATTGTAACACCCCTTCCGCCCATACCGACACCGGTGGGTTGCGCATGATGTACATGCAAGCATGCATGAAATGTACCCAATTTCTGCCAGCACTTGAGAATGCACATCCAATTGTGCCACGCAAAATTTGAACGAAATCGAAGACCAAACGCACGTTGCGTCACGTCCGGCATCTGTTTTTGCCTGGAAATTCACAGAAAAGGCACGGATTGTCAGAAAATAAAAAAAATTGACGTGCGTCCTTGTGAACTTCATTAGGAAGCGTGGAAAAAAATTGGGTCCGTTTGATGAAGGGGAGTAGCGAGATCGAATTGTAACACCCCTTCCGCCCATACCGACACCGGTGGGTTGCACATGATGTATATGCATGCATGCATGATATGTGCCCAACTTTTGCCAGCACTTGAGAATGCACATCCAATTGTGCCACGCAAAATTTGAACAAAATCGAAGACCAAACGCACATTGCGTCATGTCCGGCATCTGTTTTTGCCTGTTTTTGCATGGAAATTCACAGAAAAGGCATGGATTGTCAGAAAATAAAAAAAATTGACGTGCCTCCTTGTGAAATTCATTAGGAAGCGTGGAAAAAAATTGGGTCCATTTGATGAAGGGGAGTAGCGAGATCGAATTGCAACACCCCTTCCGCCCCTACCGACACCGGTGGGTTGCACATGATGTACATGCATGCATGCATGAAATGTACCCAACTTTTGCCAGCACTTGCGAATGCACATCCAATTGTGCCACGCAAAATTTGAACGAAATCGAAGACCAAATGCACGTTGCGTCACGTCCGACATTTGTTTTTGCTTGGAAATTCACAGAAAAGGCACGGATTGTCAGAAAATAAAAAAAATTGACGTGCCTCCTTGTGAAGTTCATTAGGAAGCGTGGAAAAAAATTGGGTCCGTTTGATGAAGGGGAGTAGTGACATCGAATTGTAACACCCCTTCCGCCCATACCGACACCGGTGGGTTGCAGATGATGTACATGCATGCATGCATGAAATGTACCCTACTTTTTCCAGCACTTGAGAATTCACATCCAATTGTGCCACGCAAAATTTGAACGAAATCGAAGACCAAACGCACGTTGCGTCACGTCCGGCATCTGGTTTTCCTGTTTTTGCATGGAAATTCACAGAAAAGGCACGGATTGTCAGAAAATAAAAAAATTGGTGTGCGTGCTTGTGAAGTTCATTTGGAAGCGTGGAAAAAAATTGGGTCCGTTTGATGAAGGGGAGTAGCGTGATCGAATTGTAACACCCCTTTCGCCCATACCGACACCGGTGGGTTGCACATGATATACATGCATGCATGCATGAAATGTACCCAACTTTTCCCAGCACTTGAGAATACACATCCAACTGTGCCACGCAAAATTTGAACGAAATCGAAGACCAAACGCACGTTGCGTCACATCCGGCATCTGTTTTTGCTTGGAAATTCACAGAAAAGGCACGGATTGTCCGAAAATAAAAAAAATTGACGTGCCTCCTTGTGAACTTCATTAGGAAGCGTGGAAAAAATTGGGTCCGTTTGATGAAGGGGAGTAGCGAGATCGAATTGTAACACCCCTTTTGCCCGTACCAACACCGGTGGGTTCCACATGATTTACATGCATGCATGCATGCATGAAATGTACCCAACTTTTGCCAGCACTTGAGAATGCACATCCAATTGTGCCACGCAAAATTTGAACGAAATCGAAGAC
Source organism: Elymus sibiricus (assembly GCA_039707655.1). Classification (NCBI taxonomy): domain Eukaryota; kingdom Viridiplantae; phylum Streptophyta; class Magnoliopsida; order Poales; family Poaceae; genus Elymus; species Elymus sibiricus. The sequence continues at coordinate 312,549,577 of CM077675.1, forward strand.
CAAACGCACTTTGTGTCACGTCCGGCATTTGTTTTTGCCTCTTTTTGTTTGGAAATTCACAGAAAAGGCACGGATTGTCAGAAAATAAAAAAAATTGACGTGCCTCCTTGTGAAGTTCATTAGGAGGCGTGGAAAAAAATTGGGTCCGTTTGATGAAGGGGAGTAGCGACATCGAATTGTAACACCCCTTCCGCCCATACCGACACCAGTGGGTTGCACATGATGTACATGCATGCATGCATGAAATGTACCCTACTTTTGCCGGCACTTGAGAATGCACATCCAATTGTGCCACGCAAAATTTGAACGAAATCGAAGACCAAACGCACGTTGCGTCACGTCCGGCATCTGGTTTTGCCTGTTTTTGCATGGAAATTCACAGAAAAGGCACGGATTGTCAGAAAATAAAAAAAATTGACGTGCCTCCTTGTGAAGTTTATTAGGAAGCGTGGAAAAAAATTGGGTCCGTTTGATGAAGGGGAGTAGCGAGATCGAATTGTAACACCCCTTCCGCCCATACCGACACCGGTGGGTTGCGCATGATGTACATGCAAGCATGCATGAAATGTACCCAATTTCTGCCAGCACTTGAGAATGCACATCCAATTGTGCCACGCCAAATTTGAACGAAATCGAAGACCAAACGCACGTTGCGTCACGTCCGGCATCTGTTTTTGCCTGGAAATTCACAGAAAAGGCACGGATTGTCAGAAAATAAAAAAAATTGACGTGCGTCCTTGTGAACTTCATTAGGAAGCGTGGAAAAAAATTGGGTCCGTTTGATGAAGGGGAGTAGCGAGATCGAATTGTAACACCCCTTCCGCCCATACCGACACCGGTGGGTTGCACATGATGTATATGCATGCATGCATGATATGTGCCCAACTTTTGCCAGCACTTGAGAATGCACATCCAATTGTGCCACGCAAAATTTGAACAAAATCGAAGACCAAACGCACATTGCGTCATGTCCGGCATCTGTTTTTGCCTGTTTTTGCATGGAAATTCACAGAAAAGGCATGGATTGTCAGAAAATAAAAAAATTTGACGTGCCTCCTTGTGAAATTCATTAGGAAGCGTGGAAAAAAATTGGGTCCATTTGATGAAGGGGAGTAGCGAGATCGAATTGCAACACCCCTTCCGCCCCTACCGACACCGGTGGGTTGCACATGATGTACATGCATGCATGCATGAAATGTACCCAACTTTTGCCAGCACTTGCGAATGCACATCCAATTGTGCCACGCAAAATTTGAACGAAATCGAAGACCAAATGCACGTTGCGTCACGTCCGACATTTGTTTTTGCTTGGAAATTCACAGAAAAGGCACGGATTGTCAGAAAATAAAAAAAATTGACGTGCCTCCTTGTGAAGTTCATTAGGAAGCGTGGAAAAAAATTGGGTCCGTTTGATGAAGGGGAGTAGTGACATCGAATTGTAACACCCCTTCCGCCCATACCGACACCGGTGGGTTGCACATGATGTACATGCATGCATGCATGAAATGTACCCTACTTTTTCCAGCACTTGAGAATTCACATCCAATTGTGCCACGCAAAATTTGAACGAAATCGAAGACCAAACGCACGTTGCGTCACGTCCGGCATCTGGTTTTCCTGTTTTTGCATGGAAATTCACAGAAAAGGCACGGATTGTCAGAAAATAAAAAAATTGGTGTGCGTGCTTGTGAAGTTCATTTGGAAGCGTGGAAAAAAATTGGGTCCGTTTGATGAAGGGGAGTAGCGTGATCGAATTGTAACACCCCTTTCGCCCATACCGACACCGGTGGGTTGCACATGATATACATGCATGCATGCATGAAATGTACCCAACTTTTCCCAGCACTTGAGAATACACATCCAACTGTGCCACGCAAAATTTGAACGAAATCGAAGACCAAACGCACGTTGCGTCACATCCGGCATCTGTTTTTGCTTGGAAATTCACAGAAAAGGCACGGATTGTCCGAAAATAAAAAAAATTGACGTGCCTCCTTGTGAACTTCATTAGGAAGCGTGGAAAAAATTGGGTCCGTTTGATGAAGGGGAGTAGCGAGATCGAATTGTAACACCCCTTTTGCCCGTACCAACACCGGTGGGTTCCACATGATTTACATGCATGCATGCATGCATGAAATGTACCCAACTTTTGCCAGCACTTGAGAATGCACATCCAATTGTGCCACGCAAAATTTGAACGAAATCGAAGACCAAACGCACTTTGTGTCACGTCCGGCATTTGTTTTTGCCTCTTTTTGTTTGGAAATTCACAGAAAAGGCACGGATTGTCAGAAAATAAAAAAAATTGACGTGCCTCCTTGTGAAGTTCATTAGGAGGCGTGGAAAAAAATTGGGTCCGTTTGATGAAGGGGAGTAGCGACATCGAATTGTAACACCCCTTCCGCCCATACCGACACCAGTGGGTTGCACATGATGTACATGCATGCATGCATGAAATGTACCCTACTTTTGCCGGCACTTGAGAATGCACATCCAATTGTGCCACGCAAAATTTGAACGAAATCGAAGACCAAACGCACGTTGCGTCACGTCCGGCATCTGGTTTTGCCTGTTTTTGCATGGAAATTCACAAAAAAGGCACGGATTGTCAGAAAATAAAAAAATTGGTGTGCGTCCTTGTGAAGTTCATTAGGAAGCGTGGAAAAAAATTGGGTCCGTTTGCTGAAGGTGAGTAGCGAGATCGAATTGTAGCAGCCCTTCCGCCCATACCGACAACGGTGGGTTGCGCATGATGTACATGCAAGCATGCATGAAATGTACCCAACTTCTGCCAGCACTTGAGAATGCACATCCAATTGTGCCACGCAAAATTTGAACGAAATCGAAGACCAAACGCACGTTGCGTCACGTCCGGCATCTGTTTTTGCCTGGAAATTCACAGAAAAGGCACGGATTGTCAGAAAATAAAAAAAATTGACGTGCGTCCTTGTGAACTTCATTAGGAAGCGTGGAAAAAAATTGGGTCCGTTTGATGAAGGGGAGTAGCGAGATGGAATTGTAACACCCCTTCCGCCCATACCGACACCGGTGGGTTGCACATGATGTATATGCATGCATGCATGATATGTGCCCAACTTTTGCCAGCACTTGAGAATGCACATCCAATTGTGCCACGCAAAATTTGAACAAAATCGAAGACCAAACGCACATTGCGTCATGTCCGGCATCTGTTTTTGCCTGTTTTTGCATGGAAATTCACAGAAAAGGCATGGATTGTCAGAAAATAAAAAAAATTGACGTGCCTCCTTGTGAAATTCATTAGGAAGCGTGGAAAAAAATTGGGTCCATTTGATGAAGGGGAGTAGCGAGATCGAATTGCAACACCCCTTCCGCCCCTACCGACACCGGTGGGTTGCACATGATGTACATGCATGCATGCATGAAATGTACCCAACTTTTGCCAGCACTTGCGAATGCACATCCAATTGTGCCACGCAAAATTTGAACGAAATCGAAGACCAAATGCACGTTGCGTCACGTCCGACATTTGTTTTTGCTTGGAAATTCACAGAAAAGGCACGGATTGTCAGAAAATAAAAAAAATTGACGTGCCTCCTTGTGAAGTTCATTAGGAAGCGTGGAAAAAAATTGGGTCCGTTTGATGAAGGGGAGTAGTGACATCGAATTGTAACACCCCTTCCGCCCATACCGACACCGGTGGGTTGCACATGATGTACATGCATGCATGCATGAAATGTACCCTACTTTTTCCAGCACTTGAGAATTCACATCCAATTGTGCCACGCAAAATTTGAACGAAATCGAAGACCAAACGCACGTTGCGTCACGTCCGGCATCTGGTTTTCCTGTTTTTGCATGGAAATTCACAGAAAAGGCACGGATTGTCAGAAAATAAAAAAATTGGTGTGCGTGCTTGTGAAGTTCATTTGGAAGCGTGGAAAAAAATTGGGTCCGTTTGATGAAGGGGAGTACCGTGATCGAATTGTAACACCCCTTTCGCCCATACCGACACCGGTGGGTTGCACATGATATACATGCATGCATGCATGAAATGTACCCAACTTTTCCCAGCACTTGAGAATACACATCCAACTGTGCCACGCAAAATTTGAACGAAATCGAAGACCAAACGCACGTTGCGTCACGTCCGGCATCTGTTTTTGCTTGGAAATTCACAGAAAAGGCACGGATTGTCCGAAAATAAAAAAAATTGACGTGCCTCCTTGTGAACTTCATTAGGAAGCGTGGAAAAAATTGGGTCCGTTTGATGAAGGGGAGTAGCGAGATCGAATTGTAACACCCCTTTTGCCCGTACCAACACCGGTGGGTTCCACATGATTTACATGCATGCATGCATGCATGAAATGTACCCAACTTTTGCCAGCACTTGAGAATGCACATCCAATTGTGCCACGCAAAATTTGAACGAAATCGAAGACCAAACGCACTTTGTGTCACGTCCGGCATTTGTTTTTGCCTCTTTTTGTTTGGAAATTCACAGAAAAGGAACGGATTGTCAGAAAATAAAAAAAATTGACGTGCCTCCTTGTGAAGTTCATTAGGAGGCGTGGAAAAAAATTGGGTCCGTTTGATGAAGGGGAGTAGCGACATCGAATTGTAACACCCCTTCCGCCCATACCGACACCGGTGGGTTGCACATGATGTACATGCATGCATGCATGAAATGTACCCTACTTTTGCCGGCACTTGAGAATGCACATCCAATTGTGCCACGCAAAATTTGAACGAAATCGAAGACCAAACGCACGTTGCGTCACGTCCGGCATCTGGTTTTGCCTGTTTTTGCATGGAAATTCACAGAAAAGGCACGGATTGTCAGAAAATAAAAAAATTGGTGTGCGTCCTTGTGAAGTTCATTAGGAAGCGTGGAAAAAAATTGGGTCCGTTTGCTGAAGGTGAGTAGCGAGATCGAATTGTAGCACCCCTTTCGCCCATACCGACACCGGTGGGTTGCACATGATGTACATGCATGCATGCATGAAATGTACCCAACTTTTGCCAGCACTTGAGAATGCACATCCAATTGTGCCACGCAAAATTTGAACAAAATCGAAGACCAAACGCACGTTGCGTCACGTCCGGCATCTATTTTTGGCTGTTTTTGCATGGAAATTCACAGAAAAGGCACGGATTGTCAGAAAAAAAAATTGACGTGCCTCCTTGTGAACTTCATTAGGAAGCGTGGAAAAAAATTGGGTCCGTTTGATCAAGGGGAGTAGCGAGATCGCATTGTAACACCCCTTCTGCCCATACCGACACCGGTGGGTTGCACATGATGTACATGCATGCATGCATGAAATGTACCCAACTTTTGCCAGCACTTGAGAATGCACATCCAATTGTGCCACACAAAATTTGAACGAAATCGAAGACCAAACGCACATTGCGTCACGTCCGGCATCTGTTTTTGCCTGTTTTTGCATGGAAATTCACAGAAAAGGCACGGATTGTCAGAAAATAAAAAAAATTGACGTGCCTCCTTCTGAAATTCATTAGGAAGCGTGGAAAAAAATTGGGTCCGTTTGATGAAGAGGAGTAGCGAGATCGAATTGTAACACCCCTTCCGCCCATACCGACACCGGTGGGTTGCACATGATGTACATGCATGCATGCATGAAATGTACCCAACTTTTGCCAGCACTTGAGAATGCACATCCAATTGTGCCACGCAAAATTTGAACGAAATCGAAGACCAAACCAACGTTGCGTCACGTCCGGCATCTGTTTTTGCCTGTTTTTGCATGGAAATTCACAAAAAAGGTACCGATTGTCAGAAAATAAAAAAAATTGACGTGCCTCCTTGTGAACTTCATTAGGAAGCGTGGAAAAAAATTGGGTCCGTTTGATGAAGGGGAGTAGCGAGATCGAATTGTAACACCCCTTCCGCCCATACCGACACCGGTGGGTTGCGCACGATGTACATGCAAGCATGCATGAAATGTACCCAACTTTTGCCAGCACTTGAGAATGCACATCCAATTGCGCCACGCAAAATTTGAACGAAATTGAAGACCAAACGCACGTTGCGTCACGTCCGGCATCTGTTTTTGCCTGGAAATTCACAGAAAAGGCACGGATTGTCAGAAAATAAAAAAAATTGACGTGCGTCCTTGTGAACTTCATTAGGAAGCGTGGAAAAAAATTGGGTCCGTTTGATGAAGGGGAGTAGCGTGATCGAATTGTAACACCCCTTCCGCCCATACCGACACCGGTGGGTTGCACATGATGTACATGCATGCATGCATGAAATGTACTCAACTTTTGCCAGCACTTGAGAATGCACATACAATTGTGCCACGCAAAATTTGAACGAAATCGAAGACCAAACGCACATTGCGTCACGTCCGGCATCTGTTTTTGCCTGTTTTTGCATGGAAATTCACAGAAAAGGCACGGATTGTCAGAAAATAAAAAAAATTGACGTGCCTCCTTGTGAAATTCATTAGGAAGCGTGGAAAAAAATTGGGTCCGTTTGATGAAGGGGAGTAGCGAGATCGAATTGCAACACCCCTTCCGCCCCAACCGACACCGGTGGGTTGCACATGATGTACATGCATGCAAGCATGAAATGTACCCAACTTTTGCCAGCACTTGCGAATGCACATCCAATTGTGCCACGCAAAATTTGAACGAAATCGAAGACCAAACGCACGTTGCGTCACGTCCGACATTTGTTTTTGCCTGTTTTTCCTTGGAAATTCACAGAAAAGGCACGGATTGTCAGAAAATAAAAAAAATTGACGTGCCTCGTTGTGAAGTTCATTTGGAAGCGTGGAAAAAAATTGGGTCCGTTTGATGAAGGGGAGTAGTGACATCGAATTGTAACACCCCTTCCGCCCATACCGACACCGGTGGGTTGCACATGATGTACATGCATGCATGCATGAAATGTACCCTACTTTTTCCAGCACTTGAGAATTCACATCCAATTGTGCCACGCAAAATTTGAACGAAATCGAAGACCAAACGCACGTTGCGTCACGTCCGGCATCTGGTTTTCCTGTTTTTGCATGGAAATTCACAGAAAAGGCACGGATTGTCAGAAAATAAAAAAATTGGTGTGCGTCCTTGTGAAGTTCATTAGGAAGCGTGGAAAAAAATTGGGTCCGTTTGATGAAGGGGAGTAGCGTGATCGAATTGTAACACACCTTTCGCCCATACCGACACCGGTGGGTTGCACATGATGTACATGCATGCATGCATGAAATGTACCCAACTTTTGCCAGCACTTGAGAATACACATCCAACTGTGCCACGCAAAATTTGAACGAAATCGAAGACCAAACGCACGTTGCGTCACGTCCGGCATCTGTTTTTGCCTGTTTTTGCTTGGAAATTCACAGAAAAGGCACGGATTGTCAGAAAAAAAAATTGACGTGCGTCCTTGTGAAGTTCATTAGGAAGCGTGGAAAAAAATTGGGTCTGTTTGATGAAGGGGAGTAGCGAGATCGAATTGTAACACCCCTTCCGCCCATACCGACACCGTTGGGTTGCACATGATGTACATGCATGTATGCATGAATTGTACCCAACTTTTGCCTGCACTTGAGAATGCACATCCAATTGTGCCACGCAAAATTTGAACAAAATCGAAAGACCAAACGCACGTTGCGTCACGTCCGGCATCTGTTTTTGCCTGTTTTTGCATGGAAATTCACAGAAAAGGCACGGATTGTCAGAAAATAAAAAAAATTGACGTGCCTGATTGTGAAGTTTATTAGGAAGCATGGAAAAAAATTGGGTCCGTTTGATGAAGGGGAGTAGCGAGATCGAATTGTAACACCCCTTCCGCCCATACCGACACCGGTGGGTTGCACATGATGTACATGCATGCATGCATGAAATGTACCCAACTTTTGCCGGCACTTGAGAATGCACATCCATTTGTGCCACGCAAAATTTGAACGAAATCGAAGACCAAACGGACGTTGCATCACGTCCGGCATCAGTTTTTGCCGGTTTTTGCATGGAAATTCACAGAAAAGGCACGGATTGTCAGAAAATAAAAAAAATTGACGTGCCTCCTTGTGAAGTTTATTAGGAAGCGTGGAAAAAAATTGGGTCCGTTTGATGAAGGGGAGTAGCGAGATCGAATTGTAACACCCCTTCCGCCCATACCGACACCGGTGGGTTGCGCATGATGTACATGCAAGAATGCATGAAATGTACCCAACTTCTGCCAGCACTTGAGAATGCACATCCAATTGTGCCACGCAAAATTTGAACGAAATCGAAGACCAAACGCATGTTGCGTCACGTCCGGCATGTGTTTTTGCCTGGAAATTCACAGAAAAGGCACGGATTGTCAGAAAATAAAAAAAATTGACGTGCGTCCTTGTGAACTTCATTCGGAAGCGTGGAAAAAAATTGGGTCCGTTTGATGAAGGGGAGTAGCGAGATCGAATTGTAACACCCCTTCCGCCCATACCGACACCGGTGGGTTGCACATGATGTACATGCATGCATGCATGATATGTACCCAACTTTTGCTAGCACTTGAGAATGCACATCCAATTGTGCCACGCAAAATTTGAACGAAATCGAAGACCAAACGCACATTGCGTCATGTCCGGCATCTGTTTTTGCCTGTTTTTGCATGGAATTTCACAGAAAAGGCACGGATTGTCAGAAAATAAAAAAAATTGATGTGCCTCCTTGTGAAATTCATTGGGAAGCGTGGAAAAAAATTGGGTCCGTTTGATGAAGGGGAGTAGCGAGATCGAATTGCAACACCCCTTCCGCCCCTACCGACACCGGTGGGTTGCACATGATGTACATGCATGCATGCATGAAATGTACCCAACTTTTGCCAGCACTTGCGAATGCACATCCAATTGTGCCACGCAAAATTTGAACGAAATCGAAGACCAAATGCACGTTACGTCACGTCCGACATTTGTTTTTGCTTGGAAATTCACAGAAAAGGCACGGATTGTCAGAAAATAAATAAAATTGACGTGCCTCCTTGTGAAGTTCATTAGGAAGCGTGGAAAAAAATTGGGTCCGTTTGATGAAGGGGAGTAGTGACATCGAATTGTAACACCCCTTCCGCCCATACCGACACCGGTGGATTGCACATGATGTACATGCATGCATGCATGAAATGTACCCTACTTTTTCCAGCACTTGAGAATTCACATCCAATTGTGCCACGCAAAATTTGAACGAAATCGAAGACCAAACGCACGTTGCGTCACGTCCGGCATCTGGTTTTCCTGTTTTTGCATGGAAATTCACAGAAAAGGCACGGAATGTCAGAAAATAAAAAAATTGGTGTGCGTCCTTGTGAAGTTCATTAGGAAGCGTGGAAAAAAATTGGGTCCGTTTGATGAAGGGGAGTAGCGTGATCGAATTGTAACACCCCTTTCGCCCATACCGACACTGGTGGGTTGCACCTGATGTACATGCATGCATGCATGAAATGTACCCAACTTTTGCCAGCACTTGAGAATACACATCCAACTGTGCCACGCAAAATTTGAATGAAATCGAAGACCAAACAAACGTTGCGGCACGTCCGGCATCTGTTTTTGCTTGGAAATTCACAGAAAAGGCACGGATTGTCCGAAAATAAAAAAAATTGACGTGCCTCCTTGTGAACTTCAATAGGAAGCATGGAAAAAATTGGGTCCGTTTGATGAAGGGGAGTAGCGAGATCGAATTGTAACACCCCTTTCGCCCATACCGACACCGGTGGGTTCCACATGATTTACATGCATGCATGCATGCATGCATGAAATGTACCCAACTTTTGCCAGCAATTGAGAATGCACATCCAATTCTGCCACGCAAAATTTGAACGAAATCGAAGACCAAACGCACTTTGTGTCACGTCCGGCATTTGTTTTTGCCTCTTTTTGTTTGGAAATTCACAGAAAAGGCACGGATTGTCAGAAAATAAAAAAAATTGACGTGCCTCCTTGTGAAGTTCATTAGGAAGCGTGGAAAAAAATTGGGTCCGTTTGATGAAGGGGAGTAGCGACATCGAATTGTAACACCCCTTCCGCCCATACCGACACCGGTGGGTTGCACATGATGTACATGCATGCATGCATGAAATGTACCCTACTTTTGCCAGCACTTGAGAATGCACATCCAATTGTGCCACGCAAAATTTGAACGAAATCGAAGACCAAACGCACGTTGCGTCACGTCCGGCATCTGGTTTTGCCTGTTTTTGCATGGAAATTCACAGAAAAGGCACGGATTGTCAGAAAATAAAAAAATTGGTGTGCGTCCTTGTGAAGTTCATTAGGAAGCGTGGAAAAAAATTGGGTCCGTTTGATGAAGGTGAGTAGCGAGATCGAATTGTAACACCCCTTTCGCCCATACCGACACCGGTGGGTTGCACATGATGTACATGCATGCATGCATGAAATGTACCCAACTTTTGCCAGCACTTGAGAATGCACATCCAATTGTGCCACGCAAAATTTGAACAAAATCGAAGACCAAACGCACGTTGCGTCACGTCCGGCATCTGTTTTTGCCTGTTTTTGCATGGAAATTCATAGAAAAGGCACGGATTGTCAGAAAAAAAAATTGACGTGCCTCCTTGTGAACTTCATTAGGAAGCGTGGAAAAAAATTGGGTCCGTTTGATCAAGGGGAGTAGCGAGATCGCATTGTAACACCCCTTCCGCCCATACCGACACCGGTGGGTTGCACATGATGTACATGCATGCATGCATGAAATGTACCCAAATTTTGCCAGCACTTGAGAATGCACATCCAATTGTGCCACGCAAAATTTGAACGAAATCGAAGACCAAACGCACATTGCGTCACGTCCGGCATCTGTTTTTGCCTGTTTTTGCATGGAAATTCACAGAAAAGGCACGGATTGTCAGAAAATAAAAAAAATTGACGTGCCTCCTTGTGAAATTCATTAGGAAGCGTGGAAAAAAATTGGGTCCGTTTGATGAAGGGGAGTAGCGAGATCGAATTGTAACACCCCTTCCGCCCATACCGACACCGGTGGGTTGCACATGATGTACATGCATGCATGCATGCATGAAATGTACCCAACTTTTGCCAGCACTTGAGAATGCACATCCAATTGTGCCACGCAAAATTTGAACGAAATCGAAGACCAAACCAACGTTGCGTCACGTCCGGCATCTGTTTTTGCCTGTTTTTGCATGGAAATTCACAAAAAAGGTACCGATTGTCAGAAAATAAAAAAAATTGACGTGCCTCCTTGTGAACTTCATTAGGAAGCGTGGAAAAAAATTGGGTCCGTTTGATGAAGGGGAGTAGCGAGATCGAATTGTAACACCCCTTCCGCCCATACCGACACCGGTGGGTTGCGCATGATGTACATGCAAGCATGCATGAAATGTACCCAACTTTTGCCAGCACTTGAGAATGCACATCCAATTGTGCCACGCAAAATTTGAACGAAATCGAAGACCAAACGCACGTTGCGTCACGTCCGGCATCTGTTTTTGCCTGGAAATTCACAGAAAAGGCACGGATTGTCAGAAAATAAAAAAAATTGACGTGCGTCCTTGTGAACTTTAGTAGGAAGCGTGGAAAAAAATTGGGTCCGTTTGATGAAGGGGAGTAGCGAGATCGAATTGTAACACCCCTTCCGCCCATACCGACACCGGTGGGTTGCACATGATGTACATGAATGCATGCATGAAATGTACCCTACTTTTGCCAGCACTTGAGAATGCACATCCAATTGTGCCACGCAAAATTTGAACGAAATCGAAGACCAAATGCACATTGCGTCACGTCCGGCATCTGTTTTTGCCTGTTTTTGCATGGAAATTCACAGAAAAGGCACGGATTGTCAGAAAATAAAAAAAATTGACGTGCCTCCTTGTGAAATTCATTAGGAAGCGTGGAAAAAAATTGGGTCCGTTTGATGAAGGGGAGTAGCGAGATCGAATTGCAACACCCCTTCCGCCCCTACCGACACCGGTGGGTTGCACATGATGTACATGCATGCAAGCATGAAATGTACCCAACTTTTGCCAGCACTTGCGAATGCACATCCAATTGTGCCACGCAAAATTTGAACGAAATCGAAGACCAAACGCACGTTGCGTCACGTCCGACATTTGTTTTTGCCTATTTTTGCTTGGAAATTCACAGAAAAGGCACGGATTGTCAGAAAATAAAAAAAATTGACGTGCCTCGTTGTGAAGTTCATTAGGAAGCGTGGAAAAAAATTGGGTCCGTTTGATGAAGGGGAGTAGTGACATCGAATTGTAACACCCCTTCCGCCCATACCGACACCGGTGGGTTGCAGACGATGTACATGCATGCATGCATGAAATGTACCCTACTTTTTCCAGCACTTGAGAATTCACATCCAATTGTGCCACGCAAAATTTGAACGAAATCGAAGACCAAACGCACGTTGCGTCACGTCCGGCATCTGGTTTTCCTGTTTTTGCATGGAAATTCACAGAAAAGGCACGGAATGTCAGAAAATAAAAAAATTGGTGTGCGTCCTTGTGAAGTTCATTAGGAAGCGTGGAAAAAAATTGGGTCCGTTTGATGAAGGGGAGTAGCGTGATCGAATTGTAACACCCCTTTCGCCCATACCGACACTGGTGGGTTGCACCTGATGTACATGCATGCATGCATGAAATGTACCCAACTTTTGCCAGCACTTGAGAATACACATCCAACTGTGCCACGCAAAATTTGAATGAAATCGAAGACCAAACAAACGTTGCGGCACGTCCGGCATCTGTTTTTGCTTGGAAATTCACAGAAAAGGCACGGATTGTCCGAAAATAAAAAAAATTGACGTGCCTCCTTGTGAACTTCAATAGGAAGCATGGAAAAAATTGGGTCCGTTTGATGAAGGGGAGTAGCGAGATCGAATTGTAACACCCCTTTCGCCCATACCGACACCGGTGGGTTCCACATGATTTACATGCATGCATGCATGCATGAAATGTACCCAACTTTTGCCAGCAATTGAGAATGCACATCCAATTCTGCCACGCAAAATTTGAACGAAATCGAAGACCAAACGCACTTTGTGTCACGTCCGGCATTTGTTTTTGCCTCTTTTTGTTTGGAAATTCACAGAAAAGGAACGGATTGTCAGAAAATAAAAAAAATTGACGTGCCTCCTTGTGAAGTTCATTAGGAAGCGTGGAAAAAAATTGGGTCCGTTTGATGAAGGGGAGTAGCGACATCGAATTGTAACACCCCTTCCGCCCATACCGACACCGGTGGGTTGCACATGATGTACATGCATGCATGCATGAAATGTACCCTACTTTTGCCAGCACTTGAGAATGCACATCCAATTGTGCCACGCAAAATTTGAACGAAATCGAAGACCAAACGCACGTTGCGTCACGTCCGGCATCTGGTTTTGCCTGTTTTTGCATGGAAATTCACAGAAAAGGCACGGATTGTCAGAAAATAAAAAAATTGGTGTGCGTCCTTGTGAAGTTCATTAGGAAGCGTGGAAAAAAATTGGGTCCGTTTGATGAAGGTGAGTAGCGAGATCGAATTGTAACACCCCTTTCGCCCATACCGACACCGGTGGGTTGCACATGATGTACATGCATGCATGCATGAAATGTACCCAACTTTTGCCAGCACTTGAGAATGCACATCCAATTGTGCCACGCAAAATTTGAACAAAATCGAAGACCAAACGCACGTTGCGTCACGTCCGGCATCTGTTTTTGCCTGTTTTTGCATGGAAATTCATAGAAAAGGCACGGATTGTCAGAAAAAAAAATTGACGTGCCTCCTTGTGAACTTCATTAGGAAGCGTGGAAAAAAATTGGGTCCGTTTGATCAAGGGGAGTAGCGAGATCGCATTGTAACACCCCTTCCGCCCATACCGACACCGGTGGGTTGCACATGATGTACATGCATGCATGCATGAAATGTACCCAAATTTTGCCAGCACTTGAGAATGCACATCCAATTGTGCCACGCAAAATTTGAACGAAATCGAAGACCAAACGCACATTGCGTCACGTCCGGCATCTGTTTTTGCCTGTTTTTGCATGGAAATTCACAGAAAAGGCACGGATTGTCAGAAAATAAAAAAAATTGACGTGCCTCCTTGTGAAATTCATTAGGAAGCGTGGAAAAAAATTGGGTCCGTTTGATGAAGGGGAGTAGCGAGATCGAATTGTAACACCCCTTCCGCCCATACCGACACCGGTGGGTTGCACATGATGTACATGCATGCATGCATGCATGAAATGTACCCAACTTTTGCCAGCACTTGAGAATGCACATCCAATTGTGCCACGCAAAATTTGAACGAAATCGAAGACCAAACCAACGTTGCGTCACGTCCGGCATCTGTTTTTGCCTGTTTTTGCATGGAAATTCACAAAAAAGGTACCGATTGTCAGAAAATAAAAAAAATTGACGTGCCTCCTTGTGAACTTCATTAGGAAGCGTGGAAAAAAATTGGGTCCGTTTGATGAAGGGGAGTAGCGAGATCGAATTGTAACACCCCTTCCGCCCATACCGACACCGGTGGGTTGCGCATGATGTACATGCAAGCATGCATGAAATGTACCCAACTTTTGCCAGCACTTGAGAATGCACATCCAATTGTGCCACGCAAAATTTGAACGAAATCGAAGACCAAACGCACGTTGCGTCATGTCCGGCATCTGTTTTTGCCTGGAAATTCACAGAAAAGGCACGGATTGTCAGAAAATAAAAAAAATTGACGTGCGTCCTTGTGAACTTCAGTAGGAAGCGTGGAAAAAAATTGGGTCCGTTTGATGAAGGGGAGTAGCGAGATCGAATTGTAACACCCCTTCCGCCCATACCGACACCGGTGGGTTGCACATGATGTACATGAATGCATGCATGAAATGTACCCTACTTTTGCCAGCACTTGAGAATGCACATCCAATTGTGCCACGCAAAATTTGAACGAAATCGAAGACCAAATGCACATTGCGTCACGTCCGGCATCTGTTTTTGCCTGTTTTTGCATGGAAATTCACAGAAAAGGCACGGATTGTCAGAAAATAAAAAAAATTGACGTGCCTCCTTGTGAAATTCATTAGGAAGCGTGGAAAAAAATTGGGTCCGTTTGATGAAGGGGAGTAGCGAGATCGAATTGCAACACCCCTTCCGCCCCTACCGACACCGGTGGGTTGCACATGATGTACATGCATGCAAGCATGAAATGTACCCAACTTTTGCCAGCACTTGCGAATGCACATCCAATTGTGCCACGCAAAATTTGAACGAAATCGAAGACCAAACGCACGTTGCGTCACGTCCGACATTTGTTTTTGCCTGTTTTTGCTTGGAAATTCACAGAAAAGGCACGGATTGTCAGAAAATAAAAAAAATTGACGTGCCTCGTTGTGAAGTTCATTAGGAAGCGTGGAAAAAAATTGGGTCCGTTTGATGAAGGGGAGTAGTGACATCGAATTGTAACACCCCTTCCGCCCATACCGACACCGGTGGGTTGCAGACGATGTACATGCATGCATGCATGAAATGTACCCTACTTTTTCCAGCACTTGAGAATTCACATCCAATTGTGCCACGCAAAATTTGAACGAAATCGAAGACCAAACGCACGTTGCGTCACGTCCGGCATCTGGTTTTCCTGTTTTTGCATGGAAATTCACAGAAACGGCACGGATTGTCAGAAAATAAAAAAATTGGTGTGCGTCCGTGTGAAGTTCATTAGGAAGCGTGGAAAAAAATTGGGTCCGTTTGATGAAGGGGAGTAGCGTGATCGAATTGTAACACCCCTTTCGCCCATACTGACACCGGTGGGTTGCACATGATGTACATTCATGCATGCATGAAATGTACCCAACTTTTGCCAGCACTTGAGAATACACATCCAACTGTGCCACGCAAAATTTGAACGAAATCGAAGGCCAAACGCACGTTGCGTCACGTCCGGCATCTGTTTTTGCTTGGAAATTCACAGAAAAGGCACGGATTGTCAGAAAAAAAAATTGACGTGCGTCCTTGTGAAGTTCATTAGGAAGCGTGGAAAAAAATTGGGTCCGTTTGATGAAGGGGAGTAGCGAGATCGAATTGTAACACCCCTTCCGCCCATACCGACACCGTTGGGTTGCACATGATGTACATGCATGCATGCATGAAATGTACCCAACTTTTGCCTGCACTTGAGAATGCACATCCAATTGTGCCACGCAAAATTTGAACGAAATCGAAGACCAAACGCACGTTGTGTCACGTTCGGCATCTGTTTTTGCCTGTTTTTGCATGGAAATTCACAGAAAAGGCACGGATTGTCAGAAAATAAAAAAAAATTGACGTGCCTCCTTGTGAAGTTTATTAGGAAGCGTGGAAAAAAATTGGGTCCGTTTGATGAAGGGGAGTAGCGAGATCGAATTGTAACACCCCTTCCGCCCATACCGACACCGGTGGGTTGCACATGATGTACATGCATGCATGCATGAAATGTACCCAACTTTTGCCGGCACTTGAGAATGCACATCCATTTGTGCCACAGAAAATTTGAACGAAATCGAAGACCAAACGCACGTTGCATCACGTCCGGCATCAGTTTTTGCCTGTTTTTGGATGGAAATTCACAGAAAAGGCACGGATTGTCAGAAAATAAAAAAAAATGACGTGCCTCCTTGTGAAGTTTATTAGGAAGCGTGGAAAAAAATTGGATCCGTTTGATGAACGGGAGTAGCGAGATCGAATTGTAACACCCCTTCCGCCCATACCGACACCGGTGGGTTGCACATGATGTACATGCATGCATGCATGAAATGTACCCAACTTTTGCCAGCACTTGAGAATGCACATCCAAATGTGCCATGCAAAATTTGAACGAAATCGAAGACCAAATGCACGTTGCGTCACGTCCGGCATCTGTTTTTGCTTGGAAATACACAGAAAAGGCGCGGATTGTCAGAAAATAAAAAAAATTGACGTGCCTCCTTGTGAACTTCAATAGGAAGCATGGAAAAAATTGGGTCCGTTTGATGAAGGGGAGTAGCGAGATCGAATTGTAACACCCCTTTCGCCCATACCGACACCGGTGGGTTCCACATGATTTACATGCATGCTTGCATGCATGCATGAAATGTACCCAACTTTTGCCAGCACTTGAGAATGCACATCCAATTGTGCCACGCAAAATTTGAACAAAATCAAAGACCAAACGAACGTTGTGTCACGTCCGGCATTTGTTTTTGCCTCTTTTTGCTTGGAAATTCACAGAAAAGGCACGGATTGTCAGAAAATAAAAAAAATTGACGTGCCTCCTTGTGAAGTTCATTAGGAAGCGTGGAAAAAAATTGGGTCCGTTTGATGAAGGGGAGTAACGACATCGAATTGTAACACCCCTTCCACCCATACCGACACCGGTGGGTTGCACATGATGTACATGCATGCATGCATGAAATGTACCCTACTTTTTCCAGCACTTGAGAATTCACATCCAATTGTGCCACGCAAAATTTGAACGAAATCGAAGACCAAACGCACGTTGCGTCACGTCCGGCATCTGGTTTTGCCTGTTTTTGCATGGAAATTCACAGAAAAGGCACGGATTGTCAGAAAATAAAAAAATTGGAGTGCATCCTTGTGAAATTCATTAGGAAGCGTGGAAAAAAATTGGGTCCGTTTGATGAAGGGGAGTAGCGTGATCGAATTGTAACACCCCTTTCGCCCATACCGACACCGGTGGGTTGCACATGATGTACATGCATGCATGCATGAAATGTACCCAACTTTTGCCAGCACTTGAGAATACACATCCAACTGTGCCACGCAAAATTTGAACGAAATCGAAGACCAAACGCACGTTGCGTCACGTCCGGCATCTGTTTTTGCCTGTTTTTGCTTGGAAATTCACAGAAAAGGCATGGATTGTCAGAAAAAAAAATTGACGTGCGTCCTTGTGAAGTTCATTAGGAAGCGTGGAAAAAAATTGGGTCTGTTTGATGAAGGGGAGTAGCGAGATCGAATTGTAACACCCCTTCCGCCCATACCGACACCGTTGGGTTGCACATGATGTACATGCATGCATGCACGAATTGTACCCAACTTTTGCCTGCACTTGAGAATGCACATCCAATTGTGCCACGCAAAATTTGAACGAAATCGAAAGACCAAACGCACGTTGCGTCACGTCCGGCATCTGTTTTTGCATGGAAATTCACAGAAAAGGCACGGATTGTCAGAAAATAAAAAAAATTGACATGCCTGATTGTGAAGTTTATTAGGAAGCGTGGAAAAAAATTGGGTCCGTTTGATGAAGGGGAGTAGCGAGATCGAATTGTAACACCCCTTCCGCCCATACCGACACCGGAGGGTTGCACATGATGTACATGCATGCATGCATGAAATGTACCCAACTTTTGCCGGCACTTGAGAATGCACATCCATTTGTGCCACGCAAAATTTGAACGAAATCGAAGACCAAACGGACGTTGCGTCACGTCCGGCATCAGTTTTTGCCTGTTTTTGCATGGAAATTCACAGAAAAGGCACGGATTGTCAGAAAATAAAAAAAATTGACGTGCCTCCTTGTGAAGTTTATTAGGAAGTGTGGAAAAAAATTGGGTCCGTTTGATGAAGGGGAGTAGCGAGATCGAATTGTAACACCCCTTCTGCCCATACCGACACCGGTGGGTTGCGCATGATGTACATGCAAGAATGCATGAAATGTACCCAACTTCTGCCAGCACTTGAGAATGCACATCCAATTGTGCCACGCAAAATTTGAACGAAATCGAAGACCAAACGCACGTTGCGTCACGTCCGGCATCTGTTTTTGCCTGGAAATTCACAGAAAAGGCACGGATTGTCAGAAAATAAAAAAAATTGACGTGCGTCCTTGTGAACTTCATTCGGAAGCGTGGAAAAAAATTGGGTCCGTTTGATGAAGGGGAGTAGCGAGATCGAATTGTAACACCCCTTCCGCCCATACCGACACCGGTGGGTTGCACATGATGTACATGCATGCATGCATGATATGTACCCAACTTTTGCTAGCACTTGAGAATGCACATCCAATTGTGCCACGCAAAATTTGAACGAAATCGAAGACCAAACGCACATTGCGTCATGTCCGGCATCTGTTTTTGCCTGTTTTTGCATGGAATTTCACAGAAAAGGCACGGATTGTCAGAAAATAAAAAAAATTGATGTGCCTCCTTGTGAAATTCATTAGGAAGCGTGGAAAAAAATTGGGTCCGTTTGATGAAGGGGAGTAGCGAGATCGAATTGCAACACCCCTTCCGCCCCTACCGACACCGGTGGGTTGCACATGATGTACATGCATGCATGCATGAAATGTACCCAACTTTTGCCAGCACTTGCGAATGCACATCCAATTGTGCCACGCAAAATTTGAACGAAATCGAAGACAAATGCACGTTGCGTCACGTCCGACATCTGGTTTTCCTGTTTTTGCATGGAAATTCACAGAAAAGGCGCGGATTGTCAGAAAATAAAAAAAATTGACGTGCCTCCTTGTGAAGTTCATTAGGAAGCGTGGAAAAAAATTGGGTCCGTTTGATGAAGGGGAGTAGTGACATCGAATTGTAACACCCCTTCCGCCCATACCGACACCGGTGGATTGCACATGATGTACATGCATGCATGCATGAAATGTACCCTACTTTTTCCAGCACTTGAGAATTCACATCCAATTGTGCCACGCAAAATTTGAACGAAATCGAAGACCAAACGCACGTTGCGTCACGTCCGGCATCTGGTTTTCCTGTTTTTGCATGGAAATTCACAGAAAAGGCACGGAATGTCAGAAAATAAAAAAATTGGTGTGCGTCCTTGTGAAGTTCATTAGGAAGCGTGGAAAAAAATTGGGTCCGTTTGATGAAGGGGAGTAGCGTGATCGAATTGTAACACCCCTTTCGCCCATACCGACACTGGTGGGTTGCACCTGATGTACATGCATGCATGCATGAAATGTACCCAACTTTTGCCAGCACTTGAGAATACACATCCAACTGTGCCACGCAAAATTTGAACGAAATCGAAGACCAAACAAACGTTGCGTCACGTCCGGCATCTGTTTTTGCTTGGAAATTCACAGAAAAGGCACGGATTGTCCGAAAATAAAAAAAATTGACGTGCCTCCTTGTGAACTTCAATAGGAAGCATGGAAAAAATTGGGTCCGTTTGATGAAGGGGAGTAGCGAGATCGAATTGTAACACCCCTTTCGCCCATACCGACACCGGTGGGTTCCACATGATTTACATGCATGCATGCATGCATGAAATGTACCCAACTTTTGCCAGCAATTGAGAATGCACATCCAATTCTGCCACGCAAAATTTGAACGAAATCGAAGACCAAACGCACTTTGTGTCAAGTCCGGCATTTGTTTTTGCCTCTTTTTGTTTGGAAATTCACAGAAAAGGCACGGATTGTCAGAAAATAAAAAAAATTGACGTGCCTCCTTGTGAAGTTCATTAGGAAGCGTGGAAAAAAATTGGGTCCGTTTGATGAAGGGGAGTAGCGACATCGAATTGTAACACCCCTTCCGCCCATACCGACACCGGTGGGTTGCACATGATGTACATGCATGCATGCATGAAATGTACCCTACTTTTGCCAGCACTTGAGAATGCACATCCAATTGTGCCACGCAAAATTTGAACGAAATCGAAGACCAAACGCACGTTGCGTCACGTCCGGCATCTGGTTTTGCCTGTTTTTGCATGGAAATTCACAGAAAAGGCACGGATTGTCAGAAAATAAAAAAATTGGTGTGCGTCCTTGTGAAGTTCATTAGGAAGCGTGGAAAAAAATTGGGTCCGTTTGATGAAGGTGAGTAGCGAGATCGAATTGTAACACCCCTTTCGCCCATACCGACACCGGTGGGTTGCACATGATGTACATGCATGCATGCATGAAATGTACCCAACTTTTGCCAGCACTTGAGAATGCACATCCAATTGTGCCACGCAAAATTTGAGCAAAATCGAAGACCAAACGCACGTTGCGTCACGTCCGGCATCTGTTTTTGCCTATTTTTGCATGGAAATTCATAGAAAAGGCACGGATTGTCAGAAAAAAAAAATTGACGTGCCTCCTTGTGAACTTCATTAGGAAGCGTGGAAAAAAATTGGGTCCGTTTGATCAAGGGGAGTAGCGAGATCGCATTGTAACACCCCTTCCGCCCATACCGACACCGGTGGGTTGCACATGATGTACATGCATGCATGCATGAAATGTACCCAAATTTTGCCAGCACTTGAGAATGCACATCCAATTGTGCCACGCAAAATTTGAACGAAATCGAAGACCAAACGCACATTACGTCACGTCCGGCATCTGTTTTTGCCTGTTTTTGCATGGAAATTCACAGAAAAGGCACGGATTGTCAGAAAATAAAAAAAATTGACGTGCCTCCTTGTGAAATTCATTAGGAAGCGTGGAAAAAAATTGGGTCCGTTTGATGAAGGGGAGTAGCGAGATCGAATTGTAACACCCCTTCCGCCCATACCGACACCGGTGGGTTGCACATGATGTACATGCATGCATGCATGAAATGTACCCAACTTTTGCCAGCACTTGAGAATGCACATCCAATTGTGCCACGCAAAATTTGAACGAAATCGAAGACCAAACCAACGTTGCGTCACGTCCGGCATCTGTTTTTGCCTGTTATTGCATGGAAATTCACAAAAAAGGTACCGATTGTCAGAAAATAAAAAAAATTGACGTGCCTCCTTGTGAACTTCATTAGGAAGCGTGGAAAAAAATTGGGTCCGTTTGATGAAGGGGAGTAGCGAGATCGAATTGTAACACCCCTTCCGCCCATACCGACACTGGTGGGTTGCGCATGATGTACATGCAAGCATGCATGAAATGTACCCAACTTTTGCCAGCACTTGAGAATGCACATCCAATTGTGCCACGCAAAATTTGAACGAAATCGAAGACCAAACGCACGTTGCGTCACGTCCGGCATCTGTTTTTGCCTGGAAATTCACAGAAAAGGCACGGATTGTCAGAAAATAAAAAAATTTGACGTGCGTCCTTGTGAACTTCATTAGGAAGCGTGGAAAAAAATTGGGTCCGTTTGATGAAGGGGAGTAGCGAGATCGAATTGTAACACCCCTTCCGCTCATACCGACACCGGTGGGTTGCACATGATGTACATGAATGCATGCATGAAATGTACCCTAATTTTGCCAGCACTTGAGAATGCACATCCAATTGTGCCACGCAAAATTTGAACGAAATCGAAGACCAAACGCACATTGCGTCACGTCCGGCATCTGTTTTTGCCTGTTTTTGCATGGAAATTCACAGAAAAGGCATGGATTGTCAGAAAATAAAAAAAATTGACGTGCCTCCTTGTGAAATTCATTAGGAAGCGTGGAAAAAAATTGGGTCCGTTTGATGAAGGGGAGTAGCGAGATCGAATTGCAACACCCCTTCCGCCCCTACCGACACCGGTGGGTTGCACATGATGTACATGCATGCAAGCATGAAATGTACCCAACTTTTGCCAGCACTTGCGAATGCACATCCAATTGTGCCACGCAAAATTTGAACGAAATCGAAGACCAAACGCACGTTGCGTCACGTCCGACATTTGTTTTTGCCTGTTTTTGCTTGGAAATTCACAGAAAAGGCACGGATTGTCAGAAAATAAAAAAAATTGACGTGCCTCGTTGTGAAGTTCATTAGGAAGCGTGGAAAAAAATTGGGTCCGTTTGATGAAGGGGAGTAGTGACATCGAATTGTAACACCCCTTCCGCCCATACCGACACCGGTGGGTTGCAGACGATGTACATGCATGCATGCATGAAATGTACCCTACTTTTTCCAGCACTTGAGAATTCACATCCAATTGTGCCACGCAAAATTTGAACGAAATCGAAGACCAAACGCACGTTGCGTCACGTCCGGCATCTGGTTTTCCTGTTTTTGCATGGAAATTCACAGAAACGGCACGGATTGTTAGAAAATAAAAAAATTGGTGTGCGTCCGTGTGAAGTTCATTAGGAAGCGTGGAAAAAAATTGGGTCCGTTTGATGAAGGGGAGTAGCGTGATCGAATTGTAACACCCCTTTCGCCCATACCGACACCGGTGGGTTGCACATGATGTACATGCATGCATGCATGAAATGTACCCAACTTTTGCCAGCACTTGAGAATACACATCCAACTGTGCCACGCAAAATTTGAACGAAATCGAAGACCAAACGCACGTTGCGTCACGTCCGGCATCTGTTTTTGCTTGGAAATTCACAGAAAAGGCACGGATTGTCAGAAAAAAAAATTGACGTGCGTCCTTGTGAAGTTCATTAGGAAGCGTGGAAAAAAATTGGGTCCGTTTGATGAAGGGGAGTAGCGAGATCGAATTGTAACACCCCTTCCGCCCATACCGACACCGTTGGGTTGCACATGATGTACATGCATGCATGCATGAAATGTACCCAACTTTTGCCTGCACTTGAGAATGCACATCCAATTGTGCCACGCAAAATTTGAACGAAATCGAAGACCAAACGCACGTTGCGTCACGTTCGGCATCTGTTTTTGCCTGTTTTTGCATGGAAATTCACAGAAAAGGCACGGATTGTCAGAAAATAAAAAAAAATTGACATGCCTCCTTGTGAAGTTTATTAGGAAGCGTGGAAAAAAATTGGGTCCGTTTGATGAAGGGGAGTAGCGAGATCGAATTATAACACCCCTTCCGCCCATACCGACACCGGTGGGTTGCACATGATGTACATGCATGCATGCATGAAATGTACCCAACTTTTGCCGGCACTTGAGAATGCACATCCATTTGTGCCACACAAAATTTGAACGAAATCGAAGACCAAACGCACGTTGCATCACGTCCGGCATCAGTTTTTGCCTGTTTTTGCATGGAAATTCACAGAAAAGGCACGGATTGTCAGAAAATAAAAAAAAATGACGTGCCTCCTTGTGAAGTTTATTAGGAAGCGTGGAAAAAAATTGTGTCCGTTTGATGAACGGGAGTAGCGAGATCGAATTGTAACACCCCTTCCGCCCATACCGACACCGGTGGGTTGCACATGATGTACATGCATGCATGCATGAAATGTACCCAACTTTTGCCAGCACTTGAGAATGCACATCCAAATGTGCCATGCAAAATTTGAACGAAATCGAAGACCAAACGCACGTTGCGTCACGTCTGGCATGTGTTTTTGCTTGGAAATACACAGAAAAGGCGCGGATTGTCAGAAAATAAAAAAAATTGACATGCCTCCTTGTGAACTTCAATAGGAAGCATGGAAAAAATTGGGTCCGTTTGATGAAGGGGAGTAGCGAGATCGAATTGTAACACCCCTTTCGCCCATACCGACACCGGTGGGTTCCACATGATTTACATGCATGCATGCATGCATGAAATGTACCCAACTTTTGCCAGCACTTGAGAATGCACATCCAATTGTGCCACGCAAAATTTGAACGAAATCAAAGACCAAACGCACGTTGTGTCACGTCCGGCATTTGTTTTTGCCTCTTTTTGCTTGGAAATTCACAGAAAAGGCACGGATTGTCAGAAAATAAAAAAAATTGACGTGCCTCCTTGTGAAGTTCATTAGGAAGCGTGGAAAAAAATTGGGTCCGTTTGATGAAGGGGAGTAACGACATCGAATTGTAACACCCCTTCCACCCATACCGACACCGGTGGGTTGCACATGATGTACATGCATGCATGCATGAAATGTACCCTACTTTTTCCAGCACTTGAGAATTCACATCCAATTGTGCCACGCAAAATTTGAACGAAATCGAAGACCAAACGCACGTTGCGTCACGTCCGGCATCTGGTTTTGCCTGTTTTTGCATGGAAATTCACAGAAAAGGCACGGATTGTCAGAAAATAAAAAAATTGGAGTGCGTCCTTGTGAAATTCATTAGGAAGCGTGGAAAAAAATTGGGTCCGTTTGATGAAGGGGAGTAGCGTGATCGAATTGTAACACCCCTTTCGCCCATACCGACACCGGTGGGTTGCACATGATGTACATGCTTGCATGCATGAAATGTACCCAACTTTTGCCAGCACTTGAGAATACACATCCAACTGTGCCACGCAAAATTTGAACGAAATCGAAGACCAAACGCACGTTGCGTCACGTCCGGCATCTTTTTTTGCCTGTTTTTGCTTGGAAATTCACAGAAAAGACCCGGATTGTCAGAAAAAAAAATTGACGTGCGTCCTTGTGAAGTTCATTAGGAAGCGTGGAAAAAAATTGGGTCTGTTTGATGAAGGGGAGTAGCGAGATCGAATTGTAACACCCCTTCCGCCCATACCAACACCGTTGGGTTGCACATGATGTACATGCATGCATGCATGAATTGTACCCAACTTTTGCCTACACTTGAGAATGCACATCCAATTGTGCCACGCAAAATTTGAACGAAATCGAAAGACCAAACGCACGTTGCGTCACGTCCGGCATCTGTTTTTGCCTGTTTTTGCATGGAAATTCACAGAAAAGGCACGGATTGTCAGAAAATAAAAAAAAAATTGACGTGCCTCCTTGTGAAGTTTATTAGGAAGCGTGGAAAAAAATTGGGTCCGTTTGATGAAGGGGAGTAGCGAGATCGAATTGTAACACCCCTTCCGCCCATACCGACACCGGTGGGTTGCACATGATGTACATGCATGCATGCATGAAATGTACCCAACTTTTGCCGGCACTTGAGAATGCACATCCATTTGTGCCACACAAAATTTGAACGAAATCGAAGACCAAACGCACGTTGCATCACGTCCGGCATCAGTTTTTGCCTGTTTTTGCATGGAAATTCACAGAAAAGGCACGGATTGTCAGAAAATAAAAAAAAATGACGTGCCTCCTTGTGAAGTTTATTAGGAAGCGTGGAAAAAAATTGTGTCCGTTTGATGTACGGGAGTAGCGAGATCGAATTGTAACACCCCTTCCGCCCATACCGACACCGGTGGGTTGCACATGATGTACATGCATGCATGCATGAAATGTACCCAACTTTTGCCAGCACTTGAGAATGCACATCCAAATGTGCCATGCAAAATTTGAACGAAATCGAAGACCAAACGCACGTTGCGTCACGTCTGGCATGTGTTTTTGCTTGGAAATACACAGAAAAGGCGCGGATTGTCAGAAAAGAAAAAAAATTGACATGCCTCCTTGTGAACTTCAATAGGAAGCATGGAAAAAATTGGGTCCGTTTGATGAAGGGAAGTAGCGAGATCGAATTGTAACACCCCTTTCGCCCATACCGACACCGGTGGGTTCCACATGATTTACATGCATGCATGCATGCATGAAATGTACCCAACTTTTGCCAGCACTTGAGAATGCACATCCAATTGTGCCACGCAAAATTTGAACGAAATCAAAGACCAAACGCACGTTGTGTCACGTCCGGCATTTGTTTTTGCCTCTTTTTGCTTGGAAATTCACAGAAAAGGCACGGATTGTCAGAAAATAAAAAAAATTGACGTGCCTCCTTGTGAAGTTCATTAGGAAGCGTGGAAAAAAATTGGGTCCGTTTGATGAAGGGGAGTAACGACATCGAATTGTAACACCCCTTCCACCCATACCGACACCGGTGGGTTGCACATGATGTACATGCATGCATGCATGAAATGTACCCTACTTTTTCCAGCACTTGAGAATTCACATCCAATTGTGCCACGCAAAATTTGAACGAAATCGAAGACCAAACGCACGTTGCGTCACGTCCGGCATCTGGTTTTGCCTGTTTTTGCATGGAAATTCACAGAAAAGGCACGGATTGTCAGAAAATAAAAAAATTGGAGTGCGTCCTTGTGAAATTCATTAGGAAGCGTGGAAAAAAATTGGGTCCGTTTGATGAAGGGGAGTAGCGTGATCGAATTGTAACACCCCTTTCGCCCATACCGACACCGGTGGGTTGCACATGATGTACATGCTTGCATGCATGAAATGTACCCAACTTTTGCCAGCACTTGAGAATACACATCCAACTGTGCCACGCAAAATTTGAACGAAATCGAAGACCAAACGCACGTTGCGTCACGTCCGGCATCTTTTTTTGCCTGTTTTTGCTTGGAAATTCACAGAAAAGGCACGGATTGTCAGAAAAAAAAATTGACGTGCGTCCTTGTGAAGTTCATTAGGAAGCGTGGAAAAAAATTGGGTCTGTTTGATGAAGGGGAGTAGCGAGATCGAATTGTAACACCCCTTCCGCCCATACCGACACCGTTGGGTTGCACATGATGTACATGCATGCATGCATGAATTGTACCCAACTTTTGCCTACACTTGAGAATGCACATCCAATTGTGCCATGCAAAATTTGAACGAAATCGAAAGACCAAACGCACATTGCGTCACGTCCGGCATCTGTTTTTGCCTGTTTTTGCATGGAAATTCACAGAAAAGGCACGGATTGTCAGAAAATAAAAAAAATTGACGTGCCTGATTGTGAAGTTTATTAGGAAGCGTGGAAAAAAATTGGGTCCGTTTGATGAAGGGGAGTAGCGAGATCGAATTGTAACACCCCTTCCGCCCATACCGACACCGGTGGGTTGCACATGATGTACATGCATGCATGCATGAAATGTACCCATCTTTTGCCGGCACTTGAGAATGCACATCCATTTGTGCCACGCAAAATTTGAACGAAATCGAAGACCAAACGGACGTTGCGTCACGTCCGGCATCAGTTTTTGCCTGTTTTTGCATGGAAATTCACAGAAAAGGCACGGATTGTCAGAAAATAAAAAAAATTGACGTGCCTCCTTGTGAAGTTTATTAGGAAGCGTGGAAAAAAATTGGGTCCGTTTTATGAAGGGGAGTAGCGAGATCGAATTGTAACACCCCTTCCGCCCATACCGACACCGGTGGGTTGCGCATGATGTACATGCAAGAATGCATGAAATGTACCCAACTTCTGCCAGCACTTGAGAATGCACATCCAATTACGCCACGCAAAATTTGAACGAAATCGAAGACCAAACGCACGTTGCGTCACGTCCGGCATCTGTTTTTGCCTGGAAATTCACAGAAAAGGCACGGATTGTCAGAAAATAAAAAAAATTGACGTGCGTCCTTGTGAACTTCATTCGGAAGCGTGGAAAAAAATTGGGTCCGTTTGATGAAGGGGAGTAGCGAGATCGAATTGTAACACCCCTTCCGCCCATACCGACACCGGTGGGTTGCACATGATGTACATGCATGCATGCATGATATGTACCCAACTTTTGCTAGCACTTGAGAATGCACATCCAATTGTGCCACGCAAAATTTGAACGAAATCGAAGACCAAACGCACATTGCGTCATGTTCGGCATCTGTTTTTGCCTGTTTTTGCATGGAATTTCACAGAAAAGGCACGGATTTACAAAAAATAAAAAAAATTGATGTGCCTCCTTGTGAAATTCATTAGGAAGCGTGGACAAAAATTGGGTCCGTTTGATGAAGGGGAGTAGCGAGATCGAATTGCAACACCCCTTCCGCCCCTACCGACACCGGTGGGTTGCACATGATGTACATGCATGCATGCATGAAATGTACCCAACTTTTGCCAGCACTTGCGAATGCACATCCAATTGTGCCACGCAAAATTTGAACGAAATCGAAGACCAAATGCACGTTGCGTCACGTCCGACATCTGGTTTTCCTGTTTTTGCATGGAAATTCACAGAAAAGGCACGGATTGTCAGAAAATAAAAAAAATTGACGTGCCTCCTTGTGAAGTTCATTAGGAAGCGTGGAAAAAAAATGGGTCCGTTTGATGAAGGGGAGTAGTGACATCGAATTGTAACACCCCTTCCGCCCATACCGACACCGGTGGATTGCACATGATGTACATGCATGCATGCATGAAATGTACCCTACTTTTTCCAGCACTTGAGAATTCACATCCAATTGTGCCACGCAAAATTTGAACGAAATCGAAGACCAAACGCACGTTGCGTCACGTCCGGCATCTGGTTTTCCTGTTTTTGCATGGAAATTCACAGAAAAGGCACGGAATGTCAGAAAATAAAAAAATTGGTGTGCGTCCTTGTGAAGTTCATTAGGAAGCGTGGAAAAAAATTGGGTCCGTTTGATGAAGGGGAGTAGCGTGATCGAATTGTAACACCCCTTTCACCCATACCGACACTGGTGGGTTGCACCTGATGTACATGCATGCATGCATGAAATGTACCCAACTTTTGCCAGCACTTGAGAATACACATCCAACTGTGCCACGCAAAATTTGAACGGAATCGAAGACCAAACAAACGTTGCGTCACGTCCGGCATCTGTTTTTGCTTGGAAATTCACAGAAAAGGCACGGATTGTCCGAAAATAAAAAAAATTGACGTGCCTCCTTGTGAACTTCAATAGGAAGCATGGAAAAAATTGGGTCCGTTTGATGAAGGGGAGTAGCGAGATCGAATTGTAACACCCCTTTTGCCCATACCGACACCGGTGGGTTCCACATGATTTACATGCATGCATGCATGCATGAAATGTACCCAACTTTTGCCAGCAATTGAGAATGCACATCCAATTCTGCCACGCAAAATTTGAACGAAATCGAAGACCAAACGCACTTTGTGTCACGTCCGGCATTTGTTTTTGCCTCTTTTTGTTTGGAAATTCACAGAAAAGGCACGGATTGTCAGAAAATAAAAAAAATTGACGTGCCTCCTTGTGAAGTTCATTAGGAAGCGTGGAAAAAAATTGGGTCCGTTTGATGAAGGGGAGTAGCTACATCGAATTGTAACACCCCTTCCGCCCATACCGACACCGGTGGGTTGCACATGATGTACATGCATGCATGCATGAAATGTACCCTACTTTTGCCAGCACTTGAGAATGCACATCCAATTGTGCCACGCAAAATTTGAACGAAATCGAAGACCAAACGCACGTTGCGTCACGTCCGGCATCTGGTTTTGCCTGTTTTTGCATGGAAATTCACAGAAAAGGCACGGATTGTCAGAAAATAAAAAAATTGGTGTGCGTCCTTGTGAAGTTCATTAGGAAGCGTGGAAAAAAATTGGGTCCGTTTGATGAAGGTGAGTAGCGAGATCGAATTGTAACACCCCTTTCGCCCATACCGACACCGGTGGGTTGCACATGATGTACATGCATGCATGCATGAAATGTACCCAACTTTTGCCAGCACTTGAGAATGCACATCCAATTGTGCCACGCAAAATTTGAACAAAATCGAAGACCAAACGCACGTTGCGTCACGTCCGGCATCTGTTTTTGCCTATTTTTGCATGGAAATTCATAGAAAAGGCACGGATTGTCAGAAAAAAAAATTGACGTGCCTCCTTGTGAACTTCATTAGGAAGCGTGGAAAAAAATTGGGTCCGTTTGATCAAGGGGAGTAGCGAGATCGCATTGTAACACCCCTTCCACCCATACCGACACCGGTGGGTTGCACATGATGTACATGCATGCATGCATGAAATGTACCCAAATTTTGCCAGCACTTGAGAATGCACATCCAATTGTGCCACGCAAAATTTGAACGAAATCGAAGACCA
Source organism: Elymus sibiricus (assembly GCA_039707655.1). NCBI lineage: Eukaryota > Viridiplantae > Streptophyta > Magnoliopsida > Poales > Poaceae > Elymus > Elymus sibiricus. Next base: position 312,580,037 of record CM077675.1, read on the forward strand.
AACGCACATTGCGTCACGTCCGGCATCTGTTTTTGCATGGAAATTCACAGAAAAGGCACGGATTGTCAGAAAATAAAAAAAATTGACGTGCCTCCTTGTGAAATTCATTAGGAAGCGTGGAAAAAAATTGGGTCCGTTTGATGAAGGGGAGTAGCGAGATCGAATTGTAACACCCCTTCCGCCCATACCGACACCGGTGGGTTGCACATGATGTACATGCATGCATGCATGAAATGTACCCAACTTTTGCCAGCACTTGAGAATGCACATCCAATTGTGCCACGCAAAATTTGAACGAAATCGAAGACCAAACCAACGTTGCGTCACGTCTGGCATCTGTTTTTGCCTGTTTTTGCATGGAAATTCACAAAAAAGGTACCGATTGTCAGAAAATAAAAAAAATTGACGTGCCTCCTTGTGAACTTCATTAGGAAGCGTGGAAAAAAATTGGGTCCGTTTGATGAAGGGGAGTAGCGAGATCGAATTGTAACACCCCTTCCGCCCATACCGACACCGGTGGGTTGCGCATGATGTACATGCAAGCATGCATGAAATGTACCCAACTTTTGCCAGCACTTGAGAATGCACATCCAATTGTGCCACGCAAAATTTGAACGAAATCGAAGACCAAACGCACGTTGCGTCACGTCCGGCATCTGTTTTTGCCTGGAAATTCACAGAAAAGGCACGGATTGTCAGAAAATAAAAAAAATTGACGTGCGTCCTTGTGAACTTCATTAGGAAGCGTGGAAAAAAATTGGGTCCGTTTGATGAAGGGGAGTAGCGAGATCGAATTGTAACACCCCTTCCGCCCATACCGACACCGGTGGGTTGCACATGATGTACATGAATGCATGCATGAAATGTACCCTACTTTTGCCAGCACTTGAGAATGCACATCCAATTGTGCCACGCAAAATTTGAACGAAATCGAAGACCAAACGCACATTGCGTCACGTCCGGCATCTGTTTTTGCCTGTTTTTGCATGGAAATTCACAGAAAAGGCACGGATTGTCAGAAAATAAAAAAAATTGACGTGCCTCCTTGTGAAATTCATTAGGAAGCGTGGAAAAAAATTGGGTCCGTTTGATGAAGGGGAGTAGCGAGATCGAATTGCAACACCCCTTCTGCCCCTACCGACACCGGTGGGTTGCACATGATGTACATGCATGCAAGCATGAAATGTACCCAACTTTTGCCAGCACTTGCGAATGCACATCCAATTGTGCCACGCAAAATTTGAACGAAATCGAAGACCAAACGCACGTTGCGTCACGTCCGACATTTGTTTTTGCCTGTTTTTGCTTGGAAATTCACAGAAAAGGCACGGATTGTCAGAAAATAAAAAAAATTGACGTGCCTCGTTGTGAAGTTCATTAGGAAGCGTGGAAAAAAATTGGGTCCGTTTGATGAAGGGGAGTAGTGACATCGAATTGTAACACCCCTTCCGCCCATACCGACACCGGTGGGTTGCAGACGATGTACATGCATGCATGCATGAAATGTACCCTACTTTTTCCAGCACTTGAGAATTCACATCCAATTGTGCCACGCAAAATTTGAACGAAATCGAAGACCAAACGCACGTTGCGTCACGTCCGGCATCTGGTTTTCCTGTTTTTGCATGGAAATTCACAGAAACGGCATGGATTGTCAGAAAATAAAAAAATTGGTGTGCGTCCGTGTGAAGTTCATTAGGAAGCGTGGAAAAAAATTGGGTCCGTTTGATGAAGGGGAGTAGCATGATCGAATTGTAACACCCCTTTCGCCCATACCGACACCGGTGGGTTGCATATGATGTACATGCATGCATGCATGAAATGTACCCAACTTTTGCCAGCACTTGAGAATACACATCCAACTGTGCCACACAAAATTTGAACGAAATCGAAGACCAAACGCACGTTGCGTCACGTCCGGCATCTGTTTTTGCTTGGAAATTCACAGAAAAGGCACGGATTGTCAGAAAAAAAAATTGACGTGCGTCCTTGTGAAGTTCATTAGGAAGCGTGGAAAAAAATTGGGTCCGTTTGATGAAGGGGAGTAGCGAGATCGAATTGTAACACCCCTTCCGCCCATACCGACACCGTTGGGTTGCACATGATGTACATGCATGCATGCATGAAATGTACCCAACTTTTGCCTGCACTTGAGAATGCACATCCAATTGTGCCACGCAAAATTTGAACGAAATCGAAGACCAAACGCACGTTGCGTCACGTTCGGCATCTGTTTTTGCCTGTTTTTGCATGGAAATTCACAGAAAAGGCACGGATTGTCAGAAAATAAAAAAAAATTGACGTGCCTCCTTGTGAAGTTTATTAGGAAGCGTGGAAAAAAATTGGGTCCGTTTGATGAAGGGGAGTAGCGAGATCGAATTGTAACACCCCTTCCGCCCATACCGACACCGGTGGGTTGCACATGATGTACATGCATGCATGCATGAAATGTACCCAACTTTTGCCAGCACTTGAGAATGCACATCCATTTGTGCCACGCAAAATTTGAACGAAATCGAAGACCAAACGCACGTTGCGTCACGTCCAGCATCAGTTTTTGCCTGTTTTTGCATGGAAATTCACAGAAAAGGCACGGATTGTCAGAAAATAAAAAAAAATGACGTGCCTCCTTGTGAAGTTTATTAGGAAGCATGGAAAAAAATTGGTTCCGTTTGATGAACGGGAGTAGCGAGATCGAATTGTAACACCCCTTCCGCCCATACCGACACCGGTGGGTTGCACATGATGTACATGCATGGATGCATGAAATATACCCAACTTTTGCCAGCACTTGAGAATGCACATCCAAATGTGCCACGCAAAATTTGAACGAAATCGAAGACCAAACGCACGTTGCGTCACGTCCGGCATCTGTTTTTGCTTGGAAATACCCAGAAAAGGCGCGGATTGTCAGAAAATAAAAAAAATTGACGTGCCTCCTTGTGAACTTCAATAGGAAGCATGGAAAAAATTGTGTCCGTTTGATGAAGGGGAGTAGCGAGATCGAATTGTAACACCCCTTTCGCCCATACCGACACCGGTGGGTTCCACATGATTTACATGCATGCATGCATGCATGAAATGTACCCAACTTTTGCCAGCACTTGAGAATGCACATCCAATTGTGCCACGCAAAATTTGATCGAAATCAAAGACCAAACGCACGTTGTGTCACGTCCGGCATTTGTTTTTGCCTCTTTTTGCTTGGAAATTCACAGAAAAGGCACGGATTGTCAGAAAATAAAAAAAATTGACGTGCCTCCTTGTGAAGTTCATTAGGAAGCGTGGAAAAAAATTGGGTCCGTTTGATGAAGGGGAGTAACGACATCGAATTGTAACACCCCTTCCACCCATACCGACACCGGTGGGTTGCACATGATGTACATGCATGCATGCATGAAATGTACCCTACTTTTTCCAGCACTTGAGAATTCACATCCAATTGTGCCACGCAAAATTTGAACGAAATCGAAGACCAAACGCACGATGCGTCACGTCCGGCATCTGGTTTTGCCTGTTTTTGCATGGAAATTCACAGAAAAGGCACGGATTGTCAGAAAATAAAAAAATTGGAGTGCGTCCTTGTGAAATTCATTAGGAAGCGTGGAAAAAATTGGGTCCGTTTGATGAAGGGGAGTAGCGAGATCGCATTGTAACACCCCTTCCGCCCATACCGACACCGGTGGGTTGCACATGATGTACATGCATGCATGCATGAAATGTACCCAACTTTTGCCAGCACTTGAGAATGCACATCCAATTGTGCCACGCAAAATTTGAACAAAATCGAAGACCAAACGCACGTTGCGTCACGTCCGGCATTTGTTTTTGCCTGTTTTTGCATGGAAATTCACAGAAAAGGCACGGATTGTCAGAAAAAAAAAATTGACGTGCCTCCTTGTGAAATTCAATAGGAAGCGTGGAAAAAAATTGGGTCCGTTTGATGAAGGGGAGTAGTGACATCGAATTGTAACACCCCTTTCGCCCATACCGACACCGGTGGGTTGCACATGATGTACATGCATGCATGCATGAAATGTACCCGACTTTTTCCAGCACTTGAGAATTCACATCCAATTGTGTCACGCAAAATTTGAACGAAATCGAAGACCAAACACACGTTGCGTCACGTCCGGCATCTGGTTTTGCCTGTTTTTGCATGGAAATTCACAGAAAAGGCACGGATTGTCAGAAAATAACAAAATTGGTGTGCGTCCTTGTGAACTTCATTAGGAAGCGTGGAAAAAAATTGGGTCCGTTTGATCAAGGGGAGTAGCGAGATCGCATTGTAACACCCCTTCGCCCATACCCACACCGGTGGGTTGCACAAGATGTACATGCATGCATGCATGAAATGTACCCAACTTTTGCCAGCACATGATAATGCACATCCAATTGTGCCACGCAAAATTTGAACGAAATCAAAGACCAAACGCACGTTGCGTCACGTCCGGCATCTGTTTTTGCCTGTTTTTGCTTGGAAATTCACAGAAAAGGCACGGATGGTCAGAAAGTAAAAGAAATTGACGTGTGTCCTTGTGAAGTTCATTAGGAAGCGTGGAAAAAAATTGGGTCTGTTTGATGAAGGGGAGTAGCGAGATCGAATTGTAACACCCCTTCCGCCCATACCGACACCGGTGGGTTGCACATGATGTACATGCATGCATGCATGAAATGTACCCAACTTTTGCCAGCACTTGAGAATGCACATCCAATTGTGCCACGCAAAATTTGAACGAAATCGAAGACCAAACCAATGTTGCCTCACGTCCGGCATCTGTTTTTGCCTGTTTTTGCATGGAAATTCACAAAAAAGGCACCGATTGTCAGAAAATAAAAAAAATTGACGTGCCTCCTTGTGAACTTCATTAGGAAGCGTGGAAAAAAATTGGGTCTGTTTGATGTAGGGGAGTAGCGAGATCGAATTGTAACACCCCTTCCGCCCATACCGACACCGGTGGGCTGCACATGATGTACGTGCATGCATGCATGAAATGTACCCAACTTTTGCTAGCACTTGAGAATGCACATCCAATTGTGCCACGCAAAATTTGAACGAAATCGAAGACCAAACACACGTTGCGTCACGTCCGGCATCTCTTTTTGCTTGGAAATTCACGAAAAAGGCACGGATTGTCAAAAATAAAAAAAATTGACGTGCCTCCTTGTGAAGTTCATTAGGAAGCATGGAAAAAAATTGTTCCCATTTGATGAAGGGGAGTAGCGAGATCGAATTGTAACACCCCTTCCGCCCATACCGACACCGGTGCGTTGCACATGATGTACATGCATGCATGCATGAAATGTACCCTACTTTTTCCAGCACTTGAGAATTCACATCCAATTGTGCCACACAAAATTTGAACGAAATCGAAGACCAAACGCACGTTGCGTCACGTCCGGCATCTGGTTTTGCCTGTTTTTGCATGGAAATTCACAGAAAAGGCACGGATTGTCAGAAAATAAAAAAATTGGTGTGCGTCCTTGTGAAGTTCATTAGGAAGCGTGGAAAAAAATTGGGTCCGTTTGATGAAGGGGAGTAGCGAGATCGAATTGTAACGCCCCTTTCGCCCATACCGACACCGGTGGGTTGCACATGATGTACATGCATGCATGCATGAAATGTACCCAACTTTTGCAGCACTTGAGAATGCACATCCAATTGTGCCACGCAAAATTTGAAAGAAATCGAAGACCAAACGCACGTTGCGTCACGTCCAGCATCTGTTTTTGCCTGTTTTGCATGGAAATTCACAGAAAAGGCCGGATTGTCAGAAAATAAAAAAAATGACGTGCCTCCTTGTGAACTTCATTAGGAAGCGTGGAAAAAAATTGGGTCCGTTTGATGAAGGGGAGTAGCGAGATCGAATTGTAACTCCCCTTTCGCCCATACTGACACCGGTGGGTTGCACATGATGTACATGCATGCATGCATGAAATGTACCCAACTTTTGCCAGCACTTGAGAATGCACATCCAATTGTGCCACGCAAAATTTGAACGAAATCGAAAACCAAACGCACGTTGCGTCACGTCCGGCATCTGGTTTTGCCTGTTTTTGCATGGAAATTCACAGAAAAGGCACGGATTGTCAGAAAATAAAAAAATTGGTGTGCGTCCTTGTGAAGTTCATTAGGAACCGTGGAAAAAAATTGGGTCCGTTTGATGAAGGGGAGTAGCGAGATCGAATTGTAACACCCATTTCGCCCATACCGACACGGGTGGGTTGCACATGATGTACATGCATGCATGCATGAAATGTACCCAACTTTTGCCAGCACTTGAGAATGCACATCCAATTGTGCCATGCAAAATTTGAACGAAATCGAAGACCAAACGCACGTTCCGTCACGTCCGGCATCTGTTTTTTCCTGTTTTCGCATGGAAACTCACAGAAAAGGCACGAATTGTCAGAAAATAAAAAAAAATTGATGTGCCTCCTTGTGAACTTCATTAGGAAGCGTGGAAAAAAATTGGGTCCGTTTGATCAAGGGGAGTAGCGAGATCGCATTGTAACACCCCTTCCGCCCATACCGACACCGGTGGGTTGCACAAGATGTACATGCATGCATGCATGAAATATACCCAACTTTTGCCAGCACTTGAGAATGCACATCCAATTGTGCCACGCAAAATTGGAACGAAATCGAAGACAAAACCAATGTTGCGTCACGTCCGGCATCTGTTTTTGCATGGAAATTCACAAAAAAGGCACCGATTGTCAGAAAATTAAAAAAATTGACGTGCCTCCTTGTGAACTTCATTAGGAAGCGTGGAAAAAAAATTGGGTCCGTTTGATGAAGGGGAGTAGCGAGTTCGAATTGTAACACCCCTTCCGCCCATACCGACAACGGTGGGTTGCACATGATGTACATGCATGCATGCATTAAATGTACCCAACTTTTGCTAGCACTTGAGAATGCACATCCAATTGTGCCACGCAAAATTTGAACGAAATCGAAAACCAAACGCACGTTGCGTCACGTCCGGCATCTGTTTTTGCTTGGAAATTCACGGAAAAGGCACGGATTGTCAGAAAATAAAAAAAATTTGACGTGCCTCCTTGTGAAGTTCATTAGGAAGTGTGGAAAAAAATTGGGCCCGTTTGATGAAGGGGAGTAGCGAGATCGAATTGTAACACCCCTTCCGCCCATACCGACACCGGTGGGTTGCACATGATGTACATGCATGCATGCATGAAATGTACCCAACTTTTGCCAGCACTTGAGAATGCACATCCAATTGTGCCATGCAAAATTTGAACGAAATCGAAGACCAAACGCACGTTGCGTCACGTCCGGCATCTGTTTTTGCTTGGAAATTCACAGAAAAGGCACGGATTGTCAGAAAATAAAGAAAATTCACGTGCGTCCTTGTGAAGTTCATTAGGAAGCGTGGAAAAATTGGGTCCGTTTGATGAAGGGGAGTAGCGAGATCGAATTGTAACACCCCTTCCGCCCATACCGACACCGGTGGGTTGCACATGATGTACAAGCATGCATGCATGAAATGTACCCAACTTTTGCCAGCACTTCAGAATGCACATTCAATTGTGCCACGCAAAATTTGAACGAAATCGAAGACCAAACGCACATTGCGTCACGTCCGGCATCTGTTTTTTGCATGGAAATTCACAGAAAGGGCACGGATTGTCAGAAAATAAAAACAATTGACGTGCGTCCTTGTGAAGTTCATCCGGAAGCGTGGAAAAAAATTGGATCCGTTTGATGAAGGGGAGTAGCGAGATCGAATTGTAACACCCCTTTCGCCCATACCAACACCGGTGGATTGCACATGATATACATGGATGCATGCATGAAATGTACCCAACTTTTGCCAGCACTTAAGAATGCACATCCAATTGTGCCACGCAAAATTTGAACGAAATCGAAGACCAAACGAACGTTGCGTCACGTCCGGCATCTGTTTTTGCCAGTTTTTGCATAGAAATTCACAGAAAAGGCACGGATTGTTAGAAAATAAAAAAAATTGACGTGCCTCCTTGTGAACTTCATTAGGAAGCGTGGAAAAAAATTGGGTCCGTTTGATCAAGGGGAGTAGCGAGATCGCATTGTAACAACCCTTCCGCCCATACCGACACCCGTGGGTTGCACATGATGTACATGCATGCATGCGTCAAATGTACCCAACTTTTGCCAGCACTTGAGAATGCACATCCAATTGTGCCACGCAAAATTTTAACGAAATCGAAGACCAAACGCACGTTGCATCACGTCCGGCGTCTGTTTTTGCCTGTTTTTGCTTGGAAATTCATAGAAAAGGCACGGATTGTCAGAAAACAAAAAAAATTGACGTGCGTCCTTGTGAAGTTCATTAGGAAGCGTGGAAAAAAAATTGGGTCCGTTTGATGAAGGGGAGTAGCGAGATCAAATTGTAACACCCCTTCCGCACATACCGACAAAAGTGGGTTGCACATGATGCACATGCATGCATGCATGAAATGTACCCAACTTTTGCCAGCACTTGAGAATGCACATCCAATTGTGCCACGCAAAATTTGAACGAAATCGAAGACCAAACGCACGTTGTGTCACGTCCGGCATCTGCTTTTGCCTGTTTTTGCATGGAAATTCACAGAAAAGGCACGGATTGTCAGAAAATAAAAAAATTGACGTGCCTCCTTGTGAACTTCTTTAGGAAGCGCGGAAAAAAATTGGGTCCGTTTGATGAAGGGGAGTAGCGAGATCGAATTGCAACACCCCTTCCGCCCATACCGACACCGGTGGGTTGCACATGATGTACATGCATGCATGCATGAAATGTACCCAACTTTTTCTAGCACTTAAGAATGCACATCCAATTGTGCCACGCAAAATTTGAATGAAATCGAAGACCAAACGCACGTTGCGTCACGTCCGGCATCTGTTTTTGCCTGTTTTTGCATGGAAAATCACAGAAAAGGCAGGGATTGTCAGAAAATAAAAAAAATTGATGTGCCTCCTTGTGAAGTTTATTAGGAAGCGTGGAAAAAAATTGGGTCCATTTGATGAAGGGGAGTAGCGAGATCGAATTGTAACACCCCTTCCGCCCATACCGACACCGGTGGGTTGCACATGATGTACATGCATGCATGCATGAAATGTACCCAACTTTTGCCGGCACTTGAGAATGCACATCCAATTGTGCCACACAAAATTTGAACGAAATCGAAGACCAAAGCACGTTGCGTCACGTCCGGCATCTGTTTTTGCTTGGAAATTCACAGAAAAGGCACGGATTGTCAAAAAATAAACAAAATTGACGTGCCTCCTTGTGAACATCATTAGGAAGCGTGGAAAAAATTGGGTCCGTTTGATGAAGGGGAGTAGCGAGATCGAATTGTAACACCCCTTTCGCCCAAACCGACACCGGTGTGTTCCACATGATTTACATGCATGCATGCATGAAATGTACCCAACTTTTGCCAGCACTTGAGAATGCACATCCAATTGTGCCATGCAAAATTTGAACGAAATCGAAGACCAAACGCACGTTGCGTCACGTCCGGCATTTGTTTTTGCCTGTTTTTTCTTGGAAATTCACAGAAAAGGCACGGATTGTCAGAAAATATAAAAAATTGACGTGCCTCCTTGTGAAGTTCATTAGGAAGCGTGGAAAAAAATAGGGTCCGTTTGATGAAGGGGAGTAGCGACATCGAATTGTAACACCCCTTCCGCCCATACCGACACCGGTGGGTTGCACATGATGTACATGCATGCATGCATGAAATATACCCTACTTTTTCCAGCACTTGAGAATCCACATCCAATTGTGCCACGCAAAATTTGAACCAAATAGAAGACCAAACGCACGTTGCGTCACGTCCGGCATCTGGTTTTGCCTGTTTTTGCATGGAAATTCACAGAAAAGGCACGGATTGTCAGAAAATAAAAAAATTGGTGTGCGTCCTTGTGAAGTTCATTAGGAAGCGTGGAAAAAAATTGGGTCCGTTTGATGAAGGGGAGTAGCGAGATCGAATTGTAACACCCCTTTCGCCCATACCGACACCGGCGGGTTGCACATGATGTACATGCATGCTTGCATGAAATGTACCCAACTTTTGCCAGCACTTGAGAATGCACATCCAATTGTGCCATGCAAAATTTGAACGAAATCGAAGACCAAACGCACGTTGCGTCACGTCCGGCATCTGTTTTTGCGTGGAAATTCACAGAAAAGGCACGGATTGTCAGAAAATAAAAAAAATTGACATGCGTCCTTGTGAATTTCATTAGGAAGCATGGAAAAAAATTGGGTCTGTTTGATGAAGGGGAGTAGCGAGATCGAATTGTAACACCCCTTCCGCCCATACCGACACCGGTGGGTTGCACATGATGTACATGCATGCATGCATGAAATGTACCCAACTTTTGCCAGCACTTGAGAATGCACATCCAATTCTGCCACGCAAAATTTGAACGAAATCGAAGACCAAACCAACGTTGCGTCACGTCCGGCATCTGTTTTTGCCTGTTTTTGCATGGAAATTCACAAAAAAGGCACCGATTGTCAGAAAATAAAAAAAATTGACGTGCCTCCTTGTGAACTTCATTAGGAAGCGTGGAAAAAAATTGGGTCCGTTTGATGAAGGGGAGTAGCGACATCGAATTGTAACACCCCTTCCGCCCATACCGACACTGGTGGGTTGCACATGATGTACATGCATGCATGCATGAAATGTACCCTACTTTTTCCAGCACTTGAGAATTCACATCCAATTGTGCCACGCAAAATTTGAATGAAATCGAAGACCAAACGCACGTTGCGTCACGTCCGGCATCTGGTTTTGCCTGTTTTTGCATGGAAATTCACAGAAAAGGCACGATTGTCAGAAAATAAAAAAATTGGTGTGCGTCCTTGTGAAGTTCATTAGGAAGCGTGGAAAAAAATTTGGTCCGTTTGATGAAGGGGAGTAGCGAGATCGAATTGTAACACCCCTTTCGCCCATACCGACACCGGTGGGTTGCACATGATGTACATGCATGCATGCATGAAATGTACCCAACTTTTGCCAGCACTTGAGAATGCACATCCAATTGTGCCACGCAAAATTTGAACGAAATCGAAGACCAAACGCATGTTGCGTCACGTCCGGCATCTGTTTTTCCCTGTTTTTGCATGGAAATTCACAGAAAAGGCACGGTTTGTCAGAAAATAAAAAAAATTGACGTGCCTCCTTGTGAACTTCATTAGGAAGCGTGGAAAAAAATTGGGTCCGTTTGATCAAGGGGAGTAGCGAGATCGAATAGTAACACCCCTTCCGCCCATACCGACACCGGTGGGTTGCAGATGATGTACATGCATGCATGCATGAAATGTACCCAACTTTTTCTAGCACTTGAGAATGCACATCCAATTGTGCCACGCAAAATTTGAACGAAATCAAAGTCCAAACGCACGTTGCGTCACGTCCGGCATCTGTTTTTGCTTGGAAATTCACAGAAAAGGCACGGATTGTCAGAAAATAAAAAAAATTGACGTGCCTCCTTGTGAAGTTCATTAGGAAGCGTGGAAAAAAGTTGGGCCCGTTTGATGAAGGGGAGTAGCGAAATCGAATTGTAACACCCCTTCCGCCCATACCGACACCGGTGGGTTGCACATGATGTACATGCATGCATGCATGAAATGTACCCAACTTTTGCCAGCACTTGAGAATGCACATCCAATTGTGCCACGCAAAATTTGAACGAAATCGAAGACCAAACGCACGTTGCGTCACGTCCGGCATCTGTTTTTGCCTGTTTTTGCATGGAAATTCACAGGAAAGGCACGGATTGTCAGAAAATAAAAAAATTGACGTGCCTCCTTGTGAACTTCTTTAGGAAGCGTGGAAAAAAATTGGATCCGTTTGATGAAGGGGAGTAGCGAGATCGAATTGCAACACCCCTTCCGCCCATACCGACACCGGTGGGTTGCACATGATGTACATGCATGCATGCATGAAATGTACCCAACTTTTTCTAGCACTTAAGAATGCACATCCAATTGTGCCACGCAAAATTTGAACGAAATCGAAGACCAAACGAAAGTTGCGTCACCTCCGGCATCTGTTTTTGCCTGTTTTTGCATGGAAATTCACAGAAAAGGCACGGATTGTCAGAAAATTAAAAAATTGACGTGCGTCCTTGTGAAGTTTATTATGAAGCGTGGAAAAAAATTGGGTCCGTTTGATGAAGGGGAGTAGCGGGATCGAATTGTAACACCCCTTCCGCCCATACCGACACCGGTGGGTTGCACATGATGTACATGCATGCATGCATGAAATGTACCCAACTTTTGCCAGCACTTGAGAATGCACATACAATTGTGCCACGCAAAATTTGAATGAAATCGAAGACCAAACGCACGTTGCGTCACGTCCGACATCTGTTTTTGCTTGGAAATTCACAGAAAAGGCACGGATTGTCAAAAAATTAAAAAAATTGACGTGCCTCCTTGTGAACTTCATTAGGAAGCGTGGAAAAAATTGGGTCTGTTTGATGAAGGGGAGTAGCGAGATCGAATTGTAACACCCCTTTCGCCCATACCGACACCGGTGTGTTCCACATGATTTACATGCATGCATGCACGAAATGTACCCAACTCTTGCCAGCACTTGAGAATGCACATCCAATTGTGCCACGCAAAATTTGAACGAAATCGAAGACCAAACCCACGTTGCGTCACGTCCGGCATTTGTTTTTGCCTGTTTTTGCTTGGAAATTCACAGAAAAGGCACGGATTGTCAGAAAATAAAAAAAATTGACGTGCCTCCTTGTGAAGTTCATTAGGAAGCGTGGAAAAAAATTGGGTCCATTTGATGAAGGGGAGTAGCGACATCGAATTGTAACATCCCTTCCGCCCATACCGACACCGGTGGGTTGCACATGATGTACATGCATGCATGCATGAAATGTACCCTACTTTTTCCAGCACTTGAGAATTCACATCCAATTGTGCCACGCAAAATTTGATCGAAATCGAAGACCAAACGCACATTGCGTCACGTCCGGCATCTGGTTTTGCCTGTTTTTGCATGGAAATTCACAGAAAAGGCACGGATTGTCAGAAAATAAAAAAATTGGTGTGCGTCCTTGTGAAGTTCATTAGGAAGCGTGGAAAAAAATTGGGTCCGTTTGATGAAGGGGAGTAGCGAGATCGAATTGTAACACCCCTTTCGCCCATACCGACACCGGTGGGTTGCACATGATGTACATGCATGCATGCATGAAATGTACCCAACTTTTGCCAGCACTTGAGAATGCACATCCAATTGTGCCACGCAAAATTTGAACGAAATCGAAGACCAAACGCACGTTGCGTCACGTCCGGCATCTGTTTTTGCCTGTTTTTGCATGGAAATTCACAGAAAAGGCACGGTTTGTCAGAAAATAAAAAAAATTGACGTGCCTCCTTGCGAACTTCATTAGGAAGCGTGGAAAAAAATTGGGTCCGTTTGATCAAGGGAAGTAGCGACATCGAATTGTAACACCCCTTCCGCCCATACCGACACCAGTGGGTTGCACATGATGTACATGCATGCATGCATTAAATGTACCCAACTTTTGCCAGCACTTGAGAATGCACATCCAATTGTGCCACGCAAAATTTGAACGAAATCGAAGACCAAACGCACGTTGCGTCACGTCTGCCATCTGTTTTTGCCTGTTTTTGCATGGAAATTCACAGAAAAGGCACGGTTTGTCAGAAAATAAAAAAAATTGACGTGCCTCCTTGTGAACTTCATTAGGAAGCGAGGAAAAAAATTGGGTCCGTTTGATGAAGGGGAGTAGCGAGATCGAATTGTAACACCCCTTCCGCCCATACCGACACCGGTGGGTTGCACATGATGTACAAGCATGCATGCATGAAATGTACACAACTTTTGCCAGCACTTGAGAATGCACATTCAATTGTGCCACGCAAAATTTGAACGAAATCGAAGACCAAACGCACGTTGCGTCACGTCCGGCATCTGTTTTTGCATGGAAATTCACAGAAAAGGCACGGATTGTCAGAAAATAAAAACAATTGACGTGCATCCTTGTGAAGTTCATTAGGAAGCGTGGAAAAAAATTGGGTCCGTTTGATGAAGGGGAGTAGCGAGATCGAATTGTAACACCCCTTCCGCCCATACCGACACCGGTGGGTTGCACATGATGTACATGGAAGCATGCATGAAATGTACCCAACTTCTGCCAGCACTTAAGAATGCACATCCAATTGTGCCATGCAAAATTTGAACGAAATCGAAGACCAAACGCACGTTGCATCACGTCCGGCATCTGTTTCTGCCTGTTTTTGCATGGAAATTCACAGAAAAGGCACGGATTGTCAGAAAATAAAAAAAATTGACGTGCCTCCTTGTGAAGTTCATTAGGAAGCGTGGAAAAAAATTGGGTCCATTTGATGAAGGGGAGTAGCGAGATCGAATTGTAACACCCCTTCCGCCCATACCGACACCGGTGGGTTGCACATGATGTACATGCATGCATGCATGAAATGTACCCAACTTTTGCCAGCACTTGAGAATGCACATCCAATTGTGCCACGCAAAATTTGAACGAAATCGAAGACCAAACGCACGTTGCGTCACGTCCGGCATCTGTTTTTGCCTGTTTTTGCATGGAAATTCACAAAAAAGGCACGGATTGTCAGAAAATTAAAAAAATTGACGTGCCTCCATGTGAACTTCATTAGGAAGCGTGGAAAAAAATTGTGTCCGTTTGATGAAGGGGAGTAGCGAGATCGAATTGTAACACCCCTTCCGCCCATACCGACACCGGTGGGTTGCACATGATGTACATGCATGCATGCATGAAATGTACCCAACTTTTGCCAGCACTTGAGAATGCACATCCAATTGTGCCTCGCAAAATTTGAACGAAATCGAAGACCAAACGCACATTGCGTCACGTCCAGCATCTGTTTTTGCCTGTTTTTGCTTGGAAATTCACAAAAAAGGCACGGATTGTCAGAAAATAAAAAAAATTGACGTGCGTCCTTGTGAAGTTCATTAGGAAGCGTGGAAAAAAATTGGGTCCGTTTGATGAAGGGGAGTAGCGAGATCGAATTGTAACACCCCTTCCGCCCATACCGACACCAGTGGGTTGCACATGATGTACAAGCATGCATGCATGAAATGTACACAACTTTTGCCAGCACTTGAGAATGCACATTCAATTGTGCCACGCAAAATTTGAACGAAATCGAAGACCAAACGCACGTTGCGTCACGTCCGGCATCTGTTTTTGCATGGAAATTCACAGAAAAGGCACGGATTGTCAGAAAATAAAAACAATTGACGTGCATCCTTGTGAAGTTCATTAGGAAGCGTGGAAAAAAACTGGGTCCGTTTGATGAAGGGGAGTAGCGTGATCGAATTGTAACACCCCTTCCGCCCATACCGACACCGGTGGGTTGCACATGATGTACATGGAAGCATGCATGAAATGTACCCAACTTTTGCCAGCACTTAAGAATGCACATCCAATTGTGCCACGCAAAATTTGAACGAAATCGAAGACCAACCGCACGTTGCATCACGTCCGGCATCTCTTTTTGCCTGTTTTTGCATGGAAATTCACAGAAAGGGCACGGATTGTCAGAAAATAAAAAAAATTGACGTGCCTCCTTGTGAAGTTCATTAGGAAGCGTGGAAAAAAATTGGGTCCGTTTGATGAAGGGGAGTAGCGAGGTCGAATTGTAACACCGCTTCTGCCCATACCGACACCGGTGGGTTGCAAATGATGTACAAGCATGCATGCATGAAATGTACCCAACTTTTGCCAGCACTTGAGAATGCACATTCAATTGTGCCACGCAAAATTCGAACGAAATCGAAGACCAAACGCACGTTGCGTCACGTCCGGCATCTGTTTTTGCCTGTTTTTGCATGGAAATTCACAAAAAAGGCACGGATTGTCAGAAAATAAAAAAAATTGACGTGCCTCCATGTGAACTTCATTAGGAAGCGTGGAAAAAAATTGGGTCCGTTTGATGAAGGGGAGTAGCGAGATCGAATTGTAACACCCCTTCCGCCCATACCGACACCGGTGGGTTGCACATGATGTACATGGAAGCATGCATGAAATGTACCCAACTTTTGCCAGCACTTAAGAATGCACATCCAATTGTGCCATGCAAAATTTGAACGAAATCGAAGACCAAACGCACGTTGCATCACGTCCGGCATCTGTTTCTGCCTGTTTTTGCATGGAAATTCACAGAAAAGGCACGGATTGTCAGAAAATAAAAAAAAATGACGTGCCTCCTTGGGAAGTTCATTAGGAAGCGTGGAAAAAAATTGGGTACATTTGATGAAGGGGTGTAGCGAGATCGAATTGTAACACCCCTTCCGCCCATACCGACACCGGTGGGTTGCACATGATGTACATGCATGCATGCATGAAATGTACCCAACTTTTGCCAGCACTTGAGAATGCACATCCAATTGTGCCACGCAAAATTTGAACGAAATCGAAGACCAAACGCACGTTGCGTCACGTCCGGCATCTGTTTTTGCCTGTTTTTGCATGGAAATTCACAAAAAAGGCACGGATTGTCAGAAAATTAAAAAAATTGACGTGCCTCCATGTGAACTTCATTAGGAAGCGTGGAAAAAAATTGTGTCCGTTTGATGAAGGGGAGTAGCGAGATCGAATTGTAACACCCCTTCCGCCCATACCGACACCGGTGGGTTGCACATGATGTACATGCATGCATGCATGAAATGTACCCAACTTTTGCCAGCACTTGAGAATGCACATCCAATTGTGCCTCGCAAAATTTGAACGAAATCGAAGACCAAACGCACATTGCGTCACGTCCAGCATCTGTTTTTGCCTGTTTTTGCTTGGAAATTCACAAAAAAGGCACGGATTGTCAGAAAATAAAAAAAATTACGTGCGTCCTTGTGAAGTTCATTAGGAAGCGTGGAAAAAAATTGGGTCCGTTTGATGAAGGGGAGTAGCGAGATCGAATTGTAACACCCCTTCCGCCCATACCGACACCAGTGGGTTGCACATGATGTACAAGCATGCATGCATGAAATGTACACAACTTTTGCCAGCACTTGAGAATGCACATTCAATTGTGCCACGCAAAATTTGAACGAAATCGAAGACCAAACGCACGTTGCGTCATTCCGGCATCTGTTTTTGCATGGAAATTCACAGAAAAGGCACGGATTGTCAGAAAATAAAAACAATTGACGTGCATCCTTGTGAAGTTCATTAGGAAGCGTGGAAAAAAACTGGGTCCGTTTGATGAAGGGGAGTAGCGTGATCGAATTGTAACACCCCTTCCGCCCATACCGACACCGGTGGGTTGCACATGATGTACATGGAAGCATGCATGAAATGTACCCAACTTTTGCCAGCACTTAAGAATGCACATCCAATTGTGCCACGCAAAATTTGAACGAAATCGAAGACCAAACGCACGTTGCATCACGTCTGGCATCTCTTTTTGCCTGTTTTTGCATGGAAATTCACAGAAAGGGCACGGATTGTCAGAAAATAAAAAAAATTGACGTGCCTCCTTGTGAAGTTCATTAGGAAGCGTGGAAAAAAATTGGGTCCGTTTGATGAAGGGGAGTAGCGAGGTCGAATTGTAACACCGCTTCTGCCCATACCGACACCGGTGGGTTGCAAATGATGTACAAGCATGCATGCATGAAATGTACCCAACTTTTGCCAGCACTTGAGAATGCACATTCAATTGTGCCACGCAAAATTCGAACGAAATCGAAGACCAAACGCACGTTGCGTCACGTCCGGCATCTGTTTTTGCCTGTTTTTGCATGGAAATTCACAAAAAAGGCACGGATTGTCAGAAAATAAAAAAAATTGACGTGCCTCCATGTGAACTTCATTAGGAAGCGTGGAAAAAAATTGGGTCCGTTTGATGAAGGGGAGTAGCGAGATCGAATTGTAACACCCCTTCCGCCCATACCGACACCGGTGGGTTGCACATGATGTACATGGAAGCATGCATGAAATGTACCCAACTTTTGCCAGCACTTAAGAATGCACATCCAATTGTGCCATGCAAAATTTGAACGAAATCGAAGACCAAACGCACGTTGCATCACGTCCGGCATCTGTTTCTGCCTGTTTTTGCATGGAAATTCACAGAAAAGGCACGGATTGTCAGAAAATAAAAAAAAATGACGTGCCTCCTTGGGAAGTTCATTAGGAAGCGTGGAAAAAAATTGGGTCCATTTGATGAAGGGGAGTAGCGAGATCGAATTGTAACACCCCTTCCGCCCATACCGACACCGGTGGGTTGCACATGATGTACATGCATGCATGCATGAAATGTACCCAACTTTTGCCAGCACTTAAGAATGCACATCCAATTGTGCCATGCAAAATTTGAACGAAATCGAAGACCAAACGCACGTTGCATCACGTCCGGCATCTGTTTCTGCCTGTTTTTGCATGGAAATTCACAGAAAAGGCACGGATTGTCAGAAAATAAAAAAAAATGACGTGCCTCCTTGGGAAGTTCATTAGGAAGCGTGGAAAAAAATTGGGTCCATTTGATGAAGGGGAGTAGCGAGATCGAATTGTAACACCCCTTCCGCCCATACCGACACCGGTGGGTTGCACATGATGTACATGCATGCATGCATGAAATGTACCCAACTTTTGCCAGCACTTGAGAATGCACATCCAATTGTGCCACGCAAAATTTGAACGAAATCGAAGACCAAACGCACGTTGCGTCACGTCCGGCATCTGTTTTTGCCTGTTTTTGCATGGAAATTCACAAAAAAGGCACGGATTGTCAGAAAATAAAAAAAATTGACGTGCCTCCATGTGAACTTCATTAGGAAGCGTGGAAAAAAATTGTGTCCGTTTGATGAAGGGGAGTAGCGAGATCGAATTGTAACACCCCTTCCGCCCATACCGACACCGGTGGGTTGCACATGATGTACATGCATGCATGCATGAAATGTACCCAACTTTTGCCAGCACTTGAGAATGCACATCCAATTGTGCCACGCAAAATTTGAACGAAATCGAAGACCAAACGCACGTTGCGTCACGTCCAGCATCTGTTTTTGCTTGGAAATTCACAAAAAAGGCACGGATTGTCAGAAAATAAAAAAAATTGACGTGCGTCCTTGTGAAGTTCATTAGGAAGCGTGGAAAAAAATTGGGTCCGTTTGATGAAGGGGAGTAGCGAGATCGAATTGTAACACCCCTTCCGCCCATACCGACACCGG
The DNA here is from genome assembly GCA_039707655.1 of Elymus sibiricus. Taxonomy (NCBI): domain Eukaryota; kingdom Viridiplantae; phylum Streptophyta; class Magnoliopsida; order Poales; family Poaceae; genus Elymus; species Elymus sibiricus. The sequence continues at coordinate 312,599,249 of CM077675.1, forward strand.
TGGGTTGCACATGATGTACAAGCATGCATGCATGAAATGTACACAACTTTTGCCAGCACTTGAGAATGCACATTCAATTGTGCCACGCAAAATTTGAACGAAATCGAAGACCAAACGCACGTTGCGTCACGTCCGGCATCTGTTTTTGCATGGAAATTCACAGAAAAGGCACGGATTGTCAGAAAATAAAAACAATTGACGTGCATCCTTGTGAAGTTCATTAGGAAGCGTGGAAAAAAATTGGGTCCGTTTGATGAAGGGGAGTAGCGAGATCGAATTGTAACACCCCTTCCGCCCATATCGACACCGGTGGGTTGCACATGATGTACATGGAAGCATGCATGAAATGTACCCAACTTTTGCCAGCACTTAAGAATGCACATCCAATTGTGCCACGCAAAATTTGAACGAAATCGAAGACCAAACGCACGTTGCATCACGTCCGGCATCTCTTTTTGCCTGTTTTTGCATGGAAATTCACAGAAAGGGCACGGATTGTCAGAAAATAAAAAAAATTGACGTGCCTCCTTGTGAAGTTCATTAGGAAGCGTGGAAAAAAATTAGGTCCGTTTTATGAAGGGGAGTAGCGAGGTCGAATTGTAACACCCCTTCTGCCCATACCGACACCGGTGGGTTGCAAATGATGTACAAGCATGCATGCATGAAATGTACCCAACTTTTGCCAGCACTTGAGAATGCACATTCAATTGTGCCACGCAAAATTCGAACGAAATCGAAGACCAAACGCACGTTGCGTCACGTCCGGCATCTGTTTTTATCTGTTTTTGCATGGAAATTCACAAAAAATGCACGGATTGTCAGAAAATAAAAAAAATTGACGTGCCTCCATGTGAACTTCATTAGGAAGCGTGGAAAAAAATTGTGTCTGTTTGATGAAGGGGAGTAGCGAGATCGAATTGTAACACCCCTTCCGCCCATACCGACACCGGTGGGTTGCACATGATGTACATGCATGCATGCATGCAATGTACCCAAGTTTAGCCAGCACTTGAGAATGCACATCCAATTGTGCCACGCAAAATTTGAACGACATCGAAGACCAAACGCACGTTGCGTCACGTCCAGCATCTGTTTTTGCCTGTTTTTGCTTGGAAATTCACAAAAAAGGCACGGATTGTCAGAAAATAAAAAAAATTGACGTGCATCCTTGTGAAGTTCATTAGGAAGCGTGGAAAAAAATTGGGTCCGTTTGATGAAGGGGAGTAGCGAGATCGAATTGTAACACCCCTTCCGCCCATACCGACACCGGTGGGTTGCACATGATGTACAAGCATGCATGCATGAAATGTACACAACTTTTGCCAGCACTTGAGAATGCACATTCAATTGTGCCACGCAAAATTTGAACGAAATCGAAGACCAAATGCACGTTGCGTCACGTCCGGCATCTGTTTTTGCATGGAAATTCACAGAAAAGGCACGGATTGTCAGAAAATAAAAACAATTGACGTGCATCCTTGTGAAGTTCATTAGGAAGCGTGGAAAAAAATTGGGTCCGTTTGATGAAGGGGAGTAGCGAGATCGAATTGTAACACCCCTTCCGCCCATACCGACACCGGTGGGTTGCACATGATGTACATGCATGCATGCATGAAATGTACCCAACTTTTGCCAGCACTTGAGAATGCACATCCAATTGTGCCACGCAAAATTTGAACGAAATCGAAGACCAAACGCACGTTGCGTCACGTCCGGCATCTGCTTTTGCCTGTTTTTTCATGGAAATTCACAGAAAAGGCACGGATTGTCAGAAATTAAAAAAATTGACGTGCCTCCTGGTGAACTTCATTACGAAGCGTGGAAAAAAATTGGGTCCATTTGATGAAGGGGAGTAGCGAGATCGAATTGTAACACCCCTTCCGCCCATACCGACACCGGTGGGTTGCACATGATGTACATGCATGCATGCATGAAATGTACCCAACTTTTGCCAGCACTTGAGAATGCACATCCAATTGTGCCACGCAAAATTTGAACGAAATCGAAAACCAAACACATGTTGCGTCACGTCCGGCATCTGTTTTTGCCTGTTTTTGCTTTTAAATTCAAAGAAAAGGCACGGATTGTCAGAAAATAAAGAAAATTGACGTGCCTACTTGTGAAGTTCATTAGGAAGCGTGGAAAAAATTGGGTCCGTTTGATGAAGGGGAGTAGCGAGATCGAATTGTAACACCCCTTCCACCCATACCGACACCGGTGGGTTGCACATGATGTACATGCATGCATGCATGAAATGTACCCAACTTTTGCCAGCACTTGAGAATGCACATCCAATTGTGCCACACAAAATTTGAACGAAATCGAAGACCAAACGCACGTTGCATCACGTCCGGCATCTGTTTTTGCCTGTTTTTGCTTGGAAATTCACAAAAAAGGCACGGATTGTCAGAAAATAAAAAAAATTGACGTGCGTCCTTGTGAAGTTCATTAGGAAGCGTGGAAAAAAATTGGGTCCGTTTGATGAAGGGGAGTAGCGAGATCGAATTGTAACACCCCTTCCGCCCATACCGACACCGGTGGGTTGCACATGATGTACAAGCATGCATGCATGAAATGTACACAACTTTTGCCAGCACTTGAGAATGCACATTCAATTGTGCCACGCAAAATTTGAACGAAATCGAAGACCAAACGCACGTTGCGTCACGTCCGGCATCTGTTTTTGCATGGAAATTCACAGAAAAGGCACGGATTGTCAGAAAATAAAAACAATTGACGTGCATCCTTGTGAAGTTCATTAGGAAGCGTGGAAAAAAATTGGGTCCGTTTGATGAAGGGGAGTAGCGAGATCGAATTGTAACACCCCTTCCGCCCATACCGACACCGGTGGGTTGCACATGATGTACATGGAAGCATGCATGAAATGTACCCAACTTTTGCCAGCACTTAAGAATGCACATCCAATTGTGCCATGCAAAATTTGAACGAAATCGAAGACCAAACGCACGTTGCATCACGTCCGGCATCTGTTTTTGCCTGTTTTTGCATGGAAATTCACAGAAAAGGCACGGATTGTCAGTAAATAAAAAAAATTGACGTGCCTCCTTGTGAAGTTCATTAGGAAGGGTGGAAAAAAATTGGGTCCATTTGATGAAGGGGAGTAGCGAGATCGAATTGTAACACCCCTTCCGCCCATACCGACACCGGTGGGTTGCACATGATGTACATGCATGCATGCATGAAATGTACCCAACTTTTGCCAGCACTTGATAATGCACATCCAATTGTGCCACGCAAAATTTGAACGAAATCGAAGACCAAACGCACGTTGCGTCACGTCCGGCATCTGTTTTTGCCTGTTTTTGCTTGGAAATTCACAAAAAAGGCACGGATTGTCAGAAAATAAAAAAAATTGACGTGCGTCCTTGTGAAGTTCATTAGGAAGCGTGGAAAAAAATTGGGTCCGTTTGATGAAGGGGAGTAGCGAGATCGAATTGTAACACCCCTTCCGCCCATAACGACACCGGTGGGTTGCACATGATGTACAAGCATGCATGCATGAAATGTACACAACTTTTGCCAGCACTTGAGAATGCACATTCAATTGTGCCACGCAAAATTTGAACGAAATCGAAGACCAAACGCACGTTGCGTCACGTCCGGCATCTGTTTTTGCATGGAAATTCACAGAAAAGGCACGGATTGTCAGAAAATAAAAACAATTGACGTGCATCCTTGTGAAGTTCATTAGGAAGCGTGGAAAAAAATTGGGTCCGTTTGATGAAGGGGAGTAGCGAGATCGAATTGTAACACCCCTTCCGCCCATACAGAAACCGGTGGGTTGCACATGATGTACATGGAAGCATGCATGAAATGTACCCAACTTTTGCCAGCACTTAAGAATGCACATCCAATGGTGCCACGCAAAATTTGAACGAAATCGAAGACCAAACGCACGTTGCATCACGTCCGGCATCTATTTTTCCCTGTTTTTGCATGGAAATTCACAGAAAAGGCACGGATTGTCAGAAAATAAAAAAAATTGATGTGCCTCCTTGTGAAGTTCATTAGGAAGCGTGGAAAAAAATTGGGTCCATTAGATGAAGGGGAGTAGCGAGATCGAATTGTAACACCCCTTCCGCCCATACCGACACCGGTGGGTTGCACATGATGTACATGCATGCATGCATGAAATGTACCCAACTTTTGCCAGCACTTGAGAATGCACATCCAATTGTGCCACGCAAAATTTGAACGAAATCGAAGACCAAACGCACGTTGCGTCACGTCCGGCATCTGTTTTCGCCTGTTTTTGCTTGGAAATTCACAAAATAGGCACGGATTGTCAGAAAATAAAAAAAATTGACGTGCGTCCTTGTGAAGTTCATTAGGAAGCGTGGAAAAAAATTGGGTCCGTTTGTAGAAGGGGAGTAGCGAGATCGAATTTTAACACCCCTTCCGCCCATACCGACACCGGTGGGTAGCACATGATGTAGAAGCATGCATGCATGAAATGTACCCAACTTTTGCCAGCACTTGAGAATGCACATTCAATTGTGCCACGCAAAATTTGAACGAAATCGAAGACCAAACGCACGTTGCCTCACGTCCGGCATCTGTTTTTGCATGGAAATTCACAGAAAAGGCACGGATTGTCAGAAAATAAAAACAATTGACGTGCGTCCTTGTGAAGTTCATTAGGAAGTGTGGAAAAAAATTGGGTCCGTTTGATGAAGGGGAGTAGCGAGATCGAATTGTAACACCCCTTCCGCCCATACCGACACCGGTGGGTTGCACATGATGTACATGGAAGCATGCATGAAATGTACCCAACTTTTGCCAGCACATAAGAATGCACATCCAATTGTGCCACGCAAAATTTGAACGAAATCGAAGACAAACGCACGTTGCATCACGTCCGGCATCTGTTTTTGCCTGTTTTTGCATGGAAATTCACAGAAAAGGCACGGATTGTTAGAAAATAAAAAAAATTGACGTGCCTCCTTGTGAAGTTCATTAGGAAGTGTGGAAAAAAATTGGGTCCATTTGATGAAGGGGAGTAGCGAGATCAAATTGTAACACCCCTTCCGCCCATACCGACACCGGCGGGTTGCACATGATGTACATGCATGCATGCATGAAATGTACCCAACTTTTCCCAGCACTTGAGAATGCACATCCAATTGGGCCACGCAAAATTTGAACGAAATCGAAGACCAAACGCACGTTGCGTCACGTCCGGCATCTGTTTTTGCCTGTTTTTGCATGGAAATTCACAGAAAAGGCACGGATTGTTAGAAAATAAAAAAACTTGACGTGCCTCCTTGTGAAGTTCATTAGGAAGTGTGGAAAAAAATTGGGTCCATTTGATGAAGGGGAGTAGCGAGATCGAATTGTAACACCCCTTCCGCCCATACCGACACCGGTGGGTTGCACATGATGTACATGCATGCATGCATGAAATGTACCCAACTTTTCCCAGCACTTGAGAATGCACATCCAATTGTGCCACGCAAAATTTGAACGAAATCGAAGACCAAACGCACGTTGCGTCACGTCCGGCATCTGTTTTTGCCTGTTTTTGCATGGAAATTCACAGAAAAGGCACGGATTGTCAGAAAATAAAAAAAATTGACGTGCCTCCTTGTGAACTTCATTAGGAAGTTTGGAAAAAATTGGGTCCGTTTGATGAAGGGGAGTAGCGAGATCGAATTGTAACACCCCTTTCGCCCATACCGACGCCGGTGGGTTCCACATGATGTACATGCATGCATGCATGAAATGTACCCAACTTTTGCTAGCACTTGAGAATACACATGCAATTGTGCCACGCAAAATTTGAACGAAATCGAAGACCAAACGCACGTTGCGTCACGTACGGCATATGTTTTTGCCTGTTTTTGCATGGAAATTCACAGAAAAGGCACGGATTGTCAGAAAATAAAAAAAAATTGACGTGCCTCCTTGTGAAGTTCATTAGGAAGCGTGGAAAAAAATTGGGTCCGTTTGATGAAGGGGAATAGCGAGATCGAATTGTAACACCCCTTCCGCCCATACCGACACCGGTGGGTTGCACATGATGTACATGCAAGCATTCATGAAATGTACCCAACTTTTGCCAGCACTTGAGAATGCACATCCAATTGTGCCACGCAAAATTTGAACGAAATCGAAGACCAAACGCACGTTGCGTCACGTACGGCATATGTTTTTGCCTGTTTTTGCATAGAAATTCACAGAAAAGGCACGGATTGTCAGAAAATAAAAAAAATTGACGTGCCTCCTTGCGAAGTTCATTAGGAAGCGTGGAAAAAAATTGGGTCCGTTTGATGAAGGGGAGTAGCGATTTCTAATTGTAACACCCCTTCCGCCCATACCGACACCGGTGGGTTGCACATGATGTACATGCATGCATGCATGAAATGTACCCAACTTTTCCCAGCACTTGAGAATGCACATCCAATTGTGCCACGCAAAGTTTGAACGAAATTGAAAACCAAACAAACGTTGCGTCACGTCCGGCATCTGTTTTTGCCTGTTTTTGCATGGAAATTCACAGAAAAGGCACGGATTGTCAGAAAATATAAAAATTGACGTGCGTCCTTGTGAAGTTCATTAGGAAGCGTGGAAAAAAATTGGGTCCGTTTGATAAAGGGGAGTAGCGAGATCGAATTGTAACACCCTTTTCGCCCATACCGACACCGGTGGGTTGCACATGATGTACATGCATGCATGCATGAAATGTACCCAACTTTTGCCAGCACTTGAGAATGCACATCCAATTGTGCCATGCTAAATTTGAACGAAATCGAAGACCAAACGCATGTTGCGTCACGTCCTGCATCTGTTTTTGCCTTTTTTTGCTTGGAAATTCACAGAAAATGCACGGATTGTCAGAAAAAAAAAATTGACGTGCATCCTTGTGAAGTTCATTAGGAAGCGTGGAAAAAAATTGGGTCCGTTTGATGAAGGGGAGTAGCGAGATCGAATTGTAACACCCCTTCCGCCCATACCGACACCGGTGGGTTGTACATGATGTACATGCATGCATCCATGAAATGTACCCAACTTTTGCCAGCACTTGAGAATGCGCATCCAATTGTGCCACGCAAAATTTGAACGAAATCGAAGACCAAACCAACATTGCTTCACGTCCGGCATCTGTTTTTGCCTGTTTTTGCATGGAAATTCACAGAAAAGGCACGGATTGTCAGAAAATAAAAAAAATTGACGTGCCTCCTTGTGAACTTCATTAGGAAGTTTGGAAAAAATTGGGTCCGTTTGATGAAGGGGAGTAGCGAGATCGAATTGTAACACCCCTTTCGCCCATACCGACGCCGGTGGGTTCCACATGATGTACATGCATGCATGCATGAAATGTACCCAACTTTTGCCAGCACTTGAGAATGCACATGCAATTGTGCCACGCAAAATTTGAACGAAATCGAAGACCAAACGCACGTTGCGTCACGTCCGGAATATGTTTTTGCCTGTTTTTGCATGGAAATTCACAGAAAAGGCACGGATTGTTAGAAAATAAAAAAAATTGACGTGCCTCCTTGTGAAGTTCATTAGGAAGCGTGGAAAAAAATTGGGTCCGTTTGATGAAGGGGAATAGCGAGATCGAATTGTAACACCCCTTCCGCCCATACCGACACCGGTGGGTTGCACATGATGTACATGCATGCATTCATGAAATGTACCCAACTTTTGCCAGCACTTGAGAATGCACATTCAATTGTGCCACGCAAAATTTGAACGAAATCGAAGACCAAACGCACGTTGCGTCACGTCCGGCATCTGTTTTTGCATGGAAATTCACAGAAAAGGCACGGATTGTTAGAAAATAAAAACAATTGACGTGCGTCCTTGTGAAGTTCATTAGGAAGCGTGGAAAAAAATTGGGTCCGTTTGATGAAGGGGAGTAGCGAGATCGAATTGTAACACCCCTTCCGCCCATACCGACACCGGTGGGTTGCACATGTTGTACATGGAAGCATGCATGAAATGTACCCAACTTTTGCCAGCACATAAGAATGCACATCCAATTGTGCCACGCAAAATTTGAACGAAATCGAAGACCAAACGCACGTTGCATCACGTCCGGCATCTGTTTTTGCCTATTTTTGCATGGAAATTCACAGAAAAGGCACGGATTGTCAGAAAATAAAAAAAATTGACGTGCCTCCTTGTGAAGTTCATTAGGAAGCGTTAAAAAAATTGGGTCCATTTGATGAAGGGGAGTAGCGAGATCGAATTGTAACACCCCTTCCGCCCATACCGACACCGGTGGGTTGCACATGATGTACATGCATGCATGCATGAAATGTACCCAACTTTTCCCAGAACTTGAGAATGCACATCCAATTGTGCCACGCAAAATTTGAACGAAATCGAAGACCAAACGCACGTTGCGTCACGTCCGGCATCTGTTTTTGCCTGTTTTTGCATGGAAATTCACAGAAAAGGCACGGATTGTCAGAAAATAAAAAAAATTGACGTGCATCCTTGTGAAGTTCATTAGGAAGCGTGGAAAAAAATTGGGTCCGTTTGATGAAGGGGAGTAGCGAGATCGAATTGTAACACCCCTTCCGCCCATACCGACACCGGTGGGTTGTACATGATGTACATGCATGCATCCATGAAATGTACCCAACTTTTGCCAGCACTTGAGAATGCGCATCCAATTGTGCCACGCAAAATTTGAACGAAATCGAAGACCAAACCAACATTGCTTCACGTCCGGCATCTGTTTTTGCCTGTTTTTGCATGGAAATTCACAGAAAAGGCACGGATTGTCAGAAAATAAAAAAAATTGACGTGCCTCCTTGTGAACTTCATTAGGAAGTTTGGAAAAAATTGGGTCCGTTTGATGAAGGGGAGTAGCGAGATCGAATTGTAACACCCCTTTCGCCCATACCGACGCCGGTGGGTTCCACATGATGTACATGCATGCATGCATGAAATGTACCCAACTTTTGCCAGCACTTGAGAATGCACATGCAATTGTGCCACGCAAAATTTGAACGAAATCGAAGACCAAACGCACGTTGCGTCACGTCCGGAATATGTTTTTGCCTGTTTTTGCATGGAAATTCACAGAAAAGGCACGGATTGTTAGAAAATAAAAAAAATTGACGTGCCTCCTTGTGAAGTTCATTAGGAAGCGTGGAAAAAAATTGGGTCCGTTTGATGAAGGGGAATAGCGAGATCGAATTGTAACACCCCTTCCGCCCATACCGACACCGGTGGGTTGCACATGATGTACATGCATGCATTCATGAAATGTACCCAACTTTTGCCAGCACTTGAGAATGCACATTCAATTGTGCCACGCAAAATTTGAACGAAATCGAAGACCAAACGCACGTTGCGTCACGTCCGGCATCTATTTTTGCATGGAAATTCACAGAAAAGGCACGGATTGTTAGAAAATAAAAACAATTGACGTGCGTCCTTGTGAAGTTCATTAGGAAGCGTGGAAAAAAATTGGGTCCGTTTGATGAAGGGGAGTAGCGAGATCGAATTGTAACACCCCTTCCGCCCATACCGACACCGGTGGGTTGCACATGTTGTACATGGAAGCATGCATGAAATGTACCCAACTTTTGCCAGCACATAAGAATGCACATCCAATTGTGCCACGCAAAATTTGAACGAAATCGAAGACCAAACGCACGTTGCATCACGTCCGGCATCTGTTTTTGCCTATTTTTGCATGGAAATTCACAGAAAAGGCACGGATTGTCAGAAAATAAAAAAAATTGACGTGCCTCCTTGTGAAGTTCATTAGGAAGCGTTAAAAAAATTGGGTCCATTTGATGAAGGGGAGTAGCGAGATCGAATTGTAACACCCCTTCCGCCCATACCGACACCGGTGGGTTGCACATGATGTACATGCATGCATGCATGAAATGTACCCAACTTTTCCCAGAACTTGAGAATGCACATCCAATTGTGCCACGCAAAATTTGAACGAAATCGAAGACCAAACGCACGTTGCGTCACGTCCGGCATCTGTTTTTGCCTGTTTTTGCATGGAAATTCACAGAAAAGGCACGGATTGTCAGAAAATAAAAAAAATTGACGTGCCTCCATGTGAAGTTCATTAGGAAGCGTGGAAAAAATTGGGTCCGTTTGATGAAGGGGAATAGCGAGATCGAATTGTAACACCCCTTCCGCCCATACCGACACCGGTGGGTTGCACACGATGTACATGCATGCATTCATGAAATGTACCCAACTTTTGCCAGCACTTGAGAATGCACATCCAATTGTGCCACGCAAAATTTGAACGAAATCGAAGACCAAACGCACGTTGCGTCACGTCCGGCATCTGTTTTTCCATGGAAATACACAGAAAAGGCATGGATTGTCAGAAAATCAAAAAAATTGACGTGCCTCCTTGTGAAGTTCATTAGGAAGCGTGGAAAAAAATTGGTTCCGTTTGATGAAGGGGAGTAGCGAGATCTAATTGTAACACCCCTTCCGCCCATACCGACACCGGTGGGTTGCACATGATGTACATGCATGCATGCATGAAATGTACCCAACTTTTCCCAGCACTTGAGAATGCACATCCAATTGTGCCACGCAAAATTTGAACAAAATTGAAAACCAAACAAACGTTGCGTCACGTCCGGCATCTGTTTTTGCCTGTTTTTGCATGGAAATTCACAGAAAAGGCACGGATTGTCAGAAAATATAAAAATTGACGTGCGTCCTTGTGAAGTTCATTAGGAAGCATGGAAAAAAATTGGGTCCGTTTGATAAAGGGGAGTAGCGAGATCGAATTGTAACACCCTTTTCGCCCATACCGACACCGGTGGGTTGCACATGATGTACATGCATGCATGCATGAAATGTACCTAACTTTTGCCAGCACTTGAGAATGCACATCCAATTGTGCCACGCAAAATTTGAACGAAATCGTAGACCAAACGCACGTTGCGTCACGTCCGGCATCTGTTTTTGCCTGTTTTTGCATGAAAATTCACAGAAAAGGCACGGATTGTCAGAAAATAAAAAAATTTGACGTGCCTCCTTGTGAACTTCATTAGGAAGCGTGCAAAAAATTTGGGTCCGTTTGATCAAGGGGAGTAGCGAGATCGCATTGTAACACCCCTTCCGCCCATACCGACACCGGTGGGTTGCACATGATATACATGCATGCATGCATGAAATGTACCCAACTTTTGCCAGCACTTGAGAATGAACATTCAATTGTGCCACGCAAAATTTGAACGAAATCGAAGACCAAACGCACGTTGCGTCACATCCGGCATCTGTTTTCGCCTGTTTTTGCTTGGAAATTCACAAGAAAGGCACGGATTGTCAGAAAATAAAACAAATTGACGTGCATCCTTCTGAAGTTCATTAGGAAGCGTGGAAAAAAATTGGGTCCGTTTGATGAAGGGGTGTAGCGAGATCGAATTGTAACACCCCTTCCGCCCAAACGGACACCGGAGGGTTGCACATGATGTACAAGCATGCATGCATGAAATGTACCCAACTTTTGCCAGCACTTGAGAATGAACATTCAATTGTGCCACGCAAAATTTGAACGAAATCGAAGACCAAACGCACGTTGCGTCACGTCCGGCATCTATTTTTGCCTGTTTTTGCATGGAAATTCACAGAAAAGGCACGGATTGTCAGAAAATAAAAAAATTGACGTGCCTCCTTGTGAACTTCATTAGGAAGCGTGGAAAAAATTGGGTCCATTTGATGAAGGGGAGTAGCGAGATCGAATTGTAAAACCCCTTCCACCCATACCGACACCGGTGGGTTGCACATGATGTACATGCATGCATGCATGAAATGTACCCAACTTTTGCCAGCACTTGAGAATTCACATTCAATTGTGCCACGCAAAATTTGAACGAAATCGAAGACCAAACGCACGTTGCGTCACGTCCGGCATCTATTTTTGCATGGAAATTCACAGAAAAGGCACGGATTGTCAGAAAATAAAAACAATTGACGTGCGTCCTTGTGAAGTTCATTAGGAAGCGTGGAAAAAAATTGGGTCCGTTTGATGAAGGGGAGTAGCGAGATCGAATTGTAACACCCCTTCCGCCCATACTGACACCGGTGGGTTGCACATGATGTACATGGAAGCATGCATGAAATGTACCCAACTTTGGCCAGCACTTAAGAATGCACATCCAATTGTGCCACGCAAAATTTGAACGATATCGAAGACCAAACGCATGTTGCGTCACGTCCGGCATCTGTTTTTGCCTTTTTTTGCATGGAAATTCACAGAAAAGGCACGGATTGTCAGAAAATAAAAAAAATTAACGTGCCTCCTTGTGAACTTCATTAGGAAGTTTGGAAAAAATTGGGTCCGTTTGATGAAGGGGAGTAGCGAGATCGAATTGTAACACCCCTTTCGCCCATACCGACGCCGGTGGGTTCCACATGATGTACATGCATGCATGCATGAAATGTACCCAACTTTTGCCAGCACTTCAGAATGCACATGCAATTGTGCCACGCAAAATTTGAACGAAATCGAAGACCAAACGCACGTTGCGTCACGTCCGGCATCTGTTTTTGCCTGTTTTTGCATGGAAATTCACAGAAAAGGCACGGATTGTCAGAAAATAAAAAAAATTGACGTGCCTCCTTTTGAACTTCATTAGGAAGCGTGGAAAAAATTGGGTCCGTTTGATGAAGGGGAGTAGCGAGATCGAATTGTAACAACCCTTCCGCCCATACCGACACCGGTGGGTTGCACATGATGTACATGCATGCATTCATGAAATGTACCCAACTTTTGCCAGCACTTGAGAATGCACATCCAATTGTGCCACGCAAAATTTGAACGAAATCGAAGACCAAATGCACGTTGCGTCACATCCGGCATCTGTTTTTGCATGGAAATTCACAGAAAAGGCACGGATTGTCAGAAAATAAAAAAAAATTGATGTGCCTCCTTGTGAAGTTCATTAGGAAGCGTGGAAAAAAATTGGGTCTGTTTGATGAAGGGGAGTAGCGAGATCTAATTGTAACACCCCTTCCGCCCATACCGACACCGGTGGGTTGCACATGATGTACATGCATGCATGCATGAAATGTACCCAACTTTTCCCAGCGCTTGAGAATGCACATCCAATTGTGCCACGCAAAATTTGAAAGAAATTGAAAACCAAACAAACGTTGCGTCACGTCCGGCATCTGTTTTTGCCTGTTTTTGCATGGAAATTCACAGAAAAGGCACGGATTGTCGGAAAATATAAAAATTGACGTGCGTCCTTGTGAATTTCATTAGGAAGCGTGGAAAAAAATTGGGTCCGCTTGATAAAGGGGAGTAGCGAGATCGAATTGTAACACCCTTTTCGCCCATACCGACACCGGTGGGTTGCACATGATGTACATGCATGCATGCATGAAATGTACCTAACTTTTGCCAGCACTTGAGAATGCACATCCAATTGTGCCACGCAAAATTTGAACGAAATCGTAGACCAAACGCACGTTGCGTCACGTCCGGCATTTGTTTTTGCCTGTTTTTGCATGAAAATTCACAGAAAAGGCACGGATTGTCAGAAAATAAAAAAAATTGACGTGCCTCCTTGTGAACTTCATTAGGAAGCGTGCAAAAAATTTGGGTCCGTTTGATCAAGGGGAGTAGCGAGATCGCATTGTAACACCCCTTCCGCCCATACCGACACCGGTGGGTTGCACATGATATACATGCATGCATGCATGAAATGTACCCAACTTTTGCCAGCACTTGAGAATGCACATACAATTGTGCCATGCTAAATTTGAACGAAATCGAAGACCAAACGCATGTTGCGTCACGTCCGGCATCTGTTTTTGCTTGGAAATTCACAGAAAAGGCACGGATTGTCAGAAAATAAAAAAAATTGACGTGCCTCCTTTTGAACTTCATTAGGAAGCGTGGAAAAAATTGGGTCCGTTTGATGAAGGGGAGTAGCGAGATCGAATTGTAACACCCCTTCCGCCCATACCGACACCGGTGGGTTGCACATGATGTACATGCATGCATTCATGAAATGTACCCAACTTTTGCCAGCACTTGAGAATGCACATCCAATTGTGCCACGCAAAATTTGAACGAAATCGTAGACCAAACGCACGTTGCGTCACGTCCGGCATCTGTTTTTGCCTGTTTTTGCATGAAAATTCACAGAAAAGGCACGGATTGTCAGAAAATAAAAAAATTTGACGTGCCTCCTTGTGAACTTCATTAGGAAGCGTGCAAAAAATTTGGGTCCGTTTGATCAAGGGGAGTAGCGAGATCGCATTGTAACACCCCTTCCGCCCATACCGACACCGGTGGGTTGCACATGATATACATGCATGCATGCATGAAATGTACCCAACTTTTGCCAGCACTTGAGAATGAACATTCAATTGTGCCACGCAAAATTTGAACGAAATCGAAGACCAAACGCACGTTGCGTCACATCCGGCATCTGTTTTCGCCTGTTTTTGCTTGGAAATTCACAAGAAAGGCACGGATTGTCAGAAAATAAAACAAATTGACGTGCATCCTTCTGAAGTTCATTAGGAAGCGTGGAAAAAAATTGGGTCCGTTTGATGAAGGGGTGTAGCGAGATCGAATTGTAACACCCCTTCCGCCCAAACGGACACCGGAGGGTTGCACATGATGTACAAGCATGCATGCATGAAATGTACCCAACTTTTGCCAGCACTTGAGAATGAACATTCAATTGTGCCACGCAAAATTTGAACGAAATCGAAGACCAAACGCATGTTGCGTCACGTCCGGCATCTGTTTTTGCCTGTTTTTGCATGGAAATTCACAGAAAAGGCACGGATTGTCAGAAAATAAAAAAATTGACGTGCCTCCTTGTGAACTTCATTAGGAAGCGTGGAAAAAATTGGGTCCATTTGATGAAGGGGAGTAGCGAGATCGAATTGTAAAACCCCTTCCACCCATACCGACACCGGTGGGTTGCACATGATGTACATGCATGCATGCATGAAATGTACCCAACTTTTGCCAGCACTTGAGAATTCACATTCAATTGTGCCACGCAAAATTTGAACGAAATCGAAGACCAAACGCACGTTGCGTCACGTCCGGCATCTATTTTTGCATGGAAATTCACAGAAAAGGCACGGATTGTCAGAAAATAAAAACAATTGACGTGCGTCCTTGTGAAGTTCATTAGGAAGCGTGGAAAAAAATTGGGTCCGTTTGATGAAGGGGAGTAGCGAGATCGAATTGTAACACCCCTTCCGCCCATACTGACACCGGTGGGTTGCACATGATGTACATGGAAGCATGCATGAAATGTACCCAACTTTGGCCAGCACTTAAGAATGCACATCCAATTGTGCCACGCAAAATTTGAACGATATCGAAGACCAAACGCATGTTGCGTCACGTCCGGCATCTGTTTTTGCCTTTTTTTGCATGGAAATTTACAGAAAAGGCACGGATTGTCAGAAAATAAAAAAAATTGACGTGCCTCCTTGTGAACTTCATTAGGAAGTTTGGAAAAAATTGGGTCCGTTTGATGAAGGGGAGTAGCGAGATCGAATTGTAACACCCCTTTCGCCCATACCGACGCCGGTGGGTTCCACATGATGTACATGCATGCATGCATGAAATGTACCCAACTTTTGCCAGCACTTCAGAATGCACATGCAATTGTGCCACGCAAAATTTGAACGAAATCGAAGACCAAACGCACGTTGCGTCACGTCCGGCATCTGTTTTTGCCTGTTTTTGCATGGAAATTCACAGAAAAGGCACGGATTGTCAGAAAATAAAAAAAATTGACGTGCCTCCTTTTGAACTTCATTAGGAAGCGTGGAAAAAATTGGGTCCGTTTGATGAAGGGGAGTAGCGAGATCGAATTGTAACACCCCTTCCGCCCATACCGACACCGGTGGGTTGCACATGATGTACATGCATGCATTCATGAAATGTACCCAACTTTTGCCAGCACTTGAGAATGCACATCCAATTGTGCCACGCAAAATTTGAACGAAATCGAAGACCAAATGCACGTTGCGTCACATCCGGCATCTGTTTTTGCATGGAAATTCACAGAAAAGGCACGGATTGTCAGAAAATAAAAAAAAATTGATGTGCCTCCTTGTGAAGTTCATTAGGAAGCGTGGAAAAAAATTGGGTCTGTTTGATGAAGGGGAGTAGCGAGATCTAATTGTAACACCCCTTCCGCCCATACCGACACCTGTGGGTTGCACATGATGTACATGCATGCATGCATGAAATGTACCCAACTTTTCCCAGGGCTTGAGAATGCACATCCAATTGTGCCACGCAAAATTTGAACGAAATTGAAAACCAAACAAACGTTGCGTCACGTCCGGCATCTGTTTTTGCCTGTTTTTGCATGGAAATTCACAGAAAAGGCACGGATTGTCAGAAAATATAAAAATTGACGTGCGTCCTTGTGAAGTTCATTAGGAAGCGTGGAAAAAAATTGGGTCCGCTTGATAAAGGGGAGTAGCGAGATCGAATTGTAACACCCTTTTCGCCCATACCGACACCGGTGGGTTGCACATGATGTACATGCATGCATGCATGAAATGTACCTAACTTTTGCCAGCACTTGAGAATGCACATCCAATTGTGCCACGCAAAATTTGAACGAAATCGTAGACCAAACGCACGTTGCGTCACGTCCGGCATTTGTTTTTGCCTGTTTTTGCATGAAAATTCACAGAAAAGGCACGGATTGTCAGAAAATAAAAAAAATTGACGTGCCTCCTTGTGAACTTCATTAGGAAGCGTGCAAAAAATTTGGGTCCGTTTGATCAAGGGGAGTAGCGAGATCGCATTGTAACACCCCTTCCGCCCATACCGACACCGGTGGGTTGCACATGATATACATGCATGCATGCATGAAATGTACCCAACTTTTGCCAGCACTTGAGAATGCACATACAATTGTGCCATGCTAAATTTGAACGAAATCGAAGACCAAACGCATGTTGCGTCACGTCCGGCATCTGTTTTTGCTTGGAAATTCACAGAAAAGGCACGGATTGTCAGAAAATAAAAAAAATTGACGTGCGTCCTTGTGAAGTTCATTAGGAAGCGTCGAAAAAAATTGGGTCCGTTTGATGAAGGGGAGTAGCGAGATCGAATTGTAACACCCCTTCCGCCCATACCGACACCGGTGGGTTGTACATGATGTACATGCATGCATGCATGAAATGTACCCAACTTTTGCCAGCACTTGAGAATGCACATCCAATTGTGCCACGCAAAATTTGAACGAAATCGAAGACCAAACCAACGTTGCTTCACGTCCGGCATCTGTTTTTGCCTGTTTTTGCATGGAAATTCACAGAAAAGGCAAGGATTGTCAGAAAATAAAAAAAATTGACGTGCCTCCTTGTGAACTTCATTAGGAATCATGGAAAAAAATTGTGTCCGTTTGATGAAGGGGAGTAGCGAGATCGAATTGTAACACCCCTTCCGCCCATACCGACACCGGTGGGTTGCACATGATGTACATGCATGCATGCATGAAATGTACCCAACTTTTGCCAGCACTTGAGAATGCACATCCAATTGTGCCACGCAAAATTTGAACGAAATCGAAGACCAAACGCACGTTGCGTCACATCCGGCATCTGTTTTTGCCTGTTTTTGCTTGGAAATTCACAAGAAAGGCACGGATTGTCAGAAAATAAAAAAAATTGACGTGCATCCTTGTGAAATTCAGTAGGAAGCGTGGAAAAAAATTGGGTCCGTTTGATGAAGGGGAGTAGCGAGATCGAATTGTAACACCCCTTCCGCCCATACCGACACCGGTGGGTTGCACATGATGTACAAGCATGCATGCATGAAATGTACCCAACTTTTGCCAGCAATTGAGAATGCACATTCAATTGTGCCACGCAAAATATGAACGAAATCGAAGACCAAACACACGTTGCGTCACGTCCGGCATCTGTTTTTGCATGGAAATTCACAGAAAAGGCACGGATTGTCAGAAAATAAAAACAATTGACGTGCGTCCTTGTGAAGTTCATTAGGAAGCGTGGAAAAAAATTGGGTCCGTTTGATGAAGGGGAGTAGCGAGATCGAATTGTAACTGTTGGGGATCGTTGCATGGGAAACAAAATTTTTCCTACGCACGCACAAGATCTATCCATGGTGATGAGCATCTACGAGAGGGAGAGTGAATCTACATACCCTTGTAGATCGCTAAGCGGAAGCGTTAAGAAACGCGGTTGATGTAGTCGAACGTCTCCGCGATCCAAATCGCAAGTCGTCCCTCGATCCGATCACGAACTAGTGCCGAACGGACGGCACCTCCGCATTCAACACACGTACGGCTTGATGACGACTTCACCTCCTCGATCCAGCGAGCGATGATGAAGTAGTAGATGAGTTCCGACAGCACGACGGCGTGGTGATGGTGGTGAGGAACAATCTCTGCAGGGCTTCGCCAAGCACTACGGAGATTATGACGGGAGAACTAGAGGGTTAGGTTTGCCGACACACGGCTTGGGAAATCTTGATGTGTCCCGTGTGCTAGGCCTGCCCCTCTATTTATATGTTGAGCCTTGGGGTCTAAACTTGGAGTAAAAGCCTTCTCCAGGTCGGTTTTGCCCGCACAAGGTCGGTTTGGCCCGCACAGAAAGAGTCCAACTCGGATCCCTGCAGTACCGCGCACAAGCGGTAGTACCGCTCACGAGCGGTAGTACCGCTTGAGCGGTAGTACCGCTTCATACAAGCGGTAGTACCGCTTACGCGGTAGTATTGCCTTACCAGCGGTAGTACCACTTAAGGCAGCAGCAAAACTTCCTTTTGCACTTTCCAATACCTCGTGGGCTTTACCCCTTTGGTTCATATAAAGTGTTGCTGCACCCGAACACTTCGGTAAACATCCGGAACCTCTTCCGGTGAATTCCGGAACCCTTCCGGAGATCAAAACACTATTATC
The DNA here is from genome assembly GCA_039707655.1 of Elymus sibiricus. Lineage (NCBI taxonomy): Eukaryota > Viridiplantae > Streptophyta > Magnoliopsida > Poales > Poaceae > Elymus > Elymus sibiricus. The sequence goes on from CM077675.1 coordinate 312,618,145, forward strand.
ACATATATCAATCTTTACCTCCGGACTCTTCCGGAGATCCTCGTCATGTCCGGGATCTTATCTGGGACTCCGAACAATCTTCGGTCACCAACAAAATAACTCAACTGTACTAATCATCACCAAACGTTAAGTGTGTAGACCCTGCGGGTTCGAGAACTATGTAGACATGACCGAAACACCTCTACGATCAATAACCAATAGCGGGACCTGGATGCCCATATTGGCTCCTACATATTCTACGAAGATCTTTATCGGTCGAACCTCTATGTCAAGGATTCAGTTAATCCCGTATACTGTTCCCTTTGTTCTTCGGTATGTTACTTGCCCGAGGTTCGATCGTCGGTATCTCTATACCTAGTTCAATCTCGTTACCGGCAAGTCTCTTTACTCGTTCCGTAATACAAGATCTCGTGGCTAACACTTTTGTCACATTGCTTGCAAGGTTCATTGTGATGTTGTCTTACCGAGTGGGCCCTGAGATACCTCTCCGTCACACGGAGTAACAAATTCCAGTCTTGATCCATGCCAACCCAACAGACACCCTCGGAGATACCTGTAGAGCACCTTTATAGTCACCCAGTTACGTTGCGACGTTTGATACACACAAGGTACTGCTCCGATGTCAGGGAGTTGCATGATCTCATGGTCATAGGAACAGATACTTGACATGCAGAAAACAATAGCAATAAACTGACAATATCATATGCTACGTTTACAGTTTGGGTCTTGTCCATCACATCATTCTCCTAATGATGTGATCCCGTTATCAAATGACATCTCATGTCCATGGCCAGGAAACCTTCACCATCTTTTGATCAACGAGCTAGTCAACTAGAGGCTTTCTAGGGACACAGTGTTGTCTATGTACCCACACATGTATTTGAGTTTCCAATCAATACAATTATAGCATGGATAATAAACGATTATCATGAACAAGGAAATATAATAATAACCAATTTATTATTGCCTCTAGGGCATATTTCCAACAGTCTCCCACTTGCACTAGAGTCAATAATCTAGTTCACATCACTATGTGATTTACATTGTAATGAATCGAACACCCATGCAGTTCTGTTGTTGTTCATGTGTAGCCCATGGAAGAGGTTTAGTCATCGGATCTGCAACATTCAGATCCGTGTGTACTTTGCAAATATTTATGTCCTCCTCCTTGATGTAATCGCGGATGGAATTGAAACGTTGCTTTATGTGGCTGGTCCTCTTGTGAAATCTTGGTTCCTTGGCTAGAGCAATGGCACCAGTATTATCACAAAACAGAGTCATTGGGTTAAGCGCACTAGGCACTACTCCAAGATCTATCATGAACTCCTTCATCCAGACACCTTCCTTCGCCGCCTCCGAGGCAGCGATGTACTCCGCTTCGCATGTAGAATCAGCTACCACGCTTTGCTTGGAACTGCACCAGCTAACCGCACCCCCATTAAGAATAAATACGTATCCGGTTTGCGACTTAGAGTCATCCGGATCAGTGTCAAAGCTTGCATCGACGTAACCTTTTACGACGAGCTCTTGATCACCTCCATAAACGAGAAACATGTCCTTAGTCCTTTTCAGGTACTTCAGGATATTCTTGACCACCGTCCAGTGTTCCATTCTTGGATCACTTTGAAACCTTCCGACCATACTTATGGGAAGGCTGACATCGGGTCTTGTGCACAGCATTGCATACATGATAGAGCCTATGGCTGAAGCATAGGGGATGACACTCATCTTTTCTCTATCTTCTGCAGTCACTGGGCATTGAGTCTTACTCAACTTCACACCTTGCAATACAGGCAAGAACCCCTTCTTGGACTGATCCATTTTGAACTTCTTCAAAACTTTGTCAAGGTATGTGCTTTGTGAAAGTCCTATTAAGCGTCTCGATCTATCTCTATAGATCTTGATGCCTAATATGAAAGCAGCTTCTCCTAGGTCCTTCATTGAAAAACTCTTGTTCAAATATCCCTTCACGCTTTCCAACATTTCTATATTGTTTCCAATTAGTAATATGTCATCCACATATAATATTAGAAACGCTATAGAGCTCCCACTCACTTTCTTGTAAATACAAGCTTCTCCGTAAACTTGTATAAACTCGAACGCTTTGATCACCTCATCAAAGCGAAGATTCCAACTCTGAGATGCTTGCACCAGTCCATAAATGGATCGCTGGAGTTTGCAAACTTTGTCAGCATTCTCTGGATCGACAAAACCTTCTGGTTGCATCATATACAACTCTTCCTTAAGGAAACCGTTAAGGAACGCTGTTTTGACATCCATCTGCCAAATTTCATAATCGAAAAAGGCAGCTATTGCTAACAAGATTCTGACGGATTTAAGCATCGCTACGGGTGAGAAGGTCTCATCGTAGTCAACTCCTTGAACTTGGGAAAAACCCTTTGCCACAAGTCAAGCTTTATAGACGGTGACATTACCGTCCGCGTCCGTCTTCCTCTTAAAGATCCATTTGTTCTGAATGGCCTTACGCCCTTCAGGTAATACTTCCAAAGTCCATACTTTGTTTTCATACATGGATCCCATCTCGGATTTCATGGCTTCTAACCACTTCTCGGAATCCGGGCCCATCATCGCTTCTTCATAGCTCGTAGGTTCATTGTTGTCCCACAACATGACTTCTAAGACAGGGTTGCCGTACCACTCAGGAGCAGTACGCGTCCTTGTCGACCTACGAGGTTCGATAGCAACTTGATCCAAAGCTTCATGATCATCATCATTAACTTCCTCTTCAGCTGATGTAGGCTCTACAGAAACATCTTTCTGTGCTGCGCTACTCTCAGGTTGAAGTAAAGGTTCAACAACCTCATCAAGTTCTATCTTCCTCCCACTCAATTCTTTCGAGAGAAACTCTTTCTCAAGAAACGTTCCGTTTTTAGCGACAAACACTTTGCCTTCGGATCTGAGGTAGAAGGTATACCCAACCGTCTCTTTTGGGTATCCTATGAAGACGCATTTCTCCGCTTTGGGTTCCAGCTTTTCAGGCTGAAGCTTTTTGACATAAGCATCACATCCCCAAACTTTAAGAAACGACAGCTTTGGCTTCTTGCCAAACCAAAGTTCATATGGCGTTGTCTCAACGGATTTCGATGGTGCCCTATTTAAAGTGAATGCAGCTGTCTCTAATGCATAACCCCAAAACGATAGTGGCAAATCGGCAAGAGACATCATAGATCGCACCATATCCAATAAGGTTCGATTACGACGTTCGGACACACCATTACGCTGTGGTGTTCCAGGCGGTGTTAGTTGTGAAACAATTCCACATTGTCTTAAGTGAATGCGAAACTCATAACTCAGATATTCTCCTCCTCGATCAGATCGTAGGAATTTAATCTTCTTGTTACGATGATTCTCAACTTCACTCTAAAATTGTTTGAACTTTTCAAATGTTTCAGACTTGTGTTTCATTAAGTAAATATACCCATATCTACTTAAGTCATCAGTGAAGGTGAGAAAGTAACGATAACCACCGCGCGCCTCAATGCTCATCGGACCGCACACATCAGTATGTATGATTTCCAACAAGTCACTTGCCCGTTCCATTGGTCCAGAGAACGGCGTTTTAGTCATCTTGCCCATGAGGCATGGCTCACATGTGTCAAGTGATTCAAAATCAAGTGACTCCAAAAGTCCATCAGCATGGAGCTTCCTCATGCGTTTTACGCCAATATGACCTAAATGGCAGTGCCACAAGAAAGTGGTATTATCATTATCAATTCTACATCTTTTGGCATCCATGTTATGAACATGTGTATCATTACTATCGAGATTCAATAAGAATAAACCCCTCACATCGGGTGCATGACCATAAAAGATATTACTCATATAAATAGAACAACCATTATTCTTTGATTTAAATGAGTAACCGTCTCGCAATAAACAAGATCCAGATATAATGTTCATGCTTAACGCAGGCACTAAATAACAATTATTCAGGTTCATCACTAATCCCGATGTTAATCGAAGAGCGAGCGTGCCGACGGCGATCACATCAACCTTGGAACCATTTCCCACGCGCATCGTCACTTCGTCCTTTGCCAGCCTCCGTCTATTCCGCAGTTCTTGTTTTGAGTTGCAAATATGAGCAACCGCACCGGTATCAAATACCCAGGCACTACAACGAGAGTTGGTAAGGTACAAATCAATAACATGTATATCATATATACCTTGTTTGTTGTTGGCCGCCTTCTTGTCAGCCAAATACTTGGGGCAGTTCCGCTTCCAGTGTCCAGTTCCCTTGCAATGAAAGCGCACAGTTTCTGGTTTGGGTCCAGCCTTGGGTTTCTTCACGAGAGGAGCAACTGCTTTGCCACTCTTCTTGGAGTTACCCTTCTTACCCTTGCCATTTTTCTTGAAACTAGTGGTTTTATTGACCATCAACACTTGATGCTCCTTCTGAATTTCAGACTCAGCGGCTTTCAGCATCGCAAACAGCTCGGCGACTGACTTGTTCATCCCGTGCATGTTATAGTTCAACACGAAGCTCTTGTAGCTAGGTGGCAATGATTGAAGAACTCTGTCAGTGATAGCCTCTGGCGGAAGGGGCATCCCCAATTCAGCCAGATGGGTGGAGTACCCAGACATTCTGAGTACGTGATCACTGATAGACCCATTCTCCTCCATCTTGCAAGCATAGAACTTATCGGAGATCTCATATCTCTCGATCCGGGCATTCTTCTGAAAGATAAACTTCAACTCCTGGAACATCTCATATGCTCCATGACGTTCAAAACGTCTTTGAAGTCCCGGTTCTAAGCCATACAATATTGCACATTGAACTATTGAGTAATCTTCAGAACGAGCCTGCCAGGCGTTCACAACGTCTAGAGACTCAACTGGAGCGGGTGGATCACCAAGCGGTGCATCAAGGACATAAGCCTTCTGGGAAGCCGTAAGGATAATCCTTAGATTACGGGCCCAGTCCACAAAGTTACTTCCATCATCTTTCAATTTAGCTTTCTCTAGGAATGCATTAAAATTCAGGGGTGCTACTGCGCGAGCCATGATCTACAACATAAATATAGCAAAGACAACTTAGACTATTGTTCAAGATAATGAGTTTAGTTAATCATATTACTTAAAAACTCCCACTCAAATTGACATCCCTTCGGTCATTCGAGTGTAACATGATCCAAATCCACCAACTCAAGTCCGATCATCACGTGAGTTGAGGTGGTTTCAATGGTGAACATCTTTATGTTGATCATATCTACTATATGACTCATGTTCGACCTTTCGGTCTCTTGTGTTCCGAGGCCATGTCTGTACATGCTAGGCTCGTCTAGTTTAACCCGAGTGTTCCGCATGTGCAACACTGGCTTGCACCCGTTGTATGTGAACATAGAGTCTGTCACACCCGATCATCACGCGGTGTCTCGAAACGACGAACTTTCGCATCGGTGCACACTCAGGGAGAACACAATTTTATCTTGAAATTTAAGTGACGGATCACCTTATAATGCTACCGTCGTCCTAAGCAAAATAAGATGCATAAAAGGATTAACATCACATGCAAATCATAAGTGACATGATATGGCCATGAACTTGTGCTTTTGATCTCCATCTCCAAAGCACCGGCATGATCTCCATCGTCACCGGCATGACACCATGATCTCCATCATCTTGATCTCCATCAACGTGTCGCCATGAGGTTGTCGCGCCGACTGTTGCTTCCACGACTATTGCTAACTCATAGCGATAAAGTAAAGCAAAACGGCGAAAATAATTAAAGACAACTCTATGGCTCCTGCCAGTTGCCCTACTCATCGACATGCAAGTCGTGATATTCTATACATCACATGATCATCTCATAGATCACATATATCTCATCATGTAATTGGCCATATCACATCGCAACATACCCTGCAAAAGCAAGTTAGTCGTCCTCTAATTGTTGTTGCAAATTTTACGTGGCTGCTACGGGTTTGCAAGAACCGTTCTTACCTATGCAAAACCACAACGTGGTGTAGTGATTGCTTTTTGATCTTCTAAAAGAACCCTCTTCATTGAAATCGATTCAACTAAAGTGAGAGAGACAGACACCCGCTAGCCATCTTTATGCAACAAAGTTACATGTCAGTTGAAGGAACCGGTCTCTCATAAGCGTACGAGTAATGTTGGTCCGGGCCGCTTCATCTCACAATGCCGCCGAATCAAGTATCAACTAGTAACGGCAAGCAATATGTATACACCCATGCCCACAACTCGTTTGTGTTCTACTCGAGATCTCATCAACGCATAAACCTAGCTCAGATGCCACTGTTGGGGAACGTTGCATGGGAAACAAAAATTTTCCTACGCACACACAAGATCTATCCATGGTGATGAGCATCTACGAGAGGGAGAGTGAATCTACATACCCTTGTAGATCGCTAAGCAGAAGCGTTAAGAAACGCGGTTGATGTAGTCGAACGTCTCCGCGATCCAAATCGCAAGTCGTCCCTCGATCCGATCACGAACTAGTGCCGAACAGACGGCACCTCCGCGTTCAACACACGTACGGCTTGATGACGCCTTCACCTCCTCGATCCAGCGAGCGATGATGAAGTAGTAGATGAGTTCCGGCAGCACGACGGCGTGGTGATGGTGGTGAGGAACAATCTCTGCAGGGCTTCGCCAAGAACTACGGAGATTATGACGGGAGAACTAGAGGGTTAGGGTTGCCGACACACGGCTTGGGAAATCTTGATGTGTCCCGTGTGCTAGCCCTGCCCCTCTATTTATATGTTGAGCCTTGGGGTCTAAACTTAAAGTAAAAGCCTTCTCCAGGTCGGTTTTGCCCGCACAAGGTCGGTTTGGCCCGCAGGGAATGAGTCCAACTCGGATCCCTGCAGTACCGCGCACAAGCGGTAGTACCGCTCACGAGCGGTAGTACCGCTTGAGCGGTAGTACCGCTTCATACAAGCGGTAGTACCGCTTACGCGGTAGTACTGCCTTACCAGCGGTAGTACCGCTTAAGGCAGTAGCAAAACTTCCTTTTTGCACTTTCCAATACCTCGTGGGCTTTACCCCTTTGGTTGATATAAAGTGTTGCTGCACCCGCACACTTCGGTAAACATCCGGAACCTCTTCCGGTGAATTCCGGAACCCTTCCGGAGATCAAAACACTATTATCACATATATCAATCTTTACCTCCAGACTCTTCCAGAGATCCTCGTCATGTCCGGGATCTTATCCGGGACTCCGAACAACCTTCGGTCACCAAAAAAATAACTCAACTATACTAATCGTCACCAAACGTTAAGTGTGTAGACCCTGCGGGTTTGAGAACTATGTAGACATGACCGAGACACCTCTACGATCAATAACCAATAGCGGGACCTGGATGCCCATATTGGCTCCTACATATTCTACGAAGATCTTTATCGGTCGAACCTCTATGTCAAGGATTCAGTTAATCCCGTATACTGTTCCCTTTGTTCTTCGGTATGTTACTTGCCCGAGATTCGATCGTCGGTATCTCTATACCTAGTTCAATCTCGTTACCGGCAAGTCTCTTTACTCGTTCCGTAATACAAGATCTCGTGGCTAACACTTTAGTCACATTGCTTGCAAGTCTCATTGTGATGTTGTATTACCGAGTGGGCCCTGAGATACCTCTCCGTCACACGGAGTAACAAATCCCAGTCTTGATCCATGCCAACCCAACAGACACCCTCGGAGATACCTGTAGAGCACCTTTATAGTCACCCAGTTACGTTGCGACGTTTGATACACACAAGGTACTCCTCCGATGTCAGGGAGTTGCATGATCTCATGGTCATAGGAACAGATACTTGACATGCAGAAAACAATAGCAATAAACTGACACGATCATATGCTACGTTTACAGTTTGGGTCTTGTCCATCACATCATTCTCCTAATGATGTGATCCCGTTATCAAATGACATCTCATGTCCATGGCCAGGAAACCTTCACCATCTTTTGATCAACGAGCTAGTCAACTAGAGGCTTTCTAGGGACACAGTGTTGTCTATGTACCCACACATGTATTTGAGTTTCCAATCAATACAATTATAGCATGGATAATAAACGATTATCATGAACAAGGAAATATAATAATAACCAATTTATTATTGCCTCTAGGGCATATTTCCAACAGTAACACCCCTTCCGCCAATACCGACACCGGTGGGTTGCACATGATGTACATGGAAGCATGCATGAAATGTACCCAACTTTTGCCAGCACTTAAGAATGCACATCCAATTGTGCCACGCAAAATTTGAACGAAATCGAAGACCAAACGCACGTTACATCACGTCTGGCATCTGTTTTTGCCTGTTTTTGCATGGAAATTCACAGAAAAGGCACGGATTGTCAGAAAATAAAAAAAATTGACGTGCCTCCTTGTGAAGTTCATTAGGAAGCGTGGAAAAAAATTGGGTCCGTTTGATGAAGGGGAGTAGCGAGATCGAATTGTAACACCCCTTCCGCCCATACTGACACCGGTGGGTTGCACATGATGTACATGCATGCATGCATGAAATGTACCCAACTTTTGCCAGCACTTGAGAATGCACATCCAATTGTGCCACGCAAAATTTGAAGGAAATCGAAGACCAAACGCACGCTGCGTCACGTCCGGCATCTGTTTTTGCCTGTTTTTGCATGAAAATTCACAGAAAAGGCACGGATTGTCAGAAAATAAAAAAAATTGACATGCCTCCTTTTGAACTTCATTAGGAAGCGTGGAAAAAATTGGGTCCGTTTGATGAAGGGGAGTAGCGAGATCGAATTGTAACACCCCTTTTGCCCATACCGACGCCGGTGGGTTCCACATGATGTACATGCATGCATGCATGAAATGTACCCAACTTTTGCCAGCACTTGAGAATGCACATCCAATTGTGCCACGCAAAATTTGAACGAAATCGAAGACCAAACGCACATTGCGTCACGTCCGGCATCTATTTTTGCCTGTTTTTGCTTGGAAATTCACAGAAAAGGCATGGATTGTCAGAAAATAAAAAAAATTGACGTGCCACCTTGTGAAGTTCATTAGGAAGCATGGAAAAAAATTGGGTCCGTTTGATGAAGGGGAGTAGCGAGATCGAATTGTAACACCCCTTCCGCCCATACCGACACCGTGGGTTGCACATGATGTACATGCATGCATGCATGAAATGTACCCTACTTTTTCCAGCACTTGAGAATGCACATCCAATTGTGCCACGCAAAATTTGAACGAAATCGAAGACCAAACGCACGTTGCGGCACATCCAGCATCTGGTTTTGCCTGTTTTTGCATGGAAATTCACAGAAAAGGCAGGGATTGTCAGAAAATAAAAACAACTGACGTGCGTCCTTGTGAAGTTCATTAGGAAGCGTGGAAAAAAATTGGGTCCGTTTGATGAAGGGGAGTAGCGAGATCGAATTGTAACACCCCTTTCGCCCATACCGACACCGGTGGGTTGCAAATGATGTACATGCATGCATGCATGAAATGTACCTAACTTTTGCCAGCACTTGAGAATGCACATCCAATTGTACCACGCAAAATTTGAACGAAATCGAAGACCAAACCAACGTTGCGTCACGTCCGGCATCTGTTTTGGCCTGTTTTTGCATGGAAATTCACAGAAAAGGCACGGATTGTCAGAAAATAAAAAAAATTGACGTACCTCCTTGTGAACTTCATTAGGAAGCGAGGAAAAAATTGGGTCCGTTTGATGAAGGGGAGTAGCGAGATCGAATTGTAACACCCCTTCCGTCCGTACCGACACCGGTGGGTTGCACATGATGTACATGCATGCATGCATGAAATGTACCGAACTATTGCCAGCACTTGAGAATGCACATCCAATTGTGCCACGCAAAATTTGAACGAAATCGAAGACCAAACGCACGTTGCGTCACGTCCGGTATCTGTTTTTGCCTGTTTTTGCTTGGAAATTCACAGAAAAGGCACGGTTTGTCAGAAAATAAAAAAAATTGACGTGCCTCCTTGTGAAGTTCATTAGGAAGCGTGGAAAAAAATTGAGCCCGTTTGATGAAGGAGAGTAGCGAGATCGAATTGGAACACCCCTTCCGCCCATACCGACACCGGTGGTTTGCACATGATGTACATGCATGCATGCATGAAATGTACCCAACTTTTGCCAGCAGTTGAGAATGCACATCCAATTGTGCCACGCAAAATTTGAACGAAATCGAAGACCAAACGCACGCTACGTCACGTCCGGCATCTGTTTTTGCCTGTTTTTGCATGGAAATTCACAGAAAAGGCACGAATTGTCAGAAAATAAAAAAAATTGACGTGCCTCCTTGTGAACTTCATTAGGAAGCGTGGAAAAAATTGGGTCCGTTTGATGAAGGGGAGTAGCAATATCGAATTGGAACACCCCTTCCGCCCATACCGACACCGGTGGTTTGCACATAATGTACATGCATGCATGCATGAAATGTTCCCAACTTTTGCCAGCACTTGAGAATGCACATCCAATTGTGCCACGCAAAATTTGAACGAAATTGAAGACCAAACGCACGCTGCGTCACGTCCGGCATCTGTTTTTGCCTGTTTTTGCATGGAAATTCACAGAAAAGGCACGAATTGTCAGGAAAAAAAAAATTTGACGTGCCTCCTTGTGAACTTCATTAGGAAGCGTGGAAAAAATTGGGTCCGTTTGAAGAAGGGGAGTAGCGAGATCGAATTGTAACACCCCTTCCGCCCATACCGACACCGGTGGGTTGCACATGATGTACATGCATGCATGCATGAAATGTACCCAACTTTTGCCAGCACTTGAGAATGCACTTCCAATTGTGCCACGCAAAGTTTTATCGAAATCGAAGACCAAACGCACGTTGCGTCACGTCCGGCATCTGTTTTTGCCTGTTTTTGCACGGAAATTCACAGAAAAGGCACGGATTGTTAGAAAATAAAAAAATTTGACGTGCCTCCTTGTGAACTTCATTAGGAAGTGTGGAAAAAAATTGGGTCCGTTTGATGAAGGCGAGTAGCGAGATCGAATTGTAACACCCCTTTCGCCCATACCGACACCGGTGGGTTGCACATGATGTATATGCATGCATGCATGAAATGTACCCAACTTTTGCCAGCACTTGAGAATGCACATCCAATTGTGCCACGCAAAATTTGAATGAAATCGAAGACCAAACGCACGTTGCGTCACGTCCGGCATCTGTTTTTGCATGGAAATTCACAGAAAAGGCACGGATTGCCAGAAAATAAAAAAAATTGACGTGCCTCCTTGTGAACTTTATTAGGAAGCGTGGAAAAAAATTGGGTCCGTTTGATGAAGGGGAGTAGCGAGATCGAATTATAACACCCCTTTCGCCCATACCGACACCGGTGGGTTGCACATGATGTACATGCATGCATGCATGAAATGTACCCAACTTTTGCCAGCACTTAAGAATGCACATCCAATTGTGCCACGCAAAATTTGAATGAAATCGAAGGCCAAACCAACGTTGCGTCACGTCCGGCATCTGTTTTTGCCTGTTTTTGCAAGGAAATTCACAGAAAAGGCACGGATTGTCAGAAAATAAAAAAAATTGACGTGCCTCCTTGTGAACTTCATTAGGAAGCGTGGAAGAAAATTGGGTCCGTTTGATGAAGGGGAGTAGCGAGATCGAATTGTAACACCCCTTCCGCCCATACCGCCACCGGTGGGTTGCCCATGATGTACATGCATGCATTCATGAAATGTACCCAACTTTTGCTAGCACTTGAGAATGCACATCCAATTGTGCCACGCAAAATTTGAACGAAATCGAAGACCAAACGCACGTTGCGTCACGTCCGGCATCTGTTTTTGCCTGTTTTTGCATGGAAATTCACAGAAAAGGCACGGATTGTCAGAAAATAAAAAAATTGACGTGCCTCCTTGTGAACTTCATTAGGAAGCGTGGAAAAAAATTGGGTCCGTTTGATGTAGGGGAGTAGCGAGATCGAATTGTAACACCCCTTTCGCCCATACCGACATCGGTGGGTTGCGCATGATGTACATGCATGCATGCATGAAATGTACCCAACTTTTGCCAGCACTTGAGAATGCACATCCAATTGTGCCACGCAAAATTTGAATGAAATCGAAGACCAAACGCACCTTGCGTCACGTCCGGCATCTGTTTTTGCATGGAAATTCACAGAAAAGGCACGGATTGTCAGAAAATAAAAAAAATTGACGTGCCTCCTTGTGAACTTTATTAGGAAGCGTGGAAAAAAATTGGGTCCGTTTGATGAAGGGGAGTAGCGAGATCGAATTGTAACACCCCTTTCGCCCATACCGACACCGGTGGGTTGCACATGATGTACATGCATGCATGCATGAAATGTACCCAACTTTTGCCAGCACTTAAGAATGCACATCCAATTGTGCCACGCAAAATTTGAACGAAATCGAAGACCAAACCAACATTGCGTCACGTCCGGCATCTGTTTTTGCCTGTTTTTGCATGCAAATTCACAGAAAAGGCACGGATTGTCAGAAAATAAAAAAAATTGACGTGCCTCCTTGTGAACTTCATTAGGAAGCGTGGAAGAAAATTGGGTCCGTTTGATGAAGGGGAGTAGCGAGATCGAATTGTAAGACCCCTTCCGCCCATACCGACACCGGTGGGTTGCTCATGATTTACAAGCATGCATGCATTAAATGTACCCAACTTTTGCCAGCACTTGAGAATGCACATCCAATTGTGCCACGCAAAATTTTATCGAAATCGAAGACCAAACGCACGTTGCGTCACGTCCGGCATCTGTTTTTGCCTGTTTTTGCATGGAAATTCACAGAAAAGGCACGGATTGTCAGAAAATAAAAAAATTGACGTGCCTCCTTGTGAACTTCATTAGGAAGCGTGGAAAAAAATTGGGTCCGTTTGATGAAGGGGAGTAGCGAGATCGAATTGTAACACCCCTTTCGCCCATACCGACACCGGTGGGTTGCACATGATGTACATGCATGCATGCATGAAATGTACCCAACTTTTGCCAGCACTTGAGAATGCACATCCAATTATGCCACGCAAAATTTTATCGAAATCGAAGACCAAACGCACGTTGCGTCACGTCCGGCATCTGTTTTTGCCTGTTTTTGCATGGAAATTCACAGAAAAGGCACGGATTGTCAGAAAATAAAAAAATTGACGTGCCTCCTTGTGAACTTCATTAGGAAGCGTGGAAAAAAATTGGGTCCATTTGATGAAGGGGAGTAGCGAGATCGAATTGTAACACCCCTTCCGCCCATACCGACACCGATGGGTTGCACATGATGTACATGGATGCATGCATGAAATGTACCAAACTTTTGCCAGCACTTAAGAATGCACATCCAATTGTGCCACGCAAAATTTGAACGAAATCGAAGACCAAACACACGTTGCGTCACGTCCGGCATCTGTTTTTGCCTGTTTTTGCATGGAAATTCACAAAAAAGGCACGGATTGTCAGAAAATAAAAAAATTGAGCTGCCTCCTTGTAAAGTTCATTAGGAAGCGTGGAAAAAATTTGGGTCCGTTTGATGAAGGGGAGTAGCGAGATCGAATTGTAACACCCCTTCCGCCCATACCGACACCGGTGGGTTGCACATGATGTACATGCATGCATTCATGAAATGTACCCAACTTTTGCTAGCACTTGAGAATGCACATCCAATTGTGCCACGCAAAATTTGAACGAAATCGAATACCAAACGCACGTTGCGTCACGTCCGTCATATGTTTTTGCCTGTTTTTGCGTGGAAATTCACAGAAATGGCACGGATTGTCAGAAAATAAAAAAATTGACGTGCCTCCTTGTGAAGTTCATTAGGAAGCGTGGAAAAAAATTGGGTCCATTTGATGAAGGGGAATAGCGACATCGAAATGTAACACCCCTTCCGCCCATACCGACACCGGTGGGTTGCACATGATGTACATGCATGCATTCATGAAATGTACCCAACTTTTGACAGCACTTGAGAATGCACATCCAATTGTGCCACGCAAAATTTGATCGAAATCGAAGACCAAACGCACGTTGCATCACGTCCGGCATCTGTTTTTGCCTGTTTTTGCATGGAAATTCACAGAAAAGGCACGGATTGTCAGAAAATAAAAAAAATTGACATGCCTCCTTGTGAAGTTCATTAGGAAGCATGGAAAAAAATTGGGTCCGTTCGATGAAGGGGAGTAGCGAGATCGAATTGTAACACCCCTTCCGCCCATACCGACACCGGTGGGTTGCACATGATGTACATGCATGCATTCATGAAATGTACCCAACTTTTGCCAGCACTTGAGAATGCACATCCAATTGTGCCACGCAAAATTTGAACGAAATCGAAGACCAAACGCACGTTGCGTCACGTCCGGCATCTGTTTTTGCCTATTTTTGCATGGAAATTCACAGAAAAGGCACGGATTGTCAGAAAATAAAAAAAATTGACATGCCTCCTTGTGAACTTCATTAGGAAGCGTGGAAAAAATTGGGTCCGTTTGATGAAGGGGAGTAGCGAGATCTAATTGTAACACCCCTTTCGGCCATACCGACACCGGTGGGTCGCACATGATGTACATGCATGCATGCATGAAATGTACCCAACTTTTGCCAGCACTTGAGAATGCACATCCAATTGTGCCACGCAAAATTTGAACGAAATCGAAGACCAAACGCACGTTGCATCACGTCCGGCATCTGTTTTTGCTTGGAAATTCACAAAAAAGGCACGGATTGTCAGAAAATAAAAAAAATTGACTTGCCTCCTTGTGAACTTCATTAGGAAGCGTGGAAAAAAATTGGGTCCGTTTGATGAAGGGGAGTAGCGAGATCGAATTGTAACACCCCTTCCGCCCATACCGACACCGGTGGGTTGCACATGATGTACATGCATGCATTCATGAAATGTACCCAACTTTTGCTAGCACTTGAGAATGCACATCCAATTGTGCCACGGAAAATTTGAACGAAATCGAATACCAAACGCACGTTGTGTCACGTCCGTCATATGTTTTTGCCTGTTTTTGCGTGGAAATTCACAGAAATGGCACGGATTGTCAGAAAATAAAAAAATTGACGTGCCTCCTTGTGAAGTTCATTAGGAAGCGTGGAAAAAAATTGGGTCCATTTGATGAAGGGGAATAGCGAGATCGAATTGTAACACCCCTTCTGCCCATACCGACACCGGTGGGTTGCACATGATGTACATGCATGCATTCATGAAATGTACCCAACTTTTGACAGCACTTGAGAATGCACATCCAATTGTGCCACGCAAAATTTGATCGAAATCGAAGACCAAACGCACGTTGCATCATGTCCGGCATCTGTTTTTGCCTGTTTTTGCATGGAAATTCACAGAAAAGGCACGGATTGTCAGAAAACAAAAAAAATTGACGTGCCTCCTTGTGAAGTTCATTAGGAAGCATGGAAAAAAATTGGGTCCGTTCGATGAAGGGGAGTAGCGAGATCGAATTGTAACACCCCTTCCGCCCATACCGACACCGGTGGGTTGCACATGATGTACATGCATGCATTCATGAAATGTACCCAACTTTTGCCAGCACTTGAGAATGCACATCCAATTGTGCCACGCAAAATTTGAACGAAATCGAAGACCAAACGCACGTTGCGTCACGTCCGGCATCTGTTTTTGCCTATTTTTGCATGGAAATTCACAGAAAAGGCATGGATTGTCAGAAAATAAAAAAAATTGACATGCCTCCTTGTGAACTTCATTAGGAAGCGTGGAAAAAATTGGGTCCGTTTGATGAAGGGGAGTAGCGAGATCGAATTGTAACACCCCTTTCGGCCATACCGACACCGGTGGGTTGCACATGATGTACATGCATGCATGCATGAAATGTACCCAACTTTTGCCAGCACTTGAGAATGCACATCCAATTGTGCCACGCAAAATTTGAACGAAATCGAAGACCAAACGCACGTTGCATCACGTCCGGCATCTGTTTTTGCTTGGAAATTCACAAAAAAGGCACGGATTGTCAGAAAATAAAAAAAATTGACGTGCCTCCTTGTGAACTTCATTAGGAAGCGTGGAAAAAAATTGGGTCCGTTTGATGAAGGGGAGTAGCGAGATCGAATTGTAACACCCCTTTCGCCCATACCAACACCGGTGGGTTGCACATGATCTACATGCATGCATTCATGAAATGTACCCAACTTTTGCTAGCACTTGAGAATGCACATCCAATTGTGCCACGCAAAATTGGAACGAAATCGAAGACCAAACGCACGTTGCGTCACGTCCGGCATCTGTTTTTGCCTGTTTTTGCATGGAAATTCACAGAAAAGGCACGGATTGTCAGAAAATAAAAAAAATTGACGTGCCTCCTTGTGAACTTCATTAGGAAGGGTGGAAAAAAATTGGGTCCGTTTGATTAATGTTTTTGTAACAAATTAAAACTTGAATTAACTTATAAAACACATAAGGCCCCGTCTTAATATTACAAGAGGAGAAGAGCTAGACTCGTGTCGGCGTCGTTAGTGGCCCCGTCGTGATCTCAGCTGACGTCACCATAGCAGGATATCCGCGCCCGGCGGGATAAGCGACGTGCATGCAATTTGTTTCCACACCAAGCCCTACCCAGACGTGATCTCCCCGCCGCGCCCCCGCTCTACACTTCCCCGGCGCCGCCATCCTCCCCCGTCGCCGTCGCCGCCGCCGCCCCGCCCAACCCCCCACCCCCAGCTCTAGACTGCCCCGCCGCCCTCCATCCTCCCCGCCGCCGCTGCGTTCTGTCCCCTCTGCCCCGGCCGTCCGTACGTTGTTCTGATCTACCACCCCGTCCGCCGTCACACCTCTACGTCCGTACGTCGCCGCGCCCCCCGCCGTCCGTACGGCCGCCGTTGCATCGTCCGCCATCTGTCGTCGGACGCCCACTACCACCCCGTCCGTCATTGCACCGTCCGCCGTCGGCCTTCTGCTTTGGGTAAGTATTTTTACGTTGTTTTCATGTTAGTATTCACATGTGAAATGAGTTGCATCGTACGTGACAATATTTTTTAATTATGAAGGATGGATATCGATGGTGTGATTCCATGTTCAGTTGAGAAGTGGGTTAGCCTTGTTGACAAACTTTCAGCAAGTCAAAAATTTACATTTTATGAAACGGATTTGCAAGGCATGTTACAAATACCGTCCGTAAAGATGCGTGAATTTTTACTTCACTTTTTGATCCAAGGCTACAATCGTCATAGTAAAAAATTCATGGTTCAAGAGGCATTTGGGAGTAAAGGCCTTATTTCAGTAGGGCCTGATGATGATTTTTCTATATTTGGTTTGAAAAATCAAGGAGTTGATGTTGTTGGTTTTCTTAGAACGGAAGGGCAAAAAGATATGAAAAAAATACCAATTAATTTTGTGGACACAAAAAAGGGTAAGATAATGATTGATGACCTAATCAATAAGATTGTGAGGAATGAAAACACAGATGATGACTTTGTCCGGATGACGTTTCTAGTTTTGTTGGGAACAGTAATCGCACCAGTCTCTCATGAATATATTCCGAAGGAGTATTATGCCTTAGTTAAGGATAAAAAGATGATAAGTAAGTTCAACTGGAAGGAGTTCACTTTGAAGTTCTTTTTTTCGGAGATTGGAAAGGTTCTAGAGGACGACCGTGTTAGGGAATGGCCACATGGGAACCTTGCCCTTTTGCAGGTATATTTTATTTATTGTTTTCAAATTATTACTTACGTAATGTTAGTCAAATATGTATTATTCAAACAAATTTGGTGTATTGCAGTATGCATATTGGGAGAAGGTACAACCAGTTATAGGTCCAAAATATGATCCGTTGTCACTTCTGAGCCCCTTGATGAGGAACTGGATGGAATCTCTAGCGGAGAAAAGAGACAAATAAGACTATGATTATGGTCAGGGTGTTGGGATGGTAATCAAAATTTTCTTCTTTTAATGTTACATTTCCATGTTTCAATTAATTGTCTAAACTTTGATTTATAATTATCGCTCTCTAATTATTGTTCTTGTGGATTGATGACAATATTACAGAGGAGTATAGGGTGAAAAAAATTGCTCAAGAACAAGCTGAAAAAAATAAAAAATCAAGTACAAAAAAGTCTACTGTTAGTGGAAGGAAGAAAGAGGGCAACACATCAGAGGCTTCCGCGAGCCAGAAGCCTGCTATGGACCGCATTTGGAATGAGCTGAAGGAGATACGCAAGGACATGCTTTGCTTGCCAGAGTTATGCGCACAGGTAACAGTACAACACATTTTTACTATCGTGCATAATGTATTTCATTGACTTACATAACTCTAATGAATAAATGTTTTTTCAGAGGATGATTGAGAAAATGAACAAAACCGATGTGTTCTATAGAACCGGTAACATGGAAGATGAAGAAGAGAATCTATACGGTGACATTAATGAATCTACAAATGAGAGTGCATTTCGTGATAAGGAGTTTGTTTATCATGATGATATGGACGACTATCGCACACCTTCTCATGGTAAAATGAATAAGCAAAAGGACGATGACGGTGGTGATGTGAATTCTCATGGTAAGGTACCTTATTATTGCACTCCTGAGTATCTGGGTAGTTTCAAGGGTGATAGGAGTGATCCTATCAAAGTACCTGACGTATCAGATGAGAAGGTGGACACGTCTTTAGAGACAAATGAAATATCATCACATGGATCGGGTCATTCTGACGGAGTAGATGAGGAAGTGGAAGAGGTGCTTGGCAAACATAAACGCACTGCATCAAAAGCCGTAAAGTCTCCTTTTGTTGTTGTTAAACCCATCAAGCGTGCAAAACGTTCTGCCAAAGCAAGTAAGATTGTTATGAATCAATATTTTTTCGTGACGCAAAGTTTACTGTATAGTTATGTTTACTAATGTTTGATTTGTGATTTGCAGAACTGTTTAGTAAAGAAGATGTTAAGAATTCTAGTGATGACGTCGATGTGATCAAAGCGAGTGTTAAGTTCGTACGCGCATGTGAGCGCTCAAAGAAACATAGCGCTACACAAATTTTCAATGATGGTTCGGCCGACGCTTTGACAGCAGAAAGAGCTTGTCAGATTCTTAACCACAGATGGCTAAGCGGCGATGTAAGTTATTTTCATTTTTAACATTATATTTCACAACAAAGTACAATCATTACATTTTGTATATCATTTTCAGGTTATCAATGCGTACTCATCTTTTTTGCTTGGGGAAGCTAAAGACGAACGTTACATATTGCCGACTTGGAGGGTGAAGTGGCTGCTTGATTGTAGAAATGGTAAGCAGGCCGACGGTAACGACTATGAAACAGTATCAAATAAAAATGAACCTGTGAATAGGTGTCTCAACGAGTATTTCAAAACACCTAAGGTATGTTCGAGTGGTTGTAAGGTATACAAATCATGCAATAGTATAACAAATGCTGCATTGATTTGGGTTATATTCTCTTTTTCTTACGCATGCTTATATGGCTATTAACAAGGATGACACCCATTGGGTTACGGTCGTCATGCATACGGAAAAGAAAGAGTTCCAGGTTCTAGACTCGTTGATGGGAAAAGAACTTGACAGTAGAACTAGAAAACTCGTTGAGGACTTGGTAGGTTTTAATACACATTTGAATTGCCAAACCATCATGTGTTTACCTTATTTACTGAAAGTTTCTCGCGCTGTTATTTTTATTTTTAGAGAAGAGAAATTGGAGCAGATATTGCAGAAGCAAATGCAACGGGAGCTATGCAACATCCGGATGTATCCACATGGCCTATTCAAACCTACGGCATGCCTCAACAAGAAGATGAGTGAGTATGTAGTTGATTATAATGTTGGTGTATTATATGTGTGTGCTGCATAATTATTGATTGTTAATTATATGCACCAAGAACTCATGTGGATTATTTGTTCTTCATTGCTTTAAAAATTGGAATGGCGATAAATGGACTGACTCTTTTTCGCAGGTACAAAACTAATATTAGCACTCTTTACTATGAACACTTTATAGTGTACTAACATTATTTGTTTTGCAGAGATCAATTGATGCTTCGAGGGAACTAATGATAGCGCAAATTATTTTTTCTGAAAAGAACAAGCTTGCGGAAGTGAAAAACAAAGTTATTAGACTTGCAAGGAGGAAGAAATAGATGACACCGGAGGAGATTCACGCGTGCTTCAGTTTACTACCGGACTAGATTATTCTAGTGTTTTTCGTACTTCGTTGTGAACATTTTGTAAGAGACATATATATTTTCCACATATACTTCATGATATTTTGTGTTTGAAAGATTTTATACGTAATGATAATTGTCATGTTTTTAAAATATTTATGTCGTTGTTGAAAATACAATAAAATTTGCTATCTTGATCTCTCATTAGTAATGTATTTAAGCCGACGCCAAATTTGCGCGACTGTGGCTAAACGCGCCAAGTTGTCGGTCGGGTGCACGGGGAAGAAACGGCGGTCAACTGCACGGGCGCCGTCGGTGCACGCAGTCGGCCGCGCGACGTACAGTTTTTTGCATGACGGGCTATAGCGCCGTGGGCCGGCCCAACTAAGACGACGGGGCGTGCGAAACAGGCGACGCGTCATTTTTAGTCCCACCTCGCCGGCCGAAGGGCGCGACGACCTGTTTATATACCCCGCGACCCCGACGTTGTTGAACGTCTGATTATGTGACCGTCGGGCGCGGCGTTGATTTCTAAAAAAAACAACCCCACCGTCGCCGCGACGCGGTAACCAACGGGCATATTTTCTTGCATAAAAAAACAACACAATCGACGACGGCTTAAGTGCAGAGTTAGCAACCATAACGATGACAAATTATCACAAGTCGTATATCTTGAATAACAGGAAAAACATATACATATTGTCTTATATAACACAATAGTCTTGATTACACATAAAAAAGTTTCAGAAGTTTACATAACACGAATAAACAAATAAGTATTGTCTTCCATATTATTGAATAAAGTAAACTCTTGTGCTTTGTATAAATGAATGAAGTAAAACACTTGCAATAACACCGCTTGTGTCTTCAACCCCAGTTACTGCATAAAATAAGTTATAGATTGTAAGAATAATTACAGAAACAAAACAACATAAGGAAAATAAACAAACGAAAACACATACTAATACGTACTCTGGATTTTGGTTGCAAGTGGCCCTGTTATGACCTGGAAGTCTGCATAGGCTACATAGACGTCCGGTTTTCTCATCAAATGATTTTGGTCTTCCATTTTTGGTCACCTCAGGACCATTCTTACCGCGACCTCTACTATTATGCTTAGGTGCCCCTTTGGTGGACACCTTCACTGGATCACGAATAAGAATATGATCCTGCTTATGCTGAAATTCATCATTACTCACAAAGCTTTGCTGACTAGGTTCTTCATTACCCAAGACGTCCTTACTCGCTATAATTTCTTCCATTGCTGCCAGCATCTTGTCGAATAAGAATGTGTTATGACATGCGATATGAGAAGCTCCTGCAGATACAATGCTCAACTTACTAAATCCAGCTCTGGCCTCAGTACCCGTCCAACCCCATGAAAACATATCGCTGGTGCGCTTCACTGGCAATCCAGATCTTGCTTTCTTTGTGAACCTTCGCAGGACACAATACTTAGGTATTGCAGATAAGTTGAGTGCATTCAAAACATGAAGAATATGTTTGCAAGGAAGACCTTTGCGAGTCATACTTCGACAACTGCACTTTATAGTTTCTGCGGAGTTACTTGGTGCATAGTCCATAGTAAACCTGTGATCCCTGTTATTTTTCCACGCAACCACGAATCTGTGACTGTCGGCTCCGCTCAATCTATCAATTACCTCAAGCTAATATACCTTCTTTAAATCTTCCTACAAGATGTAAAAGTTTGCCTTTGTGAATGCTTTGGCAGCGAACACCTCAATGGTCTTACACTCAGTCACTACTACTGGTAGAGTCTGTGAGGCCATGCAATCGTCATGCGATTCATTCTCGCGGAGGCGCATAATGCAATTCTCATAGTGTACAATCATGTCAACAATTGTCATACCGTAGTCAAGATGTAGGTGCAGGCATGAGTTCAGGCTCTCGCTCCTCTGATTACTCCGCATACCAAGAAATAACCCACCAGACAAATATGATGCAGCCCAAAGCTTCTTCTTCCTGTACATCCTATGGAGCCATGTTTTTGTTTTCTCCGTCTTCCATTTACGAACAAACGTGGCCCATCTCTCCTCGAAAACTGTATGTGTGGTGGCGTAGTACAGGAGTGACCTGAATTCCTTCAATGACTTGTGGTGGAGGTGTTTCTGCATGTTCTTTTCAATATGCCATGAACATAGACGATGCCATGCGTCAGGAAGCACCTTCCTTAATGCCGTTATCATCGCTGCATCTCCATCAGTAATTACGGACTGGGGCTTCTTCTGACAGTGACCTTTCAAAAACGTCTCTAGTAGCCAAACATACGTACCTTCAGTCTCATCTGAAACAATGGCGCATGCAAATACCATAGTGCAATGGTGATTGTTGAGACCGACGAAAGGGATAAACGGCATTCCATACCTATTCATCTTGTACGTACTGTCGAACACAGTGACATCACCATAGTCAAGATAATCCCGACGTGATTGCGAATCACACCAGAACAAGTTGTTCAGCCTACATTCAGCGTCAACAGTGTGCTCAAAGAAGAAATCCGGATCCCTGTCCTTTCTAGCCATCATGATTCCTATAGGAGTGTCAGCATCACCCTGAGCAAGCAGTTTCATCTTCTCCCTGTAGCACATATTATACAACTTCCTCCTTCCAAACCCTCTCTTAGCGTACGAACCGTACCTGCTGACAAAGTTATCAAAAATAATGTGCTTTCTTATCCCAGCTCCTGCCATAGCTAAGATCTCTGCTCTCTGAAATTCTTTGATCACATTGTGAGACCGGAGGAAAGTGACTTCGTCCGGTCTTGCAAGAACGTGGCTGTGATCATCGAAGAAATTGCTGACATACCAAAATTCACTCTTTCTATCAAGCTTCACTGTTAAATGGGCTTCACAGAAGCATCGACTCTCCGGTCTCAGTCTGCGGGTTCGGCCTTCCATGGTACAAAATTTGGCCTGTCGTTTTCCTGCCCTGGAACAGAGATACCTCCTCAAGCGCAAAACTTTTGAAGAACCTTTTGCAAATTTTTTCAAGTCCCTCCTGATACTGAACCCATGATCTTTCGCGTACTGGTTGTAGAACATGTACGCCTCTCCTTCTGACCTGAATGTCCTGGCCATCACTTCCCAATGCCTATCCAGTGACTCTTGCTGATATTCATCATAGCCGATGTCAAGGTCAAACTCAAGATCGTCAACATGCTCATCGTTCCCACTAGGACCATCAACACCCCCCTGCAAAATAAGACATATAACCATGTTCGTCAGTCTGTTGCTATGTTGTTAGTTTTCATGAATAATTTGAACAGTATAACTTACTTCGCTCACACTTCCTTCATTAGATGCATCGACATCGTCCTCATCATTGTCATCATCCTCATCATTGTCATCATCTAAAGTTCTTGGCTCAGTGTCACCATCGGTATTTCTCTGTGCAGATTCAAATGTGTAAGTGGTAATACAATTTGTTTGCTAGTAATTATACAACATATTTGAAACGTACCTGGGTTCCACTTTCAGCATAAGATTGTTCATCTATATCGTAATCGTCATTGTCATTATTGGCATGCACCTATTTAAATTCGATAGCAAATGTAAGAGTCAATGTATTAGCTTATATTCCATAATTTCTAGTCAACGTACACAACACTTACATTACCACTATATGATTCATCCTGACTCATATAGTTGTGTCCGGGCGATTTATTTGCTTTCAATGACGATGATCCATCCTCACTACTAGAGTCATCACCGGCATATTCGGTGTCTTGCTCTAAAAATAAACCTTTCAAAAGGTGTTTTATCAATGTCACAACACCACAACATAAAACATACAATGAAATCATGAAAAATCGTATGGATTAAATGAAAAAAAACTTACTATCGGTCGTCGAAGGGTTCAACGACATCGTTCGGGCATGTTCGACGTCGATGCACCGGTCGCTACAACGTCGTCGTTTAAACGTGGACACGCCGCGTCGGTCACTGCAACCGTCGCCGTGCGGTGTTTCTTAGGGACCACTGTGATGGTGACGGTGAGAAGTGCGTCGAAGCGTCAGTGGCGGAGGTTTGTTGGTGTCGGTGGTCACGTCCACCACGGCGGAGACGTGCGGGGGGAGTCACGTCAGTGGCGGAAACGGCGGCGGAGATGTGCAGGGTGGCGTAACGGCGGCGGCGGTGACGTGCGGGGTGGCGTAATGGCGGCGGAGACGCGCATGGTGGAGTCACGGCGGCGGCGGAGACATGCGGGGTGGAGTCACGGCGGCGGCGGAGAGAGAATATAGGGTTTGTATCTTTTTTTTCCTCTTCCTAACCAACCGCCGACACGTGGGCTGACCTGGCATACGGCTGACGTGGCGTACGTGGAGATCGGGCGTACGGCGGGCGGGCGGGCGAACGTACGACGGGCGGGCGGGCGGGCGACGGATACTGTACACAATGTGTAAAGACCATACTGCCCTTATACGTTTAGGGGGGGGGGTTGTACCGAAGTCCGTGCATGATTATATCCTGCCTAGCAAGCTAGATTTGTGTCCCCAGATCGTTTACATTAACAATGATATATTATCTGTAATAGTGAAGAAATGGCTTCTTTTAATTATTCCTGGCTCCATCTAGATAGTTCTTCCGCACCAAATTCATTACACTACTGTGTACCACTATGAGAAAGTGTCACTAGCTAGAATAGATCAACTCAATTGTGATGTTTGGCTAATGTAGAATTAATGGAAGTTGTACCAGCCTAAACAGGGTTTTGTGTGCAACACGGCAATCCCATCAATGCAAGCATTGCCTAGCCAGAGAGCCCTAAGTCAAGCGATTCTTTATTAAAAGGGATTGGACCCAGCGATATAGGTACAATGATTTCTCCCGCGCTCTCTCTCGTCTCTCTCACAAGGGACATCAGTAGCCCCGCCTATCAGTTGTCGTCAATTTCTCTGACTATGTTGGTGCCACCGTTAATGGTTCTTCACTTACGTACTACTACGTAGATTGGTCCAGTCCAGATGTATCTCTGTCTTGTTCTCCTTGAATAACCTTAGCTAACTTGGCATGTGTATTGTTGATGCATGTGACCATGCATGCCATTGTCGCCCTTAACTAATTACCGTTCACGGTCTTTCGCGTGTACGGTAATTAGTTAAGGGTTGGTCACATATTGTCGCTCCGCTCGGCTCTTCATAACGTATGTACAAGGCCTGCATGCATGTTAATATGCTACGTATGACGAAGCTAAGAGTGCATGAAGTTAAATACTTAACGATCTGAAGCTGTGCGAATCAACTTGTGGTTGGATGGTTAGAGGGAAGTTGGTATCCTAGCCCACTAGGGTTCAAGTCTTGGTGCTCGCATTTTTTTTGGATTTATTTCAGGATTTCCGGCGATGCGCATTCAGTGGGAGGAGACGTTCCCGTCGACGATGAGGCGCCTACGGTGGCTTCGTAAATCTCAAGATGATATGCCGGCTCAGTCTCTCGAAAGTGCTCATGGGGGTAGGGTGTGCGTGTGTGCGTTCATAGGAGTTAGTGTATGGGCGTTTATATGAGCGCTCGCGTCTGTACTGTGTTTAATAAAAGATCTGAAGCTATGAGGAGCCGAGCAGAGCGACAATATGTTGTCACTAGGGTCTTTCGCCCCTGGCGATCTGGAGGCGAAAGCCCCGCTGCCACCACCGCCGGACGCCGGGCCGGCCGTGTGTGGTCTCTCCTCCGCATCCATTACCACAATGGGCGTCAGAACAGCACCGGCTGCGGCCGCAGATTGATCGCTCGGCCCCGAGTGGACCAGAGATCCAGCCATCTTCATGTTGGAGTCCGGGTGCCCTAACCTGCCACGCAAGGAAACACACAAGCCCGTCTACGAAAACCCATCTAGGGTTTCGGAGAGACAGCCAAAGCCTCAACGCAAGCCGCCGGACCGCATACCAACGACCGCCACGCCGCCACCTACCAGCATGTCGACGGCCTCGCAGTCCTCGGGCAAGAAGCAGCAGGTGGCCGGGGTGACACTGGAGGTTGGTGGGGGCGCATACGAGGCTCCCTCCGTGGATGCTGCTCGCCCGAAGCCTTCCTCCGGGGGATCCAGGGCTGGCACGCAGGTTAACCCACGACTGCGAACATTGGCAATATAGAACCGGTTGCAGACGGCAGGCGCGACAGGTACGGCTGGTCCGTCACCGCCGGTCCATGTGCGAGATGACGGAGAAGTGGAAGGTCCGGAGGTGTTCCGAGAAGGAGAGGATCCTGAGGAAGATATAGAGCTAGTTGATGTTGACCTTGAAGAAGATGGAGTACTGCAGCAATAGGAGCACCCGTGGTCTATAATCATGATGGTGTACTCCCTGGATCGCCCGTCCTCAAGCACTCTGTTTGAGAACATCATTGATGGATGGAGGCCGAAAGAGGATTTTGATTACGCATATCAGGGGGATAACAAGTACCTTGAAAGGACGTGGATGTCGTCTAGAGGTAGGGGGGTGAATAGGTGCTTTAAAATAATTACGGTTTATGCTTGAACAAATGCGGAATAAAACTAGCATTTAATTTGTCAAGCGCAAAACCTAAAACAACTAGGCTCACCTATGTGCACCAACAACTTATGCTAAGCAAGATGAACAACTAAGTGATAGCAAGATATATAACACGAAATAATATGGCTATCACAAAGTAAAGTGCATAAGTAAAGGGCTCGAGTAAGAGATAACCAAGGCATGCAGAGGCGACGATGTATCCCGAAGTTCACACCCTTGCGGATGCTCATCTCCGTTTGGAGCGGCGTGGAGGCATAATGCTCCCCAAGAAGTCACTAGGGCCACCGTAATCTCCTCACGCCCTCGCACAATGCAAGATGCCGTGATTCCACTAAGGGACCCTTGAGGGCGGTCACCAAACCCGTACAATTGGCAACCCTTGGGGGCGGACACCGAACCCGTACACTTTGGTAATCCTTGGGGGTGGTCACCGAAACACGTACAAATTGCTCGAGGCAATCTCCACAACCTAATTGGAGACCCTGACGCTTGCGCGGAGCTTTACATCACAATGATTGAGCTCCGAGGCACCACCAACCGTCTAGGGCACCAAAGCACCCAAGAGGCACAAGCTCTAGGGTGCCCAGACACCCAAGAGTAATAAGCTTCTCAATTTTTCACTTGCACGTATCACCGTGGAGAACTCAAACCGATGCAACTAATGCAACAGCAAGAACACACGAAGTGGTGAAGTCCCCCACTCCCAAATCCGACCACAGCAACAAAAGCTATGGTGGAATATGAGAGGAAGAACAAGGAGAACAAAAAGAACTCCAAGATCTAGATCCAAGGGGTTCCCCTCACTTAGAGGAGATATGGATTGGTGGAAATGTAGATCTAGATCTCCTCTATCTTTTCCCTCAAATAGAAGCAAGAATCATAGGGGGAATAGAGAGAAAGCAAGCTTCAAGAGGTCAACAATGGTGGGGGAAAACTTTCTCAAGAACTATTGGGGCAATGGGGAAGAAGACCCCCTTTTATAGGTCCCCACGAATCTGCCCGTTATGTGCAAAAAACTGTAGGACCGGTACAACCACTCCAAACACCGGTAGTACCGGTCAACCAGGACAACCGGTGCAAGAACCGGTACAACCGGTCAATGCAAGAATCTTCTCTCTTCATAAATATGACGTCTTGAAGGTAAACATGAATGTTCACGCAAACTTATTCTTCAAGACATGCTTGCAAAGGCCTCAACTCTCACATGACCAATCTTTGGATAAATCGTCGAATACCACTTTAGCTAGCACATAAACTCCTTGAAACCAACAAATGGACTTCAAGAAATGCCTATGAGCATATGGAATGTTCACGCAAACAATAAGAAGAAAAGGGTTGTGGGTATGTTATAAACATAAGAAAATTAACAAGCTTCGGTGGTGGCTATGAGCATATGGAAGAACTGAGGATGAACTAGGAAGAACTCCGATGTACTGCGAAGAACGACAGTGAGAAAAATGGGGGTTTAGCAATCATAGATCAGTGGAGATCAGAGTCGGGGTGGCTCTGGTCGAAACCAACAAAACTGGCGGCTGTGTTGATGAAGGCTTCCTGCTGCAGCGGAGGACGGAGAGCTTGGGGCGGCACACGACAACACCGAGGTGAGAGGAGGAAGAAGATGGCTAGGCGTGGCAAGGTAAAAGTGGATCTGAGGCATGGTGACCCCTATTTATATGGAGGGGGGGAGATGTGAAGCGGCGTAGTGAAAACCCCAAACCGACGCAGTAACTTGTGGCTAGAAAAGTGCCTCAATTCCCGTGCTAGCAAACATTTGACATCTACCCAAAGATCCGTTGTGAGGTCACGGTAGCATCTCGTCATAAATACAGGTGATGTCATGATAAGGGGGTCAAACTTTTGCCAAGTGTTGGTAGGAGTCCGCAACCCGGCAATTCTTACCGTATGGATGGCAGCCCGGCAGAAGGGTCCTTTGGAGCAATAAATGCAAGTTGATTAGTGAAGTTTAACATGTATAACTCCGAATTAAACGGGGGCCTAATGTTGGGGATGTTCCCAATGGTTATGACCCGCAAAGTGTCAGAAGCATTATAGTTCACTCCACGCCCGGGTCTAGAAGATACGGTAAGGGGAAAATATCGGGCCCATTGTGAGACCGGCCCTCGTGCCGGGTCAAGGATAAGTTATGTGGGACGGTTTGAGGGTAAGGCCCTGAAGGAGTTCCTTAAACTTGGAAGACAAGGTGAATAAGGAGTTAGACTAGGATACGGGTTAACAGTACGACCCGGACTCTTCTATAACCCTAGGGACTCAAACTGTTATATAAAGGGAGTCCCTGGGACAAAAATATTAAGGTAGAAACCCTCGAGAGCTAGGTAGCAAGAGCGACACCTTGTCTTCGAGATCATCATCAATAGCAATCAAGCATGACGTAGGCTTTTACCATCACCGGAGGGGCCAAACCTGGGTAAACTTATGTCTCTCGTTCCCGATCAACCCCGTTCAAGCGATCACCTAGCAGCAATGGCCTCATGACTTAGTCTTCTCCCGAGGACATCTACCATGACAAAACCATGATAGGGACGACTGTAGCGACAGCGGTGCCTCGTCGGAGATAGCAGCGGCGGCGGAGAGCTTCAGTCATGGTCGGTTTTCTCGGAATTGAGCGCTCCTGGATGGGCCATTTGGTCAAGGTGGTCTATGGGTTCTCATGGAAGACGGTGGACATGGGGAGAGGGTCCAAGGCTTACAGGACTCGCCGGAGTGAAGCTCATGTTGGTAGTCGACTCGAGTCTCCGGCGGGGATGCCTTCCAGAGGTGCTCTCCTGGCTTGTCCAAGAGGTGCGAGGTGGTGCATCGGGACGAGTTGTGGCGGCGGATGTTTGGGTGGGGGTCAGTGGTGGCCGGAATTTCTAGCGGTGCCTTCTAGGTTACCGCGGCGGAGATGTGTTCACGGCGGAGCAGCCTCCGGCAATGTGAGGAGCAACCAAAGGGGTTTTGCAGAGGAGCTCGCACAGTTTTTATAGACGCAGCAGCAGGGCCTGGCGCGGCCGGAGATAACGGGGCGTGCGGTCGTGCACGACGACCTGCTCGGGTGCGTGCATGCGGATCGTGGGCTTGCGGGAGGTGGGTGATGACTTGACGGGTGGGGTCCGTCAGTCAGTGGGAGAGAGAGAGAGAGTGGAGTGCGGTGGGCTAACCTGGCTGGTTGGGCCTTCTCTTTTTCTTTTGTTTTCTGTTTCTTGTTTACTCCTTTTCTATTTTCCGTTTTCTTTGTAATTGAAATTCTATTTTGAATTTGAAAATTCTTTCAGCAGAGGATGGTTCCTAAATTCCAAATGGAATATTTAGAAATGTTTGAACATTTCTTTTGGGAAAATTGGGCAAATATTTCCCTGCACTTATAATTCCATTTTGAATTTGAATTTGGTTTCAAAACCAAACCTGTTTCAAAATTCGTTTTAGAAAATGGACAGAGGATCTAGGTCATCATTTGGTTTTGTTGACATTCATTTCCTGCCAAGTGGTTTGCAAAACAAAATTTGGGGGATTTCCCTTTGATTTGATTTGACTTTTAAATAAATAAATCAATTTCTTTTAAGAAAATTCTTTATTTGGCTTGATTGTTCTTGAGACTTATTTGTATGATCTTGCCCAACAATATTTCAAATGGTGCGGGTTCCATCTAATGCCTAGCTAGGTTTCCACCATTCGCATTGGGTTTCAACCCTTCTGATTAAACAATCAAGCAATTTAACTAGCAAGCAATCAAACATGGGTTTTCTTTTGAAATTTTTTCAATTCCCTGGGAATTTCTCAACATAGAAGATTTGGGAAAATTTTGGGATGTGACATTGGGCAACGGGCGTCGGCGGTGCAGCGCAGCGGCGGGCGGGGAGGGCGTCGGAAGACGACGTTGTAGGGGCTCGAGCGGTGGCGGTGAGGTTGATGGCGGGCTTGATGACGATGGTCCGGGCAGCGGCGATGCAGGTGCTCGCGGAGGGGAAGGGCTCGGGCGACGGCGAGGCGGGGGTTCGGGTAACGGCGAGGAGAGAAAGCTTGGGGGACGGCGAGGAGAAAGGTAAGTGGGAATTGAGGGAGAAAGGAGGGAGGCCCGTGGAGGGTTAAGTTAAATTAGCAGTAGCACGGGTCGAGCACCCGGGCTATAGCTAACTTATCCATAGCGCTGGCCGCGGTTCCCCGCGCTACTACTTCTTTTGCTCTTTCATTTCTTTTTATTATTTATTTAAGATAACTTTAGCGCGGGGAAGTGTAACAAGCGCTACACCTAAGTTAGCTGTAGCACGGGTGTTGGACCCACACTATTACTAAAGTTTGTTATTTCATTTCTTTTTATTATTTATTCTTATTATTTTCATTTTTCTTTTTCTTTCCATTTTCTTTTTCTGTTTCTTTTCTTTTCTCTTTCTTTTCCTCTTTCACCTCAGAATGACTGAGCCGCCATGGGATAATTAGGAATATATATAACCCAGATTGATGCATGATATTAATTAGTGATATAGTAGTGCATAATATATATTACATCATTTGACCGACAACGGTTAATTGCGTACACAAAATACATACATATATATAAATGATGGTTTTCTCAGCGTCGACAACGCTTTTGAGTGAGCTTCTTTCCTTTCTTGTTCGTTGTCGAATAATTGAGCCCCTCGTTGTGTTTTTTCCTTTTCCTTGGAGTACGATATTTCTTAGGTAATGTAGTCTTGATTCTTCTTTTGACGTATGCTTCATCGTCATCGTCATCTTCCCTCATCGGGTCACCGTACCGGTCGTAATCTTCCTCGTTGGTGACTCCATCCATTCCGACACTACTCCTTTTGCCAGACCTCACGACAATACGGCTGGGATTGCTCAGGTTAGTTAAGAAGAAGCTTTGTGGCATGTGCTTAGTGTGTACCCATAGCTCATTTTTGGCGATGACGTTCACGGTAGCGCCCTTGGTGTCGGATATAGACATGGTAATGAGAAACTGGTTATCTCTTTGTACGTTCTTAGCCCATCTGACACGGAACATCACCGCATTGTGCAGTCCAGAGTAGTCAAGCTCCCAGATCTCTTCGACCCATCCGTAGAATCTTTCAGTTGCGCCATTGTCTCCGATCATGCATTTCATCATCACCCCCGAGTTCTGGAAATCACTGTTTATATATTTGGCTTCTGTGTAGAACGTGTATCCGTTGATATCATATGCCTCATAGGTCGCGAGGTTGGGCGAGGGGCCATGTGCTAAGGCTTATATGAGCAATCCGTACATAGAGCCCTCTTCCGAGGGATTAGCTAGAACTACTCTTTGAACCAAGTCAAGAAAGTGGAGTTGTGCTCTCTAATAACTTCGGCATCCGTCTTGCGGATCCCCCGGTCATGGTAGTTCTTTGCGATGGTTTCTTTGTGCAGTGTTACGAAAGTATCTAGCACGTCTAGGTGTTGTAGAACTACTAAGTTTGCTGTGTCAAAGTCGTTGCTTCGACCCGAGTGCTCCATATGCAATTCGATTCGGCCGTTGTAGCGACCTTGTCCTCTGAGCCTCCCAAGGTGCTTATTTACGGGCAAACCAACAACAGGGTCTCCGACACCTAGAAAATTCTCGCGGAAGGAGATGTACTCTTGGGTCAGATAGACGTGGACGATGCTTCCATCTGGATGGGACATGTTATGAATAAATCCTTTGATGACCCCATTTATCCTCTTGAATGGCATCATGCTATACAGGAACATCGGCCTCGGCCTGCCATCGATGATGTCATCCACAATGTGGACACACAGATGCACCATGACGTCAAAGAACATGGGCGGGAAATACATCTCAACCTCATTTAGTATGACAACGATCTCTTCATGTAGCCTTCGGAGCTGCTTCACACTGATCGACTTTCGAGAGATAACGTCGAAAAAGTTATAGAGACCAGTAAGCGTGTCACGGACGTGCTTGTCCATTGTCCCTCTAATGGCAACCTCGAGTATCTGCGTCATCATCATGTGACAGTCATGAAACTTCATCCCGCTAAACCTTGTCTTCTTGATGTCTAGAAATCTGCTTATCTTCCCATAGTAACTGGAACTAACTTTGATTCCGGTAAGGCACTTAAAGATATGATGGATCTCCTTCGGACTTAAGATGAAGCAAGAAGGGGGGCAATAGTTCTCTTCCTTATTTTTAACATTTTTTCCCTTGTCCCCCGCCTCCGTCTCCTTCTCCATGTCCTCCGACGACTTTTTACGGGGCATGTGGAGTTCTGCCCTGATTTTCTAATATTGCAAGTCTCTTCTTGCCTTCAGCCCATCCTTGGTCTTCTCTGGCATGTTCATCAGTGTGCCTAGCAAGCTTTCGAGGACATTCTTCGTGATATGCATTTGATCAAGGAAATGAGGTGTGTCAAGTTTGGGACAGTACTCCAAGTCCCAGAAAACAGACCTCGTTTCCCATACCTTCAGTAGCGGCTCCAACACCTTTTTCATATTTCCCAGCGCGGGGCACTCTTCCTAGTTTTTCAACAACTCATAGATTTCGGCGCCGCTCCTCTTACATGGAGGTCCTGGATGCTCAACTTCACCATTGAATAGATCTCCACGGTTTCTCCACGGGTCATCCTTCTCAAATCATCTTCGATGCCCCATGAACACGATTTCCCAGACCCGCCATCTTTCGTTAGTTGCTCAGACATTGTATCATCCATGCACCTGGTGCATCTGCAATATCCATGGCACACCTTGCCTGAGACATATCCATAACCGAGATAGTCGTACACCGTCATCATCAGTGCGGCTCTCATATAGAAATACTCTCCTTTGCTGGCATCCCATGTCTTGACCGGTGATGTCCATAACGTGTCTAGATCCTCCTTCAGATTGATATTATTTCCTGGTTGTTTCGGCCCTTGAACCAGCATGCTCATGTGAATGTACTTTGTCTTCATGCACATCCATGGGGGAGGTTGTACATCCACACTATCACGGGCCATGTGCTATGGTTGGTGTTCTGGTTGCCAAACGGATTCATGCCATCGGTACTCGCGCCAAGCATGATGTTCCTTGGATCACCTGCGAAATCTCGATATTCGGCGTTGAATGCACTCCACTGGCTTTCATCCGCGAGGTGTCTCAGCTTCGGATCATCTTCGTCATCGGGCTTCACCCTATCTATGAAGTAAAGCTGCACACGGGGAGTGATCGGTAAGTACCATACAACTTTCTAAGGAGATTTCATTCTGGCCTTCTAGTATCGAGAAGCATTGCACACCAGACAACTGTTTTTTTCCGCGTGCTCCTTTCGATAAATGATGCAATCATTGATGCATGTGTGGTATCTGATACTCGTGATCTGCGTTGGGTTTTCCGTGAAGAGGAACGGGTAATCGCAGCACAAAGTGGGTAAGTATTTCCATCAGTTATGAAACCAAGGTTTATCGAACCAATAGGAATACCAATCCTCAACCGTCTTCAACCGCTGCACACAAAAGAACAAACAACTTGCACCCAACACCGGCAAGAGGGTCGTCAATCCCCTTGATCTCGTTATTTGGAAGCAAGTGAGTTGTGTAGATAATTGTAGATAATAGTAAAGTGCAAAATAAAATAAAAGGTAATAAATAACAGCAAGGTAATGATAGCGTTTGTGAATATATAAGTGAATAGACCCGGGGGCCGTAGAGTTCTCTAGTGGCATCTCTCATAAGCAAAGCATACGGTGGGTAGACAAATTACTGTTGGGCAATTGATAGAAAAGCGAATAATTATGCGATGTTCACAGCAATGATCGTGTGTATATAGGCATCACGTCCATAAACAAATAGGCCGACTCATGCCTGCACCTACTACTATTACTCCATTTCAAGAGCGCTTCTATTGCTGCCTCTCTACGTATTAAGTTCATGACAAACGGAGTAATGCTTGGAGAACGATGACATCATGTAGACAAAGTAAACTCAACTAATTTGAATAAACCCCATTGTTTTATCCTTAGTAGCAACAACAGAAAGACGCAACTTGTCCCCTTCTGTCACTGGGATATAGAAACTCGTCAGGTTGAACCTACTACAATGCACCACTCCCACTGAAGAAATATCAATCTAGTTGGCCAAACTATCTCAATAGATCGGAGAGCATTACGAAGCTATGATGATCATGCAAATAAGAATCATAGTAATCAAGTTTGACTCAAATACTTTTCATGAATAATCTGAACATAAACTCACAATTGATCGGATCCGAACAAACTCACCATACAAAGGGATTACATCGGATAGATCAAGGCAAAGATGTTATGAACATTGTATTGAAGATCAAGAGAGAGAGAGAGAGAGATTGCCATCTAGGTACTACCTACGGGCGCGTAGGTCTGTGGTGAACTACTCACACATCATGGTGAGGGCAGCAAGGTTGATGAAGAGGCCCTCCGTGGTCGATCTCCCCTCCGGTAGGGTTCCGGAACGGAGGTGTAGATGGCCTCCCGTCAGAACAGAGACTTGCGGCAGCGGAAAATGTGTTTCGGGAGTGCTTCTGGTGTTTTTAGGGTAGATGTGAATTTATAGGCCAGAGAACGACGTCGGGAGGGGCTCCAGGGGGCCACAACATATCTGGCCGCGCCCCCCTAGGGGCGCGGCCAGATGTCTTGTGGGCCCCTGGTGCATCTCCCTGCTGTCCTCCGAAGCTTCTAGGTCTTTTATTTGTCCAGAAAAAATCACCAAAAACTTTCGTGATAATTGGACTTCGTTTGGTATTGTAACTGTGAAAAGGCAAAAACACGCAGAAAATAGGAACTGGCACTGGGCACTGGGTCAATAGGTTAGTGCTCAAAAATATTATAAGTTGGTAAATAAATACCCAAAAAGTATCCTAGAATGATAATATATCAACATGGAACAATCAAAAAATTTAGATACGTTGGAGACGTATCAGCATCCCCAAGCTTAATTCCTGCTCGTCCTCGAGTAGGTAAATGATAAAAACAGAATTTTTGATGTGACATGCTACCCATTATGTAATCTTTGGTATGTATGCTCATTGAGAAATGATGAATTAACAAACATCAACATAGTAATATTTATAAGTATAAGAAACAAAATCATTAATTTTTCAAAGTATAAGATCCTAAAAGAATGTTTTACCCCTATTCATCTTATTATATTAGCAAGGCATGACTCCGTCTTCACCACATAGATACAAATGTTAAGCACCACGGTGTCCAAGTCAGGCAATTAGATCGTACTTTTTCAATATGTATCAACTTTTTATTCTTCACGCAATACATGAGCGTGAACCATTGGACATAGCAGATAGGTGGAATATAATATGGTGGTAGGTATCAAAGGGGTAAAAGGTGGAGAAGATAGTCTCGCATCAACTAGGCGTACCAACGAGCTATGGAGATGCTCATCGATAGATATCAATGCGAGGAGTTGGGGTTGCCATGCAAATGATGCACTAGAGCTATAAGTGTATGAAAGCTCAACTGAAGCTAAGTGGGATGTGCATCCAACTTGCTTGCTCATGAAGACCTCGGGCATTTGAGGAAGCCCGTTATATGAATATACAAGCCAAGTTTATTATATGAAAAGGTAATTCCCACTAGCATATGGAAGTGTCAACATTGGAGACTCTCTATATGAAGAACATGGTGCCACTTTGAGGCACAAGTGTGGTAAAGGATAGTAGCAAAGTCCCTTCTCTCTTTTTTCTCATCTCCCCTTTTTTTATATGGTGGGCTTTTCTCTCTTTTTTTATAGCCTCCCCCATTTTCTCTTTTTTTATATGGTGGGCTCATTTGGCCACCTCCATTTGTTTTTCATTTTTCGTCCAGAGTCTCATCCCGACTTGTGGGGGAATCATAGTCTCCATCATCCTTTTCCAGAGTCTCATCCTTTTCCTCACTCGGACAATTCTCTAATAATGATGATCATCACACTTTTATTTACTTACAACTTAACATGAAGAACTGATAGGAAGATATGACTCTGAATGAATCCCTCTGGCAGTGTACCAGGATGTGCAATGATCTAGCGTGACATGTATCAAAAATATGAAGAATGGTGGCTTTGCCACAAATACTATGTCAGCTCTATATGATCATGCAAAGCATTATGATGATGAACGAACTAGTCATGTGAAGTTATGATGGAATTTGCATGGCAATATATCTCGGAATGGCATGGAAATGCCATAATAGGTAGGTATGGTGGCTGTTTTGAGGAAGATATAATAAGGCTTATGTGCAACATAGCATATCATGTCACGGGGTTTGGATGCACCGGCGAATATTTGCATCGATCCTCGATGTGAGAATGGGCTATGCACGGTACCGAAGAGGCTAGCAAATATGAGAAGGTGAAGATGCGTATGTCCATGGTGTCACATTAGTCATAAAGAACTCACATACTTATTGCAAAGTTTTATTAGTTTTATCACAAATCAAAGTACTCCTCGCATGCCCCGAGGGAGGAGGTTGGTAGGAGTTAACCATCGCGCGCCCCCGACTCAAAACAACACTAGGATTTCAACGAGGAATATAAATGCTCACACATCATCACCATGCCTCTTTAATTTTTAGATGAATAACAAGTTAACACCTCTTAATCTCGACACTTCTACGGATCAACAATTTTGGACTCACACCTTTTTCATATTACTACATCAATGTCATTAACCCATAACTTCTCTATATGTGCTACACGATGGTGTTGATTATCATTCATTGAATACCTAATATTCTTAGACTAGTCTTATGAACCATGAAAATTACCATCACTATTACTCAGGTCTCAAACAAATATAAGTGAAGAACGAGAGCATATCATTTCTATAAAATCTACACGCCACCGTGCTCAAAAGATATAAGTGAAGTACTAGAGCAACTGCCTAGCTCAAAAGATATAAGTGAAGCACATAGAGTATTCTAGAAAATTATCATGAAGGTGTGTCTCTCTCAAATAGGTGTGTCCAGCAAATGAAGATTGTGACAAACTGAAAGTAAAAGCAAACAAAAGCAAACGACGCTCCAAGCAAAACACATATCATGTGATGAATAAAAATATAGCTCCAAGTGACATACCGATAGATTGAGACGAAAGAGGGGATGCCTTCCGGGGCATCCCCAAGCTTAGACGGTTGAGTATCCTTAGGATTATACTTGGGGTGCCTTGGTCATCCCCAACCTTGGTCTCTTGCTACTCCTTATTCCGTAGTCCATCGTGATCACACCCAAAACTTGAAAACTTCAAGCACACAAAACTCAACAAAACTTCGTGAGATCCGTTAGTATAAGAAACATATTGCATACTTGAGGTACTGTGATAAATTGATTCAAATTCTTTTTTGCATAATAGGTACTGTGTTCTAACTTCCCCACGACTTACACCCCCAGATATAGTGTTGGGGAACGCGACAGAAAACAAAAATTTCGGTACAGCGAGCACGCCCAGGACCACTATGGAGACTGCATACAAGGTTTGATCTGATCCGTACCGACTCGAAGCGCAGCGGAAGAAGAGTCGGTGGAGATCGTTTGTGCAGATCCCCGCAGCTAGGATTTTACAACCTCCTAACCGCGAGGATGTACTCCCTCGTCGGACAACCCTTGGGGAGGCAGTCGGACAGTCCCTCGGACGATGTCACGGACAGCCCTTCAGGAGGACCTTCGAAACTCGGACGGTCACTCGGACAGCCCTTCGGGAGGACCTTTGAAAATTGGATGGTCACTCGGACAGCCCTTCGGGAGGACCTCTCAAACTAAGACCGAAACTACGATCTCTCTACAGAGTTGCACACATACGGTGTCATCTATCCGGCAGGGCTTCGCCGTCCAGAACTAGTTCCTGTCGGAACCCAGACAGCCTTTCGGCTCTACAAAAAACTCTTTTCGTGGGAGGGAGAGAGAGAGCTAGCAAAGCATAGCATGTGTATGAGAGCAAGGGATGAAGAGATGGCAGCCCTCACCTCATCTATTTATAGGAAAGCCAAGGGGTCGGATGGGTATTCAAAAATACCAAAACTTGCCCATGAAGGAAACACTTTCCGAGGGCAAAATGGGAAAGCCAAAAGACAAGTGGTGCTCCATGGAGGAGCACCACATGTGGCCGGCCACCCTCTTGGTGGGGCCCCCCCAAAGGTGGTCCTCATCCATCCATCCCTTCTAGAAGCCTTTTGGGAAAATATCCCAAAAGGTGACTTTCCAAAAATATCCCAAAACGCACTTTCACTATTGACGACGACATTTTTCAGCGTCCGGTCGAACTGAAAATATTTATGTGGGCTTAGAACATTTCCAGTACCGACTAAAATAATTTTCAATGCGATCCGGAACAATTCCGGATTAGTGATTTTCATCTGCGAAAAGCATCCGAAGCGGTTCCGGCAGCTCCGGAACATTTCCGGTTTTTCTTCCGGAAAATTCCCAGAAGTTTCCAGAATGATTCTGGCACCCTCCAAGAATTATCAGGCATGTGCCGAAACCAATTTGACTTAATGGTATCCCCTGAAACAACTTTTCAGTTTTACCGAAACTGTTCCGGTGTTCTCTCTGCGGAACTTTTCCGCTGTCCGAAACTTTTCCGGTGTCCGAAACTTTTTTCGGTGATTTTCTCTCCGACTCCCTGTCTAGTATTCAGCATATAGATGACCCTAAAGCGTGTGACCCTATAGGTTCGGTGAAGCATAGACATGACCCGGAACCCCTTCCGATCAATGATCAACATCGGAGCCGTGGACACCCATATTGACCCCTATACCCACACGAATGAATATTCGAGTGAACCTCCAGTTGCCGTGTGCTATTCCTGTTGCTTCGCGATATGTCACAAACACTCGAGGTGAGATTTTTTGCATCCCAGTGAATCAACAACTTGTCCACTATGCAAGTTACCTCGTTACCGGTTTTGTTCTCTTTTCTCGTTTTCGTGTTCCGGCATCTCTGTGATCAAATCACACTGTGTCTAGCCAGACGATGATGGATACCGTAACACCGAGAGGGCCCGAGAATATCTCTCCACCGTCGGAGGAGCAAATCCCAATCTTGAGCTATCAAGTTACTTGCCATACTTTTCTGTGAACCCGTAAGCCGCCGTAATAGCCACCCAGTAACGGATGACGTTTAATAAACCCCAAAGTTCACGAAGCAAGCACGAAGGAACTCGATACTCTCATGGTCTAAGGAATTATGCAAACATTAACTATCTCTATGTTATTAACCATTAACTTGTGACGAAAGAATCTCATAGCATAACATCAATTCGGGTTGATTCAACACAAGTGTTCTACCAACATTGTGCCCTCAAAATTGCCGGCATAGCCATGCCCATGATCAGGAAAACAGGATCATCATGCAATACTTGAGCTAGTCTTAGAGGCAAGACTAGGAATATATTTTACCGTTTATTATACCACACGTGCAAATGAGTTTCCCTCCGGGCCTCGTGGATATTGCAAACTCGAGAATCATTGCAGTTATAGCATGGATCATAAACATTCATTACAAACTCGGAGATACAAAATAACTATTCTTACTGCCTCTAGGGCATATCTCCTACAGACTCCCACTTGCACTAGAGTCATAATCCAGTTACATGGCTTCCCTAACACCAATGGCTATCCAGTGTTGCTCATGCTTTGCTCGTGGTAGAGGCTTTGTCATCGGGTCTGACACATTCAGATCCGTGTGAACGTTGCGTACTTTCACTAAACCTTCTTCGACATGATGTCGAATGAGTTTATATTTGTGTTGAATATGCATTGTCTTATGGTGCGAACATGGTTCCCTTGCCTGAGCCACGGCACCACTATTATCACAATAGATCTCCACCGGGTCCAGAGCACTTGGAACCACACCAAGGTCTTCAAGAAATTGCTTGATACCGACAGCTTTCTTGGAGGCTTCTGAAGCAGCAACATATTCTGCCTCCGTCATAGAATCCGCCAGAGTCTTTTGTTTGGAACTTTTCCAATCAACTGCGCCGCCGTTCAATATGAAAACATAGCCAGATTGAGATTTGA
Organism: Elymus sibiricus; assembly: GCA_039707655.1. Taxonomy (NCBI): domain Eukaryota; kingdom Viridiplantae; phylum Streptophyta; class Magnoliopsida; order Poales; family Poaceae; genus Elymus; species Elymus sibiricus. The sequence goes on from CM077675.1 coordinate 312,658,735, forward strand.
AGTCATCTGGGTCAGTCATGAAGCCTGCATCAGTGTAACAACTTACAATGAGCTCTTCATCACCTCCGTACACAAGGAGTAAATCCTTGGTCCTTCTGAGGTACTTAAGAATACCCTTGACTGCGGCCCAGTGTTCCAATCCTAGATCACGTTGGTATCGGCTGCTAACACTTAGCGCATAGGAAACATCCGTTCTTGTACATAGCATGGCATACATAATAGAACCAACTGCCGAAGCATATGGAATATCATTCATTTGTACTCGCTCATCGAGGGTCCGAGGACTCTGATTCTTGCAAAGCACTGTGCCAGGTGACATGGGGAGTAGGCCTTTCTTGGAGTTCTCCATGTTGAACCTTTTTAACATCTTGTCAATATACGTGCTTTGGCTAAGCGCTATCAGGCGTCTTGATCTATCTCTATAGATTCTGATGCCCAATACATATGCCGCTTCGCCTAAGTCTTTCATTGAAAAACTCTTCTTCAATGAGTCTTTTATTTCGCTAAGAAAATTCACATCATTTCCAATCAACAATATGTCATCCACATACAAGATTAGAAATGCTTTTGCACTCCCACTAAACTTCTTGTAAACACAAGATTCTTCATCGTTCCTGATGAAGACAAACTCTTTGACCACTTCATCAAAACGAATGTTCCAGCTCCTTGATGCTTGCTTCAGACCATAAATGGCTTTCTGAAGCTTACATACTTTTCCAGCATTCTTAGGATCGACAAAACCTTCTGGCTGTATCATGTATACATCCTGTTCAAGGTTTCCATTTAGCAAAGCCGTTTTGACATCCATCTGCCATATTTCATAATCGAAATAAGCAGCAATTGCTAGTAATATCCGAATAGACCTAAGCATAGCTACGGGCGAGAAAGTCTCGTCGTAGTCTACCCCTAGAACTTGCGTGAACCCTTTCGCGACAAGTCTAGCTTTGTGGATAGTAATGTTACCATCCGCGTCCGTCTTTCTTTTGAAAATCCATTTACAACCAATGGGTTTTACGCCATCTGGAAGTTCTTCCAAGTTCCAAACTTGGTTTTCGTACATGGATTCCATCTCGGATTTCATGGCCTTGTGCCATTCCCTTGAGCTAGGCCCCGCCATTGCTTCCTTGTAGTGCGCAGGTTCATCGTCTTCAAGAATGAAGATTTCATTATGAAACCACTCAGGTGGCTGGATAACCCTACCTGATCTGCGCGGTTCAGTTACAACATTGTTTGAAGTTTCCGCATCACATGCGACAACTTCCGGCTCGGTTGTAGGGATATTTAGCGGAATTTCTTCCGGTTCCTTAGCCATATCAACGGTTGCCGAAGATTCACTAATCTCATTAAGTTGTACTGTCCTCCCACTCACTTCTTTAGCGAGAAACTGTTTCTCGAGAAAGATTCCGGTTTTGGCGACAAACACTTTACCCTCGGATGGGTGGTAGAAGAAATACCCAAAAGTTTCCTTGGGATAACCTACAAAGTAACATTTGTCTGATCTGGGATCAAGTTTTTGAGGCTGTAAACGTTTTACATATGCATCACAGCCCCAAATCTTGAGATGCAACACACTAGGTTTCTTCCCATACCATAACTCATATGGCGTCGTCTCAACAGACTTTGACGGTGCTTTGTTTAGTGTATAAACGGCAGTTTCTAGTGCGTGACCCCAAAAAGATATCGGTAGATCTATAAGAGACATCATCGACCTTACCATGTCTAACAGGGTTCGGTTACGTCGTTCCGACACTCCGTTTCGCTGTGGAGTTCCGGGAGGCGTAAGCTGTGAAACTATTCCACGGTCACTCAGATGTTGGCCAAACTCCTGACTAAGATATTCGCCTCCGCGATCAGACCGCAGAAACTTAATCTTTTTGTTACGATGATTTTCTACCTCATTCTGAAATTCTTTGAACTTTTCAAAGGTTTCCGACTTATGCTTCATCAAGTAGATATAGCCATACCTACTTAAATCATCAGTAAAAGTTACGAAGTAGAAATACCCACCCCGTGCGATTGTGCTCATTGGACCACATACATCACTATGTATTATTTCCAACAATTCACTCGCCCGTTCAGGATGACCCGTGAACGGCGTCTTGGTCATTTTTCCCATCAAGCAAGCTTCACATGTGTCAAATGATTCAAAATCAAGGGACGGTAAAACTCCATCTTTATGGAGTCTTTGCATGCGTTTCTTTCTGATGTGGCCAAGGCGACAGTGCCACATGAAAGTGGTGGTGGTATCAGCCTTCCTAAGGCGTTTAGCATTCACGTTAAAGACATCATTTTCACATTCAAGATTTAGTATGAAAAGGCCCCCAACAATGGGTGCAAATCCATAAAACATATCCTTACAATAAAGTGAACAACCATTGTTCTCAGACTTGTAGGAGTACCCATCGTGCACTAAACATGATCCAGAGATAATGTTTCTACACAACAACGGAACAAAATAACAGTTACTTAGTTCCAAAATAAATCCTGAAGGGAGACGTAGAGGCATAATGCCGACGGCTTGAGCGGCGATCCCAGCGCCGTTCCCGACACGCATCACGACTTCATTCTTTGCCAGCTTGCGCACCTTCTGAAGCCCCTGTATCGAGTTGCAAATGTGAGCAACTGATCCGGTATCAAATACCCAAGACTTAGAATTTTTGCTAGCAAGCAAAACGTCAATGACATTAACTTGTATAATAATTATACCTTTTCCGGTTTTCCCGGACTTCTTATCTTCTAGATACTTCTTGCAGTTTCTCTTCCAGTGTCCTGTGCCCTTGCAGTAGAAGCACTCAGTTTCATTCTTGGCTCCGCCCTTAGATTTGCATTGGAAGCCGGTCTTACCGGCGCCCTTGCCCTTCTTTGGCTTGCCTTTCTTATTGAAACTGGCAGTTTTATTCACAAGCAACACTTGCTTGCGATTTTTCCGCAGTCCTCCTTTAGCAGTTTTCAGCATGGCAAGCACCTCATTAGCTGTTTTGTCCAACCCATTCATGTTGTAGTTCATGATAAAACCGTCGTAAGACGGGGGGAGTGAACCTAGCAACATGTCCATAACATGCTCTGGCGGAAGAGGAAATTCCAGGGTTTTAAGCCTTTCAGCGTAGCCAATCATATTGACTACGTGCTCGCTAACTGAACTGCCCTCAGCCATCTTGGTCTCCGACATGGTCTTGACGATATCAAAACGTTCAGACCGTGCATTAAACTTGTACAGAGCATCCAGTTCCTTGATCATATCAAAGGAGTCATGGAATTCAAAACGTTTTTGAAGCTCTGAACTCATGCAAGACAGCATGAGGCACTGCACTAAGTTGAAGTCATCATCCTTAGTGGCCCAGACATTTTGTATATCTGCCGCGGCTGTTGCCACTGGCTTGGGTGGAAGAGGTCCTTCAAGCACGTACACTTTCTTAGCACTCCTGAGGACAATCCTCAGGGTACGGACCCAGTCCGCATAGTTGTTTCCATTCGCAGCTAACTTCTCTTTCTCTAACATCGGGCCTAAGTTGAACGCGCTATTGCGAGCCATTTGATCTACAACAGAAAACACAAGTTCACTTAGACTTTGTTCATAATGATTTTTGCACTAGTGAATAAACAGTTTTATTCTAAAGTGCACTCCCACTCAAATCAATATCTCTCAAAATTGATTATGAGTGATACAAGACCCGAGTTTTGATTGTTCGCCACGATGGTAGCATCACAGATGACGAAAAATCTCAACCGGTAGGCCAACTTGCCAATCACATCTTTATGTGATTCTTGTTCATCTTTCGATGCGTGTGTTCCGAGCTCATGACTTTCATGCCTGAACGTCAAGACAACCAAGTGATCTCGCTGCGAAGTCTTAACTCACCCGCCTCACACTTCTCTAATTGTTCGTGCCCATCTTAGCATGTGACACCCCGAAGAGATAGGTGCCGTGACGGTGCTACACTTGGGAGAACACTAACTACTTGATATTTTTAGTGAGAGATCACCCTAATAAAAAGCGACTACTGTGCAATCAAGAAGGGTGCATCAAGAGGGATAAACATCTCAGGCAATTCATAATAGCATGATATGGTATAGCCCCTTCTGACGGAGAAGTCAAGTATTTCTTCGTCTTTGGCATTCGCGTCGGTGTTCACCTTTGTGAAGATTGCCACCACCTTGTCGATGCACCAGATAATATTGCTATCTCTATAGCTAATAAAATAAGTGCATTACATAAGGTTGACACGCAGGTCATTAAAGTGCAATCATATGGCTCCAGCCATCATGCCGAATCATGACACGCAGGTCATGTTAATTACATCATATAGTTATCTCATACATAATCAAATTAATATGAGACCTGCTATACCACATCACATGCAAACCATCCTGCAAAACCAAGTTAGACGCCTCTAATCAGTTTATGCAAAATTTTATTTTACGTGGCTTCTAAGGTTTTGACTCAAACCGCAACAACCAACGTTCATCATCAAGTATGATAATTCAAGTTGCTAGATTAACTTTCCAGGGTGTATGAAACACGAGATAGTAAAATCTCGAGCCCCATACTAAACTTCGTCATACGCGTGACCCCCGTGCAGATCATATCTGCATTGCCCTTTCGTCTGTGAAACATCCATCTTTCTTTAACTATGGTGGAACCCAAAGAACTGTTAGCACTTCGTTGATCTGTCAATCAGCATACTCAGGAGCAGCCTGAAAGGATCGCGGATTGCCAGAACTTTGTGAGATTCCACCATGCCGTCAAGATCAGGACTACGCAAATTCAAGGGAAGCAACAGGAACATCGGGTAACAGATTCCATCTGCTACCCGCACAAATAATTTTCAGTAATAGATCTCATCTACTACAAAATTATACTATGCAATACCCATACATCTCATGTATTCTAGATCATAACATGCATCTACGCATAGCCTGGCTCTTGATGCCACTGTTGGGGAACGCGACAGAAAACAAAAATTTTGGTACAGCGAGCACGCCCAGGACCACTATGGAGACTGCATACAAGGTTTGATCTGATCCGTACCGACTCGAAGCGCAGCGGAAGAAGAGTCGGTGGAGATCGTTGGTGCAGATCCCCGCAGCTAGGATTTTACAACCTCCCAACCACGAGGATGTACTCCCTCGTCGGACAGCCCTTTGGGAGGCGGTCGGACAGTCTGTCGGATGATGTCACGGACAGCCCTTCGGGAGGATCTTCGAAACTCGGACGGTCACTCGGACAGCCCTTCGGGAGGACCTTCGAAACTCGGACGGTCACTCGGACAGCCCTTCGGGAGGACCTTTCAAACTAAGACCGAAACTACGATCTCTCTACAGAGTTGCACACATACGGTGTCATCTATCCGGCAGGGCTTCGCCGTCCAGAACTAGTTCCCGCCGGAACACAGACAGCCTTTCGGCTCTACGAAAAACTCTTTTCGTGGGAGGGAGAGAGAGAGCTAGCAAAGCATAGCATGTGTATGAGAGCAAGGGCTGAAGAGATGGCAGCCCTCACCTCCTCTATTTATAGGAAAGCCAAGGGGTAGGATGGGTATTCAAAAATACCAAAACTTGCCCATGAAGGAAACACTTTCCAAGGGCAAAATGGGAAAGCCAAAAGACAAGTGGTGCTCCATGGAGGAGCACCACATGTGGCCGGCCACCCTTTTGGTGCCCCCCCCCCCCACCAAAGGAGGTCCTCATCCATCCATCCCTTCTAGAAGCCTTTTGGGAAAATATCCCAAAAGGTGACTTTCCAAAAATATCCCAAAACGCACTTTCACTATTCACGACGACATTTTTCAGCGTCCGATCGAACTGAAAATATTTATGTGGGCTTAGAACATTTCCAGTACCCACTAAAATAATTTTCAATGCGATTCGGAACAATTCTGGATTAGTGATTTTCATCTGCGAAAAGCATCCGAAGCGGTCCCGGCAGCTCCGGAACATTTCCGATTTTTCTTCCGGAAAATTCCCAGAAGTTTCCAGAATGATTCTGGCACCCTCCAAGAATTATCAGGCATGTGCCGAAACCAATTTGATTTAATGGTATCCCCTGAAACAACTTTTCAGTTTTACCGAAACTGTTCCGGTGTTCTCTCTGCGGAACTTTTCCGCTGTCCGAAACTTTTTCGTTGTCCGAAACTTTTTTCGGTGATTTTCTCTCAGACTCCATGTCTAGTATTCAGCAGATAGATGACCCTAAAGCGTGTGACCCTATAGGTTCGGGGAAGCATAGACATGACCCAGAACCCCTTCCGGTCAATGATCAACATCGGAGCCGTGGACACCCATATTGACCCCTATACCCACACGAATGAATATTCGAGTGAACCTCCAGTTGCCGTGTGCTATTCCTGTTGCTGCGCGATATGTCACAAACACCCGAGGTGAGATTTTCTGCATCCCAGTGAATCAACAACTTGTCCACTATGCAAGTTACCTCGTTACCGGTTTTGTTCTCTTTTCTCGTTTTCGTGTTCCGGCATCCCTGTGATCAAATCACACTGTGTCTGGCCAGACGATGATGGATACCGTAACACCAAGAGGGCCCGAGAATATCTCTCCATCATCGGAGGAGCAAATCCCAATCTTGGGCTATCAGGTTACTTGCCATACTTTTCTGTGAACCCGTAAGCCGCCGTAATAGCCACCCAGTAACGGATGACGTTTAACAAACCCCAAAGTTCACGAAGCAAGCACGAAGGAACTTGATACTCTCATGGTCTAAGGAATTATGCAAACATTAACTATCTCTGTGTTATTAACCATTAACTTGTGACGAAAGAATCTCATAGCATAACATCTATTCGGGTTGATTCAACACAAGTGTTCTACCAACATTGTGCCCTCAAAATTGCCGGCATAGCCATGCCCATGATCAGGAAAACAGGATCATCATGCAATACTTGAGCCAGTCTTAGAGGCAAGACTAGGGATATATTTTACCGTTTATTATACCACACGTGCAAATGAGTTTCCCTCCGGGCCTCGTGGATATTGCAGACTCGAGAATCATTGCAGTTATAGCATGGATCATAAACATTCATTACAAACTCGGAGATACAAAATAACTGTTATTACTGCCTCTAGGGCATATCTCCTACATATAGTACATGGCATAATCAAAACAAGCAAACTATGCAAGCAAAACAGAATCTGTTTAAAACAGAACATTCTGTAGCAGCCTGTAAAGATCCCATGATTGTGTAACTCTAAAAATTCTGAAAAATTAGGAAAACGTAAATAATTTGTATATAAATACTGTGTAAAAATTTCAGATTATTATCGCACTCCAGTAAAAAATGAAAATTTCTGCACTCGAGTCAAAGTTTCTGTTTCAGATTCAGCATCGTTTCTACTCATCTTGTGAGTTATCCCAAAGGCTTTACTTGGCACAAACACTAATTAAAACATAAAAACACAATCATTACAGAGGCAACAATTATGTTATCATACAAAAACATAAAGTAAAAACAAAAATAAAGATACATATTGGGTTGCCTCCCAACAAGCGCTATTGTTTTATGCCCCTACCTAGGCATAATGCATAGTTTCAAGTGTTTTCATCTTTGACATTCAGCTCCTTGATAAAACAACTATGATTAATAGGAACAATGGAAGTCTTGACCATAGGTCCCTTTATAAAGTTCAAAAAGTTGGGGTGAACACTAATCATTTTAAGATCTTTGTTTCTTTTGGAAGAAGGTGTACTAATGCTCTTAGGAATAAATATGAGCTTGGAATTTTTGTCTTGTGAGGTACTAGCACTAGTTTTGGATGGTGTGAAAGCGGAGCTCACTTTGTCAATAACCTCCTCTATTTTATCAATTCTACTCAATCCTTGTTCTACCCTCTTATCAATAGTAACATATTTTTCCTTTAAAGTTTTCAAAGTTATTCCTACCCATGACCCAAATTGAGTGATATGATTATGAAGTTTTTTATCTAACTCCTCAATAGGCTCACTAGTGATCATTTTCTTTTCAATAGCATCAAGCCTTTGCATAACATGTTCAATGTCAAATTGGTTTCATTAACAATAAGAGGTGGTGTTCCAACAAGATTTTCAATTGCATAATAAGCATCCAAAGTATGACACATTAAGAAGTTCCAACCGGTTATGGTGTCAAGGACAAACCTATACCAAGTTGTCACACCAACATGGAAATTATGAAGCAATTTGGTGGCGGATAGCTTATTAGTTGCTTTATTTTGGGCATGGAAAATCCTATACCATGCATCCTTCAAACTTTCTCCTCCCCTTTGTGTAAAATTGATAACATGATTATTGGGAGTGAGACGCACAAAAGAAGAACTAGCCATGACTTCAAGCAAGAACTAATAACAAGCAACTAAATATAACAGCAAATAAAAAGAAGAACAAGTGAATGAAATTTTGAGCGAAGTTACTTGATAGTTGGTGATGGTATTCCCCGGCAACGGCGCCGGAAATCCTTCCCGGTACTCGTGATCTGCGTTGGGTTTTCCATGAAGAGGAACGGGTAATCACAACATAAAGTGGGTAAGTATTTCCCTCAGTTATGAAACCAAGGTTTATCGAACCAATAGGAATACCAATCCTCAACCGTCTTCATCGGCTGCACACAAAAGAACAAACAACTTGCACCCAACGCCGGCAAGAGGGTCGTCAATCCCCTTGATCTCGTTATTTGCAAGCAAGTGAGTTGTGTAGATAATTGTAGATAATAGTAAAGTGAAAAATAAAATAAAAGGTAATAAATAACAGCAAGGTAATGATAGCGTTTGTGAATATATAAGTGAATAGACCCGGGGCCCGTAGAGTTCTCTAGTGGCATCTCTCATAAGCAAAGCATACGGTGGGTAGACAAATTACTGTTGGGTAATTGATAGAAAAGCAAATAATTATGCGACGTTCACGACAATGATCATGTGTATATAGGCATCACGTCCATAAGCAAATAGGCCGACTCCTGCCTGCACCTACTACTATTACTCCACTTCAAGAGCGCTTCTATGCTTGCCTCTCTACGTATTAAGTTCGTGACAAACAAAGTAATGCTTGGAGAACGATGACATGATGTAGACAAAGTAAACTCAACTAATATGAATAAACCCCATCGGTTTATCCTTAGTAGAAACAACACAAAGACGCAACTTGTCCCCTTCTGTCACTGGGATATAGAAACTCGTCAGGTTGAACCTACTACAACGCAGCACTCCCACTGAAGAAATATCAATCTATATGGCCAAACTATCTCGATAGATCGGAGAGCTTGACGAAGCTATGATGATCAGGCAAATAAGAATCATAGTAATCAGGTTTGACTCAAATAATTTTCATGAATAATCTGAACATAAACTCACAATTCATTGGATCCCAACAAATACACCAAAGAAAGGTATTACATCGGATAGATCAAGGCAAAGATGAGATGAACATTGTATTGAAGATGAAGAGAGAGAGATTGCCATCTAGGTACTACGTACGGACCCGTAGGTCTGTGGTGAACTACTCACACATCATGGTGAGGGCAGCAAGGTTGATGAAGAGGCCCTCCGTGATCGATCTCCCCTCCGGCAGGGTGCCAGAACTGAGGTGTAGATGGCCTCCCATCGGAACAAAGACTTGCGGCGGCGGAAAAAGTGTTTCGGGAGCACTTCTGGTGTTTTTAGGGTAGATGTGAATTTATAGGCCAGAGAACGACGTCGGGAGGGGCTCCAGGGGGCCACAACATATCTGGCCATGCCCCCTAGGGGCGCGGCCAGATGGCTTGTGGGCCCCTGGTGCATCTCCCCGCCCTCCTCCGAAGCTTCTAGGTCTTGTATTTGTCCAGAAAAAGTCACCAAAAAGTTTTGTGACAATTGGACTCCGTTTGGTATTGTAAATCTGAAAAGGCAAAAACACGCAGAAAATAGGAACTGGCACTGGGCACTGGGTCAATTGGTTAGTTCTCAAAATATTATAAATTGGTAAATAAATACCCAAAAAGTATCCTAGAATGATAATATATCAGCATGGAACAATCAGAAATTATAGATACATTGGACATGTATCAGTATCTAATGTGTGGTAGATCAAGAGGGCACAACATTTTCTTGGCCTCCTCGACAGTAGTAGGACCCACGTTCCTCGCGGGAAGAACCTACTTTAGATACTTGAGAAGCTCATCGAGGCTTCTATTGGTCCATTTGTTTTTAGCCTTCATCTTTATAAGTTCTAGCGTGAAACTCAAGCGGGTCACCTCGGGATTGCAAACATCATACAATAGAGTCTTTGAGTCTACCTCTAGTTGCGCCAGCTTGGCCTCCTCTATAGAAGCAACTCTGTCACTAGTCCTCTTCTTGCGAAGCAGGTCTCGAACATGGGGTTCCCCCACAACTGAACTTAGTAGCGATGAAGGCTGCGGTTTCCGCGTCTTCTCCGTCCCGTCTGGCCTCTTCTTCGCCTTGTCCGGCCTCTTCTCCACCGCCATTATCGGTCATTTCTTTGTCTGGCCCCATGTCGTTATTGGCTGCCCCATCGACATCCTCATCATCATCATCATCTTAACTTATCCATCGAGTATAGCCATCCATGAAACCAGTCACGAGTAGGCGTGCCTTCACACGGCCATCCTTATAGGGGTTGAGCCAGACTCCTCCTTTGCATCTTCGACACGGACATAAAATCTCCGTTCGGTTATTTTCATACATGTTGTGCACCACGGATTGCAACCATCTTTCCATCGACCTTCATGATCACCTGCGTGCATCAAAGTCATACAAAAAATCGGCATGACCTTTCCTAAAAATAGGAAATACCGAGTTTGCCCGAAATTTGCTGCAATGGAAATAAATTGACATTTCGACAAAACATAAGCAACTCTCATGTCACGCATAGTTCGGAAAATACACATATAGGCGGCAACTCATGCCACATGCACAATTTCCATCATATCACCCGATTCGGCCATATCGCGCGCGCGCACGCACGCACACACACACACACTTTCATTCTTGCAAAGCACTACTTTTTACTCATACCTCTACCTCCAGAGAGATTGAAGACTGTGATGAGGTCGGTGTCGCTACACACCTAGGGATCAAAAGTGGACGAAGATGGCTTAATCACTTCATTAAATGGATAGATCTAGTTTGGGAGGTAGATAGGCTACACTTCATTAATTAAATGGGTAGATCTAGTTGGGGAGGCCTCACTAGTGGAGGGAGGAGAGAAAAGTGAGGAAGAGAGAAAGGGGTGCATTAATGGAGATAGTGGAGGGGGCATTAAAGGAGTGAGAAGAGATGTAGGAGAAGCAAGAGAGAACAAAGCTAGTAATGGGGGAGAACCAAGTGAGATAGAGGAGGGGGGAGGGAAGGGGCAGGGGGAGGGGGGAAAGGTGGATGGATCTGTGGCCAGCGCTACAGCTATCTTCATAGTTGCAGCATTGGGTGTGTCACACGCGCTACTGCTATCTTCATAGTAGTAGTGTTGGTAGGCTTGCTAGTGCTTCTACTATAGGTAGATCCGGTGGGATCACTTATCAGTAGCGTCGATAGGCTGGCCGGCGTTGCTGCTATGTTCTTACCTGTAGCGCTTGTTTGCACCCGACACTACTACAAAGTAACAGTAGCACATACCATTTACCCCGTGCTATGGCTCAGCCTCTACCTGTAAGGTTTTCCCTAGTAGTGGTCTGCAGCGATGGGAAGCAAGAGAGAAAGAGAAAGAGTCGCTGACAATGAGACAGAGAGTCACGAGAGAGAGAGAGAGAGAGAGAGAGAGAGAGAGAGAGAGGAGAGGAGAGAGGAGAGAGGAGTGCTAGGTTGAACATAGTATATATCCACTATAAGAAACTAAAAGTGCGTTATATCGGCAAGAGGGGGGTGATTGGGCGATTTTTACAAATTTGTCATTGAGGAATTTCTAGATGAGGAAGTAGTAGGGTGACGAAAAGCGATGCACCGGATAAGTACTCAAGCATATGTGAAACACGTGAACAACACAGTCACCATGATGAATTGAAGCATATGAGTGAATGAGTAACTAGCGTTCATGATAAGTGCTGTGACTGAAGAATTCAGTTCAGGAATTAGAGAAAGTCTTCAGTCAAAGTCTTCACAAAATAGCAAGCAGTTTCTTCAAGGTGCGAGTAAGTAAGTTAGGGGTTCAAGAAATAGAACCAGGATGCTCAGTGGAGACAATGGATATGTTTGACTAGTTCCAACTGTTGTGACAGTCGTACGTCTGGTTGGGGTGGCTGAGCTTACTCTGAAGACACTTAGTCCTCACCGTATTCCCCTTGAGCTAAAGTCACTTAGACTCCGCCCAATCACCCGTGGTAAGTCTTCAAGGTAGACATTCAAAACCGTCACAAACTAGTCACCCAACAATCCACAGTGTCTCTTGGATGCTCTAAACCATGACGCCTAACCATCTGGAAGATACATATTCTTCAAAGGTAACAAGCATCAGTTCCACACATGACAATTTCTTCAGTAATGCTCAATCACTTTAAGGCTCTGGGTGTATGGGCTTTTTCCTCACTTAGGATTCTCTCTGAGTCGTCAGATGAATGGGTTGTTCTAAATGACAAGTGTCAATCTATCTCTTGGAGGAGCCAAATAGTTGTGGGGGTGGCTATTTATAGCCTGGGAGCAACCTAACATGATAAGACATAAATTCCCCTCAATATGACCGTTTTCAGGATAAGATCCTTTGGACAACTGACACTAAGCACAGCAACGGTCAGAAATCTGAGCTCTCAAATTCGTTGGGGCACTCAAAGTAGGCACGGTAGGTACAACGCACACTGGTACCATTACGTGCTATACAAACGGTTTTAACCTCTTTTCGCGACGTAGTTCCGAACCGTCACCTTGCATGTGTGGGCGATAGGGGTGGGGTCATCCCACACGACACCGAAACATCGTCTGCGATGGTGCGAGCGCCTGCTGACGATTCGCCTAACGTAAACGTATGCGAAGTCGTAGCCTATCCCACACGCCACACTTTGATGCTACGTTTGTGGTTAAGCACACATCCGAGACGATGGCACAGATATATTCATGTGCAATACTTATTCGGATCGCACACGTGAAACATATGTCAACCGTCTCTTGATCGTCCTACATTACACACGCACGTAGGTTCGTAACCGTTTGTGATATTAACGGCAAGCGCACACAGTTACGGCGTGCAAATGCATGTGTGACAGTGCGCGCATCCCACACGCGCAAAATATGCGACCGTGTGTTTTAAAGCTGATAAGCACACACACTATTATTCAAACAATCATGTGTGACATATGACACCATCGCACACGGTTTAATCGTTCTAGCTATGCGCGCTGTAATTTGTTACCTAATAGCTTATTTTTGTTAATTTATTATTAGAATTGAAAATTTCAAAAATTTAATTATGAAATGTGGATTTCACATCCATCAATACATACCCTAATTACAATGGTTCAACAGCCAAAGCATAAATCAAAAGCTCAGTACATGTTCCATGGTTACATAGTTCGGTAGAAGATTAAATATGATTAACCACAATATATAGTACTAGAGGCGGTAAAGGTGAAGAGAGAATTGTAAATGCTTTTGGCTGTCGATGGTGTTGAAGAAGCGGAATACCCATAATGTGCCCTCCTCCTTGCCAAAGGTACGCACAACTTTTGTCCAACCGCTTGTGATGATCGCTCGTCCATCCTTCACCGCCTTCAGGAAGACTTCTAGACCGTTATCATGGTAGCATGAATTATATACCATAACATTCGTTGCCTCCACATCGGTTAGGTAGTTTGCTAGGTAATCTTGAGTAAATTCCTTCGGAAACCACTAAAAAGAGACAACTTTCAGGTATTCATGTCTAATAGATTAACTTGTTCTGGGCTGGAAAAGAAGGCAACAGATTACTTACCATCCAAAAGTTCACTGATGTCTTGGATAAAGTATAAATAAAGAGTTTGATTTCAATCAGATGTCTCTTCTGCCTAACATTTTTTCTTAGTTTCCTCACTTGATGCTTGTTCATGTTTATCTCATTGCCCCATATGCAAAGGGGGTCGAAGCGTGAATCAGTACCGCTGATATATGTACCTACAAGCAACAAATAAACGTTAGAACATAAGCTGCAATTGCACAAATGATGTAAAATATTATAACAAAATGGGAGGTGACTAATCTCGATGGTAAACAATAGCATCACGCTTCGTAGCCCTACATAAGCACATAGAAAGGCGTGTTAAATACAACAGGGTTAACATCCACCAAAATAGCAAATGTTAACTAAACGACAATATCTCCAGTGATATTTTCATTGCGAGGAGTAGCACGGTAACAAAGGGACAGGTATTGGTGAAATTAAACTAGATGTGTTAACTTCAAAGATCAGACAACCTAACATAGTCATTAAAACTTGTGCCAGTGAAACAGAAATTGACACAGTTAAACATCACGAGCCAGTTCATACTTGGTAAATCCCGAGGGGTAGTTGCTGGGGTACTTCAACTTGGCCAGAGCCTGCACAAAGTCGGTGGCTAGGTGTTCCTGCTGGTCGCGGCGTGGATCAGTACCGCTAACATATGTACCTACAAGCAACAAGTAAATGTTAGAAGCTAAACTGCAACTGAACAAATGATGTGAAATACTATAAGATATTGGGATGTGACTAACCTCGACGGTAAACAAAATCGTCGCGCATTATGAAACTGCATAAGTACAAGGAAAGGCATGTCAACTACAACAGGGTTAGCATGCACCAAAAATATCTAATGGTAATTGAAGGACATCATTTCCAGTGCTATCTTCTTTGCGAAGAGTAGCACGGTACCGAATGGACAGCGTAAATATTGGATATAACTATTCACTACAGCAGGCTTAACAGCAACCTAGCATAGGCATTGTAAGTTTGTAACTGGTATTGGTAAAATTGAACTGGACAATTCATACTTGAACAACACACTGCACATAACTGAAAATGAACAACGGACCTGTTGACTACAGAGTACAGACAACCTAACATGGCAAATTAAACATGTACCATTGAAACTGAAATTGACACGGTTAAACATTGCTATACTGGTATTCGTAAAAATGAACTGGACAATTCATACTTGGTAAGTCCCGGGGGGTAGTTGCTTGGGGATTTCATCAAGACTAGAGCCCGCACCAAGTTGGCGGCGTCGGCGGCAAGGTGTTCCTCCGGGTCGGTACGCATAGCATTCACCGCGTCATCGACCGCCATGACCAGCTCCTCGACCTCCGTGTGATATGTGGTTGGGCTTACGCGGGGATGCTCGGCGATAGGGGTTGGGGATGTGGAGGCGTGAGGGTGGTTCGCATGCTCCATCTGAGCTATCGGGCTTGGGCGGTGATGGAGATGGGAGGTTACCTCACTAGATCAACAAGCGAGACTGGTGCAGAACGTAGATTATGTTGCGGTGGCGGCGTCGGTTTGGGCTATAGTTAGAGCTGGGGGAGAGGGGGGGTGGGGATAGGGGGGAAATGTGATGTGTGTGTATGGGTTGGGAGGAATAACTATTGAAATCGCGCGCCTATTGAAAATTTGACGGCGAAACTCGAACCTTACTGGGGGAACATGCAACGCGGACGAAGCGCATGAAATACCCATGTGCGAGAAAAGAGAAAATTGGTGATCCCGCATCAGAAAAAATTCAAGTCTTCTCTCTCTCTCATGCCATCGGACGCTTTGTAAACGGTTTGTTGTAAGAAAACGTTTGCCATTAAAGATGTATTATAAACACAAAAGGCCTAGAAAATAAACAAAAAGGACTAAATACGATAAACGAGCCTGAAAATTGTGAAATTTGGACATGGTGCATCCTAGTGGGTATGTTGATCATAGAAAATATATCAAGTTGAAAGGACCAAGGAAATATGGGTTCCCCTAGAAAACATGGCGATTTTTGCTCCCCGAACCATGAAACTCCATAGTTGATGGTCTGGTTTATGTAGAGTGTCTATCACAACATTATCCATACCTCAATTTTTTACCGAATCATATTGAGGTCATGCACGAGATAACATGTTCTTCAAGCATGTTTTCCATTTTTCTAGACTTACAAAATAAATAAACGACACGTATCTCGTTGCCTCTTCCCACACATATCCTTTAAAATTGTATTAGTTTCCTATAAAATACATGAAAACTTATTCAACGACACAATTACGAATTTTCGAGTCCTTTTCGAACGCCTTTTCATGTATAGAACGTTCTAACTTGAATTATAAGCACAAAGGACCTAGAAAGTACGCAAAAGGGACCAAATACGATAAATGAGCCTAAAAATTGTGAAATCTGGACATGGTGCATTCTAGTGGGTATGTTGATCATAAAAAATAAATATAGTTGAAAGGACCAAGGAAATATGGGTTCCCCTTCAAAACATGGCGATTTTCGCTCTCCGAGCCTTGAAACTCCATAGGTGATGGTCTGGTATATGAAGAGTGTCTATCATGACATTATCCATACCTCCTCAATTTTTTACCGAATCATATTGAGGACATGCCTGGGCACCACACGAGATAACATGTTCTTCAAGCATGTTTTCCATTTTTCTAGAGTTACAAAATAAATAAACGACACATCTCTGGTTGCCTCTTCCCACACATATATATCCTTTAAAATTGTATTAGTTTCCTATAAAATACATGAAAACTTATTCAACGACACAAATTTGATTTTTGAGTCCTTTTTGAACGCCTTTTCATGTACAGAACATTCTAACTTGAATTATAAGCACAAAGGACCTAGAAAGTACACAAAAGGGACCAAATACGATAAACGAGCCTGAAAAATGTGAAATTTGGACATGGTGCATTCTAGTGGGTATGTTGATCGTATAAAATAAATCTAGTTGAAAGGACCAAGGAAAAATATGGGTTCCCCTTGAAAACATGGCGATTTTCGCTCCCCGAACCATGAAACTCCATAGGTGATGGTCCGGTTTATGAAGAGTGTCTATCATGACATTATCCATACCTCCTCAAATTTTTACCGAATCATATTGAGGTCATGCCCGGGCACCACACGAGATAACATGTTCTTAAGGCATGTTTTCCATTTTTTCTATACTTACAAAACAAATAAACGACACATCTCTGGTTGCCTCTTCCCACACATATCCTCTAAAATTGTATTAGTTTCCTATAAAATACATGAAAACTTATTCAACAACACAATTATGAATTTTCGAGTCCTTTTTGAACGCCTTTTCATGTACAGAACGTTCTAACCTGAGTTATAAGCACAAAGGACCTAGAAAGTACACAAAAGGGACCAAATACGATAAATGAGCCTGAAAATTGTGAAATTTGGACATGCTGCATTCTACTGGGTATGTTGATTGTAGAAAATAAATCAAGTTTAAAGGACCAAGGAAATATGGGTTCCCCTTGAAAACAAGGCGATTTTCGCTCCCCGAACCATGAAACTCCATAGGTGATGGTCCGGTTTATGAAGAGTGTCTATCACGACATTATCCATACCTCCTCAATTTTTTACCGAATCATATTGAGGTCATGCCTGGGCACCACACGAGATGACATGTTTTGAACACCTTTTCATGAATGAAACATTCGAACTTGAATTATAAGCAGTAAATGCCTAGAAAAGTGCACAAAAAAGACTAAGTATGGTAAACGAGCCTGAAAAAATGTGAATTTTGGACACGTTGCATTCTAGTGGGTATGTTGATAGTAGAAAAATAATGATGGAGAAATGACCAAGGAAATATGGGTTTCCCTTGAAACTTTGTGATTTGTTTGGGCAAACAGTTACTTTGCGAATGCCGTATGCGTTCACCTCATTCTGCGGCGTGTTCTGATTGGCCAGAACACCAGCCACACGGATCGCGCATGCGCACCGTACGATGCACCGCGATCGAACGGCAATCCAAACTTCTCCCGTCACACCCGTATAGTGTAGTTGGGATTTTAGTTCGTACATGCACTAAATTAAGGTCCCAACAAAAACTTTAATGGCAGTAATCACACACGGTTCATGTTTACGAACCGTTTCCACACGGACCCTCTACCCCGAGTCCCCGACCCTCTCCCCCTTCTTCCTCATTCGCATTGTTGTATACTTGCCCGTTCTCGACCTCGACCCGACCAAATCTTTGAGCTCGACGACGCTTGTCGCAGCCGGCTGCCACCGACGAACGCAACCGTAGTGTCCATAGTGCAAGCACAAATCAGGCATTAGCAATTCAATCGAGCATTTACATACTCAAATTGGTACAGTGCATAGTTAGCGGAGTAATTTACAAAACATTAGCTCGCTACTAATTTTACATCAATATAATACATATGAACTGCGCGTGCACAAAAGTGCTACTGCCCCTAACGCCGACCCAGCACGCACAGCTACCATCGTCCATTGATATCGTGTCGTTCCTTTGCTCAGGAGTACAGGAGGTCGCCAAGTCGATGGCCTACACCTTGATCGACCGAGGAAGGGTCAGCCTCGATGACGGCGGCCGACGAGACCCTGACCATCGCCAATCCTGCAACAACGGCCGCAAGTCCTCCCCCGGCATCCGGAGCTGTGTCCTCCTCCATCTGGGACATAAGCCTACGCCTCGTGTGGCGGCCACTGACGTAGTTGTCCTTGCAGCGTCACGGTTCTAGCTCCGCCGCCCGCACCATCCGGCACACTCTGCGCCGAGCCCACAATATCGCCCACTGGCAATTGCTAGCTGATTTCAAGACGACCCTGGCTAACTTCTTGGCTTGCTCATGTCATGATTCCTGCCTCCTCTGGCTGTCATCGCGAGAGGTAGCGCCATGCCCATAGATCCTCAAGCCGACCATCGCGCACGCAGCCTCGATTCTGCCGTCACCCAACTCCATCCCGTCGTCGTCCATTGGGGGTTTGATGGTGTGCGTGGCAACTAGCCAGGGGATCATTGACTCGCCGCCGCCAGCCGTCGCTGTGGTTATTTATAGCTAGCTGCTGCCAAGGGGGTTGAGGATTTTATCATTTTATAATTTACCGCTGTGGCTGGCGCGTGCGCTTGCGTGGGAAGCATTTTCACAGTTTTTGAGTTCTTTTCCGTGCACACATAATCACACACGAAACACATATAGCAACTGTCTACAATCGTGTATAGGGTCATAAATAAATATCACCACTCTTCGCTCTCCACCGTCTCTTTCGCCTCTCGCACCGCCCAAATCTGTCCTTCTTCTCCCCACTGTCCTCGCCTCCACAAAATCCTCAACATTAGACATGTCATCCGTGCGGAGGACACCACTGCGGAGGAGCGCGCGGTTGAGGCAGGTACGCGCTGCTGAGGGTTCGGAGGCCTTGGTGGCGGTACGCACTGCCGAGGGTCCGGAGGCCTTGGCGGCGCTACGCGCGGCTGAGGGTCTGGAGGCCTTGGCGGCGGTATGCGCTGCTGAGGGTCTGGAGGCCTTGGCGGCAATAGTGGAAGAGATGAAGGTTACATCAGATTGGTTGCGGGCAAGCGCGGTTCTGTACGCGGAACACGCGGCTGTGGCCTTCAAAAGGGCATCATGTGCCGACCAGTTCGCCGTTGCCTTGCCGGCTCGCGTGGATTTGGCGTCGATAAGGGCAGCAACCTCCTTACTACAGTCTCCTACCACTCTAGCACAGCGTGCAACTATTGACTATGTTGTTTACGACCGCTTTGAATATCTCCGTTGTAAGTGGGCCGTACGCAGGCATTTGGCCATGGACGGGATTTTCCATGAGACCGGAGCTACCGTGATGGGGTTGTTGGAAATATGCCCTAGAGGAAATAATCAATTAGTTATTATCATATTTCCCCATTCATGATAATAGTTTATTATTCATGCTAGAATTGTATTGACCGGAAACTAAATACATGTGTGGATAATAGACAAATACTATGTCCCTAGTATGCCTCTACTAGATTAGCTCGTTGATCAAAAGATGGTCAAGGTTTCCTGACCATGGACATGAGTTGTCATTTGATAACGGGATCACATCATTAGGAGAATGATGTGATGGACATGACCCAACCGTTAGCATAGCAAATGATCGTTCGGTTTATTGCTATTGCTTTCACTATGTCAAATACACGTTCCTCTGACCATGAGATCATGCAACTCCCGGATACCGTAGGAATACTTTGGGTGTATCAAACGTCACAACGTTACTGGGTGATTATAAAGGTGCACTATAGGTATCTCCGAAAGTGTTTGTTGAGTTGGCATGGATCGAGATTGGGATTTGTCACTCCGACTATCGGAGAGGTATCTCTGGGCCCTCTCGGTAATACAGCATCACAGAAGCCTTGCAAGCACCGTGACTAAAGAGTTAGTTGCAAGATGATGTATTACGGGATGAGTAAAGAGACTTGCCGGTAACGATATTGAACTAGGTATTGGATACCGACGATCGAATCTCGGGCAAGTAACATACCGCCAGACAAAGGGAACAACGTATGTTGACATATGAGGTTCACCGATAAAGATCTTCGTGGAATATGTAGGAACCAATATGAGCATCCAGGTTCCGCTGTTGGTTATTGACCGGAGAGTCTTCTCGGTCATGTCTACATCATTCCCGAACCCGTAGGGTCCGCACACTTAAGGTTCGATGACGATTTAGTATTATATGAGTTATGTGATTGGTGGCCGAAGTTTGTTCGGAGTCCCGGATGAGATCACGGACATGACGAGGAGTCTCGAAATTGTCGAGAGGTAAAGATTCATATATTGGAAGGCTATATTCGGACGTCGGAAAGGTTCCGAGTGCTTCGGGTATTTTTCGGAGTACCGGGGAGTTACGGGAATTCACCGGGAGAAGTAATGGGCCTTATTGGGCCATACGGGAAAAGGAGAGGCAAGCCACATGAGGAGGCGCGCGCCCCCCCCTTGCCGAAACCATATTGGACTAGGGGAGGGGGCGCAGCCCCCTCTTTCCTTTCCCTCTCCCTTCCCCCTTTCCTACTCCGTATGGGAGGTGGAATCCTACTAGGACTAAGGAGTCCTAGTAGGACTCCCCACACTTGGCGCACCCCTAGGGGGCCAGCCTCCTCCCTCCCTCCTTTATATACGGAGGAGGGGCACCCCTTGGAGACACACAATTGTCCCATAGCCGTGTGCGGTGCCCCGATCTCCGTTTTCCACCTCGATCATATTTTCGGAGAGCTTAGGCGAAGCCCTGCCGGAATCACTTCACCGTCACCATCGCCACGCCGTCATGCTGACGGAACTCATCTACTACCTCGACGTCTTGCTGGATCAAGAAGGCGAGGAACGTCACCGAGCTGCACGTGTGTATAACTCGGAGGTGCCGTACGTTCGGTACTCGATCGGTGGAGCTCGAAGGATTGTTCGACTACATCAACCGCGTTGTGAGACGCTTCGGCTAACGGTCTACAAGGGTACGTAGACACACTCTCCCCTCTCGTAGCGATGCGTCTCCATGGATAGATCTTGCGTGAGCGTAGGAATTTTTTTGAAATTCATGCTCCGTTCCCCAACAGTGGCATCCGAGCCAGGTCTATGCGTAGATGTGATTTGCTCGAGTAGAACACAAGTGAGTTGTGGGCGTGGGTGTATACATATTGCTTGCCGTTACTAGTTGTTACTTGATTCGGCGGTATTGTGAGATGAAGCGGCCCGGACCGACATTACGCGTACGCTTACGCGAGACAGGTTTCACCGCTACGTGCACTCGTTGCATAAAGGTGACTGGCGGTTGTCTGTCTCTCTCACTTTAGTTGAATCGGTTTCAATGAAGAGGGTTCTTTTAGAAGATCAAAAAGCAATCACTACACCACGTTGTGGTTTTGCGTAGGTAAGAACGGTTCTTGCAAACCCGTAGCAGTCACGTAAAACTTGCAACAATAAAGTAGAGGACATCTAACTTGTTTTTGCTGGGTATGCTGGTGATGTGATATGGCCAAGACATGATGTGATATAAGTTGTTGTATGAGATGATCATGTTTTGTAAGTTATCAGGCAACCGGCAGGAGCCTTATGGTTGTCTCTTTATTGTATGCAATGCCAACGCCATGTAATTGCTTTACTTTACCGCTATAAGTTAGCAGTAGTAGTAGCAGCAATAGCCGGCGAGACGACCACGACGCTACGATGGAGATCAAGGTGTCACGATGCTACGATGGAGATCAAGGTGTCAACCCGGTGACGATGGAGATCATGACGGTGCTTTGCTGATGGAGATCAAAAGAACAAGACGATGATGGCCATATCATGTCACATATATTGAATTGCATGTGATGTTAATCCTTTTATGCATCTTATTTTGCTTAGGACGACGGTAGCATTATAAGATGACCCCTTCACTAAATTTCAAGATAAGTGTTCTCCCCTAGTATGCACCGTTGTGAAGGTTCGACGCTTCTAAGCACCACGTGATGATCGGGTGTGATGGATTCTTTCGTTCGCATACAACGGGTGTAAGCCAGTTTTACACACGCAGAATACTTGGGTTAAACTTGACGAGCCTAGCATGTACAGACATGGCCTCGGAACACAAGAGACCGAAAGGTCGAACATGAGTCATATAGTAGATATGATCAACATGAAAGATGTTCACCATTGATAACTAATCCACCTCACGTGATGATCAGACGTGGTTTAGTTGATGTGGATCATGTTACACTTAGACAACTTGAGGGATGTTAATTTAAGTGGGAGTTCTTAAGTAATTTGATTAATTGAACTTCAATTGTCATGAACATAGTCTTACTTGTCTTAGCAAATTTATGTTGTAGATCAATAGACCGCGCTGTAGTTCCCCTGTTTTTATTATGTTCCTAGAGAAAACGAAGTTGAAAGTTGATGGAAGCAACTATGCGGACTAGGTCCGTGATCTGAGGATTGTCCTCACTGCTGCACAGAAGGCTTATGTCCTTAATGCACCGCTCAGTGAAATACCCCTACGGCTTCGTCTGAGGACGTTATGAACGTCTGGCAGACAAGAAAAGATGACTACTCGATAGTTCAGTGCGCCATACTTTACGGCTTAGAACCGGAGCTCCAAATATGTTTTGAGCAACACAAAGCATATGAGATGTTCCAAGAGCTAAAAATTTGTTTTTCAAGCTCACACCCGGGTCGAGAGGTATGACACCTTCGACAAGTTCTATAGCTACAAGATGGAGGAGAACAGCTCCGTTAGTGAGCATGTACTCAGAATGTCTGAGTACTTCAAACACTTGAATCAAGTGGGAGTTAGTCTTCCGAATAAAGTGGTGATTGATAGAGTTCTCTAGTCACTATCACTAAGCTACTGGATCTTCGTGATGAACTATAAACATGCAAGGGATAGAAGATCCTTAAGCTATTCGCGATGCTACAAGCTGCGGATGTAGAAATCAAAAAGGGAGCATCAAGTGTTGATGGTTAATAAGACCACTAGTTTCAAGAAGGGCAAGGGAAAGAAAAGGGAACTTCAAGAAGAACAGTAAAACAATTGCCGCTCACGCGAACAAACCCAAGGCTGAACCAAACCCGAGACTTAGTGCTCCCATTTCAAAGGGAAATGTCACAGGGAGCGGAACTTCCCCAAAGTAACTGGCATATAATAAAACTGGCAATGTCAACAAAGATATTTGATATACATGTTATTGATATGTACCTTACTAGTACTCGTAGGAGCACCTGGGTATTTGATACTTGTTCAGTTGCTTACAACTTGAAACATGGAGCTTCGGAATGAACGAGGGCTAGCTAAGAAAGAGGTGACGATGTGCATTGGAAGTGTCTCCAAGGTTGATGTGATCACCATCGCCACGCTCTCTCTACCTTCAGGATTAGTGATGAACCTAAATAATTGCTATTTGATGCTTGCGTTAAGCATGAACATTATATCTGATAGTGTTTATTGCAAGACGGTTATTCAATTTCAGAGAATAATTGTTATTCTATTTGGATAATATCATTGATGATCATGCACTTAAAATGAAAGGTTTATTGAATCTTGATCGTAGTAATACATATGTTCATAACACGAATGCCAAAAGATAATGATAGTACCACATATTTGTGGCACTGCCGCTTAGGTCATATCAGTGTTAAACACATGAAGAAACTCCATGCAGATGGGTTTTTGGAATCTCTTGATTATGAATCATTTGAGACATGTGAACCGTGCCTTATTGGCAAGATGACTAAAACTCCGTTCTTCGGAACAATGGAGCGAGCAACCAACTTATTGGAAATAATACATACCGATGTATGCGGTCCGATGAGTGTTGAGGCGCGCGGTGGATATCGTTATGTTCTCACGTTCACAGATGATTTGAGTAGATATGGCTATGTCTACTTGATGAAGCATAAATCTGAAACATTTGAAAAGTTCAAAGAATTTCAGAGTGAAGTAGAGAACCATCATAACAAGAAAATAAAGTTCTTATGATCTGATCGTGGAGGAGAATATTTGAGTTACGAGTTTGGCAATCACTTAAGACAATGTGGAATTGTTTCACAGCTCACGCCACCTGGAACACCACAGCGTAATGGTGTGTCCGAACATCGTAATCGTACTCTATTAGATATGGTGCGTTCTATGATGTCTCTTACCGATTTGCCACTATCATTTTGGGGTTATGCATTAATGACAGCTGCATTTTCTTTAATTAGGGCACCGTCTAAATCCGTTGAGACGACACCGTATGAACTGTGGTTTAGCAAGAAACCTAAGCTGTCGTTTCTGAAAGTTTGGGGATGCAATGCTTATGTCAAAAGGCTTCAGCCAGATAAGCTCGAACCCAAAGCGGATAAGTGCGTCTTCATAGGATACCCAAAGGAGACCGTTGGGTACACCTTCTACCACAGATCCGAAGGCAAAGTATTCGTTGCTAAGAATGGATCCTTTCTAGAGAAGGAGTTTTTCTCGAAAGAAGTGAGTGGGAGGAAAGTAGAACTTGATGAGGTAATTGTACCTCCTCTGGATAGTAGTACGCCACAGAAAGAAATTTCTGTGACACCGACACAGACCAGAGAGGAAGTAGATGATGATGATCATGAAGCTTCGGATCATGTTACTACAGAACCTCGTAGGTCAACCAGGACACACTCCTCACCAGATTGGTACGGCAATCCTGTCTTGGAGGTCATGTTGTTAGACAACGGTGAACCTACGAACTATGAAGAAACGATGGCGAGCCTGGATTCCGACAAATGGCTTGAGGCCATGAAATCCGAGATTAGATCCATGTATGAGAACAAAGTGTGGACTTTGGTAGACTTGCCCGATGAACGGCGAGCTATTAAAAATAAATTGATCTTTAAGAAGAAGACGGACACTGATGGTAATGTCACCGTCTATAAAGCACGACTTGTTGCTAAAGGTTATCGACAAGTTCAAGGAGTTGACTACGATGAGACTTTCTCACCCGTAGCGATGCTAAAGTCTGTCAGAATTATGTTAGCAATTGCCGCATTTTATGATTATGAAATCTGGCAAATGGACGTCAAAACGGCATTCCTTAATGGATTCCTTAAGGAAGAATTGTATATGATGCAACCAGAAGGTTTTGTCGATCCTAAAGGTGCTAACAAAGTACGCAAGCTCCAGCGATCCATCTATGGACTGGTGCAAGCATCTCGGAGCTGGAATACTCGCTTTGATGAAGTGATCAAACCATTTGGGTTTATGCAAGTTTATGGAGAAACTTGTATTTACAACAAAGTGAGTGGGAGCTCTATAACATTTCTAATAAGTATATGTGATTGGAAATGATGTAGAATTTCAGGAAAGCATAAAGAATTAATTGAAAGGAGTTTTCAATAAAAACCTGTTTTTGAGTTATCCACGGTTTGGGCACCGAGATCTATAGAGATAGATCAAGACACCTGATAAAAGATTTTCACACACCTTGATGAGATTTTGAAGAAGTTCAAAATGGATCAAGTCAAAAGAAATAAGTTCTTGGCTGGTGTGAAGTGGAGTAAGACTTGAAGATCTAGGTAAAGGTTGTTTAGATGTTAGGCATCAAAATCTATAGAGATAGATTGAGACGCCTCATATGACTTTCACAAAACATATACCTTGACAAGATTTTGAAGAAGTTCAAAATGGATCAGTCAAAGAAGGAGTTCTTGACTGTGGTGAAAGGTGTGAAGTTGAGTAAGACTCAAATCTCGACCACGGCAAAATAAATAGAATGGATGAAGGTTATCCCCTATGCCTCGGCCGTAGGTTCTATAAAGTATGCCAAGCTGTGTGCCTTGCCATGTGTCTGGCAAAATAGGTACCAAAGTGATCCAGGAGTAGATCACTGGACAGCGGTCAAATTATCCTTAAGATGACTAAGGAAGAATTTCTCAGGAATAGAGATGATAAAGAGTTCGTTGTAAGGGGTTATGTCGATGCAAGCTTTAAACACTGATCCGAAAGACTATGAGTCTCAGACCGGATAAGTATAGTGGGGAAATATTTTGGAGTAGCTCCAAACAGAGGTGGTAGCAGCATCTACATATAACATAGAGATTTGCCAAGAACACACGGATCTGAATATTACAGACCCGTTGACTAAAACCTCTCTCAGAAGCAAAACATGATCAGCTTTAGAACTGATTAAGTGTTAATTACATGGAGATGTAATCTAGATTATTGACTCTAGTGCAAGTGGGAGACTGTTGGAAATATGCCCTAGAGGCAATAATAAATTAGTTATTATCATATTTCCCCATTCATGATAATAGTTTATTATTCATGCTAGAATTGTATTGACCAGAAACTAAATACATGTGTGGATAATAGACAAATACTATGTCCCTAGTATGCCTCTACTAGACTAGCTCGTTGATCAAAAGATGGTCAAGGTTTCCTGACCATGGACATGAGTTGTCATTTGATAACGGGATCACATCATTAGGAGAATGATGTGATGGACATGACCCAACCGTTAGCATAGCAAATGATCGTTCAGTTTATTGCTATTGCTTTCACTATGTCAAATACATGTTCCTCTAACCATGAGATCATGCAACTCCCGGATACCGTAGGAATACTTTGGGTGTATCAAACGTCACAACGTTACTGGGTGATTATAAAGGTGCACTACATGTATCTCCGAAAGTGTTTGTTGAGTTGGCATGGATCGAGATTGGGATTTGTCACTCCGACTATCGGAGAGGTATCTCTGGGCCCTCTCGGTAATACAGCATCACAGAAGCCTTGCAAGCACCGTGACTAAAGAGTTAGTTGCAAGATGATGTATTACAGAACGAGTAAAGAGACTTGCCGGTAACGAGATTGAACTAGGTATTGGATACCGACGATCGAATCTCGGGCAAGTAACATACCGCCAGACAAAGGGAACAACATATGTTGACATATGAGGTTCACCGATAAAGATGTTCGTGGAATATGTAGGAACCAATATGAGCATCCAGGTTCCGCTGTAGGTTATTGACCGGAGAGTCGTCTCGGTCATGTCTACATCATTCCCGAACCCGTAGGGTCCGCACACTTAAGGTTCGATGACGATTTAGTATTATATGAGTTATGTGATTGGTGGCCGAAGTTTGTTCGGAGTCCCGGATGAGATCACGGACATGACGAGGAGTCTCGAAATGGTCGAGAGGTAAAGATTCATATATTGGAAGGCTATATTCGGACGTCGGAAAGGTTCCGAGTGATTCGGGTATTTTTCGGAGTACCGGGGAGTTACGGGAATTCACCGGGAGAAGTAATGGGCCTTATTGGGCCATACGGGAAAAGGAGAGGCAGCCCACGTGAGGAGGCGCGCGCCCCCCCTTGCCGAAACCGTATTGGACTAGGGGAGGGGGCGCAGCCCCCTCTTTCCTTTCCCTCTCCCTTCCCCCTTTCCTACTCCGTATGGGAGGTGGAATCCTACTAGGACTAAGGAGTCCTAGTAGGACTCCCCACACTTGGCGCACCCCTAGGGGGCCGGCCTCCTCCCTCCCTCCTTTATATACGGAGGAGGGGCACCCCTTGGAGACACACAATTGTCCCATAGCCCTGTGCGGTGCCCCGATCTCCGTTTTCCACCTCGATCATATTTTCGGAGAGCTTAGGCGAAGCCCTGCCGGAATCACTTCACCGTCACCGTCGCCATGCCGTCGTGCTGAAGGAACTCATCTACTACCTCGACGTCTTGCTGGATCAAGAAGGCGAGGAACGTCACCGAGCTGCACGTGTGTAGAACTCGGAGGTGCCGTACGTTCGGTGGAGCTCGAAGGATTGTTCGACTACATCAACCGCGTTGTGAGACGCTTCCGCTAACGGTCTACGAGGGTACATAGACACACTCTCCCCTCTCGTAGCGATGCATCTCCATGGATAGATCTTGCGTGAGCTTAGGAAATTTTTTGAAATTCATGCTCCGTTCCCCAACAGGGGTATGAGCAGAGGAAAGTCCGGGCCTATGAAGCATTCAAGAATATGGTCATCGCTGACCCGAAAGCGGATCCTACTTCCATAGAGAGGATGTTGCATGAGTGCAGAAGCTATTTCTACATTGGCGAACCAACAGGCCAGCCCCGCAACAACGACGACGAGTAGCTGTTTCAATTTTGCTGTGTTCTGAACCTTGCTGATATGTAATGTTGCTATTATGTTCTTTAGTCGATTATGTAGGAGGGCGAAAGATAATTTGTGCTATCACTTTCTGAATCAGATGCTTATTTCCATGAATCGTCTGTGTTATTTTATGTCTTTCCACACAATTTAGATTACTGACCTGTTTGCTGGGCATCACACACGTCTTGTTATGCCCAATTGTTTGTGTTATTTTGGCTCGCACATTTCATCCGAGCGCATGGTATGCCGTCTGTCACACACATCTTGATCTGTGCAACCGTTTGTGTAGGTAACATAGATGTTGTGCAGACAGAGCAAATCACAGTACACACGGACAAAACTACGAAACCCGTCGGTGATGATTTCATCAATGGCTGACAAATTGTATACCAGCAACCGTTTTCCCACAACACACACACAGGTTATTAACACCAATCGTTTGTGTTATTTCTTGTGTTCGCACATTGTCGGGGATATTACCCACAGTTTGACCCGGCCAGGAGAATGACCCGGCCCATCATTTGGCGGCTCATACGGGCGTCGTGTTTTATCGGGTCAACCTGGACGGCAAGGCCCAAGGCCCGGCGTGCACCCCGGCGGAAGGCGGCTCATAGATAGGCCAGGAGGGCTGGCTCACAGAGAAGGCCCAAGAAGAGGAAAAATTCCCTAACACGAGAAACAAGACTCAGATTAGGACTCAAGAAAGACTAGTCCTAGTCCTACTCCCGGTAGGACTCTACATGTAAACCTACCCCTTCAACTTATATAAGGAGGGGTAAGGCACCCCAAGAGGGACAAGTTCAAGTCATTAGGGATAGACAGATTAGAAGCTCTCGAGACTAGAGGTAGCAAAACAACACCCTTGTAATCGAGATCATCCTCATCATCAATACACAGAAAGCAGGACGTAGGCTTTTACCTCCATCGGAGGGGCCGAACCTGGGTAAACTCGCGTCTCTCGATTCCGACCAACCCCTCTCAAGCCGCCACCTAGTTGCGATGGCCTCACACCTAAGTTCTCTCACGAGGACATCTTGCCATGAAAAAACCACGACAGTTGGCGCCCACCGTGGGGCCAACACACGATGGAGTTGTGTTCTTGGAAGGACCTCTCCCAAGGATCGAGAAGCTCGCAATCGGCCAGATCAATAAGAACCGGCACGAAAGTATCCACATCATATTGGACGAACAACATGAGGAAAATATTGTGGTGAAAAAGTCAAAATGCGTTTACAAAATTAGATCTAGGGTTGCAGTCTGTCCGCCGCAACAGTCTTCGGTGTTCCGTCCAATGTGATAGGAGATCAACTTCCACTGTTGCGTTGCCGCAAGTCACAAGTCCGACGGGAGTTCAGAAGATTTTCTTATTTTTGTGGTGCACTACGGGATGTATCCAATCACAAGTTCCGTCGAGAACAAATCTCTACTAGGACCGATTAAATTAGTTTGACTTTTCTCAGTGCATCGGTCTAAGCCGCCGCTGCTCCATGTACTCAGAGTTCCAGGCTTCAGGTATCGATGGATGACACGCCGTACACAGCCGGACGCTATCAACCTAGTCCTTTTTTTAGTCGAGGTCGAAAAGAATTGGCGATTGGGGCAGCCGTGTCCGATGGAAACTGTTGTCGCTGCTATCGTAAAATCAAACCCGACGCAAGGGTAAAAGCTACAGCCATGCAGAATCACTAGGTCACAGCCAGAAGAAAAAGAGAGGAGCATAGAAGCATGATCTCATAAAGTCACCAGATGGCACATGATGACAGTCGGGAGCTCTGCCAAGACCGCATGTGCTTGCCGATAAATCCATGGCTCCAACCTCAAAACGTGTAAAGCAAATCTAGAAGGAAAAAGTTGCAGTCCAAAGATTTCAAGCGGCCGAACCTTGCTCTTGCCATATACCAACTAAATCTGTCTAGTACTTTGACTGGTATGGGACCCGTCGCTGCCGACTGCACACACATGAGATTCAATCAAACCCTTCACAACATTGATGCTAAAAGATGTAGAGTTGATAATGATAGTACCACTTTCTTGTGGCATTGCCGCTTAGGTCATATCGGTGTAAAACGCATGAAGAAGTTCCATGCTGATAGACTCTTGGAGTCACTTGATTTTGAATCACTTGACACTTGTGAACCATGCCTCATGGGCAAGATGACTAAGACCCCGTTCTCTGGAACAATGGAACGGGCAAGTGACTTGTTGGATATCATACATACTGATGTGTGCGGTCCGATGAGCATTGAGGCGCGCGGTGGATATCGTTACTTTCTCACCTTCACCGATGACTTAAGTAGATATGGGTATATTTACTTAATGAAACACAAGTCTGAAACGTTTGAAAAGTTCAAGCAATTTCAGAGTGAAGTTGAGAATCATCGTAACAAGAAGATTAAATTCCTATGATCTGATCGAGGAGGAGAATATCCGAGTTATGAGTTTGGCAATCACTTAAGACAATGTGGAATTGTTTCACAGTTGACGCCACCTGGAACACCACAGCGTAATGGTGTGTCCGAACATCGTAATCGAACCTTATTGGATATGGTGCGTTCCATGATGTCTCTTGCCGATTTGCCACTATCATTTTGGGGTTATGCATTAGAGACAGTTGCATTCACTTTAAATAGGGCACCATCTAAATCCGTTGATATGACGCCATATGAACTGTGGTTTGGCAAGAAACCAAAGTTGTCGTTTCTTAAAGTTTGGGGATGCGATGCTTATGTCAAAAGGCTTCAGCCAGAAAAGCTCGAACCCAAAGCGGACAAATGCGTATTCATAGGATACCCAAAAGAGACGGTTGGGTACACCTTCTATCTCAGATCCAAAGGCAAAATGTTTGTCGCTAAGAACGGATCATTTCTCGAGAAAGAGTTTCTCTCGAAAGAATTGAGTGGGAGGAAGATAGAGCTTGATGAGGTTGTTGAACCTTTGCTTCAACCAGAGAGCAGCGCAGCACAAAAAGATGTTTCTATGGAGCCTACATCAGTTGAAGAAGAAGCTAATGATGGTGATCATGAAGCTTCGGATCAAGTTACTATCGAACCTCGTAGGTCGACAAGGACACGTACTGCTCTTGAATGGTACGGTTAGCTACGAGCTATGGAGAAGCAATGGTGGGTCCGGATTCCAACAAATGGTTAGAGGCCATGAAATCCGAGATAGGATCCATGTATGAAAACAAAGTGTGGACTTTGGAAGTATTACCTGAAGGGCAAAAGGCCATTCAGAATAAAGGGATCTTTAAGAAGAAGACGGAGAGGTATCTCAGGGCCCACTCAGTAATACAACATCATAATGAGCTTGCAAGCAAAGTGACTAAAGAGTTAGCCACGGGATCTTGTATTACAGAACGAGTAAAGAGACTTGCCGGTAACGATATTGAACTAGGTATGGAGATACCGACGATCGAATCTTGGGCAAGTAACATACCGATGAACAAAGGGAACGGAGTACGGGATTAACTGAATCCTTGACATCATGGTTTGACCGACAAAGGTCTTCGTAGAATGTGTGGGAACCAATATGGGCATCTAGGTCCCACTATTGGTTATTGACCGTAGAGGTGTCTCGGTCATGTCTGCATAGTTCTCTAACCCGTAGGGTCTGCACACTTAACGTTCGGTGACGATTAGGTATTGTTGAGTTATATATGTTGGTGACCGAAAGTTGTTCGGAGTCCTGGATGACATCTCGGACATCACGAGAAGTTTCGGAATGGTCCGGAGGTAAAGAGTGATATATGGGAAGTACCGTGTTGGTCACCGGAAAGAATTCGGGCGTCACCGGCAGTGTACCGGGGGTGCCGAAAGGTTCCGATGGTCCACCGGAAGGGGCCCACATGCCCCGAAGAGCTCCATGGGCTGGGAGAGGGTGTGCACCATCCTCTGGTGGGCTGGCCGCCCCTCCCACATAGGCCCATGCGGCTGGAGGTTGGGGGCCAAGCCCATAGGGGGCCGCCACCCCCTGCCTTGGGTGGCAAGGCACCCCTTTGGCCGCCGCACCAAACCCTAGGGGAAACCCTAGGGCGACCGGTCCCTCCTCTTCCCCTATATATATGTGAGGGGAGGGAGGGCTGCAACACCCTAAGTCACGGCGCAGCCTCTCCCTCCCTCATAGATCATTTTCTCCTCTAGATTGATTCTAGTAGTGCTTGGCGAAGCCCTGCCGGATCAGCTCCACCACCACTGCCACCACGCCGTCGTGCTGCCGGAGAACTCATCTACCTCCCTGCCCTCGCTTGCTGGATCAAGGAGGCGGAGAACGTCATCGATCTGTACGTGTGATGAACGCGGAGGTGCCATTCGTTCGGTGCTAGATCGGGACGGATCGTGATTGGATCGCGAAGACGTTCGACTACATCAACCGCGTTTCTTAACGCTTTCGCTTAGCAATCTACAAGGGTATGTAGATGCAATCTCTCCTCTCGTATATGGTTATCTCCTAGATTGATCTTGGTGAAGCATAGGAAATTTTTTGTTTCCCATGCAACGTTCCCCAACAGTGGCATCATGAGCTAGGTCTATGCGTAGACTACATCACGAGTAGAACACAAAGGAGTTTATGGGCGTTGATATTCAGATTCTTCCTTCCTTAGTCTTATTTTGATTCAGCGGTATTGTGGGATGAAGCAGCCCAGACCAACTTTACATGTCCACGTACTTGAGACCGGTTCCATCGACTGACATGTAACTTTGTTGCATAAGATGGCTGGCGGGTGTCTGTCTCTCCCACCTTAGTTCAATCGGATTCGACAAAGGCGGTCCTTGTAGAAGGTTAAATAGCAACTTGTATATCACCGTTGTGGTTTTGCGTAGGTAAGAATCGTTCTTGCTAGATACCCATAGCAGCCACGTAAAACATGCAAGAACAAAATAGAGAATGTCTGTCGGTGCACTAGGACAGGGGTATCCTGTGCCCCTGACTTATGCATAGGCAGTAGTAGCAAAACCCGTCGATACAAGCTATGACACCACCAAGCAAGCACTCAAGACCCAGGCTCCGGCAGCAGCAACGCTGGCAAGACCAACACAACAGCCCAGGAGGGGCCCAGGGGGCGCCAGCCGCGTCCCCGGTACCTGCCGGGGACCAAGGATCACGCATCTCCAAGAAGACCCGGCAAGCCATCCCCCAGTGGGCACGAGCTGACCAGCTGCCGCTCCACCGCATCACGACGCCAGTCACTTGTCGATGCGGTGTCGAGCCCTCAGGCGGCTAAGTGGCTCTCGCTAAGCACATGGCAACGCACCGGAAGACAGATTATACCCAGTTGACACTTGTCCAGTGGCATGTCAAGACCCTAAGCAATAGCCAGCTAAGCGGTGGTAGGAGCTTGCCGGGGGTGCACCCCCATGCGCCGCCTAGCCCAGCAATCATTGTATTTTGTCCTAAATACCAGAGTTAGGTATGAAAGCTCTGTTAGCTATCTAATTGCTAGACAAAGACTGTTTTTCCATTGTGGTTGCCCCTTACCCTATAAAAGGAGGCCCAAGGCAACCTAGCTCAGGATTCGGACCTTTGGACACTTGTACTCACGTAGTGGTTCTCCCCGATGGCAACCCTTGCCGGGATTGAGCGTTGCGTGTTCTTTGTGTTCCCTTGATCAATCCACCTAAAGCATGAGTAGGGTTTTATGTTTCCCAGCGTCCCGAACCTGGGTAAAAATGCCAACGTCCCGATCGTCGCGCTGCCTCATGGTCTCCGCTCGTTGCGCAATGTGACCCCCCTTGCCGAACCACAAAGCGGCCTCTGGTCCCATAGGTGATCGTGTGCATCCATGCTCCGACATCTTTGGCGTGCCAGGTAGGGGGTGCGTCATTTGCACGAACCCGAGTTCGTGAACAGCGAGTCGATCTTCATCATCGTCTTCTTCATCCATGGCTCCCAAGAAGAAGCCCGGCACGGCCGCGCATCCCTCCACTTCAAAGGATCCCTCGCATGCAGCCACGGGCGCCGTGGGCACTGCGGCGGCTGTGAGTGAGGCGGGAGTCGTGGGCGACGCGGCTGGAGCAGGCGGTGCCACCGTCGTCTCCCCCATGGTCGAGGTTGGAGCGGGGAACGCCGGAGAGGAGCGATAGCAGCAACATCCTGACGAGCACGCCCTGGTGCCGTGGGCAGAGGGAACGACCAATCACCACCTCCCTGTCGCGCGGATGGCCATGGCCATCACGGCGGCGCACAATCCGGAGCGAGCCACGATCCCCCGTCTGCGCCCATCACCAGCGCAGCTACTGTTCGCACGCCTCGTCCAGAACAAGATGGAGTGCCGAGCGGAGTCGCAATCCCGCTGGCTCGGCCTCCCCCCACAACAGACTGCCCCGGCGAGCAGCGCACGGTGACAGGGACGCGGCAACGCCCCTCTTGGTTCCAACAGCAGCCGGGCAACATCGCGGTCCGCCTCTTTCGCCATGCCGGACACGGCATCCGAAGTGATGGCGCGAGCCCAGTTGCTGCTAAACTTCCCGCCGACGGCCGATAAAATGGATGAGTGGAGAGCTACTATCCAAAGCTTGATATTCTTCATCGAAGCCAACAAATCTCAGCATGCAGAGCCATCGCGACGCACGCGTACGGCTACGGTGGCCCTGGTCGGCGATCGTGTCGAGGGGGCCACACCAACGGTGCAGTCCCCTCCGCAACAGCAAACCCAGGAGCAGCTGTGGCGAGCTTCACATGCCGACGAGTTCGACGAAGCATCTATGGCCTCGGCCGGCCCACGCGATCACCGGGACCAGCGGCGTGTCCTGGAGGATCGACGGAAAGAAGACGCGCGCATCACCATCGAGTGGCGTCGAGAAGCACACCGTCAGTCTGACAGGCGCAATGGCCCAGGTGCTGGCGACCCCGTGCCCAGTTCTGGTGGGTACCTGCCTTCCGAGGTTGGGTGCCCTGCCTTCACTCGCGAGCTGTGGCAGGTCCGCTGGCCATCGGCCCGAGCTTTCAAACCAGAGCTGACGGAGAAGTATGATGGAAAGCTAAACCCGGCAGAGTTCCTGGGCATGTACACGATAGCCGTTCAAGCTGCCGGAGGAAGAGATGAGAAGGTGCTCGCCAACTACTTCCCTTTGGCACTCAAGCCAAACGTGAGGTCATGGCTGATGCACCAGCCGGAGAACTCCATTTTATCGTGGGCTGACTTGTGCAATGAGTTCGTTGGTGCCTTCACAAGCGGCCACCAGGAGCCAGGGCAACCCAACGACCTGCAAGTCCTTCCGCAAAAAGAAGGAGAGACTCTGTGGAAGTACATTCAGAGATTCAATCGAGTGCACCACAACATCCCAGAGATACACCACGCTGTCGTGATTGCCGCGTTCCATTCGAACGTGCGCAACAGGAGGATGCGTGCCAAGATGAATGTCAGACTCCCCAAGACCGTCAACGAGCTATACACGTTGGCAGACAAGTGTGCTCGAGCTAAGGAAGCAAGGCATTTACCCGGAGAGGAGGCCGGCGTCAAAGTCGATTCAAACGACGACGACGATGCCCCTAGCCCGAAGGGGAAGAGCCGAAAGCACAACAAGAAGCGTAAGGGAAAAACAGTGTTGGCCGTTGAGGGCTCCAGTGAACTCAGTACCGGCAAGAAGACCAAAGCAGAGGCCCCCGGCAATGGAGCTGCCGCCGCTGAGAAAACTGGGAAGTCTGACGGGCCGTACTGCAAAATCCACCGCACTAAAGGCCATGATCTCCAAGAGTGCCGCCAAGTCGAGCAACTTGTCGAGAAGTAGAAGGCTGAGTACGAGAAGCGTGACAAAGAGAAGAACCAAGACGGTACTGCCGGGAAGGGCCGTGGTTGCAGAGGAGGTCGCCGCAGCAAAGTCCCACATCAGAAGGAAAAGCCAGCCAGAGGCCGCGAGAAGAAAGAAGCAGAGGACATGAGTGAGGATGAGGATGACGAGGAAGATTCCAGTGATCGAGAATTCCAGAGGGAAACTGAAGCCATGTGAGTTGACGGGGGTGCGTCATTGCATTCCTCTCACCGCCAGCTTAAACAGTGGGCGCGTGAGGTCAACGCCGTGGAGCCAACTGCAGAGTCCAAAAGGCCACTCAAATGGTCCCGCACGCCTATCATCTTTGATGAGGAGGACCATCCTGACCGCACCTCTACGGTCGGATGTTTGCCGTTGTTGGTCTCCCCGACAATCCGCAACCTCAAGGTCACCAAGATGCTAGTTGACGGCGGGGCAGGATTGAACTTAATCTCCCCGAAAGTGGTTGAAAGGCTGCATATCCCTGACGGAGAGCTCAGAGCCACGGGTACATTCCAAGGAGTTAATGCCGGCAAAAGCCGACCTAAGCGAAAGATCACCTTGCCTGTGACGTTTGGCGGGGAGTTGAACTACCGGACTGAGATAGTGGTGTTCGACGTGGTTGAGCTCCCCTACCTTAAAACGGAATTCTTGGTCGCCCAGCCCAGGCAAAGTTCATGGCAGCATCCTACTATGCTTACAACACTTTGAAGATGCCAGGCCCCATTGGAATCATCTCCATCCCATCTGACAAGAAGGATGCTGTCATATGCATGGACAAGATGTATCGATACGCGGTAGGAGCTGAGGCTGGAGAAATCCCAGCTCCCACCAAGGAATCGAAGAAAGTGAAGAAGCCTAGCATGAACACCGGCAAGGACTCCGGGAAGTGCGCCTCTCCAGAGTGCGCTGCACCTGATGATGACCTTCCAGAGAGTTTCGTTAGCAAGAAGACCAAGGTCACCTATCTAGAGATGAAGAAGATCCCGGCAGGGCTGGATGGCACTGGTGGTACATTCACCATCAGCGCCACCCTCATTGACAAATAGGAAAACGCGCTCGTTGCCTTCCCGCGGGCGAATGTCGATGTGTTTGCTTGGCAACCATCTGACATCCCCGGTGTTCCCAGGGAGGTAATTGAGCACCACATTGCTGTCTGCCCCACGCCAGGCCCGTCAAGCAAAAGGTTAGGAAGCAAGCCTTGGAATGGCAGCAATTCATCGCCGAAGAGATCAAGAAACTTGAAGCAGCTGGTTTGGTCAGAGGAGTGTTGCACCCAACTTGGCTAGCCAACCCGGTGGTGGTGCGCAAGGCGAATGGGAAATGGAGGCTCTGCATAGATTTCACGCATCGGCCAGATTGTTGATTCCAGCTCCGGTGCGACTTGCTTTCCTTCTTGGACGCTTACTCCGGATACCACCAGATTTTCATGGCTAAGGAAGATGAGGAAAATACCGCGTTCATAACTCCATGCGGCACGTACTGCTTTGTACGGATGCCTTTCGGGTTAAAAAGCGTTGGTTCTACCTTTGCCAGAGCCGTGCAGACTGGATTTGGACCACAGTTGCACAGAAATGTGGAAGCTTACATGGATGATATAGTCGTAAAGACCAAAGATGAAGCAACTCTCATACCAGACTTGGAAGAAACCTTTGCAAATTTGCGCGAGATCAATATTAAGCTCAACCCTGAGAAGTGTGTATTTGGCGTCCCATCCGGCAAGCTACTTGGGTTCTTTGTATCTCAGCGAGGAATAGAAGCAAATCCCGACAAGATCAAGGGAATTGAGCAGATACAAGCACCCAAGACCATCAAGGACATCTGACAATTGACCGGATGCGTTGCCGCGCTAAGTAGGTTTATCTCCAAAACCGCCGAACGCGCCCTGCTGTTTTCAAGATCCTGAAGAAGGCAGACCCGGTAAAGTGGACCCCGGAAGCAGAGGCAGCGCTGCAAGATCTAAAAACTTACCTTTCTTCCGCTCCCACCTTGGTCGCTCCTAAGCCACAAGAACTGTTGCTGCTATACTTGGCGGCAATGAATCAAGTGGTTAGTGCAGTGCTGGTGGCGCAGCGAGAAGTAGATGAGGATGCAGCCGCTGCGGTCGATGCTGCCGGGGACAAAACCGAAGCATCTGCGGCAGGACCCAATGTAGAACTAGGGGAATTTTGGCAAGCTGACGAAGGCAGTACCAAGGAAGTGGCGAAGAGGAAAGTGGTGCAATGGCCGGTGTACTTTGTCAGCTCCTTGTTGCAGGGGGCTAGGTCAAGGTACTCTGGAGTGCAAAAGTTGATCTTCGGCCTCATCATGGCCTCGAGGAAGCTGCTCCACTACTTCCAAGCCCATGAGATCACTGTTGTCACTCACTTTCCCCTACAGCGCATATTGAGGAACCCCGAGGCCACTGGAAGGATAGTTGAGTGGGCACTTCAGCTGTCAAGTTTCGGATTGAAGTATGAGAGCACTTCCACAATCCAGAGCAGGGCGCTGGCGGAGTTCATCGCTGAATGGACGCCCACGCCAGATGAAGAAGTTCTGGAAACAATCCTCCCCGGCAAGGAAACACCTACAGGGTGGATCATGTACTTTGACGGCGCTTTCTCACTCCAGGGCGCCGGAGCAGGCGTGCTCCTCATTGCCCCCACCGGAGAGCACCTCAAGTATGTGGTTCAGATGCACTTTCCCCGGGAGGAAGCCACCAACAACACTGCCAAGTATGAAGGGCTCCTTGCCGGACTCTGAATTGCGGTGGAGCTGGGGATCAAGAAACTGATCATCCGAGGCGATTCTCAGCTTGTAGTGAAACAAGTCAACAAAGACTATC
Organism: Elymus sibiricus; assembly: GCA_039707655.1. Classification (NCBI taxonomy): domain Eukaryota; kingdom Viridiplantae; phylum Streptophyta; class Magnoliopsida; order Poales; family Poaceae; genus Elymus; species Elymus sibiricus. The sequence continues at coordinate 312,697,796 of CM077675.1, forward strand.
AGAGCCCGTTGATGGAAGCGTACGTGGAAGAGGTGAGGAAACTGGAGGAGCGCTTTGACGGATTACAAACAGAGCACATGCCGCGTGCGGAAAACAGTATTGCTGATCATCTGTCAAAGTTCTCTATGCAAAAGCGCCCTGTGGAACCAGGAACCTTTATCCTTCGCCTCACTCAACCATCAGTATCCCCATCAACGATGGCCAGGAAAAGAAGAAAGCTGAACTCCGGCAAGCATTTCCCGGCAGAGCTTCCTGAAGCCACTGGTAGAGAAGCTACCGGGGACAGTCTCGTTTCTCCTGGTGAGCAGCTTTCTCCTGCGGAACCCCAGGTTCTCGCGGTCGAGGCAACGCTCCCACGGATGAGGAGATGCCTTTAGTCCTAGTTGTCGAGCCCCAGGCTCCAACTTGGGCACAACATATAGTCCGCTTCCTCCAAACAGGAGAACTTCCCCGAAGAGCAAGAAGAGGCCAAAAAAGTAGCCCACCAGTCAAGATGTACCAGTTTGTCGATGACATTCTGTACAGAAAAAGACCCAACGGCGTGAAATTAAAGTGCATTTGCCGGGAGGACGAACTAAAACTGTTGGCGGAGATTCATGGAGGTGTATGTGGGTCTCACAGCGGATCAAGAGCCCTTGCCGGGAAAGCCTTCTGACAGGGTTTCTATTGGCCCACTGCCCTCCAAGATGCAACTGAGTGGGTCACCAAGTGTGAAGCCTGCTAGTTCCATTCCAAGAACATCCATCAACCATCACAAGCTTTCCAGACGATCCCTTTGTCCTGGCCCTTCTCGGTCTGGGGGCTCGATATTTTGGGCCCCTTCCCCCACGCTGTCAGGGGCTTTGATTTCTTTTTCATAGCAATCGACAAGTTCACAAAGTGGCCTGAGGTAGAGCCAGTAAGGAAGGTGACCGCGCAGTCAGCTATCAAGTTCATGAAAGGACTAGTGTGCCGTTCTGGAGTACCCAACAAAGTGATCACCGACAACGGTGATGACCCACAAGTATAGGGTATCAATCGTAGTCCTTTCGATAAGTAAGAGTGTCGAACCCAACGAGGAGGAGAAGGAAATGACAGGCGGTTTTCAGCAAGGTAATTTCTGCAAGCACTGAAATTGTAGGTAACAGATAGTTTGATAGCAAGATAAATTTGTAACGAGCAAGTAACGGTAACGGTAAGCAAGGTGCAGCAAGGTAGCCCAATCATTTTGAGGCAAAGGATAGGCCAGAACAATCACTAGTAATAGGCAAAGTGTTCTTGAGGGTACACGGGAATTTCGTCTAGTCACTTTTATCATGTTGGTTTGATTCGTGTTCGCTACTTTGATAATTTGATATGTGGGTGGACCGGTACTAAGGTGTTGTTCTTATTTGAACTAACAACCTACTTATGATTAACCCCCTCGCAAGCATCCGCAACTACGAGAAAAGTATTAAGACAAAGTCTAACCATAGCATTAAACATGTGGATCCAAATCAGCCCCTTACGAAGTAGCGCATAAACTAGGGTTTAAGCTTCTGTCACTCTAGCAACCCATCATCTAATAACTACTCCACAATGCATTCCCTTAGGCCCATGAATGGTGAAGTGTCATGTAGTCGACGTTCACATGACACCACTAAGGGAATCACAACATACATATCATCAAAATATCGAACACATATCAAATTCACATGATTACTTGCAACATGACTTCTCCCGTGACCTCAAGAACAAAGGTAACTACTCACAAATAATAAACATGCTCAAGATCAGAGGAGTAATGAATAGCATAATGGATCTGAACATAAAATAAACATGCTCAAGATCAGAGGAGTAATGAATAGCATAATGGATCTGAACATATAATCTTCCACCAAATACACCATATAGTAATCAACTACGCAAGGTAATCAACACTACTAGTCACCTACAGGTACCAATCTGAGGTTCCAGTACAAAGATTGAATACAAGAGATGAACTAGGGTTTTAGAGGAGATGGTGCTGTTGAAGATGTTGAGAAGATTGGCCTCCCAAAGATGAGAGGGGTGTTGGTGATGACGATAGCTTCGATTTCCCCCTCCGGGAGGGAAGTTACCCCGGCGGAATCGCTCCGCCGAAGGGCAAAATTGCTCCTGCCCAAGTTCCGCCTCGAGGCGGCGGCGCTTCGTCCCAAAAGTCCTCCTCCTAAATTTTTTAGGTTTTTTGGGAATTTATACCAGAAGATGGGCACCAGAAGTGGGCCAGGCTGGGCACGATACACCAGGGCGCGCCCAGGGGGGCCTGGCGCGCCCTAGTTGGTTGTGCCCACATGGGGGCCCTCCTCCGGTAGTTTTCAGCTCCAGTAATTTTTATTAAATACAAAAATAATCTCCGTAAGTTTTCAGCTTCATTTGAGTTGTGCAGAATAGGTATCTCTGACGTGCTTTTCTTGGGTCCAGAATTCCAGCTGCCGGTATTCTCCATCTTTGTGTAAACCTTGCATATTATGAGAGAAAAGGCATCAGAATCACTCCCCAAAGCATTATTATTCAACAAAACAAGGTAAATAATAGTAGGAAATCATGATGCAAAATGGACGTATCAACTCCCCCAAGCTTAGACCTCGCTTGTCCTCAAGCGGAAGCCGATATTGAAAAGCATGTCCACATGGTTTGAGAGAGAGGTGTCGATAAAAACAAAATGCGAACATAGAAGCATCATGCTTAATAACATAACAGCAACAAACTCTAACATAAGAACTTATTTCAATACATTTTTATCATAAGGCTTCTCATGAACAAGTAATAATTCATCACAACATAGAAGTATGAAGCATAAACCTTATTGGAAACCAACAAACTATGTTCTCAGTCAACTTTGCAACTACAATTCATCATATTTTCAGGAAGGGTCTCATGTCAGAGCCTTTTGGCAAGTCAACATACTCAACTATCAGTTAGTCTTCTATGATTGCTAACGCTCACGGCATACCCATGAACAAAAAGTTTCAACCGGACACGCAGGAAGATAGGGGCTTATAGTTTTGCCTCCCAACTCACTCACCTCAAGGGTGATGTCAACAATAATAACTCATGCCTACCCATATCCAACAGGATATATGTGCCTAGATCTTTCCTCACCACATGATGCTTGCAAAAGAAAAAAGTAAAAAGGAATAGGGAAGAATACTTTGACTCTTGCATAAAAGTAAGTGCATAAAAGTAAAAGATAGGCCCTTCGCAGAGGGAAGCAGAGGTTGTCATGCACTTATTGATTTGTATGCCCAATCCCTTAATGTAAAAGAACGTCACGCTATATTGCCCCCTATGATAGCAACCTTTATTATGCAGTCCGTCGCTTTTATTACTTTGCCATCATAAGTTCGTATAGCGCTCAATTTTCTCTTACACTAATTGATCAAAACACTTTTAGAAGCAATTTTTATTGCCTTGTTGGACCGATGACAACTTGAAGGATCTTTCTCGATCCATAGGTAGGTATGGTGGACACTCAAGGAAAGAGTTTGGGTTTGGGTTTTTGGATGCACAAGTAGTATCTCTACTTAGTGCAGAATTTTTGGCTAGCAAAGATATTGGACAAGCACCACATGTTAAAGGATCTATGACAATATAACTTCTATGTGGATATGAACAAACATAAATCATTACGTTGTCTTCCTCGTCCAACGTCAACAATTTTGACATATAATATTTGATGGGGGCTCACAATCACAAAAGATGTCCAAGATAGTGTATTTGCATGTGAATATTCTCTTCCCTTATTAATTATTTCATGAATTGCATCATTGACCAATGCTATGTTTGTCAATCTCCAATAAATTTTACTACTTATACTTTTCCTTATGTGATGTCATTACTCACCATAAGATTAGCATATGATTCTTTTCATTTATTTGCCTTTCTTTTATTTGATTGCAACAAGAAGGTAGAGAGGCAAAAACTCAAACTAAACTTTGTTATATAACTCTCACACGATTACATAGATAGATAGGCCACAAAACTAAAACACGAAAATAGATCATTCTAAACTTTTATTCAACTAAATCAAAGGGAAACTAAAGATCGAACTAAAATAGGTAAAGGTGAATAAAAGTGGTGGTGATACGATACCGGGGCACCTCCCCCAAGCTTGGCTCAAGCCAAGGGGAGTGCCCATACCCGTGTGCTCAAGTCTCCTTTGATGGCGGTGATGAAGAAGGTGGAGGTGTTGAGGAAGCCTTCTTCTTCAACTTATATTTAAGCATAAAGTTTTCCTCTCTTAGATCGTCATTCTCCAATTCAAGCTTTAATATCCTTTGGCATAGGGCCTCCTTGCTTTCCTGCAGAAAATGAGACGGGATAAATTGGACCTTAGGTTTGTATCTTCTAGGGAGGCTTGACTTAATGAATTCCACATGCATGTCTCCAGGTTGAGGCAATGGGTCATCCTCTTCCTCAGAGCTGTCATCTTTTGTTTCCTGCATGGTAGCATCTTCTTCCTCCTCCGAGGTCCATAGATAGGGGTAAATCTCCCTAAAGATCTTCGGGTCTGGAACGTAGGGATCAACATGGCTCTCTCCGTCTGAATCTTGGGATGACATATTTTCAGATCTGTCAGGAAAACAGCACGAAAGAAGAATAGAGGATTTTTCTATGATGTCATCGTCAAAATAGTCGGGGTTATATATAGAGAATTTTTATTCTTGGGAAACAAGTATTTGGAAGGAAAACGGAGTCGGGAAGGCATCCGAGGTGGGCACAACCCACCAGGGCGCGCCCAGGGGTGCCTGGCGCGCCCTCGTGTATTGTGTTCACCTCGATCACCTTCCGGTTTATTTTTTTATTTCCAAATTCTAAAATATTCCAAAACTGACAAAAAATATTTTTGCGGATTTTTCGGAGTCCGTTTACTTACCGTATCACGTACCTCCTATTTTTAAGTATTCTAGAAGATTTCTTTCATGTGTTCTTCCGGTGTCATGGTTTGGATAATATTGCTTTCAATGTTAATTGGCGTAACTAAGATATAATGCTTAATTCTTTGTCCATTGACCACCTTCGGGTTAGTACCTTCAGCGTTATTAATCTTGATAGTTCCAGAACGATAAACCTCTTCAATAATATATGGTCCTTCTCATTTCGAGAGAAGCTTTCCTGCAAAAAATCTTAAACGATAGTTGAATAAAAGAACATGATCTCCTATTTTGAATTCCCGCTTTTGGATTCTCTTGTCATGCCCTCTCTTTACTTTTTCTTTGAATAGCTTGGCATTTTCATACGCTTGGGTTCTCCATTCATCTAGTGAGCTAATATCAAATAGCCTCTTCTCAGCGGCAAGTTTGAAATCATAGTTGAGTTATTTAATTGCCAAAAATGCTTTGTGTTCTAGTTCTAGAGGCAAATGACAAGCTTTTCCATACACCATTTTATATGGAAACATACCCATAGGATTTTTATAACCTGTTCTCTAGGCCCAAAGTGCATCATCTAATTTCTTAGACCAATTCTTACGAGACCTATTGACAGTTTTTTGTAATATTAATTTTATTTCTCTATTGCTAAGTTCTACTTGACCACTAGATTGAGGATGATAGGGTGATGCAATTCTATGGTTAACATCATATTTAGCAAGCATCTTACGGAAAGCACCATGAATTAAGTGTGAACCACCATCAGTCATTAAATATCTAGGGAATCCAAACCTCGGAAAGATAACCTCTTTAAGAATTTTAATGGAGGTGTGGTGATCAACACTACTAGTTGGAATAGCTTCTACCCACTTAGTGACATAATCAAGCGCAACTAAAATATGAGTGTACCCGTTAGAGGAAGGAAAAGGCCCCATATAATCAAATACCCCACACGTCAAATGGTTCAACAACAAGTGAATAATTCATAGGCATTTCTTGATGCTTACCGATATTACCAATTCTTTTACATTCATCACAAGACAAGACAAACTTATGGGCATCCTTGAAGAGAGTAGGCCTATAAAAACCAGATTGCAATACCTTGTGAGCAGTTCTATCTCCCGCATGATGTCCTCCATAAGCTTCGGAATGACATTTCCGTAGGATTTGTTCCTGTTCATGCTCAGGTACACAACGTCTAATAATACCATCTACTCCTTCTTTATAAAGGTGTGGGTCATCCCAAAAGTAATGTCTCAAGTCATAGAAGATTTTTTTATTTTGTTGATATGTAAAGCTAGGTGGTATATATTTAGCGACAATGTAATTAGCATAATCAGCATACCAAGGTGTATTGTGTGAGACACTTATTGCAGCTAGCTGTTCGTTAGGGAAACTATCATCAATAGGTAGTGGGTCATCAAGAATATATTCTAACCTAGATAAGTTATCAGCTACGGGGTTCTCAGCTCCTTTCCTATCAACGATATGTAAGTCAAATTCTTGAAGCAAAAGAACCCACCTAATAAGTCTAGGTTTAGCATCTTTCTTTTCCATAAGGTATTTTATAGTAGCATGATCAGTGTGAACAATGACTTTGGAATCTACAATATAGGATCTATATTTATGACAAGCAAACACAACTGCTAAAAATTCTTTTTTAGTAGTGGCATAATTTCGTTGGGCACTATCTAGAGTTTTACTAGCATAATGGATAACATTCAATTTCTTATCAATTCTTTGTCCTAGGACAGCACCAACAACATAATCACTAGCGTCACACATAATTTCAAAAGGCAAGTTCCAATCAGGTGGTTGAACGATAGGTGCAGAGGTTAAGGCTTTCTTGAGTGTTTCAACGGCTTCCACACAATCATCATCAAAAACAAAAGGGATATCCTTTTGCAAAAGATTAGTAAGAGGCCTAAAAATTTTAGAGAAGTCTTTAATGAACCTCCTATAAAAACCAGCATGACCAAGGAAACTTCGAATACCTTTAATATCTTTAGGACATGGCATTTTCTCAATTGCATCAACTTTAGCTTTATCCACCTCGATACCTCGTTCAGATATTTTATGCCCCAAGACAATACCTTCATTAACCATAAAGTGACACTTCTCCAAATTCAAGACGAGGTTAGTTTGTTCACATCTCTGCAAAACTCGATCAAGGTTGCTTAAGCAATCATCAAAAGAAGTTCCGTAAACGGAAAAATCATCCATGAAAACCTCCACAATCTTTTCACAAAAATTAGAGAATATAGCATTCATACATCTTTGAAAGGTAGCAGGTGCATTTCATAAACCAAAAGGCATACGTCTATAAGCATAGGTTCCAAAAGGGCAAGTGAAGGTGGTTTTCTCTTCATCGGATTGTGACACAGGTATTTGAGAGAAGCCAGAATATCCATCTAGGAAACAAAAGTGTATGTGCTTAGATAGTCTCTCTAGCATTTGATCAATGAAAGGCAAAGGGTAATGATCTTTCCTAGTAGCTTTATTTAATTTTATAAAATCAATTACCATTCTATAGCCAGTGACAATTCTTTGTGGAATGAGTTCATTCTTATCATTAGGAACAACGGTAATACCTCCTTTCTTAGGGACACAGTGAACAGGACTTACGCATCTACTATCAGCTATGGGATAGATTATACCTGCTTACAGAAGCTTTAATATTTCAGTTCTTACCACTTCTTTCATCTTGGGATTCAATCGCTATTGGTGATCAACAACGGGTTTAGCATCAGGTTCCATATTAATCTTGTGCTGACATAGAGTGGGACTAATGCCCTTAAGATCATCAAGAGTATAACCAATAGCAGCCCGGTGCTTCCTTAGAACTTTCAATAATCTCTCTTCTTCATGTTCTGAAAGGTTAGCACTAATAATAACAGGATATATCGTTTTCTCATCAAGATAAGCATACTGCAAAGTGTCAGGCAATTGTTTCAATTCAAACACAGGATCACCTTTAGGTGGAGGGAGACCTCCAAGGGTTTCGATAGGCAAATATAATTGTGTTTCAGAAGAGGTTGTTGTTCGAAGAAAATTTGATCTATTTCATTTCTTTCACGCAAGTGCATATCATTTTCATGGTCAAGCAAATATTGTTCTAATCATTCAGTAGGAGGCACATCAATAGAAGCAAGACCAATTATCTCATCCTTATTAGATAAATCTTTATCACGGGGTTGTCTACTAAACTTGGAAAAATTAAACTCATGAGCCACATTACCAAAACTGACACCGACGGTTTGTTTTTCACAATCTATCTTAGCATTGACGGTGCTCAAGAAAGGTCTAACAAAGATAATGGGACAAAAGTCATCTTGTGGGGAACCAAGGACTAGAAAATCAGTAGGGTATTTTACTTTCCCACACAAAACTTCAACATCTCTAAAAATCCCAAGTGTTGTGATAGTGTCTCTATTAGCAAGTTTAATAGTAACATCAATATCTTCCATTTCAGCAGGTGCTATTTCATTCATAATTTCTTGGTATAAGGTAAAAGGGATAGCACTCACACTAGCACCTAAATCACATAAACCATGGTAGCAATGATCTCCTATTTTAACTGAGACAACGGGCAAGCCTTCTATAGGTCTATGTTTATCTTTCTTATCAGGTTTAGCAATTCTAGCAGCTTCATCACAAAGGTAGATGACATGCCCATCAACATTTTCTAACAAGAGATCTTTAATCATTGCAACACTAGGTTCCACTTTAATTTGCTCAGGGGGTTTAGATGCTCTTATATTACTCTTACAAACCACAGTTGATACCTTAGCATGTTCCTTTATCCTAACAGGGAAAGGTGGTTTTTCAATATAAGCGGTAGGCACAACTGGATCAACATTGTAAAACATGGTTTCTTCTTTAGCTATGACCGGTTCTTTAATTTCTTCTTTAATAGGGGGATGATATTTAAACCACTTCTCCTTAGGGAGGTCAACATGAGTAGCAAATGCTTCACAGAAAGAGGCTACTATCTCAGAGTCAAGTCCATATTTAGTGCTAAATTTATGAAAAGTATCGGTATTCATAAAAGATTTAACACAATCAAATTCAAGCTTTATAGCTGACTCATTACCTTCGTCAAGTTCCCAATCTTTAGAGTTGCGTTTAATTCTTTCTAAGAGATCCCACTTGAAATCAATAGTCTTCTTCATATAAGAACCAGCAAAAGAAGTATCGAGCATGGATTGATCATTATGAGAAAGCCGAGCATAAAAATTCTGAATGATAACTTCCCTCGGAATGTCATGATTGGGGCATGAATATAACATTGACTTAAGCCTCCCCCAAGCTAGAGCGATACTTTCTCCTTCACGAGGCCAAAAATTATATGTATAATTCCGATCACGATGAACTAGATGCATAGGATACAACTTTTGATGGAATTCCGATTGCAAATGATTCTAGTTCCATGATCCAAGATCATCACATAGCCTATACCATGTCAATGATTTTCCCTCCAAAGATAAAGGGAAAACCTTCTTCTTAACTTCATCTCTGGGTAAACCTGCAAGCTTAAATAATCCACATATTTTGTTCACATATAAAAGATGCATATCAGGATGTTCAGTTCCATCTCCTGCATAAGGTTTACCAAGCAGTTGTTCTAGCATACCCGAAGGAATTTCATAAGTAACATTTTTAGTAGGTGTTGTAGGTGGAGGGGTAACTAATTGTGGTTCCGATCAAGGTGAAGATACCCCGAACAAACCCCTGAAAGGATAGTTCTCCATAGTAGCAAGTAGCAATAAATTCCAGCACGTAGTATAAGTTTTTCCTTACCGATTTCCACTTACCAAGAGCGCTTCACTCCCCGGCAACGACGCCAGAAAAGAGTCTTGATGGCCCACAAGTATAGGGAATCAATCGTAGTCCTTTCGATAAGTAAGAGTGTCGAACCCAACGAGGAGCAGAAGGAAATGACAGGCGGTTTTCAGCAAGGTAATTTCTGCAAGCACTGAAATTGTAGGTAACAGATAGTTTGATAGCAAGATAATTTGTAATGAGAAAGTAATGGTAACGGTAAGCAAGGTGCAGCAAGGTAGCCCAATCATTTTGAGGCAAAGGACAGGCCAGAACAATCACTAGTAATAGGCAAAGTGTTCTTGAGGGTACACGGGAATTTCGTCTAGTCACTTTTATCATGTTGGTTTGATTCGTGTTCGCTACTTTGATAATTTGATTTGTGGGTGGACCGGTGATAAGGTGCTGTTCTTACTTGAACTAACAACCTACTTATGATTAACCCCCTCGCAAGCATCCGCAACTACGAGAAAAGTATTAAGACAAAGTCTAACCATAGCATTAAACATGTGGATCCAAATCAGCCCCTTACGAAGTCGCGCATAAACTAGGGTTTAAGCTTTTGTCACTCCAGCAACCCATCATCTAATAACTACTCCACAATGCATTCCCTTAGGCCCATGAATGGTGAAGTGTCATGTAGTCGACGTTCACATGACACCACTAAGGGAATCACAACATACATATCATCAAAATATCGAACACATATCAAATTCACATGATTACTTGCAACATGACTTCTCGCGTGACCTCAGGAACAAAGGTAACTACTCAAAAATAATAAACATGCTCAAGATCAGAGGAGTAATGAATAGCATAATGGATCTGAACATATAATCTTCCACCAAATAAACCATATAGTAATCAACTACGCAAGGTAATCAACACTACTAGTCACCTACAGGTACCAATCTGAGGTTCCGGTACAAAGATTGAACACAAGAGATGAACTAGGGTTTGAGAGAAGATGGTGCTGTTGAAGATGTTGATGAAGATTGGACTCCCAAAGATGAGAGGGGTGTTGGTGATGATGATAGCTTCGATTTCCCCCGCCGGGAGGGAAGTTCCCTCGGCGGAATCGCTCCACCGGAGGGCAAAAGTGCTCCTGCCCAAGTTTCGCCTTGAGGCGGCGGTGCTTCGTCCCGAAAGTCCTCGTCCTAATTTTTTTAGTATTTTTGGGAATTTATACCAGAAGATGGGCACCGGAAGCGGGCCAGGCTAGGCACGATACACCAGGGCGCGCCCGGGGGGGGCTGGCGCGCCCTGGTGGGTTGTGCCACCTGGGGGCCCTCCTCCGGTAGTGTTCAGCTCCAGTAATTTTTATTAAATACAAAATTAATCTCCATAAATTTTCAGCTTCATTGGAGTTGTGCAGAATAGGTATCTCTGATGTGCTTTTCTTGGGTCCAGAATTCCAGCTGCTGGTATTCTCCCTCTTTGTGTAAACCTTGCATATTATGAGAGAAAAGGCATTAGAATCACTCCCCAAAGCATTATTATTCAACAAAACAAGGTAAATAACAGTAGGAAATCTTGATGCAAAATGGACGTATCAAACGGCACCCAGTTCACGAGTCGCGCCTTCATGCAATACATCCAAAGCCTTGGAAGTAAGGTCTCCTTCGCCTCTCTTGCCCATCCAAGGAGCAACGGGCAAGTCGAGATGATGAATGCTGAAGTGCTGTGAGGTCTCAAGACAAGGACTTTCGATAGACTGCGGAGGAGCGGCAAGCGCTAGATAGATGAGCTGCCGGTGGTTCTTTGGTCCCTCAGAACGACACCGAATCGAGATACCGGCCAGACGCCCTTCTCCTTAGTATACAGGGCGGAAGCAGTGCTCCCCATAGAACTCATATACGGGTCACCTCGAGTACTTGCCTACGATGAAGTAGATCAAAAGCAGCTACGGCATGACGATGCCATGCTCCTCGAGGAAGATTGTCTCCAGGCCACTGTGCGTGCTGAACGCTACCAGCAAGCCCTGTGCCGCTATCATAGCCGTAGGGTCCACGCCCGGAGCCTTGAGGAAGGCGACCTTGTCCTTAGGCCCTTACCGGGTAGCACGAGGGTACCAACAAGTTGACGCCGAAGTGGGAAGGCCCTTACCGGGTAGCACGAGTCACCAGACCTGGCGCAGTCCGTCTGGAGACCAAAAAGGTGCTTAACTCATGGAATATTGAGCATCTTCGTAAGTTCTACCCATAAGGCACGGATGGCAGGCACAGTCCTCGGCAGCCACCTTTTGTACAAGCCTTGCCGAAGTTGCATGTAACCCTTTGTACAAAGCCAGGCACAGATCCTGTGCAACGATAATAAATCTAGGCATTGCATCATATCATTGCATTGCACGTTCGTTATGCATTTTTTATGATTGCAATATCATCGCCTATTCAAGTTCTAGAGATTTGCTAGAGTACTTGTTGAGCCTATAATCCTTGTTGCCGCATTCTCTCGTCAAGGGATATAGGCCTCTTGCTCTACGTGTTTGACTGCCAGGAAAACATGGAAGGAGAGCGAAAGGGCAAGGACGGTGGCCCAGCGTACTACGGATAGGGATACTGCTTAAAAAAGAGATAAGTCTAACCGCATATCCCAAGTTTTATGATTGTTTGCTCCCTTAAAGGAAACCCCTTACTCCCTTTTTCGGACGTGTTATGTGGAGTCCTCCACGTGGTAAAAACCCTTGTCGGGACGAGCCGTCCCCCAGTTCCTGGTACTTACCAGCCCCTGGGGGACCGCGCCGATACCGACAAGGAGCCCTGCCGGGGAACAACGCCAGCCTGCTGCCGGGGGCTCGCTCCCTCTTTGGCGCTCGTGGTTAGTAGTGACCCGACAAGCGGTTCCGTGCGGCAAGGGCAAACACGCTGACACGGTAGAAATAAACGGGGGAAAGGATAGTACTCAGGGAAAAGAGATAACATTCATTCATTCATTTGTTGATACAATATGGATCAAGATACATTGAAGAGCTCCATCTTAATAATCTTTATTTGACTTTCTCCCCTAGGAGCAAGTTACAAAAAGAAAAAGAACGAAAGGGGGACCTAAGCAGAAGCCCAACCCGACCCCGTCAAGGCTGTCGGGGAACGGCTCGGCAGGACCACTGGCAAGGAAGACGAAGCCGAAGTTCACGAGCCTGCCAGGGTCCAGCTGAGAAGGAGAGGCGGCGCCCAAGTTAAGAACCCCCGGCAAATCGCTCTGCCAGGAGGAGGGGGGAGCTCGATGATGGTGATGGTGCGGCCGACGATCAGCTGGAGCCCAGGTCGTCGTACTCCGACTTGATGGCCTGGAGCTCGCTATCGCCGTCTTCACGGACACTGTCCTCCTCGTCGCTATTGCTCGAGGAGGATCTTTCGTCACCACTCCAGCTCTCTTCGTAGCAGTCGAGACGAGAACCCGAACGCCCATAGATCTTGACGGGTAGCGTGTCGGCCTCCACCAGCTTGAAGCGGAGGACGTACCCGCCCGTGAAGTTGTGGGCACGTGCGAAGGTCTTCCACCCACGCCTGAAGAACATAACGCAAGGCACCGGAAACTCGACGTCGACCCGCGCAGCGCCGTTACACCAGCCATGCACACGTAACCACATCGCGTGTGGCTTATCAGCCTCCATCACCCTGGCGAAGGGACGAGGGAGTCGCAAGCGGCTACGAGGAGGACCGCGCAGCTCGATGACAAACTCCAACGCCATGCTTTCAGTATGCTCCGCCGCTAAGGAGGGAGCCGCCACCGGAGGAGGGACGGGGACGGCGCTCCGCCTCCCCCGACCACGAGCCCCGTGCTGGCCTCGGCCTCTTCCAGCCCTCCCGCCACGCGCGCTGGAACCGCCTCCCGTCGCCGCGGCTGAAGCAGCGGCATGATCCCGAAGGGAATCTCTCATCGCCCCAGCAGATGCTGAGAGTCGTCCTCTCCCCCGCGTCATGGCAAGAGCTAGCACATCCAAAGACGAACTAGAAATAAAGGACGAGCAGTGTGGACTTGGGAGTAAGGAGGAGATGGATATGGATGAGCATCGCCACCGTGACCCCAAAATTTAAAGGGGAGAGCACGGGGGCTGGCTCTCCCCCCTCCCCCACTCCAAAGCGGCCGCCCATCTCCACCAATCCCACTACCCACGACTCATGGGCAAACATGTAACCGCCCCATTGCTCCAACCCATGGCGTTGCGGTTTCTGCCACGATCAGGCCTTTAAGTCACGAGCGCACGTGGCAAGCTCCCCGCTATGCATGCGACGTGCGTGCCGAAAACAGCCTGAGGTGGTGGGTCAGTGCTGACTAATAAATTGGCGGTTACTCCCTCACATTGCGCGCATGTGCATAATTTTTGGGCCTGACCCAATGGCACCAGTCAAGCACGTGTGGGCCAGACCCGGGGACTCCTGTCGGTGCACTAGGACGGGGGTATCCAGTGCCCCTGACTTATGCACGGGCAGTAGTAGCAAAACCCGTCGATACAAGCTACCACACCACCAAGCAAGCACCCAAGACCCAGACTCCGGCAGCAGCAACACCGGCAAGACCAACACAACAGCCCAGGAGGGGCCTAGGGGGCGCCAGCCGCGTCCCTGGTACCTGCCGGGGACCAAGGCGCGTGCATCTCCAAGAAGACCCGGCAAGCCATCCCCCGGCGGGCACGAGCTGACCAGCTGCCGCTCCACCGCATCATGACGCCAGTCACTTGTCGATGCGGTGTCGAGCCCTCAGGCGGCTAAGTGGCTCTCGCTAAGCACATGGCAACCCACCGGAAGATAGATTATACCCAGTTGACACCCGTCAAGTGGCATGTCAAGACCCTAAGTAATAGCCAGCTAAGCGGTGGTAGGAGCTTGCCGGGTGTGCACCCCCATGCGCCGCCTAGCCCAGCAATCATGGTATTTTGTCCTAAATACGAGAGTTAGGTATGAAAGCTCTGTTAGCTATTTAATCGCTAGATAAAGACTGTTTTGCCATTGTGGTTGCCCCTTGCCCTATAAAAGGAGGCCCAAGGCAACCTAGCTCAGGATTCGGACCTTTGGACACTTGTACTCATGTAGTGGTTCTCCCCGACGGCAACCCTTGTCGGGATTGAGCGTTGCGTGTTCTTCGTGTTCCCTTGATCAATCCACCTAAAGCAGGAGTAGGGTTTTACGCTTCACAGCTGCCCGAACCTGGGTAAAAATGCCAGCGTCCCGATCGTCGCGCTGCCTCATGGTCTCCGCTCTTTGCGCAACGTGAACCCCCCTTGCCGAACCACAAAGGGGCCTCTGGTCCCGTAGGTGATCGTGTGCATCCGTGCCCCGACAATGTCTAATTTGTTTTTGGAGGGTATGTTGTAATTTGATATGGCCAAAGACATGATGATATATATTTCATGTATGAGATGATCATGTTTTGTAATAGTTTATATCGACTTTCATGTTGATACGGCAACCGGAAGGAGCCATAGGGTTGTCTTTAATTATTATGTGGCCTGCGTGTCAGTTACTAATCGCTATGTAATGCTTTAATTTATCGCTAAGCAGAAGCAATAGTAGTAGAAGCATGGTTGGCGCGACAACCCCGATGGCAACACGATGATGGAGATCATGCTGGTGCTTTGGAGATGGAGATCAAAAGCACAAGTTCATGGCCATATCATGTCACTTATGATTTGCATGTGATGTTAATCCTTTTATGCATCTTACTTTGCTGAGGACGACGGTAGCATTATAAGGTGATCCCTCACTAAAATTTCAAGATAAAATTGTGTTCTCCCCGAGTGTGCACCGTTGCGAAAGTTCGTCGTTTCGAAGCACCACGTGATGATCGGGTGTGATAGACTCTACATTCGCATACAACGGGTGCAAGCCAGTTTTGCACATGCGGAACACCCGGGTTAAACTTGACGAGCCTAGCATGTACAGAAATGGCCTCGGAACACAAGAGACCGAAAGGTCGAACATGAGTCATATAGTAGATATGATCAACATGGAGATGTTTACCTTTGAAACCACCTCATCTCACGTGATGATCGGACTTGGGTTCGTGAATTTGGATCATGTAACACTCGGATGACCAGAGGGATGTCAATTTGAGTGGGAGTTTTAAGTGATATGATTAACTAAACTCATCATCTTGAAAAATAGTCTAAGTAATCTTTGCAAATTTATGTTGTAGATCAATGGCTCGCGTAGTAACTCCCTTGAATTTCAATGCGTTCCTAGAGAAAGCCAAGCTGAAAGATGATGGAAGTAACTTTGTAGACTAGGCCCGTAATCTGAGGATTATCCTCACAGCTTCCCAAAAGGCTTATCTCTTTGATGCACCACTCGGTGCGCCACCCGCTCCAGTGTCGTCTGCAGACGTTGCGAATGCCTGGCAGGTGCATTCCGATGACTACTCAATAGTTTAGTGTGCTATGTTGTATGGCTTAGAACCGGGACTTCAAAGACGTTTTGAACGTCATGGAGCATATCAGATGTTCCAGGAGTTGAAGTTTATTTTTGAGAAAAATGCCCGGATCGAGAGGTATAAGACCTCCGATTAGTTCGATGCTTGCAATATGGAGGAGAACGGGTCTGTCAGTGAGCACATACTCAGAATGTCTGGGTATTCCAACCGTCTGGCTGAGTTGGGAATTACTCTCCCGCCAGAGGCGATCACTGACAGAGTTCTTCAATCACTACCACCTAGCTACAAAAGCTTTGTATTGAACTATAACATGCAAGGGATGAACAAATTAGTCGCTGAGCTTTTTGCGATGCTGAAAGTTGCCGGGTCAGAAATCTAGAAGGAGCATCAAGTGTTGATGGTCAATAAAACCACTAGTTTCAAGAAGAATGGCAAGGGCAAGAAGGGTAACTCCAAGAAGAGTGGCAAAGCAGTTGCCCCTCCCGTGAAGAAACCCAAGGCTGGACCCAGGCCGAAAACTGAGTGCTTTCATTGCAAGGGAACTGGACATTGGAAGCGGAATTGCGCCAAGTATCTGGCCGACAAGAACGCGGCCAACACCAAACAAGGTATATATGATATACATGTTATTGATGTGTACCTTACCAACTCTCATTGTAGTGCCTGGGTATTTGCTACCGGTTCGGTTGCTCACATTTGCAACTCAAAGCAGGAACTATGGAATAGACGGAGGCTGGCAAAGGACGAAGTGACGATGCGCGTGGGAAATGGTTCCAAGGTTGATGTGATCGCCGTCGGCACGCTCGCTCTTGGATTACCATCGGGATTAGTGATGAACCTAAATAATTGTTATTTAGTGCCTGCGTTGAGCATGAACATTATATCTGGATCTTTTTTAATGCGAGACGGTTACTCATTTAAATCAGAGAATAATGGTTGTTCTATTTATATGGGTAATATCTTTTATGGTCATGCACCCATTGTGAGGGGTTTATTCTTATTGAATCTCGATAGTGATGATACACATGTTCATAACATTGATGCCAAAAGATGTAGAGTTGATAATGATAGTACCACTTTCTTGTGGCACTGCCGCGTAGGTCATATCGGTGTAAAACGCATGAAGAAGCTCCATGTGGATGGACTCTTGGAGTCACTTGATTTTGAATCACTTGACACATGTGAACCATGCCTTGTGGGCAAGATGACTAATATGCCATTCTCTGGAACGATGGAACAGGCAAGTGACTTGTTGGAAATCATACATACTGATGTGTGCGGTCCGATGAGCATTGAGGTGCGCGGTGGATATCGTTACTTTCTCACCTTCACCGATGACTTAAGTAGATATGGGTATATTTACTTAATGAAACACAAGTCATCGAGCTGTCGGAGAACTCATCTACCTCTCCGCCCTTGCTTGCTGGATCAAGGAGGCGGAGAACGTCATCGAGCTGTACGTGTGCTGAACGCGGAGGTGCCGTCCGTTCGGCGCTAGATCGGGACGGATCGTGATTGGATCGCGAAGACGTTCGACTACATCAACTGCGTTTCTTAATGCTTCCGCTTAGCGATCTACAAGGGTATGTAGATGTAATCTCTCCTCTCGTAGATGGTCATCTCCTAGATTGATCTTGGTGAAGCGTAGGAAATTTTTGGTTTCCCATGCAACGTTCCCCAACAACATGCTATCCACTATGTAATCTCTTTCAGGTATGCTCATTGAGAAAAGATGAATCAACAAATATTAACATGGCAATATTCAAAGTGTAAGAAACAGAATTGTTAATTCTTAAAAGTATACGATTCTCAAGAAATGTTTACCCCCATTCATCTTATTGTATTAGCAAGGCATGACTCCATCTTCACCACATTAATACAAATGTCAAGCACCACGGTGTCCAAGTCAGGCAATTGGTTCATACTTTTTCAATATGCATCAACTTTTTATTCTTCATGCAATACATGAGCGTGAGCCATTGGACATATCATTTAGGTGGAATAGAGTATGGTGGTAGATATCAAAGGGGTAGGAAGTAGAGAAGATAGTCTGACATCAACTAGGCATACCAATGGGCTATGGAGATGCCCATTGATAGGTGTCAATGCAAGGAGTAGGGATTGCCATGCAAATGATGCACTAGAGCTATAAGTGTATGAAAGCTCAAATGTAGCTAAGTGGGGTGTGCATCCAAATTGCTTGCTCATGAAGACCTCGGGCATTTGAGGAAGCCCGTCATAGGAATATACAAACCAAGTTTGAAATAATGAATAGGTAATTCCCACTAGCATATGAAAGTGATATATCATGAAACTCTCTACATGAGGAACATGGTGCCACTTTGAGGCACAAGTGTGGTAAAGGATAGTAGCAAAGTCCCTTCTCTCATTTTCTCTCATTTTTTTGAATGGATGGTGGGCTCATTTGGCCTCCCCCATCTTTATTTTCGTCCGGAGTCTCATCTCGACTTATGGGAGAATCATCGTCTCCATCATTCTTTTCTCAATAGGACAATGCTCTAACAATGATGATCATCACACTTTTATTTACTTACAACTCAACAGGGAGAACTGATATGAAGATATGACTCTGTATGAATGCCTCTGGCAGTGTACCAGGATGTGCAATGATCTAGCGTGACATGTATCAAAAACATTATGAAGGTGGCTTTGCCACAAATACTATGTCAGCACTATATGATCATGCAACGCAATATGACGATGAACGAACTAGTCATGTGAAGTGACGATGGAATTTGAATGGAAATATATCTCGGAATGGCTATGGAAATGCCATGATAGGTAGGTATGGTGGCTATTTTGAGGAAGATATAATAAGGCTAATGTGCAACAGAGCGTATCATGTCACGGGGTTTGGATGCACCGGCAAAAGTTGCACCGATCCTCGAGGTCAGAACGGGCTATGCATGGTACCAGAGAGGCTAGCAAATTAAGAAAAGGTGAGATTGCGTATGTCCATGGTTTCACATTAGTCATAAAAAACTCACATACCTATTGCAAAGTTTTATTAGTTTATCATAAATCAAAGTACTAATCGCATGCCCCGAGGGAAGAGGTTGGTAGGAGTTAACCATCACGCGCTTCCGACCCTAAACAACACTAGGATTTCAACGAGGAATAGAAATGCTCACACATCATCACCATGCCTCTTTAATTCTTAGATGAAAAAAAGTTCAACCCCTCTAAATGTCGACACTTCTACGGTTTAACAATTATGAACTCACACCTATTTCACATTACTACATCAATATTATTAACCCACAATTTCTTTATATGTGCTACATGATGGTTTTGATTATCACTCTTTGAATACCTAATATTTTTGGACTAGTCTATACGACCCATGCAAATTACCGTAACCATTCATTAACTCTCAAACAAATATAAGTTAAGAATGAGAGTGAAATCATTTCTTTAAAATCTACATGCCACCATGCTAAAAAAGATATAAGTGAAGTACTAGAGCAACTGCTAAGCTCAAAAGATATAAGTGAAGCACATAGAGTATTCTAACAAATTATGATGAAGGCGTGTCTATCTTAAATAGGTGTGTCCAGCAAACAATGATTGCGCCAAACTGAAAGTAAAAGCAAACACAAGCAAACGACGCTCCAAGCAAAACTCATATCATGTGACGAATAAAAATATAGCTTCAAGTGACATACCGATGGATTTGAGAGGAAAGAGGGGATGCCTTCCGGGGCATCCCCAAGCATAGACGCTTGAGTCACCTTTAAAATATTACCTTGGGGTGCCTTGGGAATCCCCAAGCTTAGGCTCTTGCTACTCCTTATTCCTTTGTCCATCAAGATAACACCCAAAACTTGAAAACTTCAATCACACAAAACTCAACAAAACCTCGTGTGATCCATTAGTATAAGAAACATATTGCACACTTTAAGTACTATTGTAAATTGATTAAAATTTCATAAATGCATAATATTTACTGTATTATAACTTCTCCATGGCTTATACCCCCCGATACAATCCATAGTTTAATCAAAATAAGCAACTATGCAAGCAAAAACAGAATTTGTCTAAAACAGAACAGTCTGTAGCAATCTGTAGAGTACCCATACTTATCTAACTCTAAAACATATGAAAAATTAGGACAACCTCGAAAATTTGTATGGAAACACTGTGTAATAATTTCAGATCATTATCACGCTCCAACAAAAATGAAAATTCCTGTACTGGAGTCAAAAGTTTCTGTTTTGTTTCAGCATCGATTCTACTCATCTTGTGAGTCATCCCAAAGGCTTCACTTGGCACAAACACTAATTTAAACGCAAAAACATAATAATTACAGAGGCAATAATCATGCTATTAAAAATAAACAGAAATTTCTAAGCAAAAATTTAAAGATAACTATTGGGTTGCCTCCCAACAAGCGCTATTGTTTTATGCCCCTAGTTAGGCATAATGCATAGTTTCAAGTATCGTCGTGTCTACGAAAACGATCCGTCGTTCTATAATCATATTCCCTTCTTTAAGCAGCAAGCTTTCTAATGGGTAAGCAAAAATAATTGAAGGGACTAAACTTCACAACAGTAGGATCCGAGAGATCTATTTCAGGAGGAATAGGAGGCTCTTCTTTAGGTTTCACATAGGTGATAACTATTTCCTCATTGTATAGATTTCGATGAAGGTATTTTCTTAATTCTCTCTCAATCTCATAACCCATTCCAAGTTTTGGTATAGCAAATTGATCATTATGTTCAGAGATTTTATCAACTAGGACATTAGGTGGAACCTTCTTTCTAAGGTTTTCATCATAAGCAACATAGTCCGTTGATATTAGTTTTCTCACCCCTTCCATTTCATAGAGTATTCCTTCTATTGCTGGGCATTCATAGTTAATCCTATAATAATAAAATATATCTCTAGCCTCTTGTATGATATTGCAAAATTCTTGAACAAGAAATATAGTAGCTACACGCTTAGTAGGAGCTTCCTGAATATTGGAGAACTCTAAAAACAACCATTGTATGAAGGGGTGCACGTGGACAAATTGTCTTTCCAATTTTGCAATAAGCATAGATATGGCATCCATATAACTTATAGTTCTAGTAACAATGGAACCTCCCATCAATGGTAATGATCCCGCACAAGTGAAAAAATCTTGAATCACAATCTTTCCAATAATATTCCCACTACCTATACGGAGTTTCTTTGTTTGCATAGTGGGTTCATTTTTAGAAGGATCATCATCCACAAGATTATCAAGTTTTTCCTTAGCAACTTCATCAAAATTTCTTTTAGCATTATTAGCACAAGGTGAATTTGGTTGCGCAAGGGCTTCCGCACTAACGGCGGAAACTATTCTCAAAATCAGACATGCTAGTACTTCAAGCAAGCGAAAGAGTAAACTAGTAATAAGGAAACATAAACATTTTTGTATTTTTGATTTTTATATGACAAGCTAAATATAACAGCAAATAAAAAGAAGAACAAGTGAATGAAAATTTGTGTGAAGTTACTTGGTAGTTGATGATGATATTCCCCGACAACTGCGCCCGAAATCCTTCCTGATACTTGTGACCTACGTTGGGTTTTCCGTGAAGAGGAACGGGTAATTCCATCACAAAGTGGATAAGTATTTCCTTCAGTTACGAAACCAAGGTTTGTTTAACCAATAGGAATATCAATCCTCAACCGTCTTCAGCGGCTGCACACAAATGAACAAAGGACGTGCACCCAACGCGGGCAAGAGGGTTGTCCATCCCCTTGATCTCGTTATTTGCAAGCAAATGAGTTGTGTAGATAATTGTTGATAAATATAAATTGCAAAATAAATAAAAAGTAAATAAAGGCATCAAGGTAAATATAGCGTTTGCGAATATATAAATGAATAGACCCGGGGGCCATAGTGTTCCCTAGCAACATCTCTCATGTAGGCAACATACGGTGGGTAAACAAATTACTGTTGGGCAATTGATAGAAAAGCGGATTGTTATGCGATGTTTACAACAATGATCATTTATATATAGGCATCACGTCCATAAGCAAATAGGCAGACTCTTGCCTGCACCTATTACTATTACTCCACTCGTGGACCGCTATCCAGCATGCATCTAGAGTATTAAGTAAAACATAGTAATACTTGGAGAACGATGACATGATGTAGACAAAGTAAATTCAAACAATATGAATGAACCCCATCATTTTATCCTTAGTAGAAACAACACAAAGACACATCTTGTCCCCTACTTTGTCACTGGGATATAGAAATTTGCCAGGTTGAACCTACCACAACGCACCACTCCCACCGATGAAATATCAATCTACTTGGCCAAAGCATATCAATTGATCGGAGAGCATTACGAAGCTATAATGATCATGCACTTGAGAGATAATATAATTCAGAGGCATCTCAAATACTTTTCATGAATAATCTGAACATAAACCCACAATTCATCGGATCCCAACAAACACACCGCACAATAGGATTACATCGGATAGATCAAAGCGAAGATGCGATGACCATTGTATTGAAGATCATAAGAGAGAGAGAGAGAGATTGCCATCTAGGTACTAGCTATGGACCCGTAGTTCTATGGTGAACTACTCAAACATCATCATGAGGGAAACATGGTTGATGAAGAGGCCCTCCGTGATCGATCCCCCCTCCGGTAGGGTGCTGGAACGGAGCTCCAGATGGCCTCGCAACGGAACAGAGACTTGCGGCTGCGGAAAAAGTGTTTCGGGACTACCTCCAGGGTTTTCAGAATATTAGAGAATTTATAGGCCAAAGAGGGATGTCGGGAGGTGCCCGACGTTGGAAATATGACCTAGAGGCAATAATAAAATAGTTATTATCATATTTCCTTGTTCATGATAATCATTTATTATCCATGCTAGAATTGTATCGATCGGAAACTCAGATACATGTGTGGATACATAGACAACACTATGTCCCTAGTGAGCCTCTACTAGACTAGCTCGTTAGGTTTCCTGGCCATAGACATGAGTTGTCATTTGATAACGGGATCACATCATTAGGAGAATGATGTGATGGACAAGACCCAAACTATGAACATAGCATATGATCATGTCAAGTTTATTGCTATTGTTTTCTGCGTGTCAAGTATCTGTTCCTATGACCATGAGATCATGCAACTCACTGACACCGGAGGAGTACCTTCTATGTATCAAACATCGCAACGTAACTGGGTGACTATAAAGGTGCTCTACAGGTATCTCCGAGGGTGTCTGTTTGGGTTGGCATGGATCGAGACTGGGAATTGTCACTCCGTATGATGGAGAGGTATCTCTAGGCCCTCTCGGTAATACAACATCACAAGAAGCTTGCAAGCAATGTGACTAAGGAGTTTGTCGCGGGATCTTGTATTACGTAACGAGTAATGAGACTTACAGGTAACGAGATTGAACTAGGTATGGAGATACCGATGATCGAATCTCGGGCAAGTAACATACCGATGGACAAAGGGAACTGCATACGGGATTGTCTGAATCCTTGACATCGTGGTTCGACCGATAAAGATCTTCGTAGAATATGTAGGAACCAATATGGGCATCTAGGTCCCACTATTGGTTATTGACCATAGAGGTGTCTCGGTCATGTCTACATAGTTCTTGAACCCGCAGGGTCTGCACACTTAACGTTCGGTGATGATTTGGTATTGTTGAGTTATGTATGTTGGGGAGCTAAAGTTGTTCGGAGTTTCGGATGAGATCTCGGACGTCACGAGGTGCTCCAGAATAGTCCGTAGGTAAATATTTATATATGGGAAGTCATATTTTGGCTATCGGAAAAGTTTTGGGTTTTTCCGGTATTGTACCGAGAAGTTTCCGGAAGGTTCCAAAGGGTTCTGGAGGAGTCCGGAAGGATCCCTCCAGCCTCTAGAATGTGCATGGGCTGTAAGGGGGCGTCCAAGCCTTGTTGGGCCATGCGGCTAGGGGGTAGGAAACCCTAAATGGGAAGGCACCTAGGAGGTGCCTTGGGGAGGGAGGACTCCTCCCTCCTGGCCGCCGCCCCCTTCCTTGGAGGAAGGGCTAGGGATGCGCCCCATCTAACCCCTCCTCCTATAGATAGAGAGAGAGAGGGAGGTCAGCCGCACCCCAAGGCATAAGTGCAGCCCTCCCTCTCTCCCTAGATCTGTTTCTCCACCAAAAACGCATCTGCGGCAGCGCTTGGCGAAGCCCTGCTGAGATTGCTCCACCACCACCGCCACCACGCCATTGTGATGTCAGAGAACTCATCTACCTCTCCGCCCTCGCTTGCTGGATCAAGGAGGCGGAGACGTCATTGAGATGTATGTGTGTTGAACGCGGAGGTGCCGTCCGTTCGGCGCTAGATCGGAACGGATCAAGATTGGATCGCGGGACGAATCGTGATTGGATCGCGAAGACGTTTGACTACACAAACGCGTTTCTTAACACTTCCCGCTTAGCAATCTACAAGGGTATGTAGATGCAATCTCTCCTCTCGTAGATGGTCATCTCCTAGATTGATCTTGGTGAAGCGTAGGAATTTTTTTGTTTCCCATGCACCGTTCCCCAACAGTGGCATCATGAGCTAGGTCTATGCGTAGATGACATCACGAGTAGAGCACAATGGAGTTTGTGGGCGTTGATATTCAGATTGCTTCCTTCCTTAGTCTTATTTTGATTTAGCGGTATTGTGGGATGAAGCGGCCCAGACCAACTTTACATGCCCTCGTACATGAGACCGGTTCCATCGACTCACATGTAACTTTGTTGCATAAGATGGCTGGCGGGTGTCTGTCTCTCCCACCTTAGTTGGATCGGATTCGACAAAGGTGGTCCTTGTAGAAGGTTAAATAGCAACTTGTATATCACCGTTGTGATTTTGCGTAGGTAAGAATCGTTCTTGCTAGATACCCATAGCAGCCACGTAAAACATGCAACAACAAATTAGAGGACGTCTAACTTGTTTTTGCAGGGTATGTTGTGATATGATATGGCCAAAGACATGATGATATATATTTGATGTATGAGATGATCATGTTTTTGTAATAGTTTATATCAACTTGCATGTTGATACGGCAACCGGCAGGAGCCATAGGGTTGTCTTTAATTATTATGTGGCATGCGTGTAACTTATTAAGCGCTATGTAATGCTTTACTTTATCGCTAAGCGGTAGCAATAGTAGTAGAAGCATGGTTGGCGCGACAACCCCGATGGCAAGACGATGATGGAGATCATGGTGTCGTGCCGGTGACGATAGAGATCATGCCGATGCTTTGGAGATGGAGATCAGAAGCACAACTTCATGGCCATATGATGTCACTTATGATTTGCATGTGATGTTAATCCTTTTATGCATCTTATTTTGCTTATGACGATGGTAGCATTATAAGGTGATCCCTCACTAAAATTTCAAGATAAAATTGTGTTCTCCCCGAGTGTGCACCCTTGTGAAAGTTCGTCGTTTCGAAGCACCACGTGATGATCGGGTGTGATAGACTCTACGTTCACATACAACGGGTGCAAGCCAGTTTTGCACATGCGGAACACTCGGGTTAAACTTGACGAGCCTAGCATGTACAGACATGGCCTCGGAACACAAGAGACCGAAAGGTCACACATGAGTCATATAGTAGATATGATCAACATGGAGATGTTCACCATTGAAACCACCTCATCTCACGTGATGATCGGACTTGGGTTGGTCAATTTGGATCATGTAGCACTCGGATGACCGGAGGGGTGTCAATTTGAGTGGGAGTTCTTTAGTAATATGATTAATTGAAATCATTATCATGAACATAATCTAAAGTTGTATTTGCAAAATTATATTGTGGATCGATAGCTCGCGCTGTAGCTCCGTTAAATTTTGATACGTTCCTAGAGAAAAAGTAAGTTGAAAGATGATGGTAGCAATTATGCAGACTGGGTCCGTGATCTGAGAATTGTCCTCATTGCTGGACAGAATGCTTATGTCCTTGATGCACCGCTCGGTGCGCCATCCCCTCAAGCGTCGTCTGTGGATGTTGTGAACATCTGACAGACACGTTCTGAAGACTTCTTGATAGTTCAGTGCGTCATGCATTACAACTTAGAATTGAGGCTCCAAAGACGTTTTGAATGCCACGGAGCATATGAGATGTTCCAAGAGCTGAAATTGGGATTTCGGGCTCGTACCCTTGTTGAGAGATATGAGACCTCCAACAAGATTCTTTGCCTACAAGATGGAGGAGAATAACTCAGTCAGTGAGCATATGCTCAGAATGTCTGGGTGGTACAATCGCTTGAATCAAGTGGGAGTTCCTCTTCCAGATAAGATAGTGATTGACAGAGTTCTCCAAGTCACTACCACCAAGCTACTAGAGTTTCGTGATGAACTATAACATGCCAGGGATGGAGATGATCCCTGAGCTATTCGCGATGTTTGACACCGCGAAGGTAGAAATCAAGAAGGAGCATCAAGTGTTGATGGTTAGTAAACCACTAGTTTCGAGAAGGGCAAGGGCAAGAAGGGAAACTTCATGAATGGCAAGCCAGTTGCCGCTCTAGTGAAGAAACCCAAGGTTGAACCCAAACCCAAGACTAAGTGCTTCTATAATAAGGGGAACGGTCGCTGGTAGCGGAACTGCCCCAGATACTTGGCAGATAAGAAGGTTGGCAACGTCAACATAAGTATATTTGATATACGTGTTATTGATGTGTACCTTACTAGTACTCCTAGTAGCATCGGGGTATTAGATACCGGTTCAGTTGCTAATGTTAGTAACTCGAAATAAAAGCTACGGAATAAACGGAGACTAGCTAAAGGGCGAGGTAACGATGTGTGTTGGAAGTGTTTCCAAGGTTGATGTGATCACCATCGCACGCTCCCTCTACCTTCAGGATTAGTGTTGAACCTAAATAAATGTGATTTGGTGTTTGCGTTGAGCATGAACATGATTAGATCATGTTTATTGCAATACGATTATTCATTTAAGTCAGAGAATAATGGTTATTCTGTTTACATGAATAATACCTTCAATGGTCATGCACCCAATGTGAATGGTTTACTGAATCTCGATCGTAGTGATACACATGTTCATAATATTGATGCCAAAAGATGCAAAGTTAATAATGATAGTACCACATACTTGTGGCACTACCGCTAAGGTTATATTGGTGTAAAGCGCAAGATGACTGAGACCCCATTTTCCGGTATGATGGAGCGGGCAAGTGACTTATTGGAAATGATACATGTTGATGTATGCGGTCCAAACAGTGTTGAAGCGTGCGGTGGATATCGTTATTTTCTTACATTCACTAATGATTTGAGTAGATATGGGTATATTTACTTAATGAAACACAAGTTTGAAACATTTGAAAAGTTCAAGCAATTTCAGAGTGAAGTTAAAGATCATCGTGACAAGAAGATAAAATGTCTACAATATGATTGTGGAGGTGAATATCTGAGTTACGAGTTTGGTATGCAACTTAAGACAATGTGGAAGTTGTTTCACAACTCACGCCACCTGGAACACCATAGTGTGATGGTGTATTCGTATGTCGTAGCCGTGCTCTATTGGATATAGTACGTACAATGATGTCTCTTACCGATTTGCCACTATCATTTTGGGGGTTATGCATTAGATACAACTACATTCACTTTAAATTGGGCACCATCTAAGTCCATTGAGATGACACCGTACGAATTATGGTTTGGCAGAAACCCAAGCTGTCATTTCTTAGAGTTTGGGAATGTGATGCTTATGTGAAAAGACTTCAACCTGATAAGCTCGAACCCAAAGCGGAGAAATGCGTATTCATAGAATACCCTAAGGAAACAGTTGGGTATACCTTCTATCTCAGATCTGAGGGCAAAGTGTTTGTTGCTAAAACGGGTCCTTTCTCAAGAAAGAGTTTCTCTCGAAAGAATTGAGTGGGAGGAAAAGTAGAACTTGATGAGGTTATTGAACCGTCACTTCAGTTGGATGGTAGCACGACGTAGAAAGATGTTTTCTGTGGCGCCTATACCAAATGAAGAGGAAGATAATGATGATGATCATGACACTTCGGATCAAGTTACTACCGAGCCTCGTTGGTCGACAAGGAATCATACCGCTCCTGAGTGGTACGACAATCCTGTCTTGGAGGTCATGCTGTTAGAAAACAGTGAACCTACGAGCTATGAAGAAGCGATGGTGGGCCTGGATTCCAACAAATGGCTAGGAGCCATGAAATCCAAGATAGGATCCATGTATGAAAACCAAGTATGGACTTTGGTAGACTTGCCCGATGAACGACAGGCCGTTAAGTACAAATGGATCTTTAAGAAGAAGACAGACGCTGATGGTAAATGTCACCATTTATAAAGCTTGACTTGTCGCAAAGAAGTTTCCGACAAGTTCAAGGAGTTGACTACGATGAGACTTTCTCACCCGTAGCGATGCTGAAGTCTATTGGAATTATGTTAGCAGTTGCTGCATTTTTCGATTATGAAATCTGGCAGATGGATGTCAAAACATAATTTCCCTAACGGTTTCCGTGAGGAAAGGTTGTATGTGTTACATCCAGAAGGTTTTGTCGGTCCTAAGGATGCTAAAAGGTATGCAAGCTCCAGCGATCCTTCTGTGGACTGGAGCAAGCATCTCGGAGTTGGAATATATGCTTTGATGAGGTGATCAAAGCTTTTAGGTTTATACAAAGTTTATAAGAAACTTGTATTTACAAGAAAGTGAGTAGGAGCACTATAGAATTTCTGATAAATATATGTGGATGGAATATTGTTGATCGGGAATGATGTAGAAATTTCTGGAAGGCATAAAAGGTTGTTTGAAAGGTGTTTTTCAAAGGAAGACCTGGATAAAAGGCTACATAAATATTGGGTATCAAGATCTATAGAGATAGATCAAAACGCCTGATAAGACTTTCAATGAGTGCATACCTTGACAAGATTTTGAAGGAGTTCAAAATGGATCAGTCAAAGAAGGAGTTCTTGCCTGATTTGTAAGGTGCGAAGTTGAGTGAGACTCAAAGCTCGACCACGGCAGAAGAGAGAAAAAGGACGAAGGTCGTCCCCTATGCCTTAGCCGTAGGCTCTATATAGTATGCCATGCTGTGTACCGCACCTGGTGTGTGCCTTGACATGAGTCTGTCAAGGGGTACATGAGTGATCCAGGAGTGGATCACTGGACAGTGGTCAAAATTATCCTTAGTAACTTGAGGACTGAGGAAATATTTCTTGATTATGGAGGTGATAAAGAGTTCATCGTAAAGAGTTACGTCGATGCAAGCTTTGACACCAATCCGGATGACTCTGAGTAGCAATTCGGATACATATAGTGGAGAACCAATTGGAATAGCTCCAAGTGGAGCATGGTAGCAGCATCTACAGTATGACATAAGATTTGCAAAGTGCACACGGATCTGAATGTTGCAGACCCGTTGACTAAAAACCTCTCTCACAAGCAAAACATTATAAAACCCCAGAACTCATTGGGTGTTAATCACATGGTGATGTGAACTAGATTATTGACTCTAGTGCAAGTGTGAGACTGTTGGAAATATGCCCTAGAGGCAATAATAAATTAGTTATTATCATATTTCTTTATCATGATAATCGTTTATTATCCATGCTAGAATTGTATTGATCGGAAACTCAGATACATGTGTGGATACATAGACAACACTATGTCCCTAGTGAGCCTCTACTAGACTAGCTCGTTGATCAAAGATGGTCAAGGTTTCCTGGCCATATACATGAGTTGTCATTTGATAACGGGATCACATCATTAGGAGAATGATGTGATGGACAAGACCCAAACTATGAACGTAGCATATGATCGTGTCAAGTTTATTGCTATTGTTTTCTGTGTGTCAAGTATCTGTTCCTATGACCATGAGACCATCCAACTCACTGACACCGGAGGAGTACCTTGTGTGTATCAAACGTCGCAACTTAACTGGGTGACTATAAAGGTGCTCTACAAGTATCTCTTAGGGTGTCTGTTGGGTTGGCATGGATCGAGACTGGGATTTGTCACTCCGTATGACGGAGAGGTATCTCTGGGCCCTCTCGGTAATACAACATCACAAGAATCTTGCAAGCAATATGACTAAGGAATTTGTCGCGGGATCTTGTATTACGGAATGAGTAATGAGACTTGCCAGTAACGAGATTGAACTAGGTATGGAGATAACGACGATCGAATCTTGGGCAAGTAACATACCGATGGACAAAGGGAACTGCATACGGGATTGTCTGAATCCTTGACATCGTGGTTCAACCGATAAAGATCTTCGTAGAATATGTAGGAACCAATATGGGTATCCAGGTCCCGCTATTGGTTATTGACCGTAGAGGTGTCTCGGTCATGTCTACATAGTTCTCGAACCCGTAGGGTCTGCACACTTAACGTTCGGTGACGATTTGGTATATTTGAGTTATGTATGTTGGTGACCGAATGTTGTTCGGAGTTCAGGATGGGATCCCGGACGTCACGAGGTGCTCCGCAATTGTCCGTAGGTAAAGATTTATATATGGGAAGTCATATTTTGGCTACCGGAAAAGTTTCGGGTTTTTTCCGGTATTGTATCGGGAAGCTTCCGGAAGGTTCCAGAAGGTTCCGGAGGAGTCCGGAAGGTTCCCTCCAGCCTCTAGGATGTGCATGGGCTGTAAGGGGGCGTCCAAGCCTTGTTGGGACAGCCCCCAAGGGCCCATGCGGCTAGGGGGTAGGAAACCCTAAAGGGGAACGCACCTAGGAGGTGCCTTGGGGAGGGAGGACTCCTCCCTCCTGGCCGCCGCCCCCTTCCTTGGAGGAAGGGCTAGGGCTCCGCCCCATCTACCCCTCCTCCTATATATAGAGAGGGATAGGGAGGGAAGCCACACCCCAAGGCATAGGTGCAGCCCTCCCTCTCTCCCTAGATCTGTTTCTCCACCGAAAACGCATCTGCGGCAGCGCTTGGCGAAGCCCTGCTGAGATTGCTCCACCACCACCGTCACCACGCCGTTGTGCTATCGGAGAACTCATCTAACTCTCTTCCCTTGCTTGCTGGATCAAGGAGGCGGAGCCGTCATCGAGCTGTACGTGTGTTGAACGCGGAGGTGCCGTCCGTTCGGCGCTAGATCAGAACAGATCAAGATTGGATCGCGGGACGGATAATGATTGGATCGCGAAGACGTTCGACTACACCAACCGCGTTTCTTAACGCTTCCCGCTTAGTGATCTACAAGGGTATGTAGATGCAATCTCTCCTCTCGTAGATGGTCATCTCCTAGATTGATCTTGGTGAAGCGTAGGAATTTTTTTGTTTCCCATGCACCGTTCCCCAACACCCGAGGGGGCCACCACATATCAGGGCGCGCCCCCCCAGGGTGGGCCCTGATGTGTGGTGGGGCCCTCGTGTGCCTCCCGGCTTCCTTCCGAAGCTTCTAGGTCTTCATATAGTCCAGAAAAAATCATCAAAAAGTTTCGTGGCAATTGGACTTTGTTTTGTATAGTAAACCTGCAAAGGCAAAAACACGCAGAAAACAGCAACTCGCACTGGGCACTGGGTTAATAGGTTAGTGCTCAAAAATATTATAAATTGTTAAATAATGACCCAAAAAGTATCCTAGAATGGTAATATATCAGCATGGAACAATCAAAAAATATAGATACGTTGGAGACGTATCAGGGCTTCTTCTTGGGCAGATGAGACCAATCGAAGTTTTACTCGAATTCCATTTTAGCGAGTTCATCAGTAGTCTTGAGATGTGGCAGAATAGCCCAGTTGCGGCCAAATATATCATGAACATAGTCATGGTTCTTCCTCACTGAGTTCCGCGTCACAGTCATGTTGTGAAGAATGGATGCAAACTGCCTCTTAACCCAGTCATGATTGCGATCAACTTTCTGATGAAGACTTATAAGAAGCTCCCGATCAGCCATCACTCGAGGAATTGAACCTTGAGGGTTTGGAGCAGAGGTCTTGGTGGTTGTGTCTTGTGATGCAGAGTCTTCATTTGTAGATTGTAAAATGGGGTGACGAAACTAACCATCATGCGGACAAGTACCTTCTTCAATAATAGCCTTGTCTTTTCCAGGAACTGAAGAAATAGTGCTTTGAAGAATTTCAAGTGGAGGCACATAGCTAAGATGATTCTGAAAGTCGGCCTTGTAGTTGATGGAAGACCTTGTTCTAATGAATCTCATGAGCCAAGGGGCATAAGGATTCAAATCAAAAGGTTACTGAGCAACTGGCCAAAGTCCTCAAGAAGAAATTGTGTATGTTGATAGGAATCCCATGTATGATATAGAACAAAATATTCTTCATGATGCCAACAACTTCTTTATCATCGGAGTTGTGGCCTTTGATAGGACTAAGGGTCTTGGCCATGATGTGGTAGACAGTTCTTGGCACATAGAGCAATTCCTTCACAAGGAAGGTGGTCCTAACAGCTTGACCTTCAGCCAACGGCTCCATAAGCACTTGCATCAAATGGTTGGGAAGATCAAGTTCATCATAGACACATTTTGGTTCTTCAAGATAGGAATCAACTGGAAGAGCCCGAAGCAATTCACTGGCAGGGGCCTTGAAATTCGTGTTTTCAGTCATCCAGTCAAGGGCCCAAGTGTCAATATCAAATGCTTCAACAGACAAATGCACAATAGCATAGAATTGAAGAATTAGCTCTTCATTCCAATCGTAGATATCACAACAAAATCCAAGGAGTCCAGCATCATGAAGAACTACTAACACTAGAGTGAAGCAAGAGATGTGATCCATATACACATGAGGAATATGGCGATGCGGGAAGACCTTGTTCTTCTCAAACAACAGTGGGGAATAGAAGTTTATCTACATGGGAGTCCAGAAGCGCTGATGCCTAATCTTTGTTGAGTCATATGGTGAGACACCAATGAAGAAATTGTTGTCCCCAAAGAAAGCACTCTTGAGGAATTTGGGTCTCTTGGCATTCTTGCCTCTGACTAGAAGTGAGGGCTTTGGTTGAAGATTTATCTTGGCTGGCCTCACATCAAAGATAAGCCTTGAAGAGCCAGTCGAATCATTTTTATCGGTGATCCTATCAGACTTGGCAATCTCTTCAGCTGTTGCTGGAGGCACAATCTCAGTATCAATGGAATGCACAGAACCTTCAGGCTAAGGCTTTTGAGCAACACTTTCTTCAGCTGCCTTTTGCGTCACTTCATCGGCTGATGCAGCTGGAAGTTCTACAGGGATGGACTGGAGGTGGGAGTGACGCTCTCCTGATCAAGTTACAAGTTCTTCAGTTTGTGCAGGCGATTGAGGAAATTGTGAGAGAGCAGTGGTGATGGTTAAATTGGGGTGAGATCTTTCCCAAAATTCATCAGTGGCAAGAGGCTCTGTAGATCCATCAATATCCACATCCTCCTCAATTTCTTCAACTCCAGCCTCTTCAGCAGTTAACTGAGGCTGAGGCGATGATACCGTCTGAGGTGAAGAATCTCCTTCAACCTCAATCTCTTCATCCACTTGCTCAGAGAAAGCAGGAGAGTGTGTTTCTTCCTATTCCTCAGTTGAGATTTCATAATCCACACCTATTGGGACGAGCTCATAGGGAGGCACAACAGACAGAGGAGGAGCATCAATAGGCTCAGATGAAGACAATGGAGCAGTCTTCAACTTCTTTACTATGGAGGCTTCAACAAAATTTGATGTCTTTCTCTTCTTTGATGCCTCTTTCTCTTTAGCCTTTGTTTTCTTCACTTCTGATGCACAAGGAAGAGTGTCTTTATTCACCCTTGAAGATGTTGGAGCAGTGGAGGATGAAGGTGGTGCCATTTCTTCAGGCACGACTGTTGCAGTCGTCTTGGGAATTTCTTCAGGAGCAAAGGAGATGTTGCCCTGGTAGCTTCAGGTTCTTTAGTCACAACAGATTCTTCGGCTGTCCTGGCAGATTCATTAGGCACAACAATGGAGGTTGCCCTAGCAGATTCATCACATACAGGTGTATCTGGCACAGCAGCAGATTCATCAGCAGGCGTTGTTGAATAGCCCACCTGAGGAACTTGTGGTTGAGCAGCAGTGATCCTGGCATTGTGCTCCTTCATGGCATCATTGGTAGCTTTGACGAATCTATTCGAGAAGCCTTTGCAATCAACATATCTCCTGTCAAAGTCATCACTGAGCTTCCTGATCTCATTTTGCATGGCAAGGAGCTGTTCAGGAGTCATTGTGGTGACGTTTTTTTACAGCTCGCGCTCCTTGCAATAATGTGCCTTCTTGACTTGACGAGCTTGTTGGATCTTGTACTTTTCATTCATGATGAAAGCCATCAGTACATGAAGAGGACCAGGAGGTAGATTCAAATCGTCAAGAGGCATTTCTGGATCCTTCTGCCAGATGTCGATGAAGTCCAGGACCCTTTTAGGATCCAGGATGAGGGGAACCAAAGATCCCTTTGCTGCTGCAACCCTTTGTTGCTTTTCTCTGATGATTTCTGCAACTTCGTCACATCGGCTTCATCGCTAGTCAGTGGAGAGCATGACAACAACTTTCTTGGGGTTGGGCCTTGTTCACGCCCGACTATGGCCTAGGTCTTTAGCGCAGTGCCACTTGAAGAAGTGTGGGCACTGACTGAGGAAGATGTTGATGCAGCTTCGCCTGAGGCAATTGAGATGCCTATCATGCACTGACATGTCACAAGATGATCTGGCATTGAAGCTTTTGTGTGCAGCGATTGATGAGGTTGTGGCCACTGAGGGCATTGGGGCAGCCCTTGAGGAATTTGCTGGAGGAGGGGGAACTGAAGACTTTACGGGCATTGAAGAAGTTGGCCGAGAGGGCAGATGAGCTGAGGGCTTTTTCTTCAATGCCGATTTCTTAGGCATGGCGAGAAGAGACAGCGAATGTTGTTTCACACATAAAAGGTGAACTTTCCCTATCAGAACACACGGCTTTCTTGTGAGAATCTTCGGTTTGTAAGAGGCTTTGTGCCAAAACCTGTCCAAAATAGGGCAATTTTTTTACCACAACACACAAAACAGGGCAATTGATGACACCATGCCCAAATTTCATGAATTTCTGTCGAGGTTTGCATTTACATGAATTTAAAAACTAAGTTTCCAATGTTTGAAATTCATTCCCATTTCTTGCGTGGGACCTAAACATGCAGCCAGAGAAACGTTTATGATTTTTCGACCTATTTTCATGCGCTAGACCGTGTGATTGTAGTTCAAATTTGAATTATGCACATTACATGCCTAGAAAACTCAATTAATGTACTAAAAAGGCCAAACAAACTCTGTAATATTCCATTGTATAGCACGACACAATCATGTTGCTCTATGGAGACTCTAGAAATAAATTCCAGGCGAGAAGAGACATCGGATGTTGTTTCGCACATAAAATGTGAACTTCCCCTATCGGAACCACATGAATTCTTGTGAGAATCTTCGGTTTGTAAGAGGTTTGTGCTAAAACTTGTCCCAAACTGGGCATTTTTTAACCACAACACACATGAGCCATGACATGACACCATGCATAGTTTTATGAATTTCTTACGATATTTGGATTTACTGGAATTTGAAAACACGGCTTCTCAAAGTCTACGGC
Source organism: Elymus sibiricus (assembly GCA_039707655.1). NCBI lineage: Eukaryota > Viridiplantae > Streptophyta > Magnoliopsida > Poales > Poaceae > Elymus > Elymus sibiricus. The sequence goes on from CM077675.1 coordinate 312,733,385, forward strand.
CGAGCAAAAATACCGAGAGGTTTGGAATTCGTTTAATTTCCATTTCTTGCATTGGACCAAAACATGTATCCAGTGACACATAGATGATTTTCAACCCATTCAGGTGCACTCTAGTATGTGCTTAACTGCAGTTCAAATTTGAACTATGCACATGAAATGTCTAAAAAACTCTTTAAATGTTTAAAAGGACCTAAACAACCTTGAATAATTCCATATTTAACAGACACTCCTATAGTTGCACGTTCACTGCAGATAAATGTTATTGCCATCCAAACACCTTCAATTGCCGATGTAACTTCATTTTTCGTTTCAAAGCAATATGAAAATCAAATACATCGCAAACAGTTCTTGATCATGAAACGTGTGTGATGTGGTATAAAAATATCTTGGGCCAATTCTCATATATGGCTTAGGCCGGAAGCTTCCGTCCACCGCCGACGCGTCAACCACACAGTCACACTTGTTCCCCAAGACCACTATACTATTCAAGCGTCGCCGGTGAAAGATGGGGACGTGGATCCACGTCGTGAGGGTAACTTCGGCGAGCCACTCCGGCCCGAGCATGGCTGCATCAGCCATGAACGCGCTCACAACATCCTTGAGCGCGGCCGCAATCTTTGACAGGGCGGTTGCAACCACCGAAAGGACAGCTGCTGCATCTGAGATGGCGGCAGCAACATCCGCGACCGGGATAGCAAATGGCGAGAACGACACAGCAGCTGTCTGTTCCTTGACGGACACCGTAGCCCTGATGGCGGCTGCCCACGCCTATGCCGATGCCGCCCACGCCCATCTCATGTCGGTCACGGCACAAATAGCAGCGGCCTTCTCCGACAACAGTCGGCAACCTACGTCCGAAGAGTTGGCAATCGCCGAGAGCGCTCGGGCAGCCATCCATTCGTCGGTAGCCTCCCTTGCTGAGATAGAGGCCGTCAATGCCCGGACCGCGGCCGCCCACACCAGACTCGTGGCGGCCTTTTCCAAAGAGATGGCGGACAAGGACTGCGAGATGCTTGCAGAGTATGTGGCGATGGATGCGATGGAGCCCCTTCCCCTGGAGGTCATCGAGCGCGAGCTGGTCATGGAGGATGCGGCGGAGATCGACGAGCGTCAGGTAGAACATTAGTCTTTGTTTAGAGTGTTGGTCTTTTGTTAGAGTAATGTTTAGGTCAACCAGTTCTGTTTAATTGCTCGATTAAGTAAGTGCGGGCTGTGGTGTAGGCTCTTTTGTGTAGTACCCAAATTAGCAATTCATGTTTAATTATGCGACGACGTGGATGACCACTGTAACCATGGAAATTCAGACCAAAAATTTGCCGCCATATCCCCATTCCATCTTCCAATTGAAAATGAAACTGAAGTTCATCACAGACAATCTTTTGGCCTGAACCGTGTGATATGTAGTGCCCAATCTTATGTCGGAAGCTTGGAGACAAACATTTGCACGTCCAAGTTCATCACACACGGGGTAAAGCACAGACTTCGTTTGTGATGTGTTGATATCGAGAACTATTCTGAAAAATTTGCATGTTTAAGTTCATCACACACGGGCTATAACACAGGCTTCGTTTGTGATGTTTTAATATCGCACGCGGTTCTGAATAAGGGACTACGTCCGATGGTGCTTTCTGCGCTAGTTTTTTACTGCACCGAATGAAAATTTGGGCTGCCGCGGAAATATCTACCTCCCTCGCCCCCGGTACCAATCAAAAGCCACATTTCCCCCTTTTCCTCTACCTTTCCTAGTTCAAACCTTCACTGCTTGCTTGCACCGCCGCCTCCTCGCCGGTGACGCTCCTTCCTGCTGCTCGGCCTCGTCCATCTAGTCAGGTAATCGACACCTCCCCAATACCCCCTCACCCCCTCCTCCATCCCACATGGCCAGATCACCGGCGCGACACCTTCCACCCAAATCATCGCCCCATCCTCCAAATAATCACTGCCAAAAGCCATGGTGCACGTAGTATAGCCACGATCTCAAAGAGCAGTTGGCAGCGGAGAAGCAAATCGTGGTTTCACGCGCAAATGAGGCAGCGATGGATTCCATGTGTGCCGACCCCCAGATCTTGGAGGAGCACCTCGCTGTCGAGGCCACTGTCGACGCCTCGCACACTGACGCAGCCACACGGCTGGCTGCTATAAACGACAGCTCGTGGTCTTTTCTCGAGTGCACCACCGGTGCGTTCGACGAAGACTTTGATGTGTTTTCTCAGCATGCCCGTGCTTACCTCAACTCCAGAGCCAACATGTTGGTTCGGGGGCAGGATCAGGCCACTCACCACTACGAGGGGTGCACCCACGGTGTGGAGGCCTGGCCCTCTTCCAAGTTGAAGGAGCCCATCATCACCGATATCTCTGACGATGAGGAATAGCTTGTTTTTGTTAGCTCTATCACTAAGGACCTATGTTCACCTAGCTACGCTGGTTAAGCATGTTTGGTTTACCTATTGCGTGTGCTGCTACTGCCTTTCATTTAGAAATTCTAGTGAAATGTCCAATGTAATGCTACTGCAACCTGACCTTCTAGTATGTTCTATTGTGCAATGTGGTGCTTAGTTAACTGTTTCATTCATTTGTTGTGGTGATCATTTAACTATTTAGTTCAATTCTGCAATGTGATGTTCGATTGTTGTTGTTACAATTTTGTATTGTTATGCATGTGATGAATAAATCGAATTTAGATGTACGAAATACATGTGAAACATATAGCATTGCTATATTTCCTAGTTCTTAGCACGCTTGATTTAGATAACTGGCTTTTCCATGTGGCTCAAATTAATCTGTTGGATCCGCAATGTTTTTATTTTCCATTAACATATTTCACTGATAGTATGCCAAATATCACTTATATCTTGATCAATATTTGTCTTAAATATGTTGCAGGGGGGAACAATGGGGGACACTGAAGTTTTCCATCGAGGTTTGCACATCCATGGTCGTTTGGCTAATAGCACATTATTTTGCAATTGCAGGAACCATTGTACTATTAATGTTTTTAATAATTAGTTCTTGCACATGTAGATCCTGCTGTAAGAGGTTTAGACGCACTGTTCGACCCTTTTTGCATGTGGGGAAATGAGGTGTCCTTGAATATCAGTCAAATCAAGAAACTCAGAAAGATTGTTAAGATAAAGAAACTAGCTATGAAAAACAACAAGATGTTTGTTTGCACAATGAAGAAGACATCAGTCAACTATAGGATGTCACCATCTCTTTCACCTTGTCCTTTTCCCTTTGCGCCATTTCAAATTTTAGAAAAGATATTTATGCGTATGTTTGTTTTCAGTCCTTCTCAAGGCAGTCCGTCGATGATTATGTCTCAAACCACCTGTATGATCAAGAGGCGAGGAAGGTATTCATACAACACCCACGGTACAATCTTGAAGTCTTCCTCAAGAGGACGAAGGATGAGCGGGCAATCATCCACATGCACTGGTCTAAAGTTGCGAGGACCTTCAACATCATTGAAGGCTCAATATTCGCCTTCCGCTTTAACAGTTTTCTAGATGAGACTCATCTGTCTATTTATCGTCTATGATGATACTTAATTTCCAAAGGTTTTAGATGTTGCATTTGAAACTTTGTCCTGTTGTGCACTTGGGTAGCTAGGCAGTATATGCCTATATGATGTTGTACCCTGATGTAATTCAATTATGAAATCCCGGTTGCCATACTACGAATAAGAAATATATTCTATGCTTGATATGAAATGTTAATTTGATTACTAAATGGATTATAAATAATAGAACAATCAGGCTGATTATTGGGTTTCCCATTGTAGATGGTTTCTAGGACTACACCATGGGCGATGACCTCAACAAACCCACACAGTTACTAGAAAGTTGGCATGTTGGATCGGTGAGCAATCACACACGAATTCTGGTCGACAACTGTGTGCGTTAGGACACCCAATCACAAACGTTTCACATAGCAAGTGTGTGTGATGGGCAGCTCAATGCCAAACAGTTTCTTCTAGACACTGTGAGTGATGTTTTGAATAACGCAAACGACAGAATTATAACTATCATGTGTGATGACCAGCCCTATCATGACGATGTTATGCAGAAAATTGTGTGTGATCTGCAATACGAACGGAGACGTACCCTTGGGATTCCCTGTGTGGGATGATAAGCTCATTTCATACATCTTCCCCAATATGTATGTTTGTGCTGGCCCTTCCAATCGCAAACGATATATTTTTGCCCATTGTGTGTGACCGGGTGCAGGCATCACCGACGTGTTTTCCCTGTCATGTGGGATAGGCCCCCCCTATCGCCCACACATGCAAGGCGACGGTTTAAGACTACGTCACAGAAAGGGGTTAAAAATCGTTTGTATAGCACGCGACTGCACTAGTGATAATCTTATTTTTTGAATTCCCGCAAATACAAAACTCGTATGATAACCATTTGGTGCCATGCGTCCATTTTTTTACTTGATATGGGGGGGTGCGTGCAGTTGGTTGATGATAGGACGCATGCGAGCTTTCCGCCGCACAGGCTCGACGGGACGTGTGCGAGCTGTCCGTCGCGCAGGCTCGAGAGGACGCATGAGATCAGTCTGCTGTGCAGGCTCATCGGGAAGCGAGACTTTGACCTCCACCCTCCGCTTGCCACGCTACCAAATTAATGGCGTCCGAACCGCTGTTTATCATGCGGTTAATGCGCCTGGACGGACGGACTAGTTTCCTTTTTGTTTTTGATTGCGACTAGGTTGCTTGTGACGCTATTGCCCCGTTGAACGTAACCATTGTTTTGTTAGTGCCTCGCTAAGAACTTGACTCGTATACATGTACCTACGAACGAAATAATATAACGACAAATTCGCACCGGCAAAGGATAATAATTTTCTTACATATTCAGGATAATAAAAAATGCCACATGCGGCAACTCCCCAAAGACACAGGGGCAAAAGAAGAAGTAAGAGGCTCAAGAAGGAAGACACAGAAAACGATCTGGGCCGCTGCTATTTAATTCTTGATGGATTGCTGGGCGCGGAGTTCCTCAATCTCCTTCTTCATCACCTGCATGACCTCCTCTCCTCTCGCCTCTCCTCCGCCATCTTCCGCATTGCGGCCATGGCGCAGGTTGTTTGCTCGAGAGTGTCGATGGTCTGCGTCACGTACGCATGAAGTTCCTTGACACGCGCCACGGATTCCTTCACCAGCACCTCGCGCTCGATGTGGAGCTTCGCCAAGTCTTCCAAAAGTTCCTCGGCGAGTTCTTTCAGCCTCCCCTCCGAGGCACTTTTCTTCTCGAGCTGTTTCTTCTAGCAGGCATTCTCCACCGTAAGTTTCACCACGAGTCCGATCGCCTTGTCAACCGAGGCGTCGCTCTTCTCCAGCAGCTTCACCAAGGCATCGATCAACGCCTCCTTCTTATCGAGCTCAGCGCGCATGTCGTCACTGGCTAAGGAATCAAACATTGCCAACTCAATTTCAAAGTTATTTGAAGCACTTACTTCACATAAAAGTCATTTGAGGGACTCGGAAGATGAACATTTTGTTTTTATTACAAAATAATTTAAAATTCCTATCGAAACATTGTCCACAATGCAAAAACCAGTAGTTGTTCCAATTTTGGACATGTTATCATGGATTATGCCTTGTATGTGGCCATTTCCATGTGCATTTTGTGAAACTTTTTTTCAAACTTGTTGTATTGTAAGTTTATACTTTTCTGACAAACTTGTGCACATAAGATGGCTCAATGCAAAGGCATTTCATTTATGGAGGCTTTTTTAATTTTCTTTGTTTCTTTCTTTCAAAATGGGGTCAAATTTGCAAGGTTGACCATGCATACCCTCGATGGTAATAATAGATACCCAGGTGAGAAGTGCTTCAAAAGATACATAGACATACTTGGTCTGTTGGTGCTTGCGCCGCTCTTTGAGCGCGTGGTCTCAAGTTCGAGTACACTTCCTGGCGTAATAGGTCACCTCTTTTTTTACCCATTCTGCCCACATACCTCGGCGGACCCGCTGACAGATGGGCCTGTCGTTGGTGTCCCTCGCGTCTGTAATTGCGTCCACGAGCTGCGACCGCGCTGCCGCTGACATGGGTGTCCTACACGTTAATGAGGCCGCCCAACCACGACCAAGCTACCGCTGATAGATGTCCCTTGAAGTTAGTATATGCGCCCACCATCCACGAGCACGCAGCCACGAGCGCATCCGCTGACAGGGGTGTCCCATGCATCAGTAACCATGCCAAGTAACGGTTAATGATTTTGACCCAACGACAAAACTCCGTTTAGGTTATTGTTAGGGTGGGCTGCGCGGTGGAGGGGAAAAGTGAGGACTATCAAAGAGCGTGGGAAAAACTGAGGGGCATAAAAATATAAATCCCAAAAAACAATCACCATCTATGACATGAATTTTTTTCTCAAAAGATGGTTACTGCGGGATAATTTGTACCTAAATGTAACATAAAATAATTCTTTTAAAATTCCTTCACTTATTGTACAAGATCCTTTTCTCATGTTTCGAGATTTAGAAGGTAAAGTTCGTACCCTTTGTTACATATGTGAATCTTTTATACTCTCCTTGTGTTTATTTGCTTTGTATATTAGATTTATCTCGGGTCAAACTTTCTAAACATTGTTCAAGTTTACAAAAATAATATTAACATGCACAAGATCAAATAAATACCATTAGTATCATCATTCAATGTGTTTTCATACCATATATTTTTATTATGATAAACTTGATCAAGCTTTAAGTTTGACTTAGGTAAAATCTAAGATGCGGAGTAAATAAAACCAGAGGGAGCACACATTTACTAGATAAATAAAAATCTTAAAAAACCATGCCAATGTTGATATGGATTTTATTTAAGTCCTCTATAACACGCGCAATGCGCCCACACGCATTTTATTTAATTCTTTCTCTGTCCCACTGACAGGTGGCTCCCACACACCCAGATGGAGGAAGAGCACAGGCTGATGCCATGCTAATGTAGGTCGCCAGTACAAATAGTGGACGACAAACGGCGTCGGTCAAATTTGACGTAATTGTATTAAAAAGTGCCGTTACGTATTACTGAAGCAAACATAATAAGATTTTTGCAGTGCACTTATTATGTTTGCTTAAGTAGTACTTTTAGTTACTCATCATTGTAGTGTATGCACGTGGATGAATGTTGAGATAACAATTTATATATGTAATGCAATGTAATGATCAGGTGCAAAATGCTGCAGCAACAATATTTTGGCCTGAATTACTACCAGTGACGAATGTAAATAAGGGCTAGTTATTGCCGCCACATAAGACTATGGCGGACGAAGACTAGCGTCAGCCATTGATACCTCTAAAACTGAGGCAGACTCACAGAACCGCCTATCACAAATGTGCTACCTGTGGCGGGCGCCCCTACCCGCCACTGCTGACCTATTAGCAGTGTCGGGAGGTCTGTGATGGACACCCTCCATTGTGATGCCGCCACTGCTTGTGGGTTCTGCAATAGTGGGGAGGCTTTAAAAAAAACTGATTTTCACCCCTTTCATTAGATTTTTAGCCTTTTCTCGTTGTTTTTACCCAATTATTCCTTTTATTTGTAGGTAGAAGTTCTACTGTTTTCCCTCAAAACAGAATGTAAATTCTAACTAGGCAGGAAGTTTTTTTTAGAATAACCTGAGTATAAGAGCAACTCCAACGCGCCGACCCAAACGGACGGCGGATTTGTCCGCTTTTTGTCCGTTTGGGTCGGCCGCCCGCTCGGCGTCCGCCCTCTTTAAGATTTGGGTCGGCAGTGCGCCCAACGGCTGTGACCCATTTCATGTCCGCACGCAAAATTTCGGAAAAGGCCCGCGGCCATAGATCATGCCAGTGGCATGTCGTTGCCCGTAGTTCATGCCGGCACCATGCCAGCGCCGGCAAACAATGCCAGCTTCAGAAAAAGAGCACGCAGTTCAGCTGGCGCACTTGGCAGCGGCTAGCACACATGCCAACACACAAAAGGGGCCGGAGAGTTCGACCACGCCATCGCGGCCGTGGTCAGGCCAGCACACTTGCCGGCATACAAAAAATGATGGCGCTCACCGCGATAGATCACTCGTCGTCAAACTTGAGCATGTCGGCTTGCATCTTCTCGAACCACGGCCTCTTCCTTGGCGACACGGTGTTGAGATCCACCTTCATAATCTCCACCCCCGTCATCATGCTAGCGAGAGCCACTTCTTTCGCCTTGGTCTTGGCGTTGGCGGCCTCGATCTCTAGCATCTTGGCTTGCTTCTCCGCCTCCATCTCAAGCATGTTGGCTTGCTTCTCCGCCTCCATGTCAAGCCTCCTTCTTTGGATCTCCATGAAGGCATTCATTTGTTCTTCCTTGTATCGCCGGCGCTCCTCCTCCCTCGAGTCCTTCTTGTTCATCATGCCCTCCACGCTTGCGATCAAGGCATTCGACGCCGCATCCCGCTTGTCCTCCTTCTTGGAGTTGGTCCTCCCCCGCGGCCGTGGATTCTCGCCGTCTTCCTCCTCCACGGCCTTCTTCCCCCCCCCCCCCCCCCCGTGACTTGAGGGCGGCATATTGTGTCTTGAACTTCTCCTCGTCTTTGATGACCCTCCAACAATGGGAGAGGTTGAAGCACTTGCCATTGTGTTGGACCTTCAATGCCTCCAAAGCTTGGAATGTCTACAAATGAATTGCACATGGATATGGAAATGGACATGCAAGCATAAACGGAATGACACAAAGAGGGCCGCTTGTTAGCATACCATGTCTTGCATGCCGATGCCGCTCACGGGGCGTGTGCCTTGATACTCTCAAGAGTGGCACAAAACTTGTTGCACTCTTGTTGGATCACCTTCCAACACTTCGAAATGGACACTCATCCGCGCGTGCTTTGAATTTGGTACGGTGGAAACTTCTTGCGTTCATGGAACTCACGATGAACACGAGTCCAAAAGGTTGATGCCTTTTGTTCAGCACCGGTCTTGGGGTCTTGCCCAATGTCCCTCCAAGACTCGCAAAGAAGCTTGTCCTCGGCCACCGTGTACGCCTTCGTCCGCCTGCTCTTGCGCTTTGGAATCTCCCCGACGGCTTGGTTGGCGAACTCGAACAAGGGCTCCCCTTCGATGTCCACCTCATCCTCTTCCTCGAGACCGTAGTCCTCCGGAAACTCGTGGTCGAGCGGGAAGCCATCCAGGTCCACGCCGACCTAATCATGCATGAAGGCGACCTGATCTTGATTGAAGGTGAACGGCCCTCGGCCGTCCTGGGTTTGTGTCTCGTCGGGATCGTAGCCAGCGGCCGGCGCACCACCCTCGAAGATGATGTTCTGCATGTAGTCAGCGTCGCCGGAGGCCGGCATTCCGTCGAACAGGTTGCGTGCGCCCGGCAACACGTCCGCTGGCATCTGTCGCGCGCATTTCCTCGCCCCTCCGGATGATGAGCCACCGGTCACCGGTGTGGCGTTGAGGTCGATGGGCGCGGGCGCGGGCATGGAAGGCTCCACCACGCTCACCTCGGGCGAGCACTCCCCGAAGAGTCGGGAGGCCTGTGGGTAGACGTGGAAGTGGGTCATCAGCTGCGTCGCCGATGCGTGGGGTGAGTCGGGCAGCACCATCCGAGGAAACGCTGATGAGCCGGTGCTGGTCGCGGCCACGGCGGCGTTGACTAGGCCATGCTGGCCAGGGTTTAACCCCAAGTACATTAGCGCCTCCCTCGTTGCCGCCGCGACGCGGGCGTTGGTGGCCTCCTGCTGCGCGGCGCCAGCGATGGCGGCCGCCGCGATGGCTTCCTCCCTCGCGTCCGCCGCGTGCCTCTGGTTCTTTCTCTTCGCCGACTCCCATGCCCACTCCTCGGCCGTCAGCTTCTTCTTCGGCTTGGGCATGGCGGCGGTCTTGAGGGGGGCCACTAGTAGAAAACAGGGCATCAGTCCCGGTTCCAGAGGGCCTTTAGTCCCGGTTCTTCAACCGGGACAAAACGATCGGGACTAATGCCCACAACTTTTAGTCACGGTTGGCTTACAAACCGGGACTAAAGGAGCTCCACGTGGCCGCCGTGGGGCGCCCAGGCAGGAGGACCTTTAGTCCCGGTTGGTAACACCGATCGGGACTAAAAGGCAGCCACGCGTCAGACCCTGCTAGGCGCTGGGTTTTTTTTTTGAAAGGAGGGGTTTTGGGGTTTTGGAGGGTTTAGGGGTTTCATATTGTGTTTCCCCTTTTCTTTTTTTGATTACCATTTTTATTTTATGCTTTTCATTCAACTCGACGCTAGCTACTACATACTACATATAGTAATGAAGGTACCATTACACAACATCGTCATGATCAATATATAGAGAGAAGTGACCTCTCTTTCTCCGTGCTTGGTCGAACAATGCAACAAGTTTTCGTAAATCTATTCGACGCTATTACATATAGTACACGTTCATGCATATATATACAATATAACATCTCTTACGATCCTTTACCAAGATCGCAATTCATATCCCGATGGCATTCTCCGTCTTTAGGTATGACATGCTCAACAAAGAATCCCGCCAATTACTCTTGAATTGCTCGTATGCGATCAGTTGGTAGGAGTTCGTCCCGCATCCGCCAGATCTAATTTAAAGAAGGGGGTCAATATATATATATATATGAATGAATGAAACTCAACACAATTGATGGTAATAAAATTAAAATGTGAATATTGTTTACGTACTTCAAATTGTTCTGGAGATATGCCCAGCTCAGAAGTCGAGTGGCGAATGAACTCACAAACGTAGTATGCACATAAATTAATGTCGGTTGCCTGCCACAAGCACTTTACGAGAATAGAGTTCAATCAAAATGATAATCAAGCATGATAATGGTATTGAAACTAGAATCAATGAGAGACGATATGCGGTACTAGCTAGTAGCTAGTACTTACTTTGGGGTGTGAAAATCGCAGCTCCTTTCTCCATTCACCCCTAGCCTGGTTGGTGAACTTTTTCCAAACCCTGCACGGCAAAGAAAATGATTACTTGATGTCAGGAAATGAACGAAAGTTGCCGATATGGTGCGATAATGATTTAACTTACTTCTGAAGCATTTCACTCATGTTCGTCCACTCCTTAGGATTTTTACGTCTCGAGTCCAAGACAAGTACTACTCGCTCGTCAGGCCGAATGGCTAGCAGAATAAAGTGGAAACTGCGCACACGCATAACTTATCAATTACACTTAACCTCGAGTAAGCGAAACAGAATGTGCACGTACAAGACAGTAACACTCACTGGAAGTTGTAAGGAAATAGTATTTCCCTTCTGTCTTGTTGTCCAAGTAAAACCCGTAGCAAGTTTTGCTCTATTTCACGGGGGTTGTGTTGTAACATATGTTCATTGTTGGTATTTGGGTTAATGAACCCAATGCCATAGATTTGTCGTTTTCTGCATTCGATGATCTTCAATCTACATATAATATAGTGTGAGGATAATTATACATGCAATGAACGAGCTGAGCTAAAGACTTTACAGAAAAAATACTTACAGACAATAGGAACTGACGATAGTTTTGTCGAGATCCTTTTGGTTGTATAACTGAAAAAATTCATCAAATTCAACGAACAACTCCTGGACTCCATTGAAGAAGTGCTCATTTTTAATTCCCACGAAGATATTGCCGGTTCCGTCCTTGCAGGCTTCCAAGTACCATTCATGCAATTGTCGCATCCTCGTTGGTAGACCCTTGAGCTCCTCACGTCTGACGAGAGGCTTCTTGTGCTCGTAACTTAAGGATGGTACTACCTCGGCCTTTTCGAACTATACCGAATCAGGCAAGTAATCACCAGCAGTGATAGCAAGACCACCGGCCGCTATCTCCGGATCATTAGCAATATCGGTAAACACCTTGAGCGGGGGGCACGATTGGTTTTCTTGTTCGCCGAGCTAGGGAATTCTTTTCCCACTTCTTGCACCACTGCTACTTAAGCTTCCCGACCGCTTCGCTTGACCAAATGTCTTTTGAATACTGCGGTCATAGTCTGATTGCAGCGGAGGCGGTGGTGGTCGCCTAAGGGCATACAGAGTTCGCTGCGCTTTCACCGGATCTATTTTCTCCTTTGGAGGCGGACGTTTCGGTGCAAGCTGGCGTCTCACTTCTTCATCCATGATCTCGTTGAGTTCCTCCTCACTCCTTTCATAGGGTAACTTGGGAGGGGCCTTGAGGCTTGGGCCAGCTCTGAAGTTCTTCACTGTTGTATTGTTGCTAGCCGCCGGAGCGGCGGCGGCTCTCTTCTGCCATTGCTGAGGCGGCGGAGGAGGCAGAGTCTGCTGACGTGGCGGAGACAGCTGAGGCGGAGGAGGATTTTGATGAGGGGCCTCCTCCGTCGGAGTCCGCTGAGGCGGCGGAGTCGGTTGACGCGCTGGAGACGACTCAGGCAGCGGAGACGACTGACGCACCGGAGACGGTTGACGCACCGGAGACGGCTGACGCACCGGAGACGGTTGACGCACCGTAGACGACTCAGGCAGCGGAGACATATGACGCACCGGAGACGTTTGACGCATCGGAGACGGCTGACGCACCGCAGACGACTCAGGCACCGGGGCCTCCTCCGGCTGAGTCTGTGGAGGCGGAGTCCAGTTTGGAAGCAGGATGTTTTCCTTTCTCCATAGACAGGTAGTCCTTAAGGCATTTTCAAGAAGAGTCTCCCCTTCACCTGTAGCGTACTCAAGCTCCAGCCCCTCAAATCCGTCCATTATTTCATCCACCCTGACAATAGCAAAGCCAGCTGGAACCGGAGTGAAATGGAAAGTTGCACCAGGTCAAAAAGGTAAGACATAGCCGACCGCCGCCTTCAAGGTCAGGTTATGGCATTTCGCCATTAGCACACAATGTTCATTATCCGTGATACCATCCACGGGGTAGCGAGGAGCCGTGCTATCAGGCTGAATTAGCTCCGTGGAAGCCACACTGCTTCTCCGCTGAGATAGTGGGCCGATAGCTTGCTGGCTCTCAAGTGCCTCTAGTTTCGCTAATCTTTCATTGATCTTCTGCATTTCGCTTGCTTTCTCTTTATTCTTTCTCTGTCTGCTTCTATAACCAATGCTGTCGGGAAACCCATGCACCCAGGAAACGGAGCCTGATGTGCCTCGTGTTCGTCCAGGGTGTTCAGGATTCCCGAGGGCCATTGACAGCTCATCCTTCTCTCTGTCGGGAACGAAACTCCCTTCCAGCGCTTTCTTGATTACTTCCTCAAGCCTTGTGACGGGTGTTTGAAGTTGAGCTTTCGTCCAAACACACTTTCCTGATTCTGGGTCCAAAGTTCCCCCAACCCCGAAGAACCCAAGTCCTTGCCCGATCTGGCCAGTGCAATGTCGCTGGTTGGATATTTTTAGCAAGCAGGTCTTGCTCAGCTTTGTCCCACGTAGGCCGGGCTTTGCTGTAGCCACCTGACCCCGTAACATGGTGATACTGCTTCTTTGCAGCATTTTGCTTATTTATATGTGACATTTGCTTGGCCTTCTCTGATTTCTTGTAGGCCACAAATGCGGGCCAGTGATCTTTTATCTTCGAGTATTGACCTTTGAATTCTGGAGTCTCGTCTTTCTCGACAAACTTTTTGTTCAATAGTTTCTTCAAGTTCTTGAATAGTTCTGCCATTTTCTTAAGAGCAAACGCCTTGACCTTTCGCTGTATAACTGGGTTATTCGGATCCTCCTCTGGCGGTAGGCTGAAATTTCTCAACAGAGAGTTCCAAAGATCATCTTTCAGTCTATCGTGGACATAAGGAACTTCAGGGTCCTTCTTCTTATTCCATTCTTGGATGCTGATCGGAACGCTGTCCCTAACAATAACTCTGCACTGATGTATAAATTTGTCCTTGGTCCAGTTGGGAGCAATCGGTTGGCCTTCTAGAGAGACTTCTTCGATCGTGAACCTTTCATTCGGGTCCAACCTTTTCTTCGGGCCTCGTCTCCTTACCGAAGTTTGGCTCGATCTGGAGGGCTAAAAGAAGAAAGAAGCGTTAATACCTCGCCGGACTTTGAAACAGTTAAGGCTCCCTTGTCCATTCGATCACCGGAGCCGTCATCATCTCCTTCCTCCTCCATTCCATCACCGGAGCCGTCATGATCTCCTTCCTCCTCCATTGGATCACCGAAGCCGTCATCCTCTCTTCTATCACCATCGGTCTCGTTGAGCCACGACAAGATATTATCATCACCTCCGTCGCGGATTATATCCCGCAACAAGTCTTCTTTTTCTAAGTCTCTGTGATCCAGAGCTTCTGCACATAAAGCATTGACACTTCAAACTAGCTATCACATAAAGCAAAAAAGAAGTATATTTGTCACCAAAATACAACACTTGACAGAGTTTCCTCTATTTAAAAAATAGTTCTCTGTTTTCAAAAATCATTCCTTCCATATAGAAACTTGCGGACCCCCCCCCCCCCCTCATGTCGAAGTTATCGGGGATATGTTGAATTCCCGAGAGAGATAGGGGTGTTCTAACGCGGCACTACACAATATAGGTGAAGGGGATAACATCCGGGAATGTTTTCCCGAAGTCTGCATTTTTGGACAGATGAAACGGAGGGGGACGGTTCCAGGTTCGCTATGCTAGCTGCTTGTGACAGACGAACGGAGGGCATATTCGGATTCGTCATATTTTTCTGATCGATTTTCATATATAAAGAGCTTCACGGAATGAGATCCAGTGACTTGCCTCTAGCAAGTCACGTTATAACTGGCTCCCCCTCATCTGTCGTTGAAACAACATCTTTGTTGCCGACTGCTCGTGAAATACAACATGATAAAGACGGCGACACTCGGTAAAGATAGATTTTTAAGCACTGTTCTCACTAAGCCTCTCTCCGATCCAAATTTCATTGTGGTTACGTCCCTCTCCAACCAACAAGTTACAGCCTCATCTTGTAATTTGAAATCCTTGCGGTTAATCTGTATATGTTAGCACTCCACACCAAAAAACATATATACACAAAACTCTTATTTTATTATTAGTACCGAAAACAACTGCTTCCATTTTTGTTAAATTAAATGTTATTTAATCAGTTTATCTCTAGTTTTGTGGTACTTTTCTTTAAAAAAGAAGGTTGAAACCCCTGGTCCCTGCATCAATCCATCCATCTATACATACATGGGGGTAGGGCCATCAATCCACACCAAATAATTCAATAAACGTCTAGGAGGGGCTCACTGGGGGCAGGGGCATCAATCCATCCATCTATACATACATACATACATGGACAAAAAAAATTCATATATACATATGAACATTTTCAGAAACAGCAGCATATATTGCATAACAGCAGCATATATCTTCACATATTAGCAGCATAAATTCTTCATATATTGCATAATAGCAGCATATGAACATTTTCTATATACATCAATGATCAATCCATCCATCCATAAGCAGGAGGGGCTCACTGGGGGCAGGGGCCGGCGCGGGGACGGCGACGGCGACGTCGGGGCAGGGGCTCAGGGACGGCAGGGCGTCGGCGAGGGCAAAATCCGGCAGCCTGGCGGCGTCGAGGTGGCCGTCGGCGCCGTCAAGGGAGAGGAGGAGAAGAAACTGCGGGTGGATTTGGAAATTTTTCCAAGTCCCGCTTATATAGCCCCCCCTTTAGTCCCGGTTGGTGGCTCCAACTGGGACTAATGTCCCCCCTTTAGTCCCGGTTGGAGCCACTCCCTTTAGTCCCGGTTGGTGGCTCCAACCGGGACTAAAGGCCCCACTTTAGTCCCGGTTGGAGCCACCAACCGGGACTAAAGGGTTGTGCTTCCCGCAGCCAAAAGTTTAGTCCCACCTCGCTAGTCGAGAGGGGCTCGGAGTGGTTTATAAGCGCTGCTGCCGCTGCCCTCTCGAGCTCCTCTCTATTGCAGGCAGTACATGCCTATGTCACGCCCTGCTGGGCCTGCTAACACTCCGGGCCTGCATCATGGCCCATTTCTAGGGTTTCTAGTCGTATGCAGGCCGTTGTGGCTAGTAGGCGGGCCTTTTTTCTATTTTTTGCATATATTATGTTTTTAAAATGTTAATGTTATTTTTTGCATATGTTTTAGTTGATTCCTTTTGCTATTAGAGTTTTATAAAATCTTTTTACTATTAAAGTTTTTAACAAATAAATACTTTGATAATTTTAGTTAATATTATTTTGATTCTTTTTGCTATTAGAGTTTTATAAAAGCTTTTTAGTTTTCTATTAAAGCTTGTAACAAAATATACTTTATGAAAATTCTTTTTACTATTAAAGTTTTTAACAAATAAATACTTTGATAATTTTAGTTAATATTATTTTGATTCCTTTTAGTTGATTATTTTTTATAAAATCTTTTTAGTTCATTCATTTTTCTATTAGAGTTTTATAAAATCTTTTTAGTTCATTCTTTTTGCTATTAGAGTTTTATAAAAGCTTTTTAGTTCATTCTTCTTACTATTAGTTCATTCTTTGAGCTAAATGACCCTGGATTTGAAAAGCACTGCAAATGAACTCTGAAAAGGTTGAAACTTGGCATGGTATCATAATTTCGCCCACATAGCATGTGCTAAAAAGTTCAAAGGGTTACGGGAAAAACTGGATGCACTTCGTGTACAAACTAGATAATCTCTTTCGAAGTAACAGGGTTTTGGACGAGAACTCATCTATTACAAAAGGGATTTCATTTTTTTAACATATTTTAACTCCAGACTTTTTCTGCATTCAATATGCACCATTCAAAGCCACATCATCAATTTTCAACCCTTTTCTGACTTCATTTAATATTTTTCATGCATTTCATGATTTATTTTGAGCTAAATGACCCTGAAATTGACAAGCACTGCAAATGAACTCTCGAAAGGTTGAAACTTGCCATGGTTTCATAATTTAACCCACATAGCATGTGCTAAAAAGTTAAGTGGGTTACGGGAAAAACTGGATGCACTTCGTGTACAAACTGGACAATCTCTTTCGAAGTAACAGGGTTTTGCACGAAAACTCATCTATTACAAAAGGGATTTCATTTCTTTAACATATTTTAACTTCAGACTTTTTCTCCACTCAATATGCACCATTCAAAGCCACATCATCAATTTTCAACCCTTTTCTGACTTCATTTGCTATTTTTCATGCATTTCATGATTTATTTTGAGCTAAATGACCCTGAAATTGACAAGCACTGCAAATGAACTCTGGAAAGATTGAAACTTGGCATGGTTTCATAATTTCACCCACATAGCATGTGCTAAAAAGTTGAGAGGGTTACGGGAAACACTGGATGCACTTCGTGTACAAACTGGACAAGCTCTTTCGAAGTAACAGTGTTTCGGACGAAAACTCATCTATTACAAAAGGGATTAACTTTTTTTTAACATATTTTAACTCCAGACATTTTCTGCTTTCAATATGCACCATTCAAAGCCACAAGATCAATTTTCAACCCTTTTCTGACTTCATTTGCTATTTTTCATGCATTTCATGATTTATTTTGAGCTAAACTACCCTAAAATTGACAAGCACTGCAAATGAACTCTGAAAAGGTTGAAACTTGGCATGGTACCATAATTTAACCCACATAGCATGTGCTAAAAAGTTGAGAGGGTTACGGGAAAAACTGGATGCACTTCGTGTACAAACTGGACAATCTCTTTCGAAGTAACAGGGTTTCGGACGAAAACTCATCTATTACAAAAGGAATTTCATTTTTTAAACATATTTGAACTCCAGACTTTTTCTGCATTCAATATGCACCATTCAAAGCCACATCATCAATTTTCAACCCTTTTCTGACTTCATTTGCTATTTTTCATGCATTTCATGATTTATTTTGAGCTAAATGACCCTGAAATTGACAAGCACTGCAAATGAACTCTGAAAAGGTTGAAACTTGGCATGGTTTCATAATTTCACCCACATAGCATGTGCTAAAAAGTTGAGAGGGTTACGGGAAAAACTGGATGCACTTCGTTTACAAAGTAGATAATCTCTTTCGAAGTAACACGGTTTCGTACGAAAACTCATCTATTACAAAAGGGATTTCATTTTTTTAACATATTTTAACTCCAGACTTTTTCTGCATTCAATATGCACCATTCAAAGCCACATCATCAATTTTCAACCCTTTTCTGACTTCATTTACTATTTTTCATGCATTTCATGATTTATTTTGACCTAAATGACCCTCAAATTGACAAGCACTGCAATTGAACTCTCGAAAGGTTGAAACTTGGCATGGATTCATAATTTAACCCACATAGCATGTGCCAAAAAGTTGAGTGGGTTACTGGAAAAACTGGATGCACTTCGTGTACAAACTGGACAATCTCTTTCGAAGTAACAGGGTTTTGCACGAAAACTCATCTATTACAAAAGGGATTTCATTTCTTTAACATATTTTAACTTCAGACTTTTTCTCCATTCAATATGCACCATTCAAAGCCACATCATCAATTTTCAACCCTTTTCTGACTTCATTTGCTATTTTTCATGCATTTCATGATTTATTTTGAGCTAAATGACCCTGAAATTGACAAGCACTACAATTGAACTCTGGAAAGATTGAAACTTGGCATGGTTTCATAATTTCACCCACATAGCATGTGCTAAAAAGTTGAGAGGGTTACGGGAAAAACTGGATGCACTTCGTGTACAAACTGGACAAGCTCTTTCGAAGTAACAGTGTTTCGGACGAAAACTCTTCTATTACAAAAGGGATTAACTTTTTTTTAACATATTTTAACTCCAGACATTTTCTGCTTTCAATATGCACCATTCAAAGCCACAACATCAATTTTCAACCCTTTTCTGACTTCATTTGCTATTTTTCATGCATTTCATGATTTATTTTGAGCTAAACTACCCTAAAATTGACAAGCACTGCAAATGAACTCTGAAAAGGTTGAAACTTGGCATGGTATCATAATTTAACCCACATAGCATGTGCTAAAAAGTTGAGAGGGTTACGGGAAAAACTGGATGCACTTCGTGTACAAACTGGACAATCTCTTTCGAAGTAACAGGGTTTCGGACGAAAACTCATCTATTACAAAAGGAATTTCATTTTTTAAACATATTTGAACTCCAGACTTTTTCTGCATTCAATATGCACCATTCAAAGCCACATCATCAATTTTCAACCCTTTTCTGACTTCATTTGCTATTTTTCATGCATTTCATGATTTATTTTGAGCTAAATGACCCTGAAATTGACAAGCACTGCAAATGAACTCTGAAAAGGTTGAAACTTGGCATGGTTTCATAATTTCACCCACATAGCATGTGCTAAAAAGTTGAGAGGGTTACGGGAAAAACTGGATGCACTTCGTTTACAAAGTAGATAATCTCTTTCGAAGTAACACGGTTTCGTACGAAAACTCATCTATTACAAAAGGGATTTCATTTTTTTAACATATTTTAACTCCAGACTTTTTCTGCATTCAATATGCACCATTCAAAGCCACATCATCAATTTTCAACCCTTTTCTGACTTCATTTACTATTTTTCATGCATTTCATGATTTATTTTGACCTAAATGACCCTCAAATTGACAAGCACTGCAATTGAACTCTCGAAAGGTTGAAACTTGGCATGGATTCATAATTTAACCCACATAGCATGTGCTAAAAAGTTGAGTGGGTTACTGGAAAAACTGGATGCACTTCGTGTACAAACTGGACAATCTCTTTCGAAGTAACAGGGTTTTGCACGAAAACTCATCTATTACAAAAGGGATTTCATTTCTTTAACATATTTTAACTTCAGACTTTTTCTCCATTCAATATGCACCATTCAAAGCCACATCATCAATTTTCAACCCTTTTCTGACTTCATTTGCTATTTTTCATGCATTTCATGATTTATTTTGAGCTAAATGACCCTGAAATTGACAAGCACTACAAGTGAACTCTGGAAAGATTGAAACTTGGCATGGTTTCATAATTTCACCCACATAGCATGTGCTAAAAAGTTGAGAGGGTTACGGGAAAAACTGGATGCACTTCGTGTACAAACTGGACAAGCTCTTTCGAAGTAATAGTGTTTCGGACGAAAACTCATCTATTACAAAAGGGATTAACTTTTTTTAACATATTTTAACTCCAGACATTTTCTGCTTTCAATATGCACCATTCAAAGCCACAACATCAATTTTCAACCCTTTTCTGACTTCATTTGCTATTTTTCATGCATTTCATGATTTATTTTGAGCTAAATGACCCTGAAATTGACAAGCACTGCAAATGAACTCTGAAAAGGTTGAAACTTGGCATGGTTTCATAATTTCACCCACATAGCATGTGCTAAAAAGTTGAGAGGGTTACGGGAAAAACTGGATGCACTTCGTTTACAAAGTAGATAATCTCTTTCGAAGTAACACGGTTTCGTACGAAAACTCATCTATTACAAAAGGGATTTCATTTTTTTAACATATTTTAACTCCAGACTTTTTCTGCATTCAATATGCACCATTCAAAGCCACATCATCAATTTTCAACCCTTTTCTGACTTCATTTACTATTTTTCATGCATTTCATGATTTATTTTGACCTAAATGACCCTCAAATTGACAAGCACTGCAATTGAACTCTCGAAAGGTTGAAACTTGGCATGGATTCATAATTTAACCCACATAGCATGTGCTAAAAAGTTGAGTGGGTTACTGGAAAAACTGGATGCACTTCGTGTACAAACTGGACAATCTCTTTCGAAGTAACAGGGTTTTGCACGAAAACTCATCTATTACAAAAGGGATTTCATTTCTTTAACATATTTTAACTTCAGACTTTTTCTCCATTCAATATGCACCATTCAAAGCCACATCATCAATTTTCAACCCTTTTCTGACTTCATTTGCTATTTTTCATGCATTTCATGATTTATTTTGAGCTAAATGACCCTGAAATTGACAAGCACTACAAGTGAACTCTGGAAAGATTGAAACTTGGCATGGTTTCATAATTTCACCCACATAGCATGTGCTAAAAAGTTGAGAGGGTTACGGGAAAAACTGGATGCACTTCGTGTACAAACTGGACAAGCTCTTTCGAAGTAATAGTGTTTCGGACGAAAACTCATCTATTACAAAAGGGATTAACTTTTTTTAACATATTTTAACTCCAGACATTTTCTGCTTTCAATATGCACCATTCAAAGCCACAACATCAATTTTCAACCCTTTTCTGACTTCATTTGCTATTTTTCATGCATTTCATGATTTATTTTGAGCTAAACTACCCTAAAATTGACAAGCACTGCAAATGAACTCTGAAAAGGTTGAAACTTGGCATGGTATCATAATTTAACCCACATAGCATGTGCTAAAAAGTTGAGAGGGTTACGGGAAAAACTGGATGCACTTCGTGTACAAACTGGACAATCTCTTTCGAAGTAACAGGGTTTCGGACGAAAACTCATCTATTACAAAAGGAATTTCATTTTTTAAACATATTTGAACTCCAGACTTTTTCTGCATTCAATATGCACCATTCAAAGCCACATCATCAATTTTCAACCCTTTTCTGACTTCATTTGCTATTTTTCATGCATTTCATGATTTATTTTGAGCTAAATGACCCTGAAATTGACAAGCACTGCAAATGAACTCTGAAAAGGTTGAAACTTGGCATGGTTTCATAATTTCACCCACATAGCATGTGCTAAAAAGTTGAGAGGGTTACGGGAAAAACTGGATGCACTTCGTTTACAAAGTAGATAATCTCTTTCGAAGTAACACGGTTTCGTACGAAAACTCATCTATTACAAAAGGGATTTCATTTTTTTAACATATTTTAACTCCAGACTTTTTCTGCATTCAATATGCACCATTCAAAGCCACATCATCAATTTTCAACCCTTTTCTGACTTCATTTACTATTTTTCATGCATTTCATGATTTATTTTGACCTAAATGACCCTCAAATTGACAAGCACTGCAATTGAACTCTCGAAAGGTTGAAACTTGGCATGGATTCATAATTTAACCCACATAGCATGTGCTAAAAAGTTGAGTGGGTTACTGGAAAAACTGGATGCACTTCGTGTACAAACTGGACAATCTCTTTCGAAGTAACAGGGTTTTGCACGAAAACTCATCTATTACAAAAGGGATTTCATTTCTTTAACATATTTTAACTTCAGACTTTTTCTCCATTCAATATGCACCATTCAAAGCCACATCATCAATTTTCAACCCTTTTCTGACTTCATTTGCTATTTTTCATGCATTTCATGATTTATTTTGAGCTAAATGACCCTGAAATTGACAAGCACTACAAGTGAACTCTGGAAAGATTGAAACTTGGCATGGTTTCATAATTTCACCCACATAGCATGTGCTAAAAAGTTGAGAGGGTTACGGGAAAAACTGGATGCACTTCGTGTACAAACTGGACAAGCTCTTTCGAAGTAACAGTGTTTCGGACGAAAACTCATCTATTACAAAAGGGATTAACTTTTTTTTAACATATTTTAACTCCAGACATTTTCTGCTTTCAATATGCACCATTCAAAGCCACAACATCAATTTTCAACCCTTTTCTGACTTCATTTGCTATTTTTCATGCATTTCATGATTTATTTTGAGCTAAACTACCCTAAAATTGACAAGCACTGCAAATGAACTCTGAAAAGGTTGAAACTTGGCATGGTATCATAATTTAACCCACATAGCATGTGCTAAAAAGTTGAGAGGGTTACGGGAAAAACTGGATGCACTTCGTGTACAAACTGGACAATCTCTTTCGAAGTAACAGGGTTTCGGACGAAAACTCATCTATTACAAAAGGAATTTCATTTTTTAAACATATTTGAACTCCAGACTTTTTCTGCATTCAATATGCACCATTCAAAGCCACATCATCAATTTTCAACCCTTTTCTGACTTCATTTGCTATTTTTCATGCATTTCATGATTTATTTTGAGCTAAATGACCCTGAAATTGACAAGCACTGCAAATGAACTCTGAAAAGGTTGAAACTTGGCATGGTTTCATAATTTCACCCACATAGCATGTGCTAAAAAGTAGAGAGGGTTACGGGAAAAACTGGATGCACTTCGTGTACAAAGTAGATAATCTCTTTCGAAGTAACACGGTTTCGTACGAAAACTCATCTATTACAAAAGGGATTTCATTTTTTTAACATATTTTAACTCCAGACTTTTTCTGCATTCAATATGCACCATTCAAAGCCACATCATCAATTTTCAACCCTTTTCTGACTTCATTTACTATTTTTCATGCATTTCATGATTTATTTTGACCTAAATGACCCTCAAATTGACAAGCACTGCAATTGAACTCTCGAAAGGTTGAAACTTGGCATGGATTCATAATTTAACCCACATAGCATGTGCTAAAAAGTTGAGTGGGTTACGGGAAAAACTGGATGCACTTCGTGTACAATGTAGATAATCTCTTTCGAAGTAACACGGTTTCGTACGAAAACTCATCTATTACAAAAGGGATTTCATTTCTTTAACATATTTTAACTTCAGACTTTTTCTCCATTCAATATGCACCATTCAAAGCCACATCATCAATTTTCAACCCTTTTCTGACTTCATTTGCTATTTTTCATGCATTTCATGATTTATTTTGAGCTAAATGACCCTGAAATTGACAAGCACTACAAGTGAACTCTGGAAAGATTGAAACTTGGCATGGTTTCATAATTTCACCCACATAGCATGTGCTAAAAAGTTGAGAGGGTTACGGGAAAAACTGGATGCACTTCGTGTACAAAGTAGATAATCTCTTTCGAAGTAACACGGTTTCGTACGAAAACTCATCTATTACAAAAGGGATTTCATTTTTTTAACATATTTTAACTCCAGACTTTTTCTGCATTCAATATGCACCATTCAAAGCCACATCATCAATTTTCAACCCTTTTCTGACTTCATTTACTATTTTTCATGCATTTCATGATTTATTTTGAGCTAAATGACCCTCAAATTGACAAGCACTGCAAATGAACTCTCGAAAGGTTGAAACTTGGCATGGTTTCATAATTTAACCCACATAGCTTGTGCTAAAAAGTTGAGTGGGTTACTGGAAAAACTGGATGCACTTCGTGTACAAACTGGACAATCTCTTTCGAAGTAACAGGGTTTTGCACGAAGACTCATCTATTACAAAAGGGATTTCATTTCTTTAACATATTTTAACTTCAGACTTTTTCTCCATTCAATATGCACCATTCAAAGCCACAACATCAATTTTCAACCCTTTTCTGACTTCATTTGCTATTTTTCATGCATTTCATGATTTATTTTGAGCTAAACTACCCTAAAATTGACAAGCACTGCAAATGAACTCTGAAAAGGTTGAAACTTGGCATGGTATCATAATTTAACCCACATAGCATGTGCTAAAAAGTTGAGAGGGTTACGGGAAAAACTGGATGCACTTCGTGTACAAACTGGACAATCTCTTTCGAAGTAACAGGGTTTCGGACGAAAACTCATCTATTACAAAAGGAATTTCATTTTTTAAACATATTTGAACTCCAGACTTTTTCTGCATTCAATATGCACCATTCAAAGCCACATCATCAATTTTCAACCCTTTTCTGACTTCATTTGCTATTTTTCATGCATTCATGATTTATTTTGAGCTAAATGACCCTGAAATTGACAAGCAGTGCAAATGAGCTCTGAAAAGGTTGAAACTTGGCATGGTTTCATAATTTCACCCACATAGCATGTGCTAAAAAGTAGAGAGGGTTACGGGAAAAACTGGATGCACTTCCTGCACAAACTAGATAATCTCTTTCGAAGTAACACGGTTTCGTACGAAAACTCATCTATTACAAAAGGGATTTCATTTTTTTAACATATTTTAACTCCAGACTTTTTCTGCATTTAATATGCACCATTCAAAGCCACATCATCAATTTTCAACCCTTTTCTGACTTCATTTACTATTTTTCATGCATTTCATGATTTATTTTGAGCTAGATGACCCTCAAATTGACAAGCACTGCAACTGAACTCTCGAAAGGTTGAAACTTGGCATGGTTTCATAATTTAACCCACATAGCATGTGCTAAAAAGTTGAGTGGGTTACTGGAAAAACTGGATGCACTTCGTGTACAAACTGGACAATCTCTTTCGAAGTAACAGGGTTTTGCACGAAAACTCATCTATTACAAAAGGGATTTCATTTCTTTAACATATTTTAACTTCAGACTTTTTCTCCATTCAATATGCACCATTCAAAGCCACATCATCAATTTTCAACCCTTTTCTGACTTCATTTGCTATTTTTCATACATTTCATGATTTATTTTGAGCTAAATGACCCTGAAATTGACAAGCACTGCAAATGAACTCTGGAAAGATTGAAACTTGGCATGGTTTCATAATTTCACCCACATAGCATGTGCTAAAAAGTTGAGAGGGTTACGGGAAAAACTGGATGCACTTCGTGTACAAACTGGACAATCTCTTTCGAAGTAACAGTGTTTCGGACGAAAACTCATCTATTACAAAAGGGATTAACTTTTTTTTAACATATTTTAACTCCAGACATTTTATGCTTTCAATATGCACCATTCAAAGCCACAACATCAATTTTCAACCCTTTTCTGACTTCATTTGCTATTTTTCATGCATTTCATGATTTATTTTGAGCTAAACTACCCTAAAATTGACAAGCACTGCAAATGAACTCTGAAAAGGTTGACACTTGGCATGGTATCATAATTTAACCCACATAGCATGTGCTAAAAAGTTGAGAGGGTTACGGGAAAAACTGGATGCACTTCGTGTACAAACTGGACAATCTCTTTCGAAGTAACAGGGTTTCGGACGAAAACTCATCTATTACAAAAGGAATTTCATTTTTTAAACATATTTGAACTCCAGACTTTTTCTGCATTCAATATGCACCATTCAAAGCCACATCATCAATTTTCAACCCTTTTCTGACTTCATTTGCTATTTTTCATGCATTTCATGATTTATTTTGAGCTAAATGACCCTGAAATTGACAAGCACTGCAAATGAACTCTGAAAAGGTTGAAACTTGGCATGGTTTCATAATTTCACCCACATAGCATGTGCTAAAAAGTAGAGAGGGTTACGGGAAAAACTGGATGCACTTCGTGCACAAACTAGATAATCTCTTTCGAAGTAACACGGTTTCGTACGAAAACTCATCTATTACAAAAGGGATTTCATTTTTTTAACATATTTTAACTCCAGACTTTTTCTGCATTCAATATGCACCATTCAAAGCCACATCATCAATTTTCAACCCTTTTCTGACTTCATTTACTATTTTTCATGCATTTCATGATTTATTTTGAGCTAAATGACCCTCAAATTGACAAGCACTGCAAATGAACTCTCGAAAGGTTGAAACTTGGCATGGTTTCATAATTTAACCCACATAGCATGTGCTAAAAAGTTGAGTTGGTTACTGGAAAAACTGGATGCACTTCGTGTACAAACTGGACAATCTCTTTCGAAGTAACAGGGTTTTGCACGAAAACTCATCTATTACAAAAGGGATTTCATTTCTTTAACATATTTTAACTTCAGACTTTTTCTCCATTCAATATGCACCATTCAAAGCCACATCATCAATTTTCAACCCTTTTCGGACTTCATTTGCTATTTTTCATGCATTTCATGATTTATTTTGAGCAAAATGACCCTGAAATCGACAAGCACTGCAAATGAACTCTGGAAAGATTGAAACTTGGCATGGTTTCATAATTTCTCCCACATAGCATGTGCTAAAAAGTTGAGAGGGTTACGGGAAAAACTGGATGCACTTCGTGTACAAACTGGACAAGCTCTTTCGAAGTAACAGTGTTTCGGACGAAAACTCATCTATTACAAAAGGGATTAACTTTTTTTTAACATATTTTAACTCCAGACATTTTCTGCTTTCAATATGCACCATTTAAAGCCACAACATCAATTTTCATCCCTTTTCTGACTTCATTTGCTATTTTTCATGCATTTCATGATTTATTTTAAGCGAAATTACCCTAAAATTGACAAGCACTGCAAATGAACTCTGAAAAGGTTGAAACTTGGCATGGTATCATAATTTAACCCACATAGCATGTGCTAAAAAGTTGAGAGGGTTACGGGAAAAACTGGAAGCACTTCGTGTACAAACTGGACAATCTCTTTCGAAGTAACAGGGTTTCGGACAAAAACTCATCTATTACAAAAGGAATTTCATTTTTTAAACATATTTGAACTCCAGACTTTTTCTGCATTCAATATGCACCATTCAAAGCATCATCATCAATTTTTAACCCTTTTCTGACTTCATTTGCTATTTTTCATGCATTTCATGATTTATTTTGACCTAAATGACCCTGAAATTGACAAGCACTGCAAATGAACTCTGAAAAGGTTGAAACTTGGCATGGTTTCATAATTTCACCCACATAGCATGTGCTAGAAAGTAGAGAGGGTTACGGGAAAAACTGGATGCACTTCGTGTACAAACTAGATAATCTCTTTCGAAGTAACACGGTTTCGTACGAAAACTCATCTATTACAAAAGGGATTTCATTTTTTTAACATATTTTAACTCCAGACTTTTTCTGCATTCAATATGCACCATTCAAAGCCACATCATCAATTTTCAACCCTTTTCTGACTTCATTTACTATTTTTCATGCATTTCATGATTTATTTTGAGCTAAATGACCCTCAAATTGACAAGCACTGCAAATGAACTCTCGAAAGGTTGAAACTTGGCATGGTTTCATAATTTAACCCACATAGCATGTGCTAAAAAGTTGAGTGGGTTACTGGAAAAACTGGATGCACTTCGTGTACAAACTGGACAATCTCTTTCGAAGTAACAGGGTTTTGCACGAAAACTCATCTATTACAAAAGGGATTTCATTTCTTTAACATATTTGAACTTTAGACTTTTTCTCCATTCAATATGCACTATTCAAAGCCACATCATCAATTTTCAACCCTTTTCTGACTTCATTTGCTATTTTTCATGCATTTCATGATATATTTTGAGCTAAATGACCCTGAAATTGACAAGCACTGCAAATGAACTCTGGAAAGATTGAAACTTGGCATGGTTTCATAATTTCACCCACATAGCATGTGCTAAAAAGTTGAGAGGGTTACGGGAAAAACTGGATGCACTTCGTGTACAAACTGGACAAGCTCTTTCGAAGTAACAGTGTTTCGGACGAAAACTCATCTATTACAAAAGGGATTAACTTTTTTTAACATATTTTAACTCCAGACATTTTCTGCTTTCAATATGCACCATTCAAAGCCACAACATCAATTTTCATCCCTTTTCTGACTTCATTTGCTATTTTTCATGCATTTCATGATTTATTTTAAGCGAAATTACCCTAAAATTGACAAGCACTGCAAATGAACTCTGAAAAGGTTGAAACTTGGCAAGGTATCATAATTTAACCCACATAGCATGTGCTAAAAAGTTGAGAGGGTTACGGGAAAAACTGGATGCACTTCGTGTACAAACTGGACAATCTCTTTCGAAGTAACAGGGTTTCGGACGAAAACTCATCTATTACAAAAGGGATTTCATTTTTTAAACATATTTTAACTCCAGACTTTTTCTGCATTCAATATGCACCATTCAAAGCCTCATCATCAATTTTTAACCCTTTTCTGACTTCATTTGCTATTTTTCATGCATTTCATGATTTATTTTGAGCTAAATGACCCTGAAATTGACAAGCACTGCAAATGAACTCTGAAAAGGTTGAAACTTGGCATGGTTTCATAATTTCACCCACATAGCATGTGCTAAAAAGTAGAGAGGGTTACGGGAAAAACTGGATGCACTTCGTGCACAAACTAGATAATCTCTTTCGAAGTAACAGGGTTTTGCACGAAAACTCATCTATTACAAAAGGGATTTCATTTTTTTAACATATTTTAACTCCAGACTTTTTCTGCATTCAATTTGCACCATTCAAAGCCACATCATCAATTTTCAACCCTTTTCTGACTTCATTTACTATTTTTCATGCATTTCATGATTTATTTTGAGCTAAATGACCCTCAAATTGACAAGCACTGCAAATGAACTCTCGAAAGGTTGAAACTTGGCATGGTTTCATAATTTAACCCACATAGCATGTGCTAAAAAGTTGAGTGGGTTACTGGAAAAACTGGATGCACTTCGTGTACAAACTGGACAATCTCTTTCGAAGTAACAGGGTTTTGCACGAAAACTCATCTATTACAAAAGGGATTTCATTTCTTTAACATATTTTAACTTCAGACTTTTTCTCCATTCAATATGCACCATTCAAAGCCACATCATCAATTTTCAACCCTTTTCTGACTTCATTTGCTATTTTTCATGCATTTCATGATTTATTTTGAGCTAAATGACCCTGAAATTGACAAGCACTGCAAATGAACTCTGAAAAGGTTGAAACTTGGCATGGTTTCATAATTTCACCCACATAGCATGTGCTAGAAAGTAGAGAGGGTTACGGGAAAAACTGGATGCACTTCGTGTACAAACTAGATAATCTCTTTCGAAGTAACACGGTTTCGTACGAAAACTCATCTATTACAAAAGGGATTTCATTTTTTTAACATATTTTAACTCCAGACTTTTTCTGCATTCAATATGCACCATTCAAAGCCACATCATCAATTTTCAACCCTTTTCTGACTTCATTTACTATTTTTCATGCATTTCATGATTTATTTTGAGCTAAATGACCCTCAAATTGACAAGCACTGCAAATGAACTCTCGAAAGGTTGAAACTTGGCATGGTTTCATAATTTAACCCACATAGCATGTGCTAAAAAGTTGAGTTGGTTACTGGAAAAACTGGATGCACTTCGTGTACAAACTGGACAATCTCTTTCGAAGTAACAGGGTTTTGCACGAAAACTCATCTATTACAAAAGGGATTTCATTTCTTTAACATATTTTAACTTCAGACTTTTTCTCCATTCAATATGCACCATTCAAAGCCACATCATCAATTTTCAACCCTTTTCGGACTTCATTTGCTATTTTTCATGCATTTCATGATTTATTTTGAGCAAAATGACCCTGAAATCGACAAGCACTGCAAATGAACTCTGGAAAGATTGAAACTTGGCATGGTTTCATAATTTCTCCCACATAGCATGTGCTAAAAAGTTGAGAGGGTTACGGGAAAAACTGGATGCACTTCGTGTACAAACTGGACAAGCTCTTTCGAAGTAACAGTGTTTCGGACGAAAACTCATCTATTACAAAAGGGATTAACTTTTTTTTAACATATTTTAACTCCAGACATTTTCTGCTTTCAATATGCACCATTTAAAGCCACAACATCAATTTTCATCCCTTTTCTGACTTCATTTGCTATTTTTCATGCATTTCATGATTTATTTTAAGCGAAATTACCCTAAAATTGACAAGCACTGCAAATGAACTCTGAAAAGGTTGAAACTTGGCATGGTATCATAATTTAACCCACATAGCATGTGCTAAAAAGTTGAGAGGGTTACGGGAAAAACTGGAAGCACTTCGTGTACAAACTGGACAATCTCTTTCGAAGTAACAGGGTTTCGGACAAAAACTCATCTATTACAAAAGGAATTTCATTTTTTAAACATATTTGAACTCCAGACTTTTTCTGCATTCAATATGCACCATTCAAAGCATCATCATCAATTTTTAACCCTTTTCTGACTTCATTTGCTATTTTTCATGCATTTCATGATTTATTTTGACCTAAATGACCCTGAAATTGACAAGCACTGCAAATGAACTCTGAAAAGGTTGAAACTTGGCATGGTTTCATAATTTCACCCACATAGCATGTGCTAGAAAGTAGAGAGGGTTACGGGAAAAACTGGATGCACTTCGTGTACAAACTAGATAATCTCTTTCGAAGTAACACGGTTTCGTACGAAAACTCATCTATTACAAAAGGGATTTCATTTTTTTAACATATTTTAACTCCAGACTTTTTCTGCATTCAATATGCACCATTCAAAGCCACATCATCAATTTTCAACCCTTTTCTGACTTCATTTACTATTTTTCATGCATTTCATGATTTATTTTGAGCTAAATGACCCTCAAATTGACAAGCACTGCAAATGAACTCTCGAAAGGTTGAAACTTGGCATGGTTTCATAATTTAACCCACATAGCATGTGCTAAAAAGTTGAGTGGGTTACTGGAAAAACTGGATGCACTTCGTGTACAAACTGGACAATCTCTTTCGAAGTAACAGGGTTTTGCACGAAAACTCATCTATTACAAAAGGGATTTCATTTCTTTAACATATTTGAACTTTAGACTTTTTCTCCATTCAATATGCACTATTCAAAGCCACATCATCAATTTTCAACCCTTTTCTGACTTCATTTGCTATTTTTCATGCATTTCATGATATATTTTGAGCTAAATGACCCTGAAATTGACAAGCACTGCAAATGAACTCTGGAAAGATTGAAACTTGGCATGGTTTCATAATTTCACCCACATAGCATGTGCTAAAAAGTTGAGAGGGTTACGGGAAAAACTGGATGCACTTCGTGTACAAACTGGACAAGCTCTTTCGAAGTAACAGTGTTTCGGACGAAAACTCATCTATTACAAAAGGGATTAACTTTTTTTAACATATTTTAACTCCAGACATTTTCTGCTTTCAATATGCACCATTCAAAGCCACAACATCAATTTTCATCCCTTTTCTGACTTCATTTGCTATTTTTCATGCATTTCATGATTTATTTTAAGCGAAATTACCCTAAAATTGACAAGCACTGCAAATGAACTCTGAAAAGGTTGAAACTTGGCAAGGTATCATAATTTAACCCACATAGCATGTGCTAAAAAGTTGAGAGGGTTACGGGAAAAACTGGATGCACTTCGTGTACAAACTGGACAATCTCTTTCGAAGTAACAGGGTTTCGGACGAAAACTCATCTATTACAAAAGGGATTTCATTTTTTAAACATATTTTAACTCCAGACTTTTTCTGCATTCAATATGCACCATTCAAAGCCTCATCATCAATTTTTAACCCTTTTCTGACTTCATTTGCTATTTTTCATGCATTTCATGATTTATTTTGAGCTAAATGACCCTGAAATTGACAAGCACTGCAAATGAACTCTGAAAAGGTTGAAACTTGGCATGGTTTCATAATTTCACCCACATAGCATGTGCTAAAAAGTAGAGAGGGTTACGGGAAAAACTGGATGCACTTCGTGCACAAACTAGATAATCTCTTTCGAAGTAACAGGGTTTTGCACGAAAACTCATCTATTACAAAAGGGATTTCATTTTTTTAACATATTTTAACTCCAGACTTTTTCTGCATTCAATTTGCACCATTCAAAGCCACATCATCAATTTTCAACCCTTTTCTGACTTCATTTACTATTTTTCATGCATTTCATGATTTATTTTGAGCTAAATGACCCTCAAATTGACAAGCACTGCAAATGAACTCTCGAAAGGTTGAAACTTGGCATGGTTTCATAATTTAACCCACATAGCATGTGCTAAAAAGTTGAGTGGGTTACTGGAAAAACTGGATGCACTTCGTGTACAAACTGGACAATCTCTTTCGAAGTAACAGGGTTTTGCACGAAAACTCATCTATTACAAAAGGGATTTCATTTCTTTAACATATTTTAACTTCAGACTTTTTCTCCATTCAATATGCACCATTCAAAGCCACATCATCAATTTTCAACCCTTTTCTGACTTCATTTGCTATTTTTCATGCATTTCATGATTTATTTTGAGCTAAATGACCCTGAAATTGACAAGCACTGCAAATGAACTCTGGAAAGATTGAAACTTGGCATGGTTTCATAATTTCACCCACACAGCATGTGCTAAAAAGTTGAGAGGGTTACGGGAAAAACTGGATGCACTTCGTGTACAAACTGGACAAGCTCTTTCGAAGTAACAGTGTTTCGGACGAAAACTCATCTATTACAAAAGGGATTAACTTTTTTTAACATATTTTAACTCCAGACATTTTCTGCTTTCAATATGCACCATTCAAAGCCACAACATCAATTTTCAACCCTTTTCTGACTTCATTTGCTATTTTTCATGCATTTCATGATTTATTTTGAGCTAAACTACCCTAAAATTGACAAGCACTGCAAATGAACTCTGAAAAGGTTGAAACTTGGCATGGTATCATAATTTAACCCACATAGCATGTGCTAAAAAGTTTAGAGGGTTACAGGAAAAACTGGATGCACTTCGTGTACAAACTGGACAATCTCTTTCGAAGTAACAGGGTTTCGGACGAAAACTCATCTATTACAAAAGGAATTTCATTTTTTAAACATATTTGAACTCCAGACTTTTTCTGCATTCAATATGCACCATTCAAAGCCTCATCATCAATTTTTAACCCTTTTCTGATTTCATTTGCTATTTTTCATGCATTTCATGATTTATTTTGAGCTAAATGACCCTGAAATTGACAAGCACTGCAAATGAACTCTGAAAAGGTTGAAACTTGGCATGGTTTCATAATTTCACCCACATAGCATGTGCTAAAAAGTAGAGAGGGTTACGGGAAAAACTGGATGCACTTCGTGTACAAACTAGATAATCTCTTTCGAAGTAACACGGTTTCGTACGAAAACTCATCTATTACAAAAGGGATTTCATTTTTTTAACATATTTTAACTCCAGACTTTTTCTGCATTCAATATGCACCATTCAAAGCCACATCATCAATTTTCAACCCTTTTCTGACTTCATTTACTATTTTTCATGCATTTCATGATTTATTTTGAGCTAAATGACCCTCAAATTGACAAGCACTGCAAATGAACTCTCGAAAGGTTGAAACTTGGCATGGTTTCATAATTTAACCCACATAGCATGTGCTAAAAAGTTGAGTGGGTTACTGGAAAAACTGGATGCACTTCGTGTACAAACTGGACAATCTCTTTCGAAGTAACAGGGTTTTGCACGAAAACTCATCTATTACAAAAGGGATTTCATTTCTTTAACATATTTGAACTTTAGACTTTTTCTCCATTCAATATGCACTATTCAAAGCCACATCATCAATTTTCAACCCTTTTCTGACTTCATTTGCTATTTTTCATGCATTTCATGATATATTTTGAGCTAAATGACCCTGAAATTGACAAGCACTGCAAATGAACTCTGGAAAGATTGAAACTTGGCATGGTTTCATAATTTCACCCACATAGCATGTGCTAAAAAGTTGAGAGGGTTACGGGAAAAACTGGATGCACTTCGTGTACAAACTGGACAAGCTCTTTCGAAGTAACAGTGTTTCGGACGAAAACTCATCTATTACAAAAGGGATTAACTTTTTTTAACATATTTTAACTCCAGACATTTTCTGCTTTCAATATGCACCATTCAAAGCCACAACATCAATTTTCATCCCTTTTCTGACTTCATTTGCTATTTTTCATGCATTTCATGATTTATTTTAAGCGAAATTACCCTAAAATTGACAAGCACTGCAAATGAACTCTGAAAAGGTTGAAACTTGGCAAGGTATCATAATTTAACCCACATAGCATGTGCTAAAAAGTTGAGAGGGTTACGGGAAAAACTGGATGCACTTCGTGTACAAACTGGACAATCTCTTTCGAAGTAACAGGGTTTCGGACGAAAACTCATCTATTACAAAAGGGATTTCATTTTTTAAACATATTTTAACTCCAGACTTTTTCTGCATTCAATATGCACCATTCAAAGCCTCATCATCAATTTTTAACCCTTTTCTGACTTCATTTGCTATTTTTCATGCATTTCATGATTTATTTTGAGCTAAATGACCCTGAAATTGACAAGCACTGCAAATGAACTCTGAAAAGGTTGAAACTTGGCATGGTTTCATAATTTCACCCACATAGCATGTGCTAGAAAGTAGAGAGGGTTACGGGAAAAACTGGATGCACTTCGTGTACAAACTAGATAATCTCTTTCGAAGTAACAGGGTTTTGCACGAAAACTCATCTATTACAAAAGGGATTTCATTTTTTTAACATATTTTAACTCCAGACTTTTTCTGCATTCAATTTGCACCATTCAAAGCCACATCATCAATTTTCAACCCTTTTCTGACTTCATTTACTATTTTTCATGCATTTCATGATTTATTTTGAGCTAAATGACCCTCAAATTGACAAGCACTGCAAATGAACTCTCGAAAGGTTGAAACTTGGCATGGTTTCATAATTTAACCCACATAGCATGTGCTAAAAAGTTGAGTGGGTTACTGGAAAAACTGGATGCACTTCGTGTACAAACTGGACAATCTCTTTCGAAGTAACAGGGTTTTGCACGAAAACTCATCTATTACAAAAGGGATTTCATTTCTTTAACATATTTTAACTTCAGACTTTTTCTCCATTCAATATGCACCATTCAAAGCCACATCATCAATTTTCAACCCTTTTCTGACTTCATTTGCTATTTTTCATGCATTTCATGATTTATTTTGAGCTAAATGACCCTGAAATTGACAAGCACTGCAAATGAACTCTGGAAAGATTGAAACTTGGCATGGTTTCATAATTTCACCCACATAGCATGTGCTAAAAAGTTGAGAGGGTTACGGGAAAAACTGGATGCACTTCGTGTACAAACTGGACAAGCTCTTTCGAAGTAACAGTGTTTCGGACGAAAACTCATCTATTACAAAAGGGATTAACTTTTTTTAACATATTTTAACTCCAGACATTTTCTGCTTTCAATATGCACCATTCAAAGCCACAACATCAATTTTCAACCCTTTTCTGACTTCATTTGCTATTTTTCATGCATTTCATGATTTATTTTGAGCTAAACTACCCTAAAATTGACAAGCACTGCAAATGAACTCTGAAAAGGTTGAAACTTGGCATGGTATCATAATTTAACCCACATAGCATGTGCTAAAAAGTTTAGAGGGTTACAGGAAAAACTGGATGCACTTCGTGTACAAACTGGACAATCTCTTTCGAAGTAACAGGGTTTCGGACGAAAACTCATCTATTACAAAAGGAATTTCATTTTTTAAACATATTTGAACTCCAGACTTTTTCTGCATTCAATATGCACCATTCAAAGCCTCATCATCAATTTTTAACCCTTTTCTGACTTCATTTGCTATTTTTCATGCATTTCATGATTTATTTTGAGCTAAATGACCCTGAAATTGACAAGCACTGCAAATGAACTCTGAAAAGGTTGAAACTTGGCATGGTTTCATAATTTCACCCACATAGCATGTGCTAAAAAGTAGAGAGGGTTACGGGAAAAACTGGATGCACTTCGTGTACAAACTAGATAATCTCTTTCGAAGTAACACGGTTTCGTACGAAAACTCATCTATTACAAAAGGGATTTCATTTTTTTAACATATTTTAACTCCAGACTTTTTCTGCATTCAATATGCACCATTCAAAGCCACATCATCAATTTTCAACCCTTTTCTGACTTCATTTACTATTTTTCATGCATTTCATGATTTATTTTGAGCTAAATGACCCTCAAATTGACAAGCAGTGCAAATGAACTCTCGAAAGGTTGAAACTTGGCATGGTTTCATAATTTAACCCACATAGCATGTGCTAAAAAGTTGAGTGGGTTACTGGAAAAACTGGATGCACTTCGTGTACAAACTGGACAATCTCTTTCGAAGTAACAGGGTTTTGCACGAAAACTCATCTATTACAAAAGGGATTTCATTTCTTTAACATATTTTAACTTCAGACTTTTTCTCCATTCAATATGCACCATTCAAAGCCACATCATCAATTTTCAACCCTTTTCTGACTTCATTTGCTATTTTTCATGCATTTCATGATTTATTTTGAGCTAAATGACCCTGAAATTGACAAGCACTGCAAGTGAACTCTGGAAAGATTGAAACTTGGCATGGTTTCATAATTTCACCCACATAGCATTTGCTAAAAAGTTGAGAGGGTTACGGGAAAAACTGGATGCACTTCGTGTACAAACTGGACAAGCTCTTTCGAAGTAACAGTGTTTCGGACGAAAACTCATCTATTACAAAAGGGATTAACTTTTTTTTAACATATTTTAACTCCAGACATTTTCTGCTTTCAATATGCACCATTCAAAGCCACAACATCAATTTTCAACCCTTTTCTGACTTCATTTGCTATTTTTCATGCATTTCATGATTTATTTTGAGGTAAACTACCCTAAAATTGACAAGCACTGCAAATGAACTCTGAAAAGGTTGAAACTTGGCATGGTATCATAATTTAACCCACACAGCATGTGCTAAAAAGTTTAGAGGGTTACAGGAAAAACTGGATGCACTTCGTGTACAAACTGGACAATCTCTTTCGAAGTAACAGGGTTTCGGACGAAATCTCATCTATTACAAAAGGAATTTCATTTTTTAAACATATTTGAACTCCAGACTTTTTCTGCATTCAATATGCACCATTCAAAGCCTCATCATCTATTTTTAACCCTTTTCTGACTTCATTTGCTATTTTTCATGCATTTCATGATTTATTTTGAGCTAAATGACCCTGAAATTGACAAGCACTGCAAATGAACTCTGAAAAGGTTGAAACTTGGCATGGTTTCATAATTTCACCCACATAGCATGTGCTAAAAAGTAGAGAGGGTTACGGGAAAAACTGGATGCACTTCGTGTACAGACTAGATAATCTCTTTCGAAGTAACACGGTTTCGTACGAAAACTCATCTATTACAAAAGGGATTTCATTTTTTTAACATATTTTAACTCCAGATTTTTTTGCATTCAATATGCACCATTCAAAGCCACATCATCAATTTTCAACCCTTTTCTGACTTCATTTACTATTTTTCATGCATTTCATGATTTATTTTGAGCTAAATGACCCTCAAATTGACAAGCACTGCAAATGAACTCTCGAAAGGTTGAAACTTGGCATGGTTTCATAATTTAACCCACATAGCATGTGCTAAAAAGTTGAGTGGGTTACTGGAAAAACTGGATGCACTTCGTGTACAAACTGGACAATCTCTTTCGAAGTAACAGGGTTTTGCACGAAAACTCATCTATTACAAAAGGGATTTCATTTCTTTAACATATTTTAACTTCAGACTTTTTCTCCATTCAATATGCACCATTCAAAGCCACATCATCAATTTTCAACCCTTTTCTGACTTCATTTGCTATTTTTCATGCATTTCATGATTTATTTTGAGCTAAATGACCCTGAAATTGACAAGCACTGCAAATGAACTCTGGAAAGATTGAAACTTGGCATGGTTTCATAATTTCACCCACATAGCATGTGCTAAAAAGTTGAGAGGGTTACGGGAAAAACTGGATGCACTTCGTGTACAAACTGGACAAGCTCTTTCGAAGTAACAGTGTTTCGGACGAAAACTCATCTATTACAAAAGGGATTAACTTTTTTTAACATATTTTAACTCCAGACATTTTCTGCTTTCAATATGCACCATTCAAAGCCACAACATCAATTTTCAACCCTTTTCTGACTTCATTTGCTATTTTTCATGCATTTCATGATTTATTTTGAGCTAAACTACCCTAAAATTGACAAGCACTGCAAATGAACTCTGAAAAGGTTGAAACTTGGCATGGTATCATAATTTAACCCACATAGCATGTGCTAAAAAGTTTAGAGGGTTACAGGAAAAACTGGATGCACTTCGTGTACAAACTGGACAATCTCTTTCGAAGTAACAGGGTTTCGGACGAAAACTCATCTATTACAAAAGGAATTTCATTTTTTAAACATATTTGAACTCCAGACTTTTTCTGCATTCAATATGCACCATTCAAAGCCACTTCATCAATTTTCAACCCTTTTCTGACTTCATTTGCTATTTTTCATGCATTTCATGATTTATTTTGAGCTAAATGACCCTGAAATTGACAAGCACTGCAAATGAACTCTGAAAAGGTTGAAACTTGGCATGGTTTCATAATTTCACCCACATAGCATGTGCTAAAAAGTAGAGAGGGTTACGGGAAAAACTGGATGCACTTCGTGTACAAACTAGATAATATCTTTCGAAGTAACACGGTTTCGTACGAAAACTCATCTATTACAAAAGGGATTTCATTTTTTTAACATATTTTAACTCCAGACTTTTTCTGCATTCAATATGCACCATTCAAAGCCACATCATCAATTTTGAACCCTTTTCTGACTTCATTTACTATTTTTCATGCATTTCATGATTTATTTTGAGCTAAATGACCCTCAAATTGACAAGCACTGCAAATGAACTCTCGAAAGGTTGAAACTTGGCATGGTTTCATAATTTAACCCACATAGCATGTGCTAAAAAGTTGAGTGGGTTACTGGAAAAACTGGATGCACTTCGTGTACAAACTGGACAATCTCTTTCGAAGTAACAGGGTTTTGCACGAAAACTCATCTATTACAAAAGGGATTTCATTTCTTTAACATATTTTAACTTCAGACTTTTTCTCCATTCAATATGCACCATTCAAAGCCACGTCATCAATTTTCAACCCTTTTCTGACTTCATTTGCTATTTTTCATGCATTTCATGATTTATTTTGAGCTAAATGACCCTGAAATTGACAAGCACTGCAAATGAACTCTGGAAAGATTGAAACTTGGCATGGTTTCATAATTTCACCCACATAGCATGTGCTAAAAAGTTGAGAGGGTTACGGGAAAAACTGGATGCACTTCGTGTACAAACTGGACAAGCTCTTTCGAAGTAACAGTGTTTCGGACGAAAACTCATCTATTACAAAAGGGATTAACTTTTTTTTAACATATTTTAACTCCAGACATTTTCTGCTTTCAATATGCACCATTCAAAGCCACAACATCAATTTTCATCCCTTTTCTGACTTCATTTGCTATTTTTCATGCATTTCATGATTTATGTTATGCGAAATTACCCTAAAATTGACAAGCACTGCAAATGAACTCTGAAAAGGTTGAAACTTGGCAGGGTATCATAATTTAACCCACATAGCATGTGCTAAAAAGTTGAGAGGGTTACGGGAAAAAACTGGATGCACTTCGTGTACAAACTGGACAATCTCTTTCGAAGTAACAGGGTTTCGGACAAAAACTCATCTATTACAAAAGGGATTTCATTTCTTTAACATATTTTAACTTCAGACTTTTTCTCCATTCAATATGCACCATTTAAAGCCACATCATCAATTTTCAACCCTTTTCTGACTTCATTTGCTATTTTTCATGCATTTCATGATTTATTTTTAGCTAAATGACCCTCAAATTGACAAGCACTGCAAGTGAACTCTGGAAAGATTGAAACTTGGCATGGTTTCATAATTTCACCCACATAGCATGTGCTAAAAAGTTGAGAGGGTTACGGGAAAAACTGGATGCACTTCGTGTACAAACTGGACAAGCTCTTTCGAAGTAACAGTGTTTCGGACGAAAACTCATCTATTACAAAAGGGATTAACTTTTTTTTAACATATTTTAACTCCAGACATTTTCTGCTTTCAATATGCACCATTCAAAGCCACAACATCAATTTTCAACCCTTTTCTGACTTCATTTGCTATTTTTCATGCATTTCATGATTTATTTTGAGCTAAACTACCCTAAAATTGACAAGCACTGCAAATGAACTCTGAAAAGGTTGAAACTTGGCATGGTATCATAATTTAACCCACATAGCATGTGCTAAAAAGTTTAGAGGGTTACAGGAAAAACTGGATGCACTTCGTGTACAAACTGGACAATCTCTTTCGAAGTAACAGGGTTTCGGACGAAAACTCATCTATTACAAAAGGAATTTCATTTTTTAAACATATTTGAACTCCAGACTTTTTCTGCATTCAATATGCACCATTCAAAGCCTCATCATCAATTTTTAACCCTTTTCTGACTTCATTTGCTATTTTTCATGCATTTCATGATTTATTTTGAGCTAAATGACCCTGAAATTGACAAGCACTGCAAATGAACTCTGAAAAGGTTGAAACTTGGCATGGTTTCATAATTTCACCCACATAGCTTGTGCTAAAAAGTAGAGAGGGTTACGGGAAAAACTGGATGCACTTCGTGTACAAACTAGATAATCTCTTTCGAAGTAACACGGTTTCGTACGAAAACTCATCTATTACAAAAGGGATTTGATTTTTTTAACATATTTTAACTCCAGACTTTTTCTGCATTCAATATGCACCATTCAAAGCCACATCATCAATTTTCAACCCTTTTCTGACTTCATTTACTGTTTTTCATGCATTTCATGATTTATTTTGAGCTAAATGACCCTCAAATTGACAAGCACTGCAAATGAACTCTCAAAAGGTTGAAACTTGGCATGGTTTCATAATTTAACCCACATAGCATGTGCTAAAAAGTTGAGTGGGTTACTGGAAAAACTGGATGCACTTCGTGTACAAACTGGACAATCTCTTTCGAAGTAACAGGGTTTTGCACGAAAACTCATCTATTACAAAAGGGATTTCATTTCTTTAACATATTTTAACTTCAGACTTTTTCTCCATTCAATATGCACCATTCAAAGCGACATCATCAATTTTCAACCCTTTTCTGACTTCATTTGCTATTTTTCATGCATTTCATGATTTATTTTGAGCTAAATGACCCTAAAATTGACAAGCACTGCAAATGAACTCTGGAAAGATTGAAACTTGGCATGGTTTCATAATTTCACCCACATAGCATGTGCTAAAAAGTTGAGAG
Source organism: Elymus sibiricus (assembly GCA_039707655.1). Lineage (NCBI taxonomy): Eukaryota > Viridiplantae > Streptophyta > Magnoliopsida > Poales > Poaceae > Elymus > Elymus sibiricus. Next base: position 312,774,968 of record CM077675.1, read on the forward strand.
GGTTACGGGAAAAACTGGATGCACTTCGTGTACAAACTGGACAAGCTCTTTCGAAGTAACAGTGTTTCGGACGAAAACTCATCTATTACAAAAGGGATTAACTTTTTTTTAACATATTTTAACTCCAGACATTTTCTGCTTTCAATATGCACCATTCAAAGCCACAACATCAATTTTCATCCCTTTTCTGACTTCATTTGCTATTTTTCATGCATTTCATGATTTATGTTAAGCGAAATTACCCTAAAATTGACAAGCACTGCAAATGAACTCTGAAAAGGTTGAAACTTGGCATGGTATCATAATTTAACCCACATAGCATGTGCTAAAAAGTTGAGAGGGTTACGGGAAAAACTGGATGCACTTCGTGTACAAACTGGACAATCTCTTTCGAAGTAACAGGGTTTCGGACAAAAACTCATCTATTACAAAAGGAATTTCATTTTTTAAACATATTTGAACTCCAGACTTTTTCTGCATTCAATATGCACCATTCAAAGCCTCATCATCAATTTTTAACCCTTTTCTGACTTCATTTGCTATTTTTCATGCATTTCATGATTTATTTTGAGCTAAATGACCCTGAAATTGACAAGCATTGCAAATGAACTCTGAAAAGGTTGAAACTTGGCATGGTTTCATAATTTCACCCACATAGCATGTGCTAGAAAGTAGAGAGGGTTACGGGAAAAACTGGATGCACTTCGTGTACAAACTAGATAATCTCTTTCGAAGTAACACGGTTTCGTACGAAAACTCATCTATTACAAAAGGGATTTCATTTTTTTAACATATTTTAACTCCAGACTTTTTCTGCATTCAATATGCACCATTCAAAGCCACATCATCAATTTTCAACCCTTTTCTGACTTCATTTACTATTTTTCATGCATTTCATGACTTATTTTGAGCTAAATGACCCTCAAATTGACAAGCACTGCAAATGAACTCTCGAAAGGTTGAAACTTGGCATGGTTTCATAATTTAACCCACATAGCATGTGCTAAAAAGTTGAGTGGGTTACTGGAAAAACTGGATGCACTTCGGGTACAAACTGGACAATCTGTTTCGAAGTAACAGGGTTTTGCACGAAAACTCATCTATTACAAAAGGGATTTCATTTCTTTAACATATTTTAACTTCAGACTTTTTCTCCATTCAATATGCACCATTCAAAGCCACATCATCAATTTTCAACCCTTTTCTGACTTCATTTGCTATTTTTCATGCATTTCATGATTTATTTTGAGCTAAATGACCCTGAAATTGACAAGCACTGCAAATGAACTCTGGAAAGATTGAAACTTGGCATGGTTTCATAATTTCACCCACATAGCATGTGCTAAAAAGTTGAGAGGGTTACGGGAAAAACTGGATGCACTTCGTGTACAAACTGGACAAGCTCTTTCGAAGTAACAGTGTTTCGGACGAAAACTCATCTATTACAAAAGGGATTAACTTTTTTTTAACATATTTTAACTCCAGACATTTTCTGCTTTCAATATGCACCATTCAAAGCCACAACATCAATTTTCATCCCTTTTCTGACTTCATTTGCTATTTTTCATGCATTTCATGATTTATTTTAAGCGAAATTACCCTAAAATTGACAAGCACTGCAAATGAACTCTGAAAAGGTTGAAACTTGGCAAGGTATCATAATTTAACCCACATAGCATGTGCTAAAAAGTTGAGAGGGTTACGGGAAAAACTGGATGCACTTCGTGTACAAACTGGACAATCTCTTTCGAAGTAACAGGGTTTCGGACGAAAACTCATCTATTACAAAAGGAATTTCATTTTTTAAACATATTTGAACTCCAGACTTTTTCTGCATTCAATATGCACCATTCAAAGCCTCATCATCAATTTTTAACCCTTTTCTGACTTCATTTGCTATTTTTCATGCATTTCATGATTTATTTTGAGCTAAATGACCCTGAAATTGACAAGCACTGCAAATGAACTCTGAAAAGGTTGAAACTTGGCATGGTTTCATAATTTCACCCACATAGCATGTGCTAGAAAGTAGAGAGGGTTACGGGAAAAACTGGATGCACTTCGTGTACAAACTAGATAATCTCTTTCGAAGTAACACGGTTTCGTACGAAAACTCATCTATTACAAAAGGGATTTCATTTTTTTAACATATTTTAACTCCAGACTTTTTCTGCATTCAATATGCACCATTCAAAGCCACATCATCAATTTTCAACCCTTTTCTGACTTCATTTACTATTTTTCATGCATTTCATGATTTATTTTGAGCTAAATGACCCTCAAATTGACAAGCACTGCAAATGAACTCTCGAAAGGTTGAAACTTGGCATGGTTTCATAATTTAACCCACATAGCATGTGCTAAAAAGTTGAGTGGGTTACTGGAAAAACTGGATGCACTTCGTGTACAAACTGGACAATCTCTTTCGAAGTAACAGGGTTTTGCACGAAAAATCATCTATTACAAAAATGATTTATTTCAATATGCACCATTCAAAGCCACATCATCAATTTTCAACCCTTTTCTGACTTCATTTGCTATTTTTCATGCATTTCATGATTTATTTTGAGCTAAATGACCCTGAAATTGACAAGCACTGCAAGTGAACTCTGGAAAGATTGAAACTTGGCATGGTTTCATAATTTCACCCACATAGCATGTGCTAAAAAGTTGAGAGGGTTACGGGAAAAACTGGATGCACTTCGTGTACAAACTGGACAAGCTCTTTCGAAGTAACAGTGTTTCGGACGAAAACTCATCTATTACAAAAGGGATTAACTTTTTTTTAACATATTTTAACTCCAGACATTTTCTGCTTTCAATATGCACCATTCAAAGCCACAACATCAATTTTCATCCCTTTTCTGACTTCATTTGCTATTTTTCATGCATTTCATGATTTATTTTAAGCGAAATTACCCTAAAATTGACAAGCACTGCAAATGAACTCTGAAAAGGTTGAAACTTGGCAAGGTATCATAATTTAACCCACATAGCATGTGCTAAAAAGTTGAGAGGGTTACGGGAAAAACTGGATGCACTTCGTGTACAAACTGGACAATCTCTTTCGAAGTAACAGGGTTTCGGACGAAAACTCATCTATTACAAAAGGAATTTCATTTTTTAAACATATTTGAACTCCAGACTTTTTCTGCATTCAATATGCACCATTCAAAGCCTCATCATCAATTTTTAACCCTTTTCTGACTTCATTTGCTATTTTTCATGCATTTCATGATTTATTTTGAGCTAAATGACCCTGAAATTGACAAGCACTGCAAATGAACTCTGAAAAGGTTGAAACTTGGCATGGTTTCATAATTTCACCCACATAGCATGTGCTAAAAAGTAGAGAGGGTTACGGGAAAAACTGGATGCACTTCGTGTACAAACTAGATAATCTCTTTCGAAGTAACACGGTTTCGTACGAAAACTCATCTATTACAAAAGGGATTTCATTTTTTTAACATATTTTAACTCCAGACTTTTTCTGCATTCAATATGCACCATTCAAAGCCACATCATCAATTTTCAACCCTTTTCTGACTTCATTTACTATTTTTCATGCATTTCATGATTTATTTTGAGCTAAATGACCCTCAAATTGACAAGCACTGCAAATGAACTCTCGAAAGGTTGAAACTTGGCATGGTTTCATAATTTAACCCACATAGCATGTGCTAAAAAGTTGAGTGGGTTACTGGAAAAACTGGATGCACTTCGTGTACAAACTGGACAATCTCTTTCGAAGTAACAGGGTTTTGCACGAAAAATCATCTATTACAAAAGGGATTTCATTTCTTTAACATATTTTAACTTCAGACATTTTCTCCATTCAATATGCACCATTCAAAGCCACATCATCAATTTTCAACCCTTTTCTGACTTCATTTGCTATTTTTCATGCATTTCATGATTTATTTTGAGCTAAATGACCCTCAAATTGACAAGCACTGCAAGTGAACTCTGGAAAGATTGAAACTTGGCATGGTTTCATAATTTCACCCACATAGCATGTGCTAAAAAGTTGAGAGGGTTACGGGAAAAACTGGATGCACTTCGTGTACAAACTGGACAAGCTCTTTCGAACTAACAGTATTTCGGACGAAAACTCATCTATTACAAAAGGGATTAACTTTTTTTTAACATATTTTAACTCCAGACATTTTCTGCTTTCAATATGCACCATTCAAAGCCACAACATCAATTTTCATCCCTTTTCTGACTTCATTTGCTATTTTTCATGCATTTCATGATTTATTTTAAGCGAAATTACCCTAAAATTGACAAGCACTGCAAATGAACTCTGAAAAGGTTGAAACTTGGCAAGGTATCATAATTTAACCCACATAGCATGTGCTAAAAAGTAGAGAGGGTTACGGGAAAAACTGGATGCACTTCGTGTACAAACTGGACAATCTCTTTCGAAGTAACAGGGTTTCGGACGAAAACTCATCTATTACAAAAGGAATTTCATTTTTTAAACATATTTGAACTCCAGACTTTTTCTGCATTCAATATGCACCATTCAAAGCCTCATCATCAATTTTTAACCCTTTTCTGACTTCATTTGCTATTTTTCATGCATTTCATGATTTATTTTGAGCTAAATGACCCTGAAATTGACAAGCACTGCAAATGAACTCTGAAAAGGTTGAAACTTGGCATGGTTTCATAATTTCACCCACATAGCATGTGCTAGAAAGTAGAGAGGGTTACGGGAAAAACTGGATGCACTTCGTGTACAAACTAGATAATCTCTTTCGAAGTAACACGGTTTCGTACGAAAACTCATCTATTACAAAAGGGATTTCATTTTTTTAACATATTTTAACTCCAGACTTTTTCTGCATTCAATATGCACCATTCAAAGCCACATCATCAATTTTCAACCCTTTTCTGACTTCATTTACTATTTTTCATGCATTTCATGATTTATTTTGAGCTAAATGACCCTCAAATTGACAAGCACTGCAAATGAACTCTCGAAAGGTTGAAACTTGGCATGGTTTCATAATTTAACCCACATAGCATGTGCTAAAAAGTTGAGTGGGTTACTGGAAAAACTGGATGCACTTCGTGTACAAACTGGACAATCTCTTTCGAAGTAACAGGGTTTTGCACGAAAAATCATCTATTACAAAAATGATTTATTTCAATATGCACCATTCAAAGCCACATCATCAATTTTCAACCCTTTTCTGACTTCATTTGCTATTTTTCATGCATTTCATGATTTATTTTGAGTTAAATGACCCTGAAATTGACAAGCACTGCAAGTGAACTCTGGAAAGATTGAAACTTGGCATGGTTTCATAATTTCACCCACATAGCATGTGCTAAAAAGTTGAGAGGGTTACGGGAAAAACTGGATGCACTTCGTGTACAAACTGGACAAGCTCTTTCGAAGTAACAGTGTTTCGGACGAAAACTCATCTATTACAAAAGGGATTAACTTTTTTTTAACATATTTTAACTCCAGACATTTTCTGCTTTCAATATGCACCATTCAAAGCCACAACATCAATTTTCATCCCTTTTCTGACTTCATTTGCTATTTTTCATGCATTTCATGATTTATTTTAAGCGAAATTACCCTAAAATTGACAAGCACTGCAAATGAACTCTGAAAAGGTTGAAACTTGGCAAGGTATCATAATTTAACCCACATAGCATGTGCTAAAAAGTTGAGAGGGTTACGGGAAAAACTGGATGCACTTCGTGTACAAACTGGACAATCTCTTTCGAAGTAACAGGGTTTCGGACGAAAACTCATCTATTACAAAAGGAATTTCATTTTTTAAACATATTTGAACTCCAGACTTTTTCTGCATTCAATATGCACCATTCAAAGCCTCATCATCAATTTTTAACCCTTTTCTGACTTCATTTGCTATTTTTCATGCATTTCATGATTTATTTTGAGCTAAATGACCCTGAAATTGACAAGCACTGCAAATGAACTCTGAAAAGGTTGAAACTTGGCATGGTTTCATAATTTCACCCACATAGCATGTGCTAAAAAGTAGAGAGGGTTACGGGAAAAACTGGATGCACTTCGTGTACAAACTAGATAATCTCTTTCGAAGTAACACGGTTTCGTACGAAAACTCATCTATTACAAAAGGGATTTCATTTTTTTAACATATTTTAACTCCAGACTTTTTCTGCATTCAATATGCACCATTCAAAGCCACATCATCAATTTTCAACCCTTTTCTGACTTCATTTACTATTTTTCATGCATTTCATGATTTATTTTGAGCTAAATGACCCTCAAATTGACAAGCACTGCAAATGAACTCTCGAAAGGTTGAAACTTGGCATGGTTTCATAATTTAACCCACATAGCATGTGCTAAAAAGTTGAGTGGGTTACTGGAAAAACTGGATGCACTTCGTGTACAAACTGGACAATCTCTTTCGAAGTAACAGGGTTTTGCACGAAAAATCATCTATTACAAAAGGGATTTCATTTCTTTAACATATTTTAACTTCAGACATTTTCTCCATTCAATATGCACCATTCAAAGCCACATCATCAATTTTCAACCCTTTTCTGACTTCATTTGCTATTTTTCATGCATTTCATGATTTATTTTGAGCTAAATGACCCTCAAATTGACAAGCACTGCAAGTGAACTCTGGAAAGATTGAAACTTGGCATGGTTTCATAATTTCACCCACATAGCATGTGCTAAAAAGTTGAGAGGGTTACGGGAAAAACTGGATGCACTTCGTGTACAAACTGGACAAGCTCTTTCGAACTAACAGTATTTCGGACGAAAACTCATCTATTACAAAAGGGATTAACTTTTTTTTAACATATTATAACTCCAGACATTTTCTGCTTTCAATATGCACCATTCAAAGCCACAACATCAATTTTCAACCCTTTTCTGACTTCATTTGCTATTTTTCATGCATTTCATGATTTATTTTGAGCTAAACTACCCTAAAATTGACAAGCACTTCAAATGAACTCTGAAAAGGTTGAAACTTGGCATGGTATCATAATTTAACCCACATAGCATGTGCTAAAAAGTTTAGAGGGTTACAGGAAAAACTGGATGCACTTCGTGTACAAACTGGACAATCTCTTTCGAAGTAACAGGGTTTCGGACGAAAACTCATCTATTACAAAAGGAATTTCATTTTTTAAACATATTTGAACTCCAGACTTTTTCTGCATTCAATATGCACCATTCAAAGCCTCATCATCAATTTTTAACCCTTTTCTGACTTCATTTGCTATTTTTCATGCATTTCATGATTTATTTTGAGCTAAATGACCCTGAAATTGACAAGCACTGCAAATGAACTCTGAAAAGGTTGAAACTTGGCATGGTTTCATAATTTCACCCACATAGCATGTGCTAAAAAGTAGAGAGGGTTACGGGAAAAACTGGATGCACTTCGTGTACAAACTAGATAATCTCTTTCGAAGTAACAGGGTTTTGCACGAAAACTCATCTATTACAAAAGGGATTTCATTTCTTTAACATATTTTAACTTCAGACTTTTTCTCCATTCAATATGCACCATTCAAAGCGACATCATCAATTTTCAACCCTTTTCTGACTTCATTTGCTATTTTTCATGCATTTCATGATTTATTTTTAGCTAAATGACCCTAAAATTGACAAGCACTGCAAATGAACTCTGAAAAGGTTGAAACTTGGCATGGTATCATAATTTAACCCACATAGCATGTGCTAAAAAGTTTAGAGGGTTACAGGAAAAACTGGATGCACTTCGTGTACAAACTGGACAATCTCTTTCGAAGTAACAGGGTTTCGGACGAAAACTCATCTATTACAAAAGGAATTTCATTTTTTAAACATATTTGAACTCCAGACTTTTTCTGCATTCAATATGCACCATTCAAAGCCTCATCATCAATTTTTAACCCTTTTCTGACTTCATTTGCTATTTTTCATGCATTTCATGATTTATTTTGAGCTAAATGACCCTGAAATTGACAAGCACTGCAAATGAACTCTGAAAAGGTTGAAACTTGGCATGGTTTCATAATTTCACCCACATAGCATGTGCTAAAAAGTAGAGAGGGTTACGGGAAAAACTGGATGCACTTCGTGTACAAACTAGATAATCTCTTTCGAAGTAACAGGGTTTTGCACGAAAACTCATCTATTACAAAAGGGATTTCATTTCTTTAACATATTTTAACTTCAGACTTTTTCTCCATTCAATATGCACCATTCAAAGCGACATCATCAATTTTCAACCCTTTTCTGACTTCATTTGCTATTTTTCATGCATTTCATGATTTATTTTTAGCTAAATGACCCTAAAATTGACAAGCACTGCAAATGAACTCTGAAAAGGTTGAAACTTGGCATGGTATCATAATTTAACCCACATAGCATGTGCTAAAAAGTTTAGAGGGTTACAGGAAAAACTGGATGCACTTCGTGTACAAACTGGACAATCTCTTTCGAAGTAACAGGGTTTCGGACGAAAACTCATCTATTACAAAAGGAATTTCATTTTTTAAACATATTTGAACTCCAGACTTTTTCTGCATTCAATATGCACCATTCAAAGCCTCATCATCAATTTTTAACCCTTTTCTGACTTCATTTGCTATTTTTCATGCATTTCATGATTTATTTTGAGCTAAATGACCCTGAAATTGACAAGCACTGCAAATGAACTCTGAAAAGGTTGAAACTTGGCATGGTTTCATAATTTCACCCACATAGCATGTGCTAAAAAGTAGAGAGGGTTATGGGAAAAACTGGATGCACTTCGTGTACAAACTAGATAATCTCTTTCGAAGTAACACGGTTTCGTACGAAAACTCATCTATTACAAAAGGGATTTCATTTTTTTAACATATTTTAACTCCAGACTTTTTCTGCATTCAATATGCACCATTCAAAGCCACATCATCAATTTTCAACCCTTTTCTGACTTCGTTTACTATTTTTCATGCATTTCATGATTTATTTTGAGCTAAATGACCCTCAAATTGACAAGCACTGCAAATGAACTCTCGAAAGGTTGAAACTTGGCATGGTTTCATAATTTAACCCACATAGCATGTGCTAAAAAGTTGAGTGGGTTACTGGAAAAACTGGATGCACTTCGTGTACAAACTGGACAATCTCTTTCGAAGTAACAGGGTTTTGCACGAAAACTCATCTATTACAAAAGGGATTTCATTTCTTTAACATATTTTAACTTCAGACTTTTTCTCCATTCAATATGCACCATTCAAAGCGACATCATCAATTTTCAACCCTTTTCTGACTTCATTTGCTATTTTTCATGCATTTCATGATTTATTTTGAGCTAAATGACCCTAAAATTGACAAGCACTGCAAATGAACTCTGGAAAGATTGAAACTTGGCATGGTTTCATAATTTCACCCACATAGCATGTGCTAAAAAGTTGAGAGGGTTACGGGAAAAACTGGATGCACTTCGTGTACAAACTGGACAAGCTCTTTCGAAGTAACAGTGTTTCGGACGAAAACTCATCTATTACAAAAGGGATTAACTTTTTTTTAACATATTTTAACTCCAGACATTTTCTGCTTTCAATATGCACCATTCAAAGCCACAACATCAATTTTCATCCCTTTTCTGACTTCATTTGCTATTTTTCATGCATTTCATGATTTATGTTAAGCGAAATTACCCTAAAATTGACAAGCACTGCAAATGAACTCTGAAAAGGTTGAAACTTGGCATGGTATCATAATTTAACCCACATAGCATGTGCTAAAAAGTTGAGAGGGTTACGGGAAAAACTGGATGCACTTCGTGTACAAACTGGACAATCTCTTTCGAAGTAACAGGGTTTCGGACAAAAACTCATCTATTACAAAAGGAATTTCATTTTTTAAACATATTTGAACTCCAGACTTTTTCTGCATTCAATATGCACCATTCAAAGCCTCATCATCAATTTTTAACCCTTTTCTGACTTCATTTGCTATTTTTCATGCATTTCATGATTTATTTTGAGCTAAATGACCCTGAAATTGACAAGCACTGCAAATGAACTCTGAAAAGGTTGAAACTTGGCATGGTTTCATAATTTCACCCACATAGCATGTGCTAGAAAGTAGAGAGGGTTACGGGAAAAACTGGATGCACTTCGTGTACAAACTAGATAATCTCTTTCGAAGTAACACGGTTTCGTACGAAAACTCATCTATTACAAAAGGGATTTCATTTTTTTAACATATTTTAACTCCAGACTTTTTCTGCATTCAATATGCACCATTCAAAGCCACATCATCAATTTTCAACCCTTTTCTGACTTCATTTACTATTTTTCATGCATTTCATGACTTATTTTGAGCTAAATGACCCTCAAATTGACAAGCACTGCAAATGAACTCTCGAAAGGTTGAAACTTGGCATGGTTTCATAATTTAACCCACATAGCATGTGCTAAAAAGTTGAGTGGGTTACTGGAAAAACTGGATGCACTTCGGGTACAAACTGGACAATCTGTTTCGAAGTAACAGGGTTTTGCACGAAAACTCATCTATTACAAAAGGGATTTCATTTCTTTAACATATTTTAACTTCAGACTTTTTCTCCATTCAATATGCACCATTCAAAGCCACATCATCAATTTTCAACCCTTTTCTGACTTCATTTGCTATTTTTCATGCATTTCATGGTTTATTTTGAGCTAAATGACCCTGAAATTGACAAGCACTGCAAATGAACTCTGGAAAGATTGAAACTTGGCATGGTTTCATAATTTCACCCACATAGCATGTGCTAAAAAGTTGAGAGGGTTACGGGAAAAACTGGATGCACTTCGTGTACAAACTGGACAAGCTCTTTCGAAGTAACAGTGTTTCGGACGAAAACTCATCTATTACAAAAGGGATTAACTTTTTTTTAACATATTTTAACTCCAGACATTTTCTGCTTTCAATATGCACCATTCAAAGCCACAACATCAATTTTCATCCCTTTTCTGACTTCATTTGCTATTTTTCATGCATTTCATGATTTATTTTAAGCGAAATTACCCTAAAATTGACAAGCACTGCAAATGAACTCTGAAAAGGTTGAAACTTGGCAAGGTATCATAATTTAACCCACATAGCATGTGCTAAAAAGTTGAGAGGGTTACGGGAAAAACTGGATGCACTTCGTGTACAAACTGGACAATCTCTTTCGAAGTAACAGGGTTTCGGACGAAAACTCATCTATTACAAAAGGAATTTCATTTTTTAAACATATTTGAACTCCAGACTTTTTCTGCATTCAATATGCACCATTCAAAGCCTCATCATCAATTTTTAACCCTTTTCTGACTTTATTTGCTATTTTTCATGCATTTCATGATTTATTTTGAGCTAAATGACCCTGAAATTGACAAGCACTGCAAATGAACTCTGAAAAGGTTGAAACTTGGCATGGTTTCATAATTTCACCCACATAGCATGTGCTAAAATGTAGAGAGGGTTACGGGAAAAACTGGATGCACTTCGTGTACAAACTAGATAATCTCTTTCGAAGTAACACGGTTTCGTACGAAAACTCATCTATTACAAAAGGGATTTCATTTTTTTAACATATTTTAACTCCAGACTTTTTCTGCATTCAATATGCACCATTCAAAGCCACATCATCAATTTTCAACCCTTTTCTGACTTCATTTACTATTTTTCATGCATTTCATGATTTATTTTGAGCTAAATGACCCTCAAATTGACAAGCACTGCAAATGAACTCTCGAAAGGTTGAAACTTGGCATGGTTTCATAATTTAACCCACATAGCATGTGCTAAAAAGTTGAGTGGGTTACTGGAAAAACTGGATGCACTTCGTGTACAAACTGGACAATCTCTTTCGAAGTAACAGGGTTTTGCACGAAAAATCATCTATTACAAAAGGGATTTCATTTCTTTAACATATTTTAACTTCAGACGTTTTCTCCATTCAATATGCACCATTCAAAGCCACATCATCAATTTTCAACCCTTTTCTGACTTCATTTGCTATTTTTCATGCATTTCATGATTTATTTTGAGCTAAATGACCCTCAAATTGACAAGCACTGCAAGTGAACTCTGGAAAGATTGAAACTTGGCATGGTTTCATAATTTCACCCACATAGCATGTGCTAAAAAGTTGAGAGGGTTACGGGAAAAACTGGATGCACTTCGTGTACAAACTGGACAAGCTCTTTCGAAGTAACAGTGTTTCGGACGAAAACTCATCTATTACAAAAGGGATTAACTTTTTTTAACATATTATAACTCCAGACATTTTCTGCTTTCAATATGCACCATTCAAAGCCACAACATCAATTTTCAACCCTTTTCTGACTTCATTTGCTATTTTTCATGCATTTCATGATTTATTTTGAGCTAAACTACCCTAAAATTGACAAGCACTTCAAATGAACTCTGAAAAGGTTGAAACTTGGCATGGTATCATAATTTAACCCACATAGCATGTGCTAAAAAGTTTAGAGGGTTACAGGAAAAACTGGATGCACTTCGTGTACAAACTGGACAATCTCTTTCGAAGTAACAGGGTTTCGGACGAAAACTCATCTATTACAAAAGGAATTTCATTTTTTAAACATATTTGAACTCCAGACTTTTTCTGCATTCAATATGCACCATTCAAAGCCTCATCATCAATTTTTAACCCTTTTCTGACTTCATTTGCTATTTTTCATGCATTTCATGATTTATTTTGAGCTAAATGACCCTGAAATTGACAAGCACTGCAAATGAACTCTGAAAAGGTTGAAACTTGGCATGGTTTCATAATTTCACCCACATAGCATGTGCTAAAAAGTAGAGAGGGTTACGGGAAAAACTGGATGCACTTCATGTACAAACTAGATAATCTCTTTCGAAGTAACACGGTTTCGTACGAAAACTCATCTATTACAAAAGGGATTTCATTTTTTTAACATATTTTAACTCCAGACTTTTTCTGCATTCAATATGCACCATTCAAAGCCACATCATCAATTTTCAACCCTTTTCTGACTTCATTTACTATTTTTCATGCATTTCATGATTTATTTTGAGCTAAATGACCCTCAAATTGACAAGCACTGCAAATGAACTCTCGAAAGGTTGAAACTTGGCATGGTTTCATAATTTAACCCACATAGCATGTGCTAAAAAGTTGAGTGGGTTACTGGAAAAACTGGATGCACTTCGTGTACAAACTGGACAATCTCTTTCGAAGTAACAGGGTTTTGCACGAAAACTCATCTATTACAAAAGGGATTTCATTTCTTTAACATATTTTAACTTCAGACTTTTTCTCCATTCAATATGCACCATTCAAAGCCACATCATCAATTTTCAACCCTTTTCTGACTTCATTTGCTATTTTTCATGCATTTCATGATTTATTTTGAGCTAAATAACCCTGAAATTGACAAGCACTGCAAATGAACTCTGGAAAGATTGAAACTTGGCATGGTTTCATAATTTCACCCACATAGCATGTGCTAAAAAGTTGAGAGGGTTACGGGAAAAACTGGATGCACTTCGTGTACAAACTGGACAAGCTCTTTCGAAGTAACAGTGTTTCGGACGAAAACTCATCTATTACAAAAGGGATTAACTTTTTTTTAACATATTTTAACTCCAGACATTTTCTGCTTTCAATATGCACCATTCAAAGCCACAACATCAATTTTCATCCCTTTTCTGACTTCATTTGCTATTTTTCATGCATTTCATGATTTATGTTAAGCGAAATTACCCTAAAATTGACAAGCACTGCAAATGAACTCTGAAAAGGTTGAAACTTGGCATGGTATCATAATTTAACCCACATAGCATGTGCTAAAAAGTTGAGAGGGTTACGGGAAAAACTGGATGCAATTCGTGTACAAACTGGACAATCTCTTTCGAAGTAACAGGGTTTCGGACAAAAACTCATCTATTACAAAAGGAATTTCATTTTTTAAACATATTTGAACTCCAGACTTTTTCTGCATTCAATATGCACCATTCAAAGCCTCATCATCAATTTTTAACCCTTTTCTGACTTCATTTGCTATTTTTCATGCATTTCATGATTTATTTTGAGCTAAATGACCCTGAAATTGACAAGCACTGCAAATGAACTCTGAAAAGGGTGAAACTTGGCATGGTTTCATAATTTCACCCACATAGCATGTGCTAGAAAGTAGAGAGGGTTACGGGAATAACTGGATGCACTTCGTGTACAAACTAGATAATCTCTTTCGAAGTAACACGGTTTCGTACGAAAACTCATCTATTACAAAAGGGATTTCATTTTTTTAACATATTTTAACTCCAGACTTTTTCTGCATTCAATATGCACCATTCAAAGCCACATCATCAATTTTCAACCCTTTTCTGACTTCATTTACTATTTTTCATGCATTTCCTGATTTATTTTGAGCTAAATGACCCTCAAATTGACAAGCACTGCAAATGAACTCTCGAAAGGTTGAAACTTGGCATGGTTTCATAATTTAACCCACATAGCATGTGCTAAAAAGTTGAGTGGGTTACTGGAAAAACTGGATGCACTTCGTGTACAAACTGGACAATCTGTTTCGAAGTAACAGGGTTTTGCACGAAAACTCATCTATTACAAAAGGGATTTCATTTCTTTAACATATTTTAACTTCAGACTTTTTCTCCATTCAATATGCACCATTCAAAGCCACATCATCAATTTTCAACCCTTTTCTGACTTCATTTGCTATTTTTCATGCATTTCATGATTTATTTTGAGCTAAATGACCCTGAAATTGACAAGCACTGCAAATGAACTCTGGAAAGATTGAAACTTGGCATGGTTTCATAATTTCACCCACATAGCATGTGCTATAAAGTTGAGAGGGTTACGGGAAAAACTGGATGCACTTCGTGTACAAACTGGACAAGCTCTTTCGAAGTAACAGTGTTTCGGACGAAAACTCATCTATTACAAAAGGGATTAACTTTTTTTTAACATATTTTAACTCCAGACATTTTCTGCTTTCAATATGCACCATTCAAAGCCACAACATCAATTTTCATCCCTTTTCTGACTTCATTTGCTATTTTTCATGCATTTCATGATTTATTTTTAGCGAAATTACCCTAAAATTGACAAGCACTGCAAATGAACTCTGAAAAGGTTGAAACTTGGCAAGGTATCATAATTTAACCCACATAGCATGTGCTAAAAAGTTGAGAGGGTTACGGGAAAAACTGGATGCACTTCGTGTACAAACTGGACAATCTCTTTCGAAGTAACAGGGTTTCGGACGAAAACTCATCTATTACAAAAGGAATTTCATTTTTTAAACATATTTGAACTCCAGACTTTTTCAGCATTCAATATGCACCATTCAAAGCCTCATCATCAATTTTTAACCCTTTTCTGACTTCATTTGCTATTTTTCATGCATTTCATGATTTATTTTGAGCTAAATGACGCTGAAATTGACAAGCACTGCAAATGAACTCTGAAAAGGTTGAAACTTGGCATGGTTTCATAATTTCACCCACATAGCATGTGCTAAAAAGTAGAGAGGGTTACGGGAAAAACTGGATGCACTTTGTGTACAAACTAGATAATCTCTTTCGAAGTAACACGGTTTCGTACGAAAACTCATCTATTACAAAAGGGATTTCATTTTTTTAACATATTTTAACTCCAGACTTTTTCTGCATTCAATATGCACCATTCAAAGCCACATCATCAATTTTCAACCCTTTTCTGACTTCATTTACTATTTTTCATGCATTTCATGATTTATTTTGAGCTAAATGACCCTCAAATTGACAAGCACTGCAAATGAACTCTCGAAAGGTTGAAACTTGGCATGGTTTCATAATTTAACCCACATAGCATGTGCTAAAAAGTTGAGTGGGTTACTGGAAAAACTGGATGCACTTCGTGTACAAACTGGACAATCTCTTTCGAAGTAACAGGGTTTTGCACGAAAAATCATCTATTACAAAAGGGATTTCATTTCTTTAACATATTTTAACTTCAGACGTTTTCTCCATTCAATATGCACCATTCAAAGCCACATCATCAATTTTCAACCCTTTTCTGACTTCATTTGCTATTTTTCATGCATTTCATGATTTATTTTGAGCTAAATGACCCTCAAATTGACAAGCACTGCAAGTGAACTCTGGAAAGATTGAAACTTGGCATGGTTTCATAATTTCACCCACATAGCATGTGCTAAAAAGTTGAGAGGGTTACGGGAAAAACTGGATGCACTTCGTGTACAAACTGGACAAGCTCTTTCGAAGTAACAGTGTTTCGGACGAAAACTCATCTATTACAAAAGGGATTAACTTTTTTTTAACATATTATAACTCCAGACATTTTCTGCTTTCAATATGCACCATTCAAAGCCACAACATCAATTTTCAACCCTTTTCTGACTTCATTTGCTATTTTTCATGCATTTCATGATTTATTTTGAGCTAAACTACCCTAAAATTGACAAGCACTTCAAATGAACTCTGAAAAGGTTGAAACTTGGCATGGTATCATAATTTAACCCACATAGCATGTGCTAAAAAGTTTAGAGGGTTACAGGAAAAACTGGATGCACTTCGTGTACAAACTGGACAATCTCTTTCGAAGTAACAGGGTTTCGGACGAAAACTCATCTATTACAAAAGGAATTTCATTTTTTAAACATATTTGAACTCCAGACTTTTTCTGCATTCAATATGCACCATTCAAAGCCTCATCATCAATTTTTAACCCTTTTCTGACTTCATTTGCTATTTTTCATGCATTTCATGATTTATTTTGAGCTAAATGACCCTGAAATTGACAAGCACTGCAAATGAACTCTGAAAAGGTTGAAACTTGGCATGGTTTCATAATTTCACCCACATAGCATGTGCTAAAAAGTAGAGAGGGTTACGGGAAAAACTGGATGCACTTCATGTACAAACTAGATAATCTCTTTCGAAGTAACACGGTTTCGTACGAAAACTCATCTATTACAAAAGGGATTTCATTTTTTTAACATATTTTAACTCCAGACTTTTTCTGCATTCAATATGCACCATTCAAAGCCACATCATCAATTTTCAACCCTTTTCTGACTTCATTTACTATTTTTCATGCATTTCATGATTTATTTTGAGCTAAATGACCCTCAAATTGACAAGCACTGCAAATGAACTCTCGAAAGGTTGAAACTTGGCATGGTTTCATAATTTAACCCACATAGCATGTGCTAAAAAGTTGAGTGGGTTACTGGAAAAACTGGATGCACTTCGTGTACAAACTGGACAATCTCTTTCGAAGTAACAGGGTTTTGCACGAAAACTCATCTATTACAAAAGGGATTTCATTTCTTTAACATATTTTAACTTCAGACTTTTTCTCCATTCAATATGCACCATTCAAAGCCACATCATCAATTTTCAACCCTTTTCTGACTTCATTTGCTATTTTTCATGCATTTCATGATTTATTTTGAGCTAAATAACCCTGAAATTGACAAGCACTGCAAATGAACTCTGGAAAGATTGAAACTTGGCATGGTTTCATAATTTCACCCACATAGCATGTGCTAAAAAGTTGAGAGGGTTACGGGAAAAACTGGATGCACTTCGTGTACAAACTGGACAAGCTCTTTCGAAGTAACAGTGTTTCGGACGAAAACTCATCTATTACAAAAGGGATTAACTTTTTTTTAACATATTTTAACTCCAGACATTTTCTGCTTTCAATATGCACCATTCAAAGCCACAACATCAATTTTCATCCCTTTTCTGACTTCATTTGCTATTTTTCATGCATTTCATGATTTATGTTAAGCGAAATTACCCTAAAATTGACAAGCACTGCAAATGAACTCTGAAAAGGTTGAAACTTGGAATGGTATCATAATTTAACCCACATAGCATGTGCTAAAAAGTTGAGAGGGTTACGGGAAAAACTGGATGCAATTCGTGTACAAACTGGACAATCTCTTTCGAAGTAACAGGGTTTCGGACAAAAACTCATCTATTACAAAAGGAATTTCATTTTTTAAACATATTTGAACTCCAGACTTTTTCTGCATTCAATATGCACCATTCAAAGCCTCATCATCAATTTTTAACCCTTTTCTGACTTCATTTGCTATTTTTCATGCATTTCATGATTTATTTTGAGCTAAATGACCCTGAAATTGACAAGCACTGCAAATGAACTCTGAAAAGGGTGAAACTTGGCATGGTTTCATAATTTCACCCACATAGCATGTGCTAGAAAGTAGAGAGGGTTACGGGTATAACTGGATGCACTTCGTGTACAAACTAGATAATCTCTTTCGAAGTAACACGGTTTCGTACGAAAACTCATCTATTACAAAAGGGATTTCATTTTTTTAACATATTTTAACTCCAGACTTTTTCTGCATTCAATATGCACCATTCAAAGCCACATCATCAATTTTCAACCCTTTTCTGACTTCATTTACTATTTTTCATGCATTTCATGATTTATTTTGAGCAAAATGACCCTCAAATTGACAAGCACTGCAAATGAACTCTCGAAAGGTTGAAACTTGGCATGGTTTCATAATTTAACCCACATAGCATGTGCTAAAAAGTTGAGTGGGTTACTGGAAAAACTGGATGCACTTCGTGTACAAACTGGACAATCTGTTTCGAAGTAACAGGGTTTTGCACGAAAACTCATCTATTACAAAAGGGATTTCATTTCTTTAACATATTTTAACTTCAGACTTTTTCTCCATTCAATATGCACCATTCAAAGCCACATCATCAATTTTCAACCCTTTTCTGACTTCATTTGCTATTTTTCATGCATTTCATGATTTATTTTGAGCTAAATGACCCTGAAATTGACAAGCACTGCAAATGAACTCTGGAAAGATTGAAACTTGGCATGGTTTCATAATTTCACCCACATAGCATGTGCTATAAAGTTGAGAGGGTTACGGGAAAAACTGGATGCACTTCGTGTACAAACTGGACAAGCTCTTTCGAAGTAACAGTGTTTCGGACGAAAACTCATCTATTACAAAAGGGATTAACTTTTTTTTAACATATTTTAACTCCAGACATTTTCTGCTTTCAATATGCACCATTCAAAGCCACAACATCAATTTTCATCCCTTTTCTGACTTCATTTGCTATTTTTCATGCATTTCATGATTTATTTTAAGCGAAATTACCCTAAAATTGACAAGCACTGCAAATGAACTCTGAAAAGGTTGAAACTTGGCAAGGTATCATAATTTAACCCACATAGCATGTGCTAAAAAGTTGAGAGGGTTACGGGAAAAACTGGATGCACTTCGTGTACAAACTGGACAATCTCTTTCGAAGTAACAGGGTTTCGGACGAAAACTCATCTATTACAAAAGGAATTTCATTTTTTAAACATATTTGAACTCCAGACTTTTTCAGCATTCAATATGCACCATTCAAAGCCTCATCATCAATTTTTAACCCTTTTCTGACTTCATTTGCTATTTTTCATGCATTTCATTATTTATTTTGAGCTAAATGACGCTGAAATTGACAAGCACTGCAAATGAACTCTGAAAAGGTTGAAACTTGGCATGGTTTCATAATTTCACCCACATAGCATGTGCTAAAAAGTAGAGAGGGTTACGGGAAAAACTGGATGCACTTCGTGTACAAACTAGATAATCTCTTTCGAAGTAACACGGTTTCGTACGAAAACTCATCTATTACAAAAGGGATTTCATTTTTTTAACATATTTTAACTCCAGACTTTTTCTGCATTCAATATGCACCATTCAAAGCCACATCATCAATTTTCAACCCTTTTCTGACTTCATTTACTATTTTTCATGCATTTCATGATTTATTTTGAGCTAAATGACCCTCAAATTGACAAGCACTGCAAATGAACTCTCGAAAGGTTGAAACTTGGCATGGTATCATAATTTAACCCACATAGCATGTGCTAAAAAGTTGAGTGGGTTACTGGAAAAACTGGATGCACTTCGTGTACAAACTGGACAATCTCTTTCGAAGTAACAGGGTTTTGCACGAAAAATCATCTATTACAAAAGGGATTTCATTTCTTTAACATATTTTAACTTCAGACGTTTTCTCCATTCAATATGCACCATTCAAAGCCACATCATCAATTTTCAACCCTTTTCTGACTTCATTTGCTATTTTTCATGCATTTCATGATTTATTTTGAGCTAAATGACCCTCAAATTGACAAGCACTGCAAGTGAACTCTGGAAAGATTGAAACTTGGCATGGTTTCATAATTTCACCCACATAGCATGTGCTAAAAAGTTGAGAGGGTTACGGGAAAAACTGGATGCACTTCGTGTACAAACTGGACAAGCTCTTTCGAAGTAACAGTGTTTCAGACGAAAACTCATCTATTACAAAAGGGATTAACTTTTTTTAACATATTTTAACTCCAGACATTTTCTGCTTTCAATATGCACCATTCAAAGCCACAACATCAATTTTCAACCCTTTTCTGACTTCATTTGCTATTTTTCATGCATTTCATGATTTATTTTGAGCTAAACTACCCTAAAATTGACAAGCACTGCAAATGAACTCTGAAAAGGTTGAAACTTGGCATGGTATCATAATTTAACCCACATAGCATGTGCTAAAAAGTTTAGAGGGTTACAGGAAAAACTGGATGCACTTCGTGTACAAACTGGACAATCTCTTTCGAAGTAACAGGGTTTCGGACGAAAACTCATCTATTACAAAAGGAATTTCATTTTTTAAACATATTTGAACTCCAGACTTTTTCTGCATTCAATATGCACCATTCAAAGCCTCATCATCAATTTTTAACCCTTTTCTGACTTCATTTGCTATTTTTCATGCATTTCATGATTTATTTTGAGCTAAATGACCCTGAAATTGACAAGCATTGCAAATGAACTCTGAAAAGGTTGAAACTTGGCATGGTTTCATAATTTCACCCACATAGCATGTGCTAAAAAGTAGAGAGGGTTACGGGAAAAACTGGATGCACTTCGTGTACAAACTAGATAATCTCTTTCGAAGTAACACGGTTTCGTACGAAAACTCATCTATTACAAAAGGGATTTCATTTTTTTAACATATTTTAACTCCAGACTTTTTCTGCATTCAATATGCACCATTCAAAGCCACATCATCAATTTTCAACCCTTTTCTGACTTCATTTACTATTTTTCATGCATTTCATGATTTATTTTGAGCTAAATGACCCTCAAATTGACAAGCACTGCAAATGAACTCTCGAAAGGTTGAAACTTGGCATGGTTTCATAATTTAACCCACATAGCATGTGCTAAAAAGTTGAGTGGGTTACTGGAAAAACTGGATGCACTTCGTGTACAAACTGGACAATCTCTTTCGAAGTAACAGGGTTTTGCACGAAAACTCATCTATTACAAAAGGGATTTCATTTCTTTAACATATTTTAACTTCAGACTTTTTCTCCATTCAATATGCACCATTCAAAGCCACATCATCAATTTTCAACCCTTTTCTGACTTCATTTGCTATTTTTCATGCATTTCATGATTTATTTTGAGCTAAATGACCCTGAAATTGACAAGCACTGCAAATGAACTCTGGAAAGATTGAAACTTGGCATGGTTTCATAATTTCACCCACATAGCATGTGCTAAAAAGTTGAGAGGGTTACGGGAAAAACTGGATGCACTTCGTGTACAAACTGGACAAGCTCTTTCGAAGTAACAGTGTTTCGGACGAAAACTCATCTATTACAAAAGGGATTAACTTTTTTTAACATATTTTAACTCCAGACATTTTCTGCTTTCAATATGCACCATTCAAAGCCACAACATCAATTTTCATCCCTTTTCTGACTTCATTTGCTATTTTTCATGCATTTCATGACTTATTTTAAGCGAAATTACCCAAAAATTGACAAGCACTGCAAATGAACTCTGAAAAGGTTGAAACTTGGCATGGTATCATAATTTAACCCACATAGCATGTGCTAAAAAGTTGAGAGGGTTACGGGAAAAACTGGATGCACTTCGTGTACAAACTGGACAATCTCTTTCGAAGTAACCGGGTTTCGGACGAAAACTCATCTATTACAAAACGAATTTCATTTTTTAAACATATTTGAACTCCAGTATTTTTCTGCATTCAATATGCACCATTCAAAGCCTCATCATCAATTTTTAACCCTTTTCTGACTTCATTTGCTATTTTTCATGCATTTCATGATTTATTTTGAGCTAAATGACCCTGAAATTGACAAGCACTGCAAATGAACTCTGAAAAGGTTGAAACTTGGCATGGTTTCATAATTTCACCCACATAGCATGTGCTAGAAAGTAGAGAGGGTTACGGGAAAAACTGGATGCACTTCGTGTACAAACTAGATAATCTCTTTCGAAGTAACACGGTTTCGTACGAAAACTCATCTATTACAAAAGGGATTTCATTTTTTTAACATATTTTAACTCCAGACTTTTTCTGCATTCAATATGCACCATTCAAAGCCACATCATCAATTTTCAACCCTTTTCTTACTTCATTTACTATTTTCATGCATTTCATGATTTATTTTTAGCTAAATGACCCTCAAATTGACAAGCACTGCAAATGAACTCTCGAAAGGTTGAAACTTGGCATGGTTTCATAATTTAACCCACATAGCATGTGCTAAAAAGTTGAGTGGGTTACTGGAAAAACTGGATGCACTTCGTGTACAAACTGGACAATCTGTTTCGAAGTAACAGGGTTTTGCACGAAAACTCATCTATTACAAAAGGGATTTCATTTCTTTAACATATTTTAACTTCAGACGTTTTCTCCATTCAATATGCACCATTCAAAGCCACATCATCAATTTTCAACCCTTTTCTGACTTCATTTGCTATTTTTCATGCATTTCATGATTTATTTTGAGCTAAATGACCCTCAAATTGACAAGCACTGCAAGTGAACTCTGGAAAGATTGAAACTTGGCATGGTTTCATAATTTCACCCGCATAGCATGTGCTAAAAAGTTGAGAGGGTTACGGGAAAAACTGGATGCACTTCGTGTACAAACTGGACAAGCTCTTTCGAAGTAACAGTGTTTCGGACGAAAACTCATCTATTACAAAAGGGATTAACTTTTTTTTAACATATTTTAACTCCAGACATTTTCTGCTTTCAATATGCACCATTCAAAGCCACAACATCAATTTTCAACCCTTTTCTGACTTCATTTGCTATTTTTCATGCATTTCATGATTTATTTTGAGCTAAACTACCCTAAAATTGACAAGCACTGCAAATGAACTCTGAAAAGGTTGAAACTTGGCATGGTATCATAATTTAACCCACATAGCATGTGCTAAAAAGTTGAGAGGGTTACAGGAAAAACTGGATGCACTTCGTGTACAAACTGGACAATCTCTTTCGAAGTAACAGGGTTTCGGACGAAAACTCATCTATTACAAAAGGAATTTCATTTTTTAAACATATTTGAACTCCAGACTTTTTCTGCATTCAATATGCACCATTCAAAGCCTCATCATCAATTTTTAACCCTTTTCTGACTTCATTTGCTATTTTTCATGCATTTCATGATTTATTTTGAGCTAAATGACCCTGAAATTGACAAGCACTGCAAATGAACTCTGGAAAGATTGAAACTTGGCAGGGTTTCATAATTTCACCCACATAGCATGTGCTAAAAAGTTGAGAGGGTTACAGGAAAAACTGGATGCACTTCGTGTACAAACTGGACAAGCTCTTTCGAAGTAACAGTGTTTCGGACGAAAACTCATCTATTACAAAAGGGATTAACTTTTTTTTAACATATTTTAACTCCAGACATTTTCTGCTTTCAATATGCACCATTCAAAGCCACATCATCAATTTTCAACCCTTTTCTGACTTCATTTACTATTTTTCATGCATTTCATGATTTATTTTGAGCTAAATGACCCTCAAATTGACAAGCACTGCAAATGAACTCTCGACAGGTTGAAACTTGGCATGGTTTCATAATTTAACCCACATAGCATGTGCTAAAAAGTTGAGTGGGTTACTGGAAAAACTGGATGCACTTCGTGTACAAACTGGACAATCTCTTTCGAAGTAACAGGGTTTTGCACGAAAACTCATCTATTACAAAAGGGATTTCATTTCTTTAACATATTTTAACTTCAGACTTTTTCTCCATTCAATATGCACCATTCAAAGCCACATCATCAATTTTCAACCCTTTTCTGACTTCATTTGCTATTTTTCATGCATTTCATGATTTATTTTGAGCTAAATGACCCTGAAATTGACAAGCACTGCAAATGAACTCTGGAAAGATTGAAACTTGGCATGGTTTCATAATTTCACCCACATAGCATGTGCTAAAAAGTTGAGAGGGTTACGGGAAAAACTGGATGCACTTCGTGTACAAACTGGACAAGCTCTTTCGAAGTAACAGTGTTTCGGACGAAAACTCATCTATTACAAAAGGGATTAACTTTTTTTAATATATTTTAACTCCAGACATTTTCTGCTTTCAATATGCACCATTCAAAGCCACAACATCAATTTTCAACCCTTTTCTGACTTCATTTGCTATTTTTCATGCATTTCATGATTTATTTTGAGCTAAACTACCCTAAAATTGACAAGCACTGCAAATGAACTCTGAAAAGGTTGAAACTTGGCATGGTATCATAATTTAACCCACATAGCATGTGCTAAAAAGTTGAGAGGGTTACGGGAAAAACTGGATGCACTTCGTGTACAAACTGGACAATCTCTTTCGAAGTAACAGGGTTTCGGACGAAAACTCATCTATTACAAAAGGGATTTCATTTTTTTAACATATTTTAACTCCAGACTTTTTCTGCATTCAATATGCACCATTCAAAGCCACATCATCAATTTTCAACCCTTTTCTGACTTCATTTACTATTTTCATGCATTTCATGATTTATTTTGAGCTAAATGACCCTCAAATTGACAAGCACTGCAAATGAACTCTCGAAAGGTTGAAACTTGGCATGGTTTCATAATTTAACCCACATAGCATGTGCTAAAAAGTTGAGTGGGTTACTGGAAAAACTGGATGCACTTCGTGTACAAACTGGACAATCTCTTTCGAAGTAACAGGGTTTTGCACGAAAACTCATCTATTACAAAAGGGATTTCATTTCTTTAACATATTTTAACTTCAGACGTTTTCTCCATTCAATATGCACCATTCAAAGCCACATCATCAATTTTCAACCCTTTTCTGACTTCATTTGCTATTTTTCATGCATTTCATGATTTATTTTGAGCTAAATGACCCTGAAATTGACAAGCACTGCAAGTGAACTCTGGAAAGATTGAAACTTTGCATGGTTTCATAATTTCACCCACATAGCATGTGCTAAAAAGTTGAGAGGGTTACGGGAAAAACTGGATGCACTTCGTGTACAAACTGGACAAGCTCTTTCGAAGTAACAGTGTTTCGGACGAAAACTCATCTATTACAAAAGGGATTAACTTTTTTTTAACATATTTTAACTCCAGACATTTTCTGCTGTCAATATGCACCATTCAAAGCCACAACATCAATTTTCAACCCTTTTCTGACTTCATTTGCTATTTTTCATGCATTTCATGATTTATTTTGAGCTAAACTACCCTAAAATTGACAAGCACTGCAAATGAACTCTGAAAAGGTTGAAACTTGGCATGGTATCATAATTTCACCCACATAGCATGTGCTAAAAAGTTGAGAGGGTTACAGGAAAAACTGGATGCACTTCGTGTACAAACTGGACAATCTCTTTCGAAGTAACAGGGTTTCGGACGAAAACTCATCTATTACAAAAGGAATTTCATTTTTTAAACATATTTGAACTCCAGACTTTTTCTGCATTCAATATGCACCATTCAAAGCCTCATCATCAATTTTTAACCCTTTTCTGACTTCATTTGCTATTTTTCATGCATTTCATGATTTATTTTGAGCTAAATGACCCTGAAATTGACAAGCACTGCAAATGAACTCTGAAAAGGTTGAAACTTGGCATGGTTTCATAATTTCACCCACATAGCATGTGCTAAAAAGTAGAGAGGGTTACGGGAAAAACTGGATGCACTTCGTGTACAAACTAGATAATCTCTTTCGAAGTAACACGGTTTCGTACGAAAACTCATCTATTACAAAAGGGATTTCATTTTTTTAACATATTTTAACTCCAGACTTTTTCTGCATTCAATATGCACCATTCAAAGCCACATCATCAATTTTCAACCCTTTTCTGACTTCATTTACTATTTTCATGCATTTCATGATTTATTTTGAGCTAAATGACCCTCAAATTGACAAGCACTGCAAATGAACTCTCGAAAGGTTGAAACTTGGCATGGTTTCATAATTTAACCCACATAGCATGTGCTAAAAAGTTGAGTGGGTTACTGGAAAAACTGGATGCACTTCGTGTACAAACTGGACAATCTCTTTCGAAGTAACAGGGTTTTGCACGAAAACTCATCTATTACAAAAGGGATTTCATTTCTTTAACATATTTTAACTTCAGACGTTTTCTCCATTCAATATGCACCATTCAAATCCACATCATCAATTTTCAACCCTTTTCTGACTTCATTTGCTATTTTTCATGCATTTCATGATTTATTTTGAGCTAAATGACCCTGAAATTGACAAGCACTGCAAGTGAACTCTGGAAAGATTGAAACTTTGCATGGTTTCATAATTTCACCCACATAGCATGTGCTAAAAAGTTGAGAGGGTTACGGGAAAAACTGGATGCACTTCGTGTACAAACTGGACAAGCTCTTTCGAAGTAACAGTGTTTCGGACGAAAACTCATCTATTACAAAAGGGATTAACTTTTTTTAACATATTTTAACTCCAGACATTTTCTGCTTTCAATATGCACCATTCAAAGCCACAACATCAATTTTCAACCCTTTTCTGACTTCATTTGCTATTTTTCATGCATTTCATGATTTATTTTGAGCTAAACTACCCTAAAATTGACAAGCACTGCAAATGAACTCTGAAAAGGTTGAAACTTGGCATGGTATCATAATTTAACCCACATAGCATGTGCTAAAAAGTTGAGAGGGTTACAGGAAAAACTGGATGCACTTCGTGTACAAACTGGACAATCTCTTTCGAAGTAACAGGGTTTCGGACGAAAACTCATCTATTACAAAAGGAATTTCATTTTTTAAACATATTTGAACTCCAGACTTTTTCTGCATTCAATATGCACCATTCAAAGCCTCATCATCAATTTTTAACCCTTTTCTGACTTCATTTGCTATTTTTCATGCATTTCATGATTTATTTTGAGCTAAATGACCCTGAAATTGACAAGCACTGCAAATGAACTCTGAAAAGATTGAAACTTGGCATGGTTTCATAATTTCACCCACATAGCATGTGCTAAAAAGTAGAGAGGGTTACGGGGAAACCTGGATGCACTTCGTGTACAAACTAGATAATCTCTTTCGAAGTAACACGGTTTCGTACGAAAACTCATCTATTACAAAAGGGATTTCATTTTTTTAACATATTTTAACTCCAGACTTTTTCTGCATTCAATATGCACCATTCAAAGCCACATCATCAATTTTCAACCCTTTTCTGACTTCATTTACTATTTTTCATGCATTTCATGATTTATTTTGAGCTAAATGACCCTCAAATTGACAAGCACTGCAAATGAACTCTCGAAAGGTTGAAACTTGGCATGGTTTCATAATTTAACCCACATAGCATGTGCTAAAAAGTTGAGTGGGTTACTGGAAAAACTGGATGCACTTCGTGTACAAACTGGACAATCTCTTTCGAAGTAACAGGGTTTTGCACGAAAACTCATCTATTACAAAAGGGATTTCATTTCTTTAACATATTTTAACTCCAGACTTGTTCTCCATTCAATATGCACCATTCAAAGCCACATCATCAATTTTCAACCCTTTTCTGACTTCATTTACTATTTTTCATGCATTTCATGATTTATTTTGAGCTAAATGACCCTCAAATTGACAAGCACTGCAAATGAACTCTCGAAAGGTTGAAACTTGGCATGGTTTCATAATTTAACCCACATAGCATGTGCTAAAAAGTTGAGTGGGTTACTGGAAAAACTGGATGCACTTCGTGTACAAACTGGACAATCTCTTTCGAAGTAACAGGGTTTTGCACGAAAACTCATCTATTACAAAAGGGATTTCATTTCTTTAACATATTTTAACTTCAGACTTGTTCTCCATTCAATATGCACCATTCAAAGCCACATCATCAATTTTCAACCCTTTTCTGACTTCATTTGCTATTTTTCATGCATTTCATGATTTATTTTGAGCTAAATGACCCTGAAATTGACAAGCACTGCAAATGAACTCTGGAAAGATTGAAACTTGGCATGGTTTCATAATTTCACCCACATAGCATGTGCTAAAAAGTTGAGAGGGTTACGGGAAAAACTGGATGCACTTCGTGTACAAACTGGACAAGCTCTTTCGAAGTAACAGTGTTTCGCACGAAAACTCATCTATTACAAAAGGGATTAACTTTTTTTTAACATATTTTAATTCCAGACATTTTCTGCTTTCAATATGCACCATTCAAAGCCACAACATCAATTTTCAACCCTTTTCTGACTTCATTTGCTATTTTTCATGCATTTCATGATTTATTTTGAGCTAAACTACCCTAAAATTGACAAGCACTGCAAATGAACTCTGAAAAGGTTGAAACTTGGCATGGTATCATAATTTAACCCACATAGCATGTGCTAAAAAGTTGAGAGGGTTACTGGAAAAACTGGATGCACTTCGTGTACAAACTGGACAATCTCTTTCGAAGTAACAGGGTTTCGGACGAAAACTCATCTATTACAAAAGGAATTTCATTTTTTAAACATATTTGAACTCCAGACTTTTTCTGCATTCAATATGCACCATTCAAAGCCACATCATCAATTTTCAACCCTTTTCTGACTTCATTTGCTATTTTTCATGCATTTCATGATTTATTTTGAGCTAAATGACCCTCAAATTGACAAGCACTGCAAATGAACTCTCGAAAGGTTGAAACTTGGCATGGTTTCATAATTTAACCCACATAGCATGTGCTAAAAAGTTGAGTGGGTTACTGGAAAAACTGGATGCACTTCGTGTACAAACTGGACAATCTCTTTCGAAGTAACAGGGTTTTGCACGAAAACTCATCTATTACAAAAGGGATTTCATTTCTTTAACATATTTTAACTTCAGACTTGTTCTCCATTCAATATGCACCATTCAAAGCCACATCATCAATTTTCAACCCTTTTCTGACTTCATTTACTATTTTTCATGCATTTCATGATTTATTTTGAGCTAAATGACCCTCAAATTGACAAGCACTGCAAATGAACTCTCGAAAGGTTGAAACTTGGCATGGTTTCATAATTTAACCCACATAGCATGTGCTAAAAAGTTGAGTGGGTTACTGGAAAAACTGGATGCACTTCGTGTACAAACTGGACAATCTCTTTCGAAGTAACAGGGTTTTGCACGAAAACTCATCTATTACAAAAGGGATTTCATTTCTTTAACATATTTTAACTTCAGACTTGTTCTCCATTCAATATGCACCATTCAAAGCCACATCATCAATTTTCAACCCTTTTCTGACTTCATTTGCTATTTTTCATGCATTTCATGATTTATTTTGAGCTAAATGACCCTGAAATTGACAAGCACTGCAAATGAACTCTGGAAAGATTGAAACTTGGCATGGTTTCATAATTTCACCCACATAGCATGTGCTAAAAAGTTGAGAGGGTTACGGGAAAAACTGGATGCACTTCGTGTACAAACTGGACAAGCTCTTTCGAAGTAACAGTGTTTCGCACGAAAACTCATCTATTACAAAAGGGATTAACTTTTTTTTAACATATTTTAATTCCAGACATTTTCTGCTTTCAATATGCACCATTCAAAGCCACAACATCAATTTTCAACCCTTTTCTGACTTCATTTGCTATTTTTCATGCATTTCATGATTTATTTTGAGCTAAACTACCCTAAAATTGACAAGCACTGCAAATGAACTCTGAAAAGGTTGAAACTTGGCATGGTATCATAATTTAACCCACATAGCATGTGCTAAAAAGTTGAGAGGGTTACGGGAAAAACTGGATGCACTTCGTGTACAAACTGGACAATCTCTTTCGAAGTAACAGGGTTTCGGACGAAAACTCATCTATTACAAAAGTAATTTCATTTTTTAAACATATTTGAACTCCAGACTTTTTCTGCATTCAATATGCACCATTCAAAGCCACATCATCAATTTTCAACCCTTTTCTGACTTCATTTGCTATTTTTCATGCATTTCATGATTTATTTTGAGCTAAATGACCCTGAAATTGACAAGCACTGCAAATGAACTCTGAAAAGGTTGAAACTTGGCATGGTTTCATAATTTCACCCACATAGCATGTGCTAAAAAGTAGAGAGGGTTACGGGAAAAACTGGATGCACTTCGTGTACAAACTAGATAATCTCTTTCGAAGTAACAGGGTTTCGTACGAAAACTCATCTATTACAAAAGGGATTTCATTTTTTTAACATATTTTAACTCCAGACTTTTTCTGCATTCAATATGCACCATTCAAAGCCACATCATCAATTTTCAACCCTTTTCTGACTTCATTTACTATTTTTCATGCATTTCATGATTTATTTTGAGCTAAATGACCCTCAAATTGACAAGCACTGCAAATGAACTCTCGAAAGGTTGAAACTTGGCATGGTTTCATAATTTAACCCACATAGCATGTGCTAAAAAGTTGAGTGGGTTACTGGAAAAACTGGATGCACTTCGTGTACAAACTGGACAATCTCTTTCGAAGTAACAGGGTTTTGCACGAAAACTCATCTATTACAAAAGGGATTTCATTTCTTTAACATATTTTAACTTCAGACTTGTTCTCCATTCAATATGCACCATTCAAAGCCACATCATCAATTTTCAACCCTTTCTGACTTCATTTGCTATTTTTCATGCATTTCATGATTTATTTTGAGCTAAATAACCCTGAAATTGACAAGCACTGCAAATGAACTCTGGAAAGATTGAAACTTGGCATGGTTTCATAATTTCACCCACATAGCATGTGCTAAAAAGTTGAGAGGGTTACGGGAAAAACTGGATGCACTTCGTGTACAAACTGGACAAGCTCTTTCGAAGTAACAGTGTTTCGGACGAAAACTCATCTATTACAAAAGGGATTAACTTTTTTTAACATATTTTAACTCCAGACATTTTCTGCTTTCAATATGCACCATTCAAAGCCACAACATCAATTTTCAACCCTTTTCTGACTTCATTTGCTATTTTTCATGCATTTCATGATTTATTTTGAGCTAAACTACCCTAAAATTGACAAGCACTGCAAATGAACTCTGAAAAGGTTGAAACTTGGCATGGTATCATAATTTAACCCACATAGCATGTGCTAAAAAGTTGAGAGGGTTACGGGAAAAACTGGATGCACTTCGTGTACAAACTGGACAATCTCTTTCGAAGTAACAGGGTTTCGGACGAAAACTCATCTATTACAAAAGGAATTTCATTTTTTAAACATATTTGAACTCCAGACTTTTTCTGCATTCAATATGCACCATTCAAAGCCACATCATCAATTTTCAACCCTTTTCTGACTTCATTTGCTATTTTTCATGCATTTCATGATTTATTTTGAGCTAAATGACCCTGAAATTGACAAGCACTGCAAATGAACTCTGAAAAGGTTGAAACTTGGCATGGTTTCATAATTTCACCCACATAGCATGTGCTAAAAAGTAGAGAGGGTTACAGGAAAAACTGGATGCACTTCGTGTACAAACTAGATAATCTCTTTCGAAGTAACAGGGTTTCGTACGAAAACTCATCTATTACAAAAGGGATTTCATTTTTTTAACATATTTTAACTCCAGACTTTTTCTGCATTCAATATGCACCATTCAAAGCCACATCATCAATTTTCAACCCTTTTCTGACTTCATTTACTATTTTTCATGCATTTCATGATTTATTTTGAGCTAAATGACCCTCAAATTGACAAGCACTGCAAATGAACTCTCGAAAGGTTGAAACTTGGCATGGTTTCATAATTTAACCCACATAGCATGTGCTAAAAAGTTGAGTGGGTTACTGGAAAAACTGGATGCACTTCGTGTACAAACTGGACAATCTCTTTCGAAGTAACAGGGTTTTGCACGAAAACTCATCTATTACAAAAGGGATTTCATTTCTTTAACATATTTTAACTTCAGACTTGTTCTCCATTCAATATGCACCATTCAAAGCCACATCATCAATTTTCAACCCTTTTATGACTTCATTTGCTATTTTTCATGCATTTCATGATTTATTTTGAGCTAAATGACCCTGAAATTGACAAGCACTGCAAATGAACTCTGGAAAGATTGAAACTTGGCATGGTTTCATAATTTCACCCACATAGCATGTGCTAAAAAGTTGAGAGGGTTACGGGAAAAACTGGATGCACTTCGTGTACAAACTGGACAAGCTCTTTCGAAGTAACAGTGTTTCGGACGAAAACTCATCTATTACAAAAGGGATTAACTTTTTTTAATATATTTTAACTCCAGACATTTTCTGCTTTCAATATGCACCATTCAAAGCCACAACATCAATTTTCAACCCTTTTCTGACTTCATTTGCTATTTTTCATGCATTTCATGATTTATTTTGAGCTAAACTACCCTAAAATTGACAAGCACTGCAAATGAACTCTGAAAAGGTTGAAACTTGGCATGGTATCATAATTTAACCCACATAGCATGTGCTAAAAAGTTGAGAGGGTTACGGGAAAAACTGGATGCACTTCGTGTACAAACTGGACAATCTCTTTCGAAGTAACAGGGTTTCGGACGAAAACTCATCTATTACAAAAGGGATTTCATTTTTTTAACATATTTTAACTCCAGACTTTTTCTGCATTCAATATGCACCATTCAAAGCCACATCATCAATTTTCAACCCTTTTCTGACTTCATTTACTATTTTCATGCATTTCATGATTTATTTTGAGCTAAATGACCCTCAAATTGACAAGCACTGCAAATGAACTCTCGAAAGGTTGAAACTTGGCATGGTTTCATAATTTAACCCACATAGCATGTGCTAAAAATTTGCGTGGGTTACTGGAAAAACTGGATGCACTTCGTGTACAAACTGGACAATCTCTTTCGAAGTAACAGGGTTTTGCACGAAAACTCATCTATTACAAAAGGGATTTCATTTCTTTAACATATTTTAACTTCAGACGTTTTCTCCATTCAATATGCACCATTCAAAGCCACATCATCAATTTTCAACCCTTTTCTGACTTCATTTGCTATTTTTCATGCATTTCATGATTTATTTTGAGCTAAATGACCCTGAAATTGACAAGCACTGCAAGTGAACTCTGGAAAGATTGAAACTTTGCATGGTTTCATAATTTCACCCACATAGCATGTGCTAAAAAGTTGAGAGGGTTACGGGAAAAACTGGATGCACTTCGTGTACAAACTGGACAAGCTCTTTCGAAGTAACAGTGTTTCGGACGAAAACTCATCTATTACAAAAGGGATTAACTTTTTTTTAACATATTTTAACTCCAGACATTTTCTGCTGTCAATATGCACCATTCAAAGCCACAACATCAATTTTCAACCCATTTCTGACTTCATTTGCTATTTTTCATGCATTTCATGATTTATTTTGAGCTAAACTACCCTAAAATTGACAAGCACTGCAAATGAACTCTGAAAAGGTTGAAACTTGGCATGGTATCATAATTTCACCCACATAGCATGTGCTAAAAAGTTGAGAGGGTTACAGGAAAAACTGGATGCACTTCGTGTACAAACTGGACAATCTCTTTCGAAGTAACAGGGTTTCGGACGAAAACTCATCTATTACAAAAGGAATTTCATTTTTTAAACATATTTGAACTCCAGACTTTTTCTGCATTCAATATGCACCATTCAAAGCCTCATCATCAATTTTTAACCCTTTTCTGACTTCATTTGCTATTTTTCATGCATTTCATGATTTATTTTGAGCTAAATGACCCTGAAATTGACAAGCACTGCAAATGAACTCTGAAAAGGTTGAAACTTGGCATGGTTTCATAATTTCACCCACATAGCATGTGCTAAAAAGTAGAGAGGGTTACGGGAAAAACTGGATGCACTTCGTGTACAAACTAGATAATCTCTTTCGAAGTAACACGGTTTCGTACGAAAACTCATCTATTACAAAAGGGATTTCATTTTTTTAACATATTTTAACTCCAGACTTTTTCTGCATTCAATATGCACCATTCAAAGCCACATCATCAATTTTCAACCCTTTTCTGACTTCATTTACTATTTTCATGCATTTCATGATTTATTTTGAGCTAAATGACCCTCAAATTGACAAGCACTGCAAATGAACTCTCGAAAGGTTGAAACTTGGCATGGTTTCATAATTTAACCCACATAGCATGTGCTAAAAAGTTGAGTGGGTTACTGGAAAAACTGGATGCACTTCGTGTACAAACTGGACAATCTCTTTCGAAGTAACAGGGTTTTGCACGAAAACTCATCTATTACAAAAGGGATTTCATTTCTTTAACATATTTTAACTTCAGACGTTTTCTCCATTCAATATGCACCATTCAAATCCACATCATCAATTTTCAACCCTTTTCTGACTTCATTTGCTATTTTTCATGCATTTCATGATTTATTTTGAGCTAAATGACCCTGAAATTGACAAGCACTGCAAGTGAACTCTGGAAAGATTGAAACTTTGCATGGTTTCATAATTTCACCCACATAGCATGTGCTAAAAAGTTGAGAGGGTTACGGGAAAAACTGGATGCACTTCGTGTACAAACTGGACAAGCTCTTTCGAAGTAACAGTGTTTCGGACGAAAACTCATCTATTACAAAAGGGATTAACTTTTTTTAACATATTTTAACTCCAGACATTTTCTGCTTTCAATATGCACCATTCAAAGCCACAACATCAATTTTCAACCCTTTTCTGACTTCATTTGCTATTTTTCATGCATTTCATGATTTATTTTGAGCTAAACTACCCTAAAATTGACAAGCACTGCAAATGAACTCTGAAAAGGTTGAAACTTGGCATGGTATCATAATTTAACCCACATAGCATGTGCTAAAAAGTTGAGAGGGTTACAGGAAAAACTGGATGCACTTCGTGTACAAACTGGACAATCTCTTTCGAAGTAACAGGGTTTCGGACGAAAACTCATCTATTACAAAAGGAATTTCATTTTTTAAACATAGTTGAACTCCAGACTTTTTCTGCATTCAATATGCACCATTCAAAGCCTCATCATCAATTTTTAACCCTTTTCTGACTTCATTTGCTATTTTTCATGCATTTCATGATTTATTTTGAGCTAAATGACCCTGAAATTGACAAGCACTGCAAATGAACTCTGAAAAGGTTGAAACTTGGCATGGTTTCATAATTTCACCCACATAGCATGTGCTAAAAAGTAGAGAGGGTTACGGGAAAACCTGGATGCACTTCGTGTACAAACTAGATAATCTCTTTCGAAGTAACACGGTTTCGTACGAAAACTCATCTATTACAAAAGGGATTTCATTTTTTTAACATATTTTAACTCCAGACTTTTTCTGCATTCAATATGCACCATTCAAAGCCACATCATCAATTTTCAACCCTTTTCTGACTTCATTTACTATTTTTCATGCATTTCATGATTTATTTTGAGCTAAATGACCCTCAAATTGACAAGCACTGCAAATGAACTCTCGAAAGGTTGAAACTTGGCATGGTTTCATAATTTAACCCACATAGCATGTGCTAAAAAGTTGAGTGGGTTACTGGAAAAACTGGATGCACTTCGTGTACAAACTGGACAATCTCTTTCGAAGTAACAGGGTTTTGCACGAAAACTCATCTATTACAAAAGGGATTTCATTTCTTTAACATATTTTAACTTCAGACTTGTTCTCCATTCAATATGCACCATTCAAAGCCACATCATCAATTTTCAACCCTTTTCTGACTTCATTTACTATTTTTCATGCATTTCATGATTTATTTTGAGCTAAATGACCCTCAAATTGACAAGCACTGCAAATGAACTCTCGAAAGGTTGAAACTTGGCATGGTTTCATAATTTAACCCACATAGCATGTGCTAAAAAGTTGAGTGGGTTACTGGAAAAACTGGATGCACTTCGTGTACAAACTGGACAATCTCTTTCGAAGTAACACGGTTTTGCACGAAAACTCATCTATTACAAAAGGGATTTCATTTCTTTAACATATTTTAACTTCAGACTTTTTCTCCATTCAATATGCACCATTCAAAGCCACATCATCAATTTTCAACCCTTTTCTGACTTCATTTGCTATTTTTCATGCATTTCATGATTTATTTTGAGCTAAATGACCCTGAAATTGACAAGCACTGCAAATGAACTCTGGAAAGATTGAAACTTGCCATGGTTTCATAATTTCACCCACATAGCATGTGCTAAAAAGTTGAGAGGGTTACGGGAAAAACTGGATGCACTTCGTGTACAAACTGGACAAGCTCTTTCGAAGTAACAGTGTTTCGCACGAAAACTCATCTATTACAAAAGGGATTAACTTTTTTTTAACATATTTTAATTCCAGACATTTTCTGCTTTCAATATGCACCATTCAAAGCCACAACATCAATTTTCAACCCTTTTCTGACTTCATTTGCTATTTTTCATGCATTTCATGATTTATTTTGAGCTAAACTACCCTAAAATTGACAAGCACTGCAAATGAACTCTGAAAAGGTTGAAACTTGGCATGGTATCATAATTTAACCCACATAGCATGTGCTAAAAAGTTGAGAGGGTTACGGGAAAAACTGGATGCACTTCGTGTACAAACTGGACAATCTCTTTCGAAGTAACAGGGTTTCGGACGAAAACTCATCTATTACAAAAGGAATTTCATTTTTTAAACATATTTGAACTCCAGACTTTTTCTGCATTCAATATGCACCATTCAAAGCCACATCATCAATTTTCAACCCTTTTCTGACTTCATTTGCTATTTTTCATGCATTTCATGATTTATTTTGAGCTAAATGACCCTGAAATTGACAAGCACTGCAAATGAACTCTGAAAAGGTTGAAACTTGGCATGGTTTCATAATTTCACCCACATAGCATGTGCTAAAAAGTAGAGAGGGTTACGGGAAAAACTGGATGCACTTCGTGTACAAACTAGATAATCTCTTTCGAAGTAACAGGGTTTCGTACGAAAACTCATCTATTACAAAAGGGATTTCATTTTTTTAACATATTTTAACTCCAGACTTTTTCTGCATTCAATATGCACCATTCAAAGCCACATCATCAATTTTCAACCCTTTTCTGACTTCATTTACTATTTTTCATGCATTTCATGATTTATTTTGAGCTAAATGACCCTCAAATTGACAAGCACTGCAAATGAACTCTCGAAAGGTTGAAACTTGGCATGGTTTCATAATTTAACCCACATAGCATGTGCTAAAAAGTTGAGTGGGTTACTGGAAAAACTGGATGCACTTCGTGTACAAACTGGACAATCTCTTTCGAAGTAACAGGGTTTTGCACGAAAACTCATCTATTACAAAAGGGATTTCATTTCTTTAACATATTTTAACTTCAGACTTGTTCTCCATTCAATATGCACCATTCAAAGCCACATCATCAATTTTCAACCCTTTTCTGACTTCATTTGCTATTTTTCATGCATTTCATGATTTATTTTGAGCTAAATGACCCTGAAATTGACAAGCACTGCAAATGAACTCTGGAAAGATTGAAACTTGGCATGGTTTCATAATTTCACCCACATAGCATGTGCTAAAAAGTTGAGAGGGTTACGGGAAAAACTGGATGCACTTCGTGTACAAACTGGACAAGCTCTTTCGAAGTAACAGTGTTTCGGACGAAAACTCATCTATTACAAAAGGGATTAACTTTTTTTTAACATATTTTAACTCCAGACATTTTCTGCTTTCAATATGCACCATTCAAAGCCACAACATCAATTTTCAACCCTTTTCTGACTTCATTTGCTATTTTTCATGCATTTCATGATTTATTTTGAGCTAAACTACCCTAAAATTGACAAGCACTGCAAATGAACTCTGAAAAGGTTGAAACTTGGCATGGTATCATAATTTAACCCACATAGCATGTGCTAAAAAGTTGAGAGGGTTACGGGAAAAACTGGATGCACTTCGTGTACAAACTGGACAATCTCTTTCGAAGTAACAGGGTTTCGGACGAAAACTCATCTATTACAAAAGGAATTTCATTTTTTAAACATATTTGAACTCCAGACTTTTTCTGCATTCAATATGCACCATTCAAAGCCACATCATCAATTTTCAACCCTTTTATGACTTCATTTGCTATTTTTCATGCATTTCATGATTTATTTTGAGCTAAATGACCCAGAAATTGACAAGCACTGTAAATGAACTCTGAAAAGGTTGAAACTTGGCATGGTTTCATAATTTCACCCACATAGCATGTGCTAAAAAGTAGAGAGGGTTACGGGAAAAACTGGATGCACTTCGTGCACAAACTAGATAATCTCTTTCGAAGTAACACGGTTTCGTACGAAAACTCATCTATTACAAAAGGGATTTCATTTTTTTAACATATTTTAACTCCAGACTTTTTCTGCATTCAATATGCACCATTCAAAGCCACATCATCAATTTTCAACCCTTTTCTGACTTCATTTACTATTTTTCATGCATTTCATGATTTATTTTGAGCTAAATGACCCTCAAATTGACAAGCACTGCAAATGAACTCTCGAAAGGTTGAAGCTTGGCATGGTTTCATAATTTAACCCACATAGCATGTGCTAAAAAGTTGAGTGGGTTACTGGAAAAACTGGATGCACTTCGTGTACAAACTGGACAATCTCTTTCGAAGTAACAGGGTTTTGCACGAAAACTCATCTATTACAAAAGGGATTTCATTTCTTTAACATATTTTAACTTAAGACTTTTTCTCCATTAAATATGCACCATTCAAAGCCACATCATCAATTTTCAACCCTTTTCTGACTTCATTTGCTATTTTTCATGCATTTCATGATTTATTTTGAGCTAAATGACCCTGAAATTGACAAGCACTGCAAATGAACTCTGGAAAGATTGAAACTTGGCATGGTTTCATAATTTCACCCACATAGCATGTGCTAAAAGGTTGAGAGGGTTACAGGAAAAACTGGATGCACTTCGTGTACAAACTGGACAAGCTCTTTCGAAGTAACAGTGTTTCGGACGAAAACTCATCTATTACAAAAGGGATTTACTTTTTTTTAACATATTTTAACTCCAGACATTTTCTGCTTTCAATATGCACCAGTCAAAGCCACAACATCAATTTTCAACCCTTTTCTGACTTCATTTGCTATTTTTCATGCATTTCATGATTTCTTTTGAGCTAAACTACCCTAAAATTGACAAGCACTGCAAATGAACTCTGAAAAGGTTGAAACTTGGCATGGTATCATAACTTAACCCACATAGCATGTGCTAAAAAGTTGAGAGGGTTACGGGAAAAACTGGATGCACTTCGTGTACAAACTGGACAATCTCTTTCGAAGTAACAGGGTTTCGGACGAAAACTCATCTATTACAAAAGGAATTTCATTTTTTAAACATATTTGAACTCCAGACTTTTTCTGCATTCAATATGCACCATTCAAAGCCACATCATCAATTTTCAACCCTTTTCTGACTTCATTTGCTATTTTTCATGCATTTCATGATTTATTTTGAGCTAAATGACCCTGAAATTGACAAGCACTGCAAATGATCTCTGAAAAGGTTGAAACTTGGCATGGTTTCATAATTTCACCCACATAGCATGTGCTAAAAAGTAGAGAGGGTTACGGGAAAAACTGGATGCACTTCGTGTACAAACTAGATAATCTCTTTCGAAGTAACAGGGTTTGGTACGAAAACTCATCTATTACAAAAGGGATTTCATTTTTTTAACATATTTTAACTCCAGACTTTTTCTGCATTCAATATGCACCATTCAAAGCCACATCATCAATTTTCAACCCTTTTCTGACTTCATTTACTATTTTTCATGCATTTCATGATTTATTTTGAGCTAAATGACCCTCAAATTGACAAGCACTGCAAATGAACTCTCGAAAGGTTGAAACTTGGCATGGTTTCATAATTTAACCCACATAGCATGTGCTAAAAAGTTGAGTGGGTTACTGGAAAAACTGGATGCACTTCGTGTACAAACTGGACAATCTCTTTCGAAGTAACAGGGTTTTGCACGAAAACTCATCTATTACAAAAGGGATTTCATTTCTTTAACATATTTTAACTTCAGACTTTTTCTCCATTCAATATGCACCATTCAAAGCCACATCATCAATTTTCAACCCTTTTTTGACTTCATTTGCTATTTTTCATGCATTTCATGATTTATTTTGAGCTAAATGACCCTGAAATTGACAAGCACTGCAAATGAACTCTGGAAAGATTGAAACTTGGCATGGTTTCATAATTTCACCCACATAGCATGTGCTAAAAAGTTGAGAGGGTTACGGGAAAAACTGGATGCACTTCGTGTACAAACTGGACAAGCTCTTTCGAAGTAACAGTGTTTCGGACGAAAACTCATCTATTACAAAAGGGATTAAATTTTTTTAACATATTTTAACTCCAGACATTTTCTGCTTTCAATATGCACCATTCAAAGCCACAACATCAATTTTCAACCCTTTTCTGACTTCATTTGCTATTTTTCATGCATTTCATGATTTATTTTGAGCTAAACTACCCTAAAATTGACAAGCACTGCAAATGAACTCTGAAAAGGTTGAAACTTGGCATGGTATCATAATTTAACCCACATAGCATGTGCTAAAAAGTTTAGAGGGTTACGGGAAAAACTGGATGCACTTCGTGTACAAACTGGACAATCTCTTTCGAAGTAACAGGGTTTGGACGAAAACTCAGCTATTACAAAAGGAATTTCATTTTTTAAACATATTTGAACTCCAGACTTTTTCTGCATTCAATATGCACCATTCAAAGCCACATCATCAATTTTCAACCCTTTTATGACTTCATTTGCTATTTTTCATGCATTTCATGATTTATTTTGAGCTAAATGACCCTGAAATTGACAAGCACTGTAAATGAACTCTGAAAAGGTTGAAACTTGGCATGGTTTCATAATTTCACCCACATAGCATGTGCTAAAAAGTAGAGAGGGTTACGTGAAAAACTGGATGCACTTCGTGCACAAACTAGATAATCTCTTTCGAAGTAACACAGTTTTGTACGAAAACTCATCTATTACAAAAGGGATTTCATTTTCTTAACATATTTTAACTCCAGACTTTTTCTGCATTCAATATGCACCATTCAAAGCCACATCATCAATTTTCAACCCTTTTCTGACTTCATTTACTATTTTTCATGCATTTCATGATTTATTTTGAGCTAAATGACCCTCAAATTGACAAGCACTGCAAATGAACTCTAAAAAGGTTGAAACTTGGCATGGTTTCATAATTTCACCCACATAGCATGTGCTAAAAAGTTGAGAGGGTTACGGGAAAAACTGGATGCACTTCGTGTACAAACTGGACAATCTCTTTCGAAGTAACAGGGTTTCGGACGAAAACTCATCTATTACAAAAGGAATTTCATTTTTTAAACATATTTGAACTCCAGACTTTTTCTGCATTCAATATGCACCATTCAAAGCCACATCATCAATTTTCAACCCTTTTCTGACTTCATTTGCTATTTTTCATGCATTTCATGATTTATTTTGAGCTAAATGACCCTGAAATTGACAAGCACTGCAAATGAACTCTGAAAAGGTTGAAACTTGGCATGGTTTCATAATTTCACCCACATAGCATGTGCTAAAAAGTAGAGAGGGTTACGGGAAAAACTGGATGCACTTCGTGTACAAACTAGATAATCTCTTTCGAAGTAACAGGGTTTCGTACGAAAACTCATCTATTACAAAAGGGATTTCATTTTTTTAACATATTTTAACTCCAGACTTTTTCTGCATTCAATATGCACCATTCAAAGCCACATCATCAATTTTCAACCCTTTTCTGACTTCATTTACTATTTTTCATGCATTTCATGATTTATTTTGAGCTAAATGACCCTCAAATTGACAAGCACTGCAAATGAACTCTCGAAAGGTTGAAACTTGGCATGGTTTCATAATTTAACCCA
The DNA here is from genome assembly GCA_039707655.1 of Elymus sibiricus. Lineage (NCBI taxonomy): Eukaryota > Viridiplantae > Streptophyta > Magnoliopsida > Poales > Poaceae > Elymus > Elymus sibiricus. The sequence goes on from CM077675.1 coordinate 312,817,258, forward strand.
CATAGCATGTGCTAAAAAGTTGAGTGGGTTACTGGAAAAACTGGATGCACTTCGTGTACAAACTGGACAATCTCTTTCGAAGTAACAGGGTTTTGCACGAAAACTCATCTATTACAAAAGGGATTTCATTTCTTTAACATATTTTAACTTCAGACTTTTTCTCCATTCAATATGCACCATTCAAAGCCACATCATCAATTTTCAACCCTTTTCTGACTTCATTTGCTATTTTTCATGCATTTCATGATTTATTTTGAGCTAAATGACCCTGAAATTGACAAGCACTGCAAATGAACTCTGGAAAGATTGAAACTTGGCATGGTTTCATAATTTCACCCACATAGCATGTGCTAAAAAGTTGAGAGGGTTACGGGAAAAACTGGATGCACTTCGTGTACAAACTGGACAAGCTCTTTCGAAGTAACAGTGTTTCGGACGAAAACTCATCTATTACAAAAGGGATTAACTTTTTTTAACATATTTTAACTCCAGACATTTTCTGCTTTCAATATGCACCATTCAAAGCCACAACATCAATTTTCAACCCTTTTCTGACTTCATTTGCTATTTTTCATGCATTTCATGATTTATTTTGAGCTAAACTACCCTAAAATTGACAAGCACTGCAAATGAACTCTGAAAAGGTTGAAACTTGGCATGGTATCATAATTTAACCCACATAGCATGTGCTAAAAAGTTTAGACGGTTACGGGAAAAACTGGATGCACTTCGTGTACAAACTGGACAATCTCTTTCGAAGTAACAGGGTTTCGGACGAAAACTCAGCTATTACAAAAGGAATTTCATTTTTTAAACATATTTGAACTCCAGACTTTTTCTGCATTCAATATGCACCATTCAAAGCCACATCATCAATTTTCAACCCTTTTCTGACTTCATTTGCTATTTTTCATGCATTTCATGATTTATTTTGAGCTAAATGACCCTGAAATTGACAAGCACTGCAAATGAACTCTGAAAAGGTTGAAACTTGGCATGGTTTCATAATTTCACCCACATAGCATGTGCTAAAAAGTAGAGAGGGTTACGGGAAAAACTGGATGCACTTCGTGTACAAACTAGATAATCTCTTTCGAAGTAACAGGGTTTCGTACGAAAACTCATCTATTACAAAAGGGATTTCATTTTTTTAACATATTTTAACTCCAGACTTTTTCTGCATTCAATATGCACCATTCAAAGCCACATCATCAATTTTCAACCCTTTTCTGACTTCATTTACTATTTTTCATGCATTTCATGATTTATTTTGAGCTAAATGACCCTCAAATTGACAAGCACTGCAAATGAACTCTCGAAAGGTTGAAACTTGGCATGGTTTCATAATTTAACCCACATAGCATGTGCTAAAAAGTTGAGTGGGTTACTGGAAAAACTGGATGCACTTCGTGTACAAACTGGACAATCTCTTTCGAAGTAACAGGGTTTTGCACGAAAACTCATCTATTACAAAAGGGATTTCATTTCTTTAACATATTTTAACTTCAGACTTTTTCTCCATTCAATATGCACCATTCAAAGCCACATCATCAATTTTCAACCCTTTTCTGACTTCATTTGCTATTTTTCATGCATTTCATGATTTATTTTGAGCTAAATGACCCTGAAATTGACAAGCACTGCAAATGAACTCTGGAAAGATTGAAACTTGGCATGGTTTCATAATTTCACCCACATAGCATGTGCTAAAAAGTTGAGAGGGTTACGGGAAAAACTGGATGCACTTCGTGTACAAACTGGACAAGCTCTTTCGAAGTAACAGTGTTTCGGACGAAAACTCATCTATTACAAAAGGGATTAACTTTTTTTAACATATTTTAACTCCAGACATTTTCTGCTTTCAATATGCACCATTCAAAGCCACAACATCAATTTTCAACCCTTTTCTGACTTCATTTGCTATTTTTCATGCATTTCATGATTTATTTTGAGCTAAACTACCCTAAAATTGACAAGCACTGCAAATTAACTCTGAAAAGGTTGAAACTTGGCATGGTATCATAATTTAACCCACATAGCATGTGCTAAAAAGTTTAGAGGGTTACGGGAAAAACTGGATGCACTTCGTGTACAAACTGGACAATCTCTTTCGAAGTAACAGGGTTTCGGACGAAAACTCAGCTATTACAAAAGGAATTTCATTTTTTAAACATATTTGAACTCCAGACTTTTTCTGCATTCAATATGCACCATTCAAAGCCACATCATCAATTTTCAACCCTTTTCTGACTTCATTTGCTATTTTTCATGCATTTCATGATTTATTTTGAGCTAAATGACCCTGAAATTGACAAGCACTGCAAATGAACTCTGAAAAGGTTGAAACTTGGCATGGTTTCATAATTTCACCCACATAGCATGTGCTAAAAAGTAGAGAGGGTTACGGGAAAAACTGGATGCACTTCGTGTACAAACTAGATAATCTCTTTCGAAGTAACACGGTTTCGTACGAAAACTCATCTATTACAAAAGGGATTTCATTTTTTTAACATATTTTAACTCCAGACTTTTTCTGCATTCAATATGCACCATTCAAAGCCACATCATCAATTTTCAACCCTTTTCTGACTTCATTTACTATTTTTCATGCATTTCATGATTTATTTTGAGCTAAATGACCCTCAAATTGACAAGCACTGCAAATGAACTCTCGAAAGGTTGAAACTTGGCATGGTTTCATAATTTAACCCACATAGCATGTGCTAAAAAGTTGAGTGGGTTACTGGAAAAACTGGATGCACTTCGTGTACAAACTGGACAATCTCTTTCGAAGTAACAGGGTTTTGCACGAAAACTCATCTATTACAAAAGGGATTTCATTTCTTTAACATATTTTAACTTCAGACTTTTTCTCCATTCAATATGCACCATTCAAAGCCACATCATCAATTTTCAACCCTTTTCTGACTTCATTTGCTATTTTTCATGCATTTCATGATTTATTTTGAGCTAAATGACCCTGAAATTGACAAGCACTGCAAATGAACTCTGGAAAGATGGAAACTTGGCATGGTTTCATAATTTCACCCACATAGCATGTGCTAAAAAGTTGAGAGGGTTACGGGAAAAACTGGATGCACTTCGTGTACAAACTGGACAAGCTCTTTCGAAGTAACAGTGTTTCGGACGAAAACTCATCTATTACAAAAGGGATTAACTTTTTTTAACATATTTTAACTCCAGACATTTTCTGCTTTCAATATGCACCATTCAAAGCCACAACATCAATTTTCAACCCTTTTCTGACTTCATTTGCTATTTTTCATGCATTTCATGATTTATTTTGAGCTAAACTACCCTAAAATTGACAAGCACTGCAAATGAACTCTGAAAAGGTTGAAACTTGGCATGGTATCATAATTTAACCCACATAGCATGTGCTAAAAAGTTTAGAGGGTTACGGGAAAAACTGGATGCACTTCGTGTACAAACTGGACAATCTCTTTCGAAGTAACAGGGTTTCGGACGAAAACTCAGCTATTACAAAAGGAATTTCATTTTTTAAACATATTTGAACTCCAGACTTTTTCTGCATTCAATATGCACCATTCAAAGCCACATCATCAATTTTCAACCCTTTTCTGACTTCATTTGCTATTTTTCATGCATTTCATGATTTATTTTGAGCTAAATGACCCTGAAATTGACAAGCATTGCAAATGAACTCTGAAAAGGTTGAAACTTGGCATGGTTTCATAATTTCACCCACATAGCATGTGCTAAAAAGTAGAGAGGGTTACGGGAAAAACTGGATGCACTTCGTGTACAAACTAGATAATCTCTTTCGAAGTAACACGGTTTCGTACGAAAACTCATCTATTACAAAAGGGATTTCATTTTTTTAACATATTTTAACTCCAGACTTTTTCTGCATTCAATATGCACCATTCAAAGCCACATCATCAATTTTCAACCCTTTTCTGACTTCATTTACTATTTTTCATGCATTTCATGATTTATTTTGAGCTAAATGACCCTCAAATTGACAAGCACTGCAAATGAACTCTCGAAAGGTTGAAACTTGGCATGGTTTCATAATTTAACCCACATAGCATGTGCTAAAAATTTGAGTGGGTTACTGGAAAAACTGGATGCACTTCGTGTACAAACTGGACAATCTCTTTCGAAGTAACAGGGTTTTGCACGAAAACTCATCTATTAGAAAAGGGATTTCATTTCTTTAACATATTTTAACTTCAGACTTGTTCTCCATTCAATATGCACCATTCAAAGCCACATCATCAATTTTCAACCCTTTTCTGACTTCATTTGCTATTTTTCATGCATTTCATGATTTATTTTGAGCTAAATGACCCTGAAATTGACAAGCACTGCAAATGAACTCTGGAAAGATTGAAACTTGGCATGGTTTCATAATTTCACCCACATAGCATGTGCTAAAAAGTTGAGAGGGTTACAGGAAAAACTGGATGCACTTCGTGTACAAACTGGACAAGCTCTTTCGAAGTAACAGTGTTTCGCACGAAAACTCATCTATTACAAAAGGGATTAACTTTTTTTAACATATTTTAATTCCAGATATTTTCTGCTTTCAATATGCACCATTCGAAGCCACAACATCAATTTTCAACCCTTTTCTGACTTCATTTGCTATTTTTCATGCATTTCATGATTTATTTTGAGCTAAACTACCCTAAAATTGACAAGCACTGCAAATGAACTCTGAAAAGGTTGAAACTTGGCATGGTATCATAATTTAACCCACATAGCATGTGCTAAAAAGTTGAGAGGGTTACGGGAAAAACTGGATGCACTTCGTGTACAAACAGGACAATCTCTTTCGAAGTAACAGGGTTTCGGACGAAAACTCATCTATTACAAAAGGAATTTCATTTTTTAAACATATTTGAACTCCAGACTTTTTCTGCATTCAATATGCACCATTCAAAGCCACATCATCAATTTTCAACCCTTTTCTGACTTCATTTGCTATTTTTCATGCATTTCATGATTTATTTTGAGCTAAATGACCCTAAAATTGACAAGCACTGCAAATGAACTCTGAAAAGGTTGAAACTTGGCATGGTTTCATAATTTCACCCACATAGCATGTGCTAAAAAGTAGAGAGGGTTACGGGAAAAACTGGATGCACTTCGTGTACAAACTAGATAATCTCTTTCGAAGTAACACGGTTTCGTACGAAAACTCATCTATTACAAAAGGGATTTCATTTTTTTAACATATTTGAACTCCAGACTTTTTCTGCATTCAATATGCACCATTCAAAGCCACATCATCAATTTTCAACCCTTTTCTGACTTCATTTACTATTTTTCATGCATTTCATGATTTATTTTGAGCTAAATGACCCTCAAATTGACAAGCACTGCAAATGAACTCTCGAAAGGTTGAAACTTGGCATGGTTTCATAATTTAACCCACATAGCATGTGCTAAAAAGTTGAGTGGGTTACTGGAAAAACTGGATGCACTTCGTGTACAAACTGGACAATCTCTTTCGAAGTAACAGGGTTTTGCACGAAAACTCATCTATTACAAAAGGGATTTCATTTCTTTAACATATTTTAACTTCAGACTTGTTCTCCATTCAATATGCACCATTCAAAGCCACATCATCAATTTTCAACCCTTTTCTGACTTCATTTGCTATTTTTCATGCATTTCATGATTTATTTTGAGCTAAATGACCCTGAAATTGACAAGCACTGCAAATGAACTCTGGAAAGATTGAAACTTGGCATGGTTTCATAATTTCACCCACATAGCATGTGCTAAAAAGTTGAGAGGGTTACGGGAAAAACTGGATGCACTTCGTGTACAAACTGGACAAGCTCTTTCGAAGTAACAGTGTTTCGCACGAAAACTCATCTATTACAAAAGGGATTAACTTTTTTTTAACATATTTTAATTCCAGACATTTTCTGCTTTCAATATGCACCATTCTAAGCCACAACATCAATTTTCAACCCTTTTCTGACTTCATTTGCTATTTTTCATGCATTTCATGATTTATTTTGAGCTAAACTACCCTAAAATTGACAAGCACTGCAAATGAACTCTGAAAAGGTTGAAACTTGGCATGGTATCATAATTTAACCCACATAGCATGTGCTAAAAAGTTGAGAGGGTTACGGGAAAAACTGGATGCACTTCGTGTACAAACTGGACAATCTCTTTCGAAGTAACAGGGTTTCGGACGAAAACTCATCTATTACAAAAGGAATTTCATTTTTTAAACATATTTGAACTCCAGACTTTTTCTGCATTCAATATGCACCATTCAAAGCCACATCATCAATTTTCAACCCTTTTCTGACTTCATTTGCTATTTTTCATGCATTTCATGATTTATTTTGAGCTAAATGACCCTGAAATTGACAAGCACTGCAAATGAACTCTGAAAAGGTTGAAACTTGGCATGGTTTCATAATTTCACCCACATAGCATGTGCTAAAAAGTAGAGAGGGTTACGGGAAAAACTGGATGCACTTCGTGTACAAACTAGATAATCTCTTTCGAAGTAACACGGTTTCGTACGAAAACTCATCTATTACAAAAGGGATTTCATTTTTTTAACATATTTTAACTCCAGACTTTTTCTGCATTCAATATGCACCATTCAAAGCCACATCATCAATTTTCAACCCTTTTCTGACTTCATTTACTATTTTTCATGCATTTCATGATTTATTTTGAGCTAAATGACCCTCAAATTGACAAGCACTGCAAATGAACTCTCGAAAGGTTGAAACTTGGCATGGTTTCATAATTTAACCCACATAGCATGTGCTAAAAAGTTGAGTGGGTTACTGGAAAAACTGGATGCACTTCGTGTACAAACTGGACAATCTCTTTCGAAGTAGCAGGGTTTTGCACGAAAACTCATCTATTACAAAAGGGATTTCATTTCTTTAACATATTTTAACTTCAGACTTGTTCTCCATTCAATATGCACCATTCAAAGCCACATCATCAATTTTCAACCCTTTCTGACTTCATTTGCTATTTTTCATGCATTTCATGATTTATTTTGAGCTAAATGACCCTGAAATTGACAAGCACTGCAAATGAACTCTGGAAAGATTGAAACTTGGCATGGTTTCATAATTTCACCCACATAGCATGTGCTAAAAAGTTGAGAGGGTTACGGGAAAAACTGGATGCACTTCGTGTACAAACTGGACAAGCTCTTTCGAAGTAACAGTGTTTCGGACGAAAACTCATCTATTACAAAAGGGATTAACTTTTTTTTAACATATTTTAACTCCAGACATTTTCTGCTTTCAATATGCACCATTCAAAGCCACAACATCAATTTTCAACCCTTTTCTGACTTCATTTGCTATTTTTCATGCATTTCATGATTTATTTTGAGCTAAACTACCCTAAAATTGACAAGCACTGCAAATGAACTCTGAAAAGGTTGAAACTTGGCATGGTATCATAATTTAACCCACATAGCATGTGCTAAAAAGATGAGAGGGTTACGGGAAAAACTGGATGCACTTCGTGTACAAACTGGACAATCTCTTTCGAAGTAACAGGGTTTCGTACGAAAACTCATCTATTACAAAAGGGATTTCATTTTTTTAACATATTTTAACTCCAGACTTTTTCTGCATTCAATATGCACCATTCAAAGCCACATCATCAATTTTCAACCCTTTTCTGACTTCATTTACTATTTTTCATGCATTTCATGATTTATTTTGAGCTAAATGACCCTCAAATTGACAAGCACTGCAAATGAACTCTCGAAAGGTTGAAACTTGGCATGGTTTTATAATTTAACCCACATAGCATGTGCTAAAAAGTTGAGTGGGTTACTGGAAAAACTGGATGCACTTCGTGTACAAACTGGACAATCTCTTTCGAAGTAACAGGGTTTTGCACGAAAACTCATCTATTACAAAAGGGATTTCATTTCTTTAACATATTTTAACTTCAGACTTTTTCTCCATTCAATATGCACCATTCAAAGCCACATCATCAATTTTCAACCCTTTTCTGACTTCATTTGCTATTTTTCATGCATTTCATGATTTATTTTGAGCTAAATGACCCTGAAATTGACAAGCACTGCAAATGAACTCTGGAAAGATTGAAACTTGGCATGGTTTCATAATTTCACCCACATAGCATGTGCTAAAAAGTTGAGAGGGTTACGGGAAAAACTGGATGCACTTCGTGTACAAACTGGACAAGCTCTTTCGAAGTAATAGTGTTTCGGACGAAAACTCATCTATTACAAAAGGGATTAACTTTTTTTAACATATTTTAACTCCAGACATTTTCTGCTTTCAATATGCACCATTCAAAGCCACAACATCAATTTTCAACCCTTTTCTGACTTCATTTGCTATTTTTCATGCATTTCATGATTTATTTTGAGCTAAACTACCCTAAAATTGACAAGCACTGCAAATGAACTGTGAAAAGGTTGAAACTTGGCATGGTATCATAATTTAACCCACATAGCATGTGCTAAAAAGTTTAGAGGGTTACGGGAAAAACTGGATGCACTTCGTGTACAAACTGGACAATCTCTTTCGAAGTAACAGGGTTTCGGACGAAAACTCAGCTATTACAAAAGGAATTTCATTTTTTAAACATATTTGAACTCCAGACTTTTTCTGCATTCAATATGCACCATTCAAAGCCACATCATCAATTTTCAACCCTTTTATGACTTCATTTGCTATTTTTCATGCATTTCATGATTTATTTTGAGCTAAATGACCCTGAAATTGACAAGCACTGTAAATGAACTCTAAAAAGGTTGAAACTTGGCATGGTTTCATAATTTCACCCACATAGCATGTGCTAAAAAGTAGAGAGGGTTACGGGAAAAACTGGATGCACTTCGTGCACAAACTAGATAATCTCTTTCGAAGTAACACGGTTTCGTACGAAAACTCATCTATTACAAAAGGGATTTCATTTTTTTAACATATTTTAACTCCAGACTTTTTCTGCATTCAATATGCACCATTCAAAGCCACATCATCAATTTTCAACCCTTTTCTGACTTCATTTACTATTTTTCATGCATTTCATGATTTATTTTCATCTAAATGACCCTCAAATTGACAAGCACTGCAAATGAACTCTCGAAAGGTTGAAACTTGGCATGGTTTCATAATTTAACCCACATAGCATGTGCTAAAAAGTTGAGTGGGTTACTGGAAAAACTGGATGCACTTCGTGTACAAACTGGACAATCTCTTTCGAAGTAACAGGGTTTTGCATGAAAACTCATCTATTACAAAAGGGATTTCATTTCTTTAACATATTTTAACTTCAGACTTTTTCTCCATTCAATATGCACCATTCAAAGCCACATCATCAATTTTCAACCCTTTTCTGACTTCATTTGCTATTTTTCATGCATTTCATGATTTATTTTGAGCTAAATGACCCTGAAATTGACAAGCACTGCAAATGAACTCTGGAAAGATTGAAACTTGGCATGGTTTCATAATTTCACCCACATAGCATGTGCTAAAAAGTTGAGAGGGTTACGGGAAAAACTGGATGCACTTCGTGTACAAACTGGACAAGCTCTTTCGAAGTAACAGTGTTTCGCACGAAAACTCATCTATTACAAAAGGGATTAACTTTTTTTTAACATATTTTAATTCCAGACATTTTCTGCTTTCAATATGCACCATTCTAAGCCACAACATCAATTTTCAACCCTTTTCTGACTTCATTTGCTATTTTTCATGCATTTCATGATTTATTTTGAGCTAAACTACCCTAAAATTGACAAGCACTGCAAATGAACTCTGAAAAGGTTGAAACTTGGCATGGTATCATAATTTAACCCACATAGCATGTGCTAAAAAGTTGAGAGGGTTACGGGAAAAACTGGATGCACTTCGTGTACAAACTGGACAATCTCTTTCGAAGTAACAGGGTTTCGGACGAAAACTCATCTATTACAAAAGGAATTTCATTTTTTAAACATATTTGAACTCCAGACTTTTTCTGCATTCAATATGCACCATTCAAAGCCACATCATCAATTTTCAACCCTTTTCTGACTTCATTTGCTATTTTTCATGCATTTCATGATTTATTTTGAGCTAAATGACCCTGAAATTGACAAGCACTGCAAATGAACTCTGAAAAGGTTGAAACTTGGCATGGTTTCATAATTTCACCCACATAGCATGTGCTAAAAAGTAGAGAGGGTTACGGGAAAAACTGGATGCACTTCGTGTACAAACTAGATAATCTCTTTCGAAGTAACACGGTTTCGTACGAAAACTCATCTATTACAAAAGGGATTTCATTTTTTTAACATATTTTAACTCCAGACTTTTTCTGCATTCAATATGCACCATTCAAAGCCACATCATCAATTTTCAACCCTTTTCTGACTTCATTTACTATTTTTCATGCATTTCATGATTTATTTTGAGCTAAATGACCCTCAAATTGACAAGCACTGCAAATGAACTCTCGAAAGGTTGAAACTTGGCATGGTTTCATAATTTAACCCACATAGCATGTGCTAAAAAGTTGAGTGGGTTACTGGAAAAACTGGATGCACTTCGTGTACAAACTGGACAATCTCTTTCGAAGTAGCAGGGTTTTGCACGAAAACTCATCTATTACAAAAGGGATTTCATTTCTTTAACATATTTTAACTTCAGACTTGTTCTCCATTCAATATGCACCATTCAAAGCCACATCATCAATTTTCAACCCTTTCTGACTTCATTTGCTATTTTTCATGCATTTCATGATTTATTTTGAGCTAAATGACCCTGAAATTGACAAGCACTGCAAATGAACTCTGGAAAGATTGAAACTTGGCATGGTTTCATAATTTCACCCACATAGCATGTGCTAAAAAGTTGAGAGGGTTACGGGAAAAACTGGATGCACTTCGTGTACAAACTGGACAAGCTCTTTCGAAGTAACAGTGTTTCGGACGAAAACTCATCTATTACAAAAGGGATTAACTTTTTTTTAACATATTTTAACTCCAGACATTTTCTGCTTTCAATATGCACCATTCAAAGCCACAACATCAATTTTCAACCCTTTTCTGACTTCATTTGCTATTTTTCATGCATTTCATGATTTATTTTGAGCTAAACTACCCTAAAATTGACAAGCACTGCAAATGAACTCTGAAAAGGTTGAAACTTGGCATGGTATCATAATTTAACCCACATAGCATGTGCTAAAAAGATGAGAGGGTTACGGGAAAAACTGGATGCACTTCGTGTACAAACTGGACAATCTCTTTCGAAGTAACAGGGTTTCGTACGAAAACTCATCTATTACAAAAGGGATTTCATTTTTTTAACATATTTTAACTCCAGACTTTTTCTGCATTCAATATGCACCATTCAAAGCCACATCATCAATTTTCAACCCTTTTCTGACTTCATTTACTATTTTTCATGCATTTCATGATTTATTTTGAGCTAAATGACCCTCAAATTGACAAGCACTGCAAATGAACTCTCGAAAGGTTGAAACTTGGCATGGTTTTATAATTTAACCCACATAGCATGTGCTAAAAAGTTGAGTGGGTTACTGGAAAAACTGGATGCACTTCGTGTACAAACTGGACAATCTCTTTCGAAGTAACAGGGTTTTGCACGAAAACTCATCTATTACAAAAGGGATTTCATTTCTTTAACATATTTTAACTTCAGACTTTTTCTCCATTCAATATGCACCATTCAAAGCCACATCATCAATTTTCAACCCTTTTCTGACTTCATTTGCTATTTTTCATGCATTTCATGATTTATTTTGAGCTAAATGACCCTGAAATTGACAAGCACTGCAAATGAACTCTGGAAAGATTGAAACTTGGCATGGTTTCATAATTTCACCCACATAGCATGTGCTAAAAAGTTGAGAGGGTTACGGGAAAAACTGGATGCACTTCGTGTACAAACTGGACAAGCTCTTTCGAAGTAATAGTGTTTCGGACGAAAACTCATCTATTACAAAAGGGATTAACTTTTTTTAACATATTTTAACTCCAGACATTTTCTGCTTTCAATATGCACCATTCAAAGCCACAACATCAATTTTCAACCCTTTTCTGACTTCATTTGCTATTTTTCATGCATTTCATGATTTATTTTGAGCTAAACTACCCTAAAATTGACAAGCACTGCAAATGAACTGTGAAAAGGTTGAAACTTGGCATGGTATCATAATTTAACCCACATAGCATGTGCTAAAAAGTTTAGAGGGTTACGGGAAAAACTGGATGCACTTCGTGTACAAACTGGACAATCTCTTTCGAAGTAACAGGGTTTCGGACGAAAACTCAGCTATTACAAAAGGAATTTCATTTTTTAAACATATTTGAACTCCAGACTTTTTCTGCATTCAATATGCACCATTCAAAGCCACATCATCAATTTTCAACCCTTTTATGACTTCATTTGCTATTTTTCATGCATTTCATGATTTATTTTGAGCTAAATGACCCTGAAATTGACAAGCACTGTAAATGAACTCTAAAAAGGTTGAAACTTGGCATGGTTTCATAATTTCACCCACATAGCATGTGCTAAAAAGTAGAGAGGGTTACGGGAAAAACTGGATGCACTTCGTGCACAAACTAGATAATCTCTTTCGAAGTAACACGGTTTCGTACGAAAACTCATCTATTACAAAAGGGATTTCATTTTTTTAACATATTTTAACTCCAGACTTTTTCTGCATTCAATATGCACCATTCAAAGCCACATCATCAATTTTCAACCCTTTTCTGACTTCATTTACTATTTTTCATGCATTTCATGATTTATTTTCATCTAAATGACCCTCAAATTGACAAGCACTGCAAATGAACTCTCGAAAGGTTGAAACTTGGCATGGTTTCATAATTTAACCCACATAGCATGTGCTAAAAAGTTGAGTGGGTTACTGGAAAAACTGGATGCACTTCGTGTACAAACTGGACAATCTCTTTCGAAGTAACAGGGTTTTGCATGAAAACTCATCTATTACAAAAGGGATTTCATTTCTTTAACATATTTTAACTTCAGACTTTTTCTCCATTCAATATGCACCATTCAAAGCCACATCATCAATTTTCAACCCTTTTCTGACTTCATTTGCTATTTTTCATGCATTTCATGATTTATTTTGAGCTAAATGACCCTGAAATTGACAAGCACTGCAAATGAACTCTGGAAAGATTGAAACTTGGCATGGTTTCATAATTTCACCCACATAGCATGTGCTAAAAAGTTGAGAGGGTTACGGGAAAAACTGGATGCACTTCGTGTACAAACTGGACAAGCTCTTTCGAAGTAACAGTGTTTCGGACGAAAACTCATCTATTACAAAAGGGATTAACTTTTTTTTAACATATTTTAACTCCAGACATTTTCTGCTTTCAATATGCACCATTCAAAGCCACAACATCAATTTTCATCCCTTTTCTGACTTCATTTGCTATTTTTCATGCATTTCATGATTTATTTTGAGCGAAATTACCCTAAAATTGACAAGCACTGCAAATGAACTCTGAAAAGGTTGAAACTTGGCATGGTATCATAATTTAACCCACATAGCATGTGCTAAAAAGTTGAGAGGGTTACGGGAAAAACTGGATGCACTTCGTGTACAAACTGGACAATCTCTTTCGAAGTAACATGGTTTCGGACGAAAACTCATCTATTACAAAAGGAATTTCATTTTTAAACATATTTGAACTCCAGACTTTTTCTGCATTCAATATGCACCATTCAAAGCCTCATCATCAATTTTTAACCCTTTTCTGACTTCATTTGCAATTTTTCATGCATTTCACGATTTATTTTGAGCTAAATGACCCTGAAATTGACAAGCACTGCAAATGAACTCTGAAAAGGTTGAAACTTGGCATGGTTTCATAATTTCACCCACATAGCATGTGCTAAAAAGTAGAGAGGGTTACGGGAAAAACTGGATGCACTTCGTGTACAAACTAGATAATCTCTTTCGAAGTAAGAGGGTTTCGTACGAAAACTCATCTATTTCAAAAGGGATTTCATTTTTTTAACATATTTTAACTCCAGACTTTTTCTGCATTCGATATGCACCATTCAAAGCCACATCATCAATTTTCAACCCTTTTCTGACTTCATTTACTATTTTTCATGCATTTCATGATTTATTTTGAGCTAAATGACCCTCAAATTGACAAGCACTGCAAATGAACTCTCGAAAGGTTGAAACTTGGCATGGTTTCATAATTTAACCCACATAGCATGTGCTAAAAAGTTGAGTGGGTTACTGGAAAAACTGGATGCACTTCGTGTACAAACTGGACAATCTCTTTCGAAGTAACAGGGTTTTGCACGAAAATTCATCTATTACAAAAGGGATTTAATTTCTTTAACATATTTTAACTTCAGACTTTTTCTCCAATCAATATGCACCATTCAAAGCCACATCATCAATTTTCAACCCTTTTCTGACTTCATTTGCTATTTTTCATGCATTTCATGATTTATTTTGAGCTAAATGACCCTGAAATTGACAAGCACTGCAAATGAACTCTGGAAAGATTGAAACTTGGCATGGTTTCATAATTTCACCCACATAGCATGTGCTAAAAAGTTGAGAGGGTTACGGGAAAAACTGGATGCACTTCGTGTACAAACTGGACAAACTCTTTCGAAGTAACAGTGTTTCGGACGAAAACTCATCTATTACAAAAGGGATTAACTTTTTTTTAACATATTTTAACTCCAGACATTTTCTGCTTTCAATATGCACCATTCAAAGCCACAACATCAATTTTCAACCCTTTTCTGACTTCATTTGCTATTTTTCATGCATTTCATGATTTATTTTGAGCTAAACTACCCTAAAATTGACAAGCACTGCAAATGAACTCTGAAAAGGTTGAAACTTGGCATGGTATCATAATTTAACCCACATAGCATGTGCTAAAAAGTTGAGAGGGTTACGGGAAAAACTGGATGCACTTCGTGTACAAACTGGACAATCTCTTTCGAAGTAACAGGGTTTCGGACGAAAACTCATCTATTACAAAAGGAATTTCATTTTTTAAACATATTTGAACTCCAGACTTTTTCTGCATTCAATATGCACCATTCAAAGCCACATCATCAATTTTCAACCCTTTTCTCACTTCATTTGCTATTTTTCATGCATTTCATGATTTATTTTGAGCTAAATGACCCTGAAATTGACAAGCACTGCAAATGAACTCTGAAAAGGTTGAAACTTGGCATGGTTTCATAATTTCACCCACATAGCATGTGCTAAAAAGTATAGAGGGTTACGGGAAAAACTGGATGCACTTCGTGCACAAACTAGATAATCTCTTTCGAAGTAACACGGTTTCGTACGAAAACTCATCTATTACAAAAGGGATTTCATTTTTTTAACATATTTTAACTCCAGACTTTTTCTGCATTCAATATGCACCATTCAAAGCCACATTATCAATTTTCAACCCTTTTCTGACTTCATTTACTATTTTTCATGCATTTCATGATTTATTTTGAGCTAAATGACTCTCAAATTGACAAGCACTGCAAATGAAGTCTCGAAAGGTTGAAACTTGGCATGGTTTCACAATTTAACCCACATAGCATGTGCTAAAAAGTTGAGTGGGTTACTGGAAAAACTGGATGCACTTCGTGTACAAACTGGACAATCTCTTTCGAAGTAACAGGGTTTTGCACGAAAACTCATCTATTACAAAAGGGATTTCATTTCTTTAACATATTTTAACTTCAGACTTTTTCTCCATTCAATATGCACCATTCAAAGCCACATCATCAATTTTCAACCCTTTTCTGACTTCATTTGCTATTTTTCATGCATTTCATGATTTATTTTGAGCTAAATGACCCTGAAATTGACAAGCACTGCAAATGAACTCTGGAAAGATTGAAACTTGGCATGGTTTCATAATTTCACCCACATAGCATGTGCTAAAAATTTGAGAGGGTTACGGGAAAAACTGGATGCACTTCGTGTACAAACTGGACAAGCTCTTTCGAAGTAACAGTGTTTCGGACGAAAACTCATCTATTACAAAAGGGATTAACTTTTTTTTAACATATTTTAACTCCAGACATTTTCTGCTTTCAATATGCACCATTCAAAGCCACAACATCAATTTTCATCCCTTTTCTGACTTCATTTGCTATTTTTCATGCATTTCATGATTTATTTTGAGCGAAATTACCCTAAAATTGACAAGCACTGCAAATGAACTCTGAAAAGGTTGAAACTTGGCATGGTATCATAATTTAACCCACATAGCATGTGCTAAAAAGTTGAGAGGGTTACGGGAAAAACTGGATGCACTTCGTGTACAAACTGGACAATCTCTTTCGAAGTAACACGGTTTCGGATGAAAACTCATCTATTACAAAAGGAATTTCATTTTTTAAACATATTTGAACTCCAGACTTTTTCTGCATTCAATATGCACCATTCAAAGCCTCATCATCAATTTTTAACCCTTTTCTGACTTCATTTGCAATTTTTCATGCATTTCACGATTTATTTTGAGCTAAATGACCCTGAAATTGACAAGCACTGCAAATGAACTCTGAAAAGGTTGAAACTTGGCATGGTTTCATAATTTCACCCACATAGCATGTGCTAAAAAGTAGAGAGGGTTACGGGAAAAACTGGATGCACTTCGTGTACAAACTAGATAATCTCTTTCGAAGTAAGAGGGTTTCGTACGAAAACTCATCTATTTCAAAAGGGATTTCATTTTTTTAACATATTTTAACTCCAGACTTTTTCTGCATTCGATATGCACCATTCAAAGCCACATCATCAATTTTCAACCCTTTTCTGACTTCATTTACTATTTTTCATGCATTTCATGATTTATTTTGAGCTAAATGACCCTCAAATTGACAAGCACTGCAAATGAACTCTCGAAAGGTTGAAACTTGGCATGGTTTCATAATTTAACCCACATAGCATGTGCTAAAAAGTTGAGTGGGTTACTGGAAAAACTGGATGCACTTCGTGTACAAACTGGACAATCTCTTTCGAAGTAACAGGGTTTTGCACGAAAACTCATCTATTACAAAAGGGATTTCATTTCTTTAACATATTTTAACTTCAGACTTTTTCTCCAATCAATATGCACCATTCAAAGCCACATCATCAATTTTCAACCCTTTTCTGACTTCATTTGCTATTTTTCATGCATTTCATGATTTATTTTGAGCTAAATGACCCTGAAATTGACAAGCACTGCAAATGAACTCTGGAAAGATTGAAACTTGGCATGGTTTCATAATTTCACCCACATAGCATGTGCTAAAAAGTTGAGAGGGTTACGGGAAAAACTGGATGCACTTCGTGTACAAACTGGACAAACTCTTTCGAAGTAACAGTGTTTCGGACGAAAACTCATCTATTACAAAAGGGATTAACTTTTTTTTAACATATTTTAACTCCAGACATTTTCTGCTTTCAATATGCACCATTCAAAGCCACAACATCAATTTTCAACCCTTTTCTGACTTCATTTGCTATTTTTCATGCATTTCATGATTTATTTTGAGCTAAACTACCCTAAAATTGACAAGCACTGCAAATGAACTCTGAAAAGGTTGAAACTTGGCATGGTATCATAATTTAACCCACATAGCATGTGCTAAAAAGTTGAGAGGGTTACGGGAAAAACTGGATGCACTTCGTGTACAAACTGGACAATCTCTTTCGAAGTAACAGGGTTTCGGACGAAAACTCATCTATTACAAAAGGAATTTCATTTTTTAAACATATTTGAACTCCAGACTTTTTCTGCATTCAATATGCACCATTCAAAGCCACATCATCAATTTTCAACCCTTTTCTGACTTCATTTGCTATTTTTCATGCATTTCATGATTTATTTTGAGCTAAATGACCCTGAAATTGACAAGCACTGCAAATGAACTCTGAAAAGGTTGAAACTTGGCATGGTTTCATAATTTCACCCACATAGCATGTGCTAAAAAGTATAGAGGGTTACGGGAAAAACTGGATGCACTTCGTGCACAAACTAGATAATCTCTTTCGAAGTAACACGGTTTCGTACGAAAACTCATCTATTACAAAAGGGATTTCATTTTTTTAACATATTTTAACTCCAGACTTTTTCTGCATTCAATATGCACCATTCAAAGCCACATTATCAATTTTCAACCCTTTTCTGACTTCATTTACTATTTTTCATGCATTTCATGATTTATTTTGAGCTAAATGACCCTCAAATTGACAAGCACTGCAAATGAAGTCTCGAAAGGTTGAAACTTGGCATGGTTTCATAATTTAACCCACATAGCATGTGCTAAAAAGTTGAGTGGGTTACTGGAAAAACTGGATGCACTTCGTGTACAAACTGGACAATCTCTTTCGAAGTAACAGGGTTTTGCACGAAAACTCATCTATTACAAAAGGGATTTCATTTCTTTAACATATTTTAACTTCAGACTTTTTCTCCATTCAATATGCACCATTCAAAGCCACATCATCAATTTTCAACCCTTTTCTGACTTCATTTGCTATTTTTCATGCATTTCATGATTTATTTTGAGCTAAATGACCCTGAAATTGACAAGCACTGCAAATGAACTCTGGAAAGATTGAAACTTGGCATGGTTTCATAATTTCACCCACATAGCATGTGCTAAAAATTTGAGAGGGTTACGGGAAAAACTGGATGCACTTCGTGTACAAACTGGACAAGCTCTTTCGAAGTAACAGTGTTTCGGACGAAAACTCATCTATTACAAAAGGGATTAACTTTTTTTTAACATATTTTAACTCCAGACATTTTCTGCTTTCAATATGCACCATTCAAAGCCACAACATCAATTTTCATCCCTTTTCTGACTTCATTTGCTATTTTTCATGCATTTCATGATTTATTTTGAGCGAAATTACCCTAAAATTGACAAGCACTGCAAATGAACTCTGAAAAGGTTGAAACTTGGCATGGTATCATAATTTAACCCACATAGCATGTGCTAAAAAGTTGAGAGGGTTACGGGAAAAACTGGATGCACTTCGTGTACAAACTGGACAATCTCTTTCGAAGTAACACGGTTTCGGACGAAAACTCATCTATTACAAAAGGAATTTCATTTTTTAAACATATTTGAACTCCAGACTTTTTCTGCATTCAATATGCACCATTCAAAGCCTCATCATCAATTTTTAACCCTTTTCTGACTTCATTTGCAATTTTTCATGCATTTCACGATTTATTTTGAGCTAAATGACCCTGAAATTGACAAGCACTGCAAATGAACTCTGAAAAGGTTGAAACTTGGCATGGTTTCATAATTTCACCCACATAGCATGTGCTAAAAAGTAGAGAGGGTTACGGGAAAAACTGGATGCACTTCGTGTACAAACTAGATAATCTCTTTCGAAGTAAGAGGGTTTCGTACGAAAACTCATCTATTTCAAAAGGGATTTCATTTTTTTAACATATTTTAACTCCAGACTTTTTCTGCATTCGATATGCACCATTCAAAGCCACATCATCAATTTTCAACCCTTTTCTGACTTCATTTACTATTTTTCATGCATTTCATGATTTATTTTGAGCTAAATGACCCTCAAATTGACAAGCACTGCAAATGAACTCTCGAAAGGTTGAAACTTGGCATGGTTTCATAATTTAACCCACATAGCATGTGCTAAAAAGTTGAGTGGGTTACTGGAAAAACTGGATGCACTTCGTGTACAAACTGGACAATCTCTTTCGAAGTAACAGGGTTTTGCACGAAAACTCATCTATTACAAAAGGGATTTCATTTCTTTAACATATTTTAACTTCAGACTTTTTCTCCAATCAATATGCACCATTCAAAGCCACATCATCAATTTTCAACCCTTTTCTGACTTCATTTGCTATTTTTCATGCATTTCATGATTTATTTTGAGCTAAATGACCCTGAAATTGACAAGCACTGCAAATGAACTCTGGAAAGATTGAAACTTGGCATGGTTTCATAATTTCACCCACATAGCATGTGCTAAAAAGTTGAGAGGGTTACGGGAAAAACTGGATGCACTTCGTGTACAAACTGGACAAACTCTTTCGAAGTAACAGTGTTTCGGACGAAAACTCATCTATTACAAAAGGGATTAACTTTTTTTTAACATATTTTAACTCCAGACATTTTCTGCTTTCAATATGCACCATTCAAAGCCACAACATCAATTTTCAACCCTTTTCTGACTTCATTTGCTATTTTTCATGCATTTCATGATTTATTTTGAGCTAAACTACCCTAAAATTGACAAGCACTGCAAATGAACTCTGAAAAGGTTGAAACTTGGCATGGTATCATAATTTAACCCACATAGCATGTGCTAAAAAGTTGAGAGGGTTACGGGAAAAACTGGATGCACTTCGTGTACAAATTGGACAATCTCTTTCGAAGTAACAGGGTTTCGGACGAAAACTCATCTATTACAAAAGGAATTTCATTTTTTAAACATATTTGAACTCCAGACTTTTTCTGCATTCAATATGCACCATTCAAAGCCACATCATCAATTTTCAACCCTTTTCTGACTTCATTTGCTATTTTTCATGCATTTCATGATTTATTTTGAGCTAAATGACCCTGAAATTGACAAGCACTGCAAATGAACTCTGAAAAGGTTGAAACTTGGCATGGTTTCATAATTTCACCCACATAGCATGTGCTAAAAAGTATAGAGGGTTACGGGAAAAACTGGATGCACTTCGTGCACACACTAGATAACCTCTTTCGAAGTAACACGGTTTCGTACGAAAACTCATCTATTACAAAAGGGATTTCATTTTTTTAACATATTTTAACTCCAGACTTTTTCTGCATTCAATATGCACCATTCAAAGCCACATCATCAATTTTCAACCCTTTTCTGACTTCATTTACTATTTTTCATGCATTTCATGATTTATTTTGAGCTAAATGACCCTCAAATTGACAAGCACTGCAAATGAACTCTCGAAAGGTTGAAACTTGGGATGGTTTCATAATTTAACCCACATAGCATGTGCTAAAAAGTTGAGTGGGTTACTGGAAAAACTGGATGCACTTCGTGTACAAACTGGACAATCTCTTTCGAAGTAACAGGGTTTTGCACGAAAACTCATCTATTACAAAAGGGATTTCATTTCTTTAACATATTTTAACTTCAGACTTTTTCTCCATTCAATATGCACCATTCAAAGCCACATCATCAATTTTCAACCCTTTTCTGACTTCATTTGCTATTTTTCATGCATTTCATGATTTATTTTGAGCTAAATGACCCTGAAATTGACAAGCACTGCAAATGAACTCTGGAAAGATTGAAACTTGGCATGGTTTCATAATTTCACCCACATAGCATGTGCTAAAAATTTGAGAGGGTTACGGGAAAAACTGGATGCACTTCGTGTACAAACTGGACAAGCTCTTTCGAAGTAACAGTGTTTCGGACGAAAACTCATCTATTACAAAAGGGATTAACTTTTTTTTAACATATTTTAACTCCAGACATTTTCTGCTTTCAATATGCACCATTCAAAGCCACAACATCAATTTTCATCCCTTTTCTGACTTCATTTGCTATTTTTCATGCATTTCATGATTTATTTTGAGCGAAATTACCCTAAAATTGACAAGCACTGCAAATGAACTCTGAAAAGGTTGAAACTTGGCATGGTATCATAATTTAACCCACATAGCATGTGCTAAAAAGTTGAGAGGGTTACGGGAAAAACTGGATGCACTTCGTGTACAAACTGGACAATCTCTTTCGAAGTAACAGGGTTTCGGACGAAAACTCATCTATTACAAATGGAATTTCATTTTTTAAACATATTTGAACTCCAGACTTTTTCTGCATTCAATATGCACCATTCAAAGCCTCATCATCAATTTTTAACCCTTTTCTGACTTCATTTGCAATTTTTCATGCATTTCACGATTTATTTTGAGCTAAATGACCCTGAAATTGACAAGCACTGCAAATGAACTCTGAAAAGGTTGAAACTTGGCATGGTTTCATAATTTCAAACACATAGCATGTGCTAAAAAGTAGAGAGGGTTACGGGAAAAACTGGATGCACTTCGTGTACAAACTAGATAATCTCTTTCGAAGTAAGAGGGTTTCGTACGAAAACTCATCTATTTCAAAAGGGATTTCATTTCTTTAACATATTTTAACTTCAGACTTTTTCTCCATTCAATATGCACCATTCAAAGCCACATCATCAATTTTCATCCCTTTTCTGACTTCATTTGCTATTTTTCATGCATTTCATGATTTATTTTGAGCGAAATTACCCTAAAAGTGACAAGCACTGCAAATGAACTCTGAAAAGGTTGAAACTTGGCATGGTATCATAATTTAACCCACATAGCATGTGCTAAAAAGTTGAGAGGGTTACGGGAAAAACTGGATGCACTTCGTGTACAAACTGGACAATCTCTTTCGAAGTAACAGGGTTTCGGACGAAAACTCATCTATTACAAATGGAATTTCATTTTTTAAACATATTTGAACTCCAGACTTTTTCTGCATTCAATATGCACCATTCAAAGCCTCATCATCAATTTTTAACCCTTTTCTGACTTCATTTGCAATTTTTCATGCATTTCACGATTTATTTTGAGCTAAATGACCCTGAAATTGACAAGCACTGCAAATGAACTCTGAAAAGGTTGAAACTTGGCATGGTTTCATAATTTCACCCACATAGCATGTGCTAAAAAGTAGAGAGGGTTACGGGAAAAACTGGATGCACTTCGTGTACAAACTAGATAATCTCTTTCGAAGTAAGAGGGTTTCGTACGAAAACTCATCTATTTCAAAAGGGATTTCATTTTTTTAACATATTTTAACTCCAGACTTTTTCTGCATTCAATATGCACCATTCAAAGCCACATCATCAATTTTCAACCCTTTTCTGACTTCATTTACTATTTTTCATGCATTTCATGATTTATTTTGAGCTAAATGACCCTCAAATTGACAAGCACTGCAAATGAACTCTCGAAAGGTTGTAACTTGGCATGGTTTCAAAATTTAACCCACATAGCATGTGCTAAAAAGTTGAGTGGGTTACTGGAAAAACTGGATGCACTTCGTGTACAAACTGGACAATCTCTTTCGAAGTAACAGGGTTTTGGACGAAAACTCATCTATTACAAAAGGGATTTCATTTCTTTAACATATTTTAACTTCAGACTTTTTCTCCAATCAATATGCACCATTCAAAGCCACATCATCAATTTTCAACCCTTTTCTGACTTCATTTGCTATTTTTCATGCATTTCATGATTTATTTTGAGCTAAATGACCCTGAAATTGACAAGCACTGCAAATGAACTCTGGAAAGATTGAAACTTGGCATGGTTTCATAATTTCACCCACATAGCATGTGCTAAAAAGTTGAGAGGGTTACGGGAAAAACTGGATGCACTTCGTGTACAAACTGGACAAGCTCTTTCGAAGTAACAGTGTTTCGGACGAAAACTCATCTATTACAAAAGGGATTAACTTTTTTTAACATATTTTAACTCCAGACATTTTCTGCTTTCAATATGCACCATTCAAAGCCACAACATCAATTTTCAACCCTTTTCCGACTTCATTTGCTATTTTTCATGCATTTCATGATTTATTTTGAGCTAAATTACCCTAAAATTGACAAGCACTTCAAATGAACTCTGAAAAGGTTGAAACTTGGCATGGTATCATAATTTAACCCACATAGCATGTGCTAAAAAGTTGAGAGGGTTACGGGAAAAACTGGATGCACTTCGTGTCCAAACTGGACAATCTCTTTCGAAGTAACAGGGTTTCGGACGAAAACTCATCTATTACAAAAGGAATTTCATTTTTTAAACATATTTGAACTCCAGACTTTTTCTGCATTCAATATGCACCATTCAAAGCCACATCATCAATTTTCAACCCTTTTCTGACTTCATTTACTATTTTTCATGCATTTCATGATTTATTTTGAGCTAAATGACCCTCAAATTGACAAGCACTGCAAATGAACTCTCGAAAGGTTGAAACTTGGCATGGTTTCATAATTTAACCCACATAGCATGTGCTAAAAAGTTGAGTGGGTTACTGGAAAAACTGGATGCACTTCGTGTACAAACTGGACAATCTCTTTCGAAGTAACAGGGTTTTGCACGAAAACTCATCTATTACAAAAGGGATTTCATTTCTTTAACATATTTTAACTTCAGACTTTTTCTCCATTCAATATGCACCATTCAAAGCCACATCATCAATTTTCAACCCTTTTCTGACTTCATTTGCTATT
The DNA here is from genome assembly GCA_039707655.1 of Elymus sibiricus. Classification (NCBI taxonomy): domain Eukaryota; kingdom Viridiplantae; phylum Streptophyta; class Magnoliopsida; order Poales; family Poaceae; genus Elymus; species Elymus sibiricus. Next base: position 312,841,565 of record CM077675.1, read on the forward strand.
TTTCATGCATTTCATGATTTATTTTGAGCTAAATGACCCTGAAATTGACAAGCACTGCAAATGAACTCTGGAAAGATTGAAACTTGGCATGGTTTCATAATTTCACCCACATAGCATGTGCTAAAAATTTGAGAGGGTTACGGGAAAAACTGGATGCACTTCGTGTACAAACTGGACAAGCTCTTTCGAAGTAACAGTGTTTCGGACGAAAACTCATCTATTACAAAAGGGATTAACTTTTTTTTAACATATTTTAACTCCAGACATTTTCTGCTTTCAATATGCACCATTCAAAGCCACAACATCAATTTTCATCCCTTTTCTGACTTCATTTGCTATTTTTCATGCATTTCATGATTTATTTTGAGCGAAATTACCCTAAAATTGACAAGCACTGCAAATGAACTCTGAAAAGGTTGAAACTTGGCATGGTATCATAATTTAACCCACATAGTATGTGCTAAAAAGTTGAGAGGGTTACGGGAAAAACTGGGTGCACTTCGTGTACAAACTGGACAATCTCTTTCGAAGTAACAGGGTTTCGGACGAAAACTCATCTATTACAAAAGGAATTTCATTTTTTAAACATATTTGAACTCCAGACTTTTTCTGCATTCAATATGCACCATTCAAAGCCTCATCATCAATTTTTAACCCTTTTCTGACTTCATTTGCAATTTTTCATGCATTTCACGATTTATTTTGAGCTAAATGACCCTGAAATTGACAAGCACTGCAAATGAACTCTGAAAAGGTTGAAACTTGGCATGGTTTCATAATTTCACCCACATAGCATGTGCTAAAAAGTAGAGAGGGTTACGGGAAAAACTAGATGCACTTCGTGTACAAACTAGATAATCTCTTTCGAAGTAAGAGGGTTTCGTACGAAAACTCATCTATTTCAAAAGGGATTTCATTTTTTTAACATATTTTAACTCCAGACTTTTTCTGCATTCAATATGCACCATTCAAAGCCACATCATCAATTTTCAACCCTTTTCTGACTTCATTTACTATTTTTCATGCATTTCATGATTTATTTTGAGCTAAATGACCCTCAAATTGACAAGCACTGCAAATGAACTCTCGAAAGGTTGAAACTTGGCATGGTTTCAAAATTTAACCCACATAGCATGTGCTAAAAAGTTGAGTGGGTTACTGGAAAAACTGGATGCACTTCGTGTACAAACTGGACAATCTCTTTCGAAGTAACAGGGTTTTGGACGAAAACTCATCTATTACAAAAGGGATTTCATTTCTTTAACATATTTTAACTTCAGACTTTTTCTCCAATCAATATGCACCATTCAAAGCCACATCATCAATTTTCAACCCTTTTCTGACTTCATTTGCTATTTTTCATGCATTTCATGATTTATTTTGAGCTAAATGACCCTGAAATTGACAAGCACTGCAAATGAACTCTGGAAAGATTGAAACTTGGCATGGTTTCATAATTTCACCCACATAGCATGTGCTAAAAAGTTGAGAGGGTTACGGGAAAAACTGGATGCACTTCGTGTACAAACTGGACAAGCTCTTTCGAAGTAACAGTGTTTCGGACGAAAACTCATCTATTACAAAAGGGATTAACTTTTTTTAACATATTTTAACTCCAGACATTTTCTGCTTTCAATATGCACCATTCAAAGCCACAACATCAATTTTCAACCCTTTTCCGACTTCATTTGCTATTTTTCATGCATTTCATGATTTATTTTGAGCTAAATTACCCTAAAATTGACAAGCACTTCAAATGAACTCTGAAAAGGTTGAAACTTGGCATGGTATCATAATTTAACCCACATAGCATGTGCTAAAAAGTTGAGAGGGTTACGGGAAAAACTGGATGCACTTCGTGTCCAAACTGGACAATCTCTTTCGAAGTAACAGGGTTTCGGACGAAAACTCATCTATTACAAAAGGAATTTCATTTTTTAAACATATTTGAACTCCAGACTTTTTCTGCATTCAATATGCACCATTCAAAGCCACATCATCAATTTTCAACCCTTTTCTGACTTCATTTACTATTTTTCATGCATTTCATGATTTATTTTGAGCTAAATGACCCTCAAATTGACAAGCACTGCAAATGAACTCTCGAAAGGTTGAAACTTGGCATGGTTTCATAATTTAACCCACATAGCATGTGCTAAAAAGTTGAGTGGGTTACTGGAAAAACTGGATGCACTTCGTGTACAAACTGGACAATCTCTTTCGAAGTAACAGGGTTTTGCACGAAAACTCATCTATTACAAAAGGGATTTCATTTCTTTAACATATTTTAACTTCAGACTTTTTCTCCATTCAATATGCACCATTCAAAGCCACATCATCAATTTTCAACCCTTTTCTGACTTCATTTGCTATTTTTCATGCATTTCATGATTTATTTTGAGCTAAATGACCCTGAAATTGACAAGCACTGCAAATGAACTCTGGAAAGATTGAAACTTGGCATGGTTTCATAATTTCACCCACATAGCATGTGCTAAAAATTTGAGAGGGTTACGGGAAAAACTGGATGCACTTCGTGTACAAACTGGACAAGCTCTTTCGAAGTAACAGTGATTCGGACGAAAACTCATCTATTACAAAAGGGATTAACTTTTTTTTAACATATTTTAACTCCAGACATTTTCTGCTTTCAATATGCACCATTCAAAGCCACAACATCAATTTTCATCCCTTTTCTGACTTCATTTGCTATTTTTCATGCATTTCATGATTTATTTTGAGCGAAATTACCCTAAAATTGACAAGCACTGCAAATGAACTCTGAAAAGGTTGAAACTTGGCATGGTATCATAATTTAACCCACATAGCATGTGCTAAAAAGTTGAGAGGGTTACGGGAAAACTGGATGCACTTCGTGTACAAACTGGACAATCTCTTTCGAAGTAACAGGGTTTCGGACGAAAACTCATCTATTACAAAAGGAATTTCATTTTTTAAACATATTTGAACTCCAGACTTTTTCTGCATTCAATATGCACCATTCAAAGCCACATCATCAATTTTCAACCCTTTTCTGACTTCATTTGCTATTTTTCATGCATTTCATTATTTATTTTGAGCTAAATGACCCTGAAATTGACAAGCACTGCAAATGAACTCTGAAAAGGTTGAAACTTGGCATGGTTTCATAATTTCACCCACATAGCATGTGCTAAAAAGTTGAGAGGGTTACGGGAAAAATTGGATGCACTTCGTGTACAAACTATATAATATCTTTCGAAGTAACAGGGTTTCGTACGAAAACGCATCTATTACAAAAGGGATTTCATTTTTTTAACATATTTTAACTCCAGACTTTTTCTGCATTCAATATGCACCATTCAAAGCCACATCATCAATTTTCAACCCTTTTCTGACTTCATTTACTATTTTTCATGCATTTCATGATTTATTTTGAGCTAAATGACCCTCAAATTGACAAGCACTGCAAATGAACTCTCGAAAGGTTGAAACTTGGCATGGTTTCATAATTTAACCCAAATAGCATGTGCTAAAAATTTGAGTGGGTTACTGGAAAAACTGGATGCACTTCGTGTACAAACTGGACAATCTCTTTCGAAGTAACAGGGTTTTGCACGAAAACTCATCTATTACAAAAGGGATTTCATTTCTTTAACATATTTTAACTTCAGACTTGTTCTCCATTCAATATGCACCATTCAAAGCCACATCATCAATTTTCAACCCTTTTCTGACTTCATTTGCTATTTTTCATGCATTTCATGATTTATTTTGATCTAAATGACCCTGAAATTGACAAGCACTGCAAATGAACTCTGGAAAGATTGAAACTTGGCATGGTTTCATAATTTCACCCACATAGCATGTGCTAAAAAGTTGAGAGGGTTACGGGAAAAACTGGATGCACTTCGTGTACAAACTGGACAAGCTCTTTCGAAGTAACAGTGTTTCGGACGAAAACTCATCTATTACAAAAGGGATTAACTTTTTTTTAACATATTTTAACTCCAGACATTTTCTGCTTTCAATATGCACCATTCAAAGCCACAAGATCAATTTTCAACCCTTTTCTGACTTCATTTGCTATTTTTCATGCATTTCATGATTTATTTTGAGCTAAACTACCCTAAAATTGACAAGCACTGCAAATGAACTCTGAAAAGGTTGAAACTTGGCATGGTACCATAATTTAACCCACATAGCATGTGCTAAAAAGTTGAGAGGGTTACGGGAAAAACTGGATGCACTTCGTGTACAAACTGGACAATCTCTTTCGAAGTAACAGGGTTTCGGACGAAAACTCATCTATTACAAAAGGAATTTCATTTTTTAAACATATTTGAACTCCAGACTTTTTCTGCATTCAATATGCACCATTCAAAGCCACATCATCAATTTTCAACCCTTTTCTGACTTCATTTGCTATTTTTCATGCATTTCATTATTTATTTTGAGCTAAATGACCCTGAAATTGACAAGCACTGCAAATGAACTCTGAAAAGGTTGAAACTTGGCATGGTTTCATAATTTCACCCACATAGCATGTGCTAAAAAGTTGAGAGGGTTACGGGAAAAATTGGATGCACTTCGTGTACAAACTATATAATATCTTTCGAAGTAACAGGGTTTCGTACGAAAACGCATCTATTACAAAAGGGATTTCATTTTTTTAACATATTTTAACTCCAGACTTTTTCTGCATTCAATATGCACCATTCAAAGCCACATCATCAATTTTCAACCCTTTTCTGACTTCATTTACTATTTTTCATGCATTTCATGATTTATTTTGAGCTAAATGACCCTCAAATTGACAAGCACTGCAAATGAACTCTCGAAAGGTTGAAACTTGGCATGGTTTCATAATTTAACCCACATAGCATGTGCTAAAAATTTGAGTGGGTTACTGGAAAAACTGGATGCACTTCGTGTACAAACTGGACAATCTCTTTCGAAGTAACAGGGTTTTGCACGAAAACTCATCTATTACAAAAGGGATTTCATTTCTTTAACATATTTTAACTTCAGACTTGTTCTCCATTCAATATGCACCATTCAAAGCCACATCATCAATTTTCAACCCTTTTCTGACTTCATTTGCTATTTTTCATGCATTTCATGATTTATTTTGAGCTAAATGACCCTGAAATTGACAAGCACTGCAAATGAACTCTGGAAAGATTGAAACTTGGCATGGTTTCATAATTTCACCCACATAGCATGTGCTAAAAATTTGAGAGGGTTACGGGAAAAACTGGATGCACTTCGTGTACAAACTGGACAAGCTCTTTCGAAGTAACAGTGATTCGGACGAAAACTCATCTATTACAAAAGGGATTAACTTTTTTTTAACATATTTTAACTCCAGACATTTTCTGCTTTCAATATGCACCATTCAAAGCCACAACATCAATTTTCATCCCTTTTCTGACTTCATTTGCTATTTTTCATGCATTTCCTGATTTATTTTGAGCGAAATTACCCTAAAATTGACAAGCACTGCAAATGAACTCTGAAAAGGTTGAAACTTGGCATGGTATCATAATTTAACCCACATAGCATGTGCTAAAAAGTTGAGAGGGTTACGGGAAAACTGGATGCACTTCGTGTACAAACTGGACAATCTCTTTCGAAGTAACAGGGTTTCGGACGAAAACTCATCTATTACAAAAGGAATTTCATTTTTTAAACATATTTGAACTCCAGACTTTTTCTGCATTCAATATGCACCATTCAAAGCCACATCATCAATTTTCAACCCTTTTCTGACTTCATTTGCTATTTTTCATGCATTTCATTATTTATTTTGAGCTAAATGACCCTGAAATTGACAAGCACTGCAAATGAACTCTGAAAAGGTTGAAACTTGGCATGGTTTCATAATTTCACCCACATAGCATGTGCTAAAAAGTTGAGAGGGTTACGGGAAAAATTGGATGCACTTCGTGTACAAACTATATAATATCTTTCGAAGTAACAGGGTTTCGTACGAAAACGCATCTATTACAAAAGGGATTTCATTTTTTTAACATATTTTAACTCCAGACTTTTTCTGCATTCAATATGCACCATTCAAAGCCACATCATCAATTTTCAACCCTTTTCTGACTTCATTTACTATTTTTCATGCATTTCATGATTTATTTTGAGCTAAATGACCCTCAAATTGACAAGCACTGCAAATGAACTCTTGAAAGGTTGAAACTTGGCATGGTTTCATAATTTAACCCACATAGCATGTGCTAAAAATTTGAGTGGGTTACTGGAAAAACTGGATGCACTTCGTGTACAAACTGGACAATCTCTTTCGAAGTAACAGGGTTTTGCACGAAAACTCATCTATTACAAAAGGGATTTCATTTCTTTAACATATTTTAACTTCAGACTTGTTCTCCATTCAATATGCACCATTCAAAGCCACATCATCAATTTTCAACCCTTTTCTGACTTCATTTGCTATTTTTCATGCATTTCATGATTTATTTTGATCTAAATGACCCTGAAATTGACAAGCACTGCAAATGAACTCTGGAAAGATTGAAACTTGGCATGGTTTCATAATTTCACCCACATAGCATGTGCTAAAAAGTTGAGAGGGTTACGGGAAAAACTGGATGCACTTCGTGTACAAACTGGACAAGCTCTTTCGAAGTAACAGTGTTTCGGACGAAAACTCATCTATTACAAAAGGGATTAACTTTTTTTTAACATATTTTAACTCCAGACATTTTCTGCTTTCAATATGCACCATTCAAAGCCACAAGATCAATTTTCAACCCTTTTCTGACTTCATTTGCTATTTTTCATGCATTTCATGATTTATTTTGAGCTAAACTACCCTAAAATTGACAAGCACTGCAAATGAACTCTGAAAAGGTTGAAACTTGGCATGGTACCATAATTTAACCCACATAGCATGTGCTAAAAAGTTGAGAGGGTTACGGGAAAAACTGGATGCACTTCGTGTACAAACTGGACAATCTCTTTCGAAGTAACAGGGTTTCGGACGAAAACTCATCTATTACAAAAGGAATTTCATTTTTTAAACATATTTGAACTCCAGACTTTTTCTGCATTCAATATGCACCATTCAAAGCCACATCATCAATTTTCAACCCTTTTCTGACTTCATTTGCTATTTTTCATGCATTTCATGATTTATTTTGAGCTAAATGACCCTGAAATTGACAAGCACTGCAAATGAACTCTGAAAAGGTTGAAACTTGGCATGGTTTCATAATTTCACCCACATAGCATGTGCTAAAAAGTAGAGAGGGTTACGGGAAAAACTGGATGCACTTCGTGTACAAACTAGATAATCTCTTTCGAAGTAACACGGTTTCGTACGAAAACTCATCTATTACAAAAGGGATTTCATTTTTTTAACATATTTTAACTCCAGACTTTTTCTGCATTCAATATGCACCATTCAAAGCCACATCATCAATTTTCAACCATTTTCTGACTTCATTTACTATTTTTCATGCATTTCATGATTTATTTTGAGCTAAATGACCCTCAAATTGACAAGCACTGCAAATGAACTCTCGAAAGGTTGAAACTTGGCATGGTTTCATAATTTAACCCACATAGCATGTGCTAAAAAGTTGAGTGGGTTACTGGAAAAACTGGATGCACTTCGTGTACAAACTGGACAATCTCTTTCGAAGTAACAGGGTTTTGCACGAAAACTCATCTATTACAAAAGGGATTTCATTTCTTTAACATATTTTAACTTCAGACTTGTTCTCCATTCAATATGCACCATTCAAAGCCACATCCTCAATTTTCAACCCTTTCTGACTTCATTTGCTATTTTTCATGCATTTCATGATTTATTTTGAGCTAAATGACCCTGAAATTGACAAGCACTGCAAATGAACTCTGGAAAGATTGAAACTTGGCATGGTTTCATAATTTCACCCACATAGCATGTGCTAAAAAGTTGAGAGGGTTACGGGAAAAACTGGATGCACTTCGTGTACAAACTGGACAAGCTCTTTCGAAGTAACAGTGTTTCGGACGAAAACTCATCTATTACAAAAGGGATTAACTTTTTTTTAACATATTTTAACTCCAGACATTTTCTGCTTTCAATATGCACCATTCAAAGCCACAACATCAATTTTCAACCCTTTTCTGACTTCATTTGCTATTTTTCATGCATTTCATGATTTATTTTGAGCTAAACTACCCTAAAATTGACAAGCACTGCAAATGAACTCTGAAAAGGTTGAAACTTGGCATGGTATCATAATTTAACCCACATAGCATGTGCTAAAAAGTTGAGAGGGTTACGGGAAAAACTGGATGCACTTCGTGTACAAACTGGACAATCTCTTTCGAAGTAACAGGGTTTCGGACGAAAACTCATCTATTACAAAAGGAATTTCATTTTTTTAAACATATTTGAACTCCAGACTTTTTCTGCATTCAATATGCACCATTCAAAGCCACATCATCAATTTTCAACCCTTTTCTGACTTCATTTGCTATTTTTCATGCAGTTCATGATTTATTTTGAGCTAAATGACCCTGAAATTGACAAGCACTGCAAATGAACTCTGAAAAGGTTGAAACTTGGCATGGTTTCATAATTTCACCCACATAGCATGTGCTAAAAAGTAGAGAGGGTTACGGGAAAAACTGGATGCACTTCGTGTACAAACTAGATAATCTCTTTCGAAGTAACAGGGTTTCGTACGAAAACTCATCTATTACAAAAGGGATTTCATTTTTTTAACATATTTTAACTCCAGACTTTTTCTGCATTCAATATGCACCATTCAAAGCCACATCATCAATTTTCAACCCTTTTCTGACTTCATTTACTATTTTTCATGCATTTCATGATTTATTTTGAGCTAAATGACCCTCAAATTGACAAGCACTGCAAATGAACTCTCGAAAGGTTGAAACTTGGCATGGTTTCATAATTTAACCCACATAGCATGTGCTAAAAAGTTGAGTGGGTTACAGGAAAAACTGGATGCACTTCGTGTACAAACTGGACAATCTCTTTCGAAGTAACAGGGTTTTGCACGAAAACTCATCTATTACAAAAGGGATTTCATTTCTTTAACATATTTTAACTTCAGACTTTTTCTCCATTCAATATGCACCATTCAAAGCCACATCATCAATTTTCAACCCTTTTCTGACTTCATTTGCTATTTTTCATGCATTTCATGATTTATTTTGAGCTAAACTACCCTAAAATTGACAAGCACTGCAAATGAACTCTGAAAAGGTTGAAACTTGGCATGGTATCATAATTTAACCCACATAGCATGTGCTAAAAAGTTTAGAGGGTTACGGGAAAAACTGGATGCACTTCGTGTACAAACTGGACAATCTCTTTCGAAGTAACAGGGTTTCGGACGAAAACTCAGCTATTACAAAAGGAATTTCATTTTTTAAACATATTTGAACTCCAGACTTTTTCTGCATTCAATATGCACCATTCAAAGCCACATCATCAATTTTCAACCCTTTTATGACTTCATTTGCTATTTTTCATGCATTTCATGATTTATTTTGAGCTAAATGACCCTGAAATTGACAAGCACTGTAAATGAACTCTGAAAAGGTTGAAACTTGGCTTGGTTTCATAATTTCACCCACATAGCATGTGCTAAAAAGTAGAGAGGGTTACGGGAAAAACTGGATGCACTTCGTGCACAAACTAGATAATCTCTTTCGAAGTAACACGGTTTCGTACGAAAACTCATCTATTACAAAAGGGATTTCATTTTTTTAACATATTTTAACTCCAGACTTTTTCTGCAATCAATATGCACCATTCAAAGCCACATCATCAATTTTCAACCCTTTTCTGACTTCATTTACTATTTTTCATGCATTTCATGATTTATTTTGAGCTAAATGACCCTCAAATTGACAAGCACTGCAAATGAACTCTCGAAAGGTTGAAACTTGGCATGGTTTCATAATTTAACCCACATAGCATGTGCTAAAAAGTTGAGTGGGTTACTGGAAAAACTGGATGCACTTCGTGTACAAACTGGACAATCTCTTTCGAAGTAACAGGGTTTTGCACGAAAACTCATCTATTACAAAAGGGATTTCATTTCTTTAACATATTTTAACTTCAGACTTTTTCTCCATTCAATATGCACCATTCAAAGCCACATCATCAATTTTCAACCCTTTTCTGACTTCATTTGCTATTTTTCATGCATTTCATGATTTATTTTGAGCTAAATGACCCTGAAATTGACAAGCACTGCAAATGAACTCTGGAAAGATTGAAACTTGGCATGGTTTCATAATTTCACCCACATAGCATGTGCTAAAAAGTTGAGAGGGTTACGGGAAAAACTGGATGCACTTCGTGTACAAACTGGACAAGCTCTTTCGAAGTAACAGTGTTTCGGACGAAAACTCATCTATTACAAAAGGGATTAACTTTTTTTTAACATATTTTAACTCCAGACATTTTCTGCTTTCAATATGCACCATTCAAAGCCACAACATCAATTTTCATCCCTTTTCTGACTTCATTTGCTATTTTTCATGCATTTCATGATTTATTTTGAGCGAAATTACCCTAAAATTGACAAGCACTGCAAATGAACTCTGAAAAGGTTGAAACTTGGCATGGTATCATAATTTAACCCACATAGCATGTGCTAAAAAGTTGAGAGGGTTACGGGAAAAACTGGATGCACTTCGTGTACAAACTGGACAATCTCTTTCGAAGTAACATGGATTCGGACGAAAACTCATCTATTACAAAAGGAATTTCATTTTTTAAACATATTTGAACTCCAGACTTTTTCTGCATTCAATATGCACCATTCAAAGCCTTATCATCAATTTTTAACCCTTTTCTGACTTCATTTGCAATTTTTCATGCATTTCACGATTTATTTTGAGCTAAATGACCCTGAAATTGACAAGCACTGCAAATGAACTCTGAAAAGGTTGAAACTTGGCATGGTTTCATAATTTCACCCACATAGCATGTGCTAAAAAGTAGAGAGGGTTACGGGAAAAACTGGATGCTCTTCGTGTACAAACTAGATAATCTCTTTCGAAGTAAGAGGGTTTCGTACGAAAACTCATCTATTTCAAAAGGGATTTCATTTTTTTAACATATTTTAACTCCAGACTTTTTCTGCATTCGATATGCACCATTCAAAGCCACATCATCAATTTTCAACCCTTTTCTGACTTCATTTACTATTTTTCATGCATTTCATGATTTATTTTGAGCTAAATGACCCTCAAATTGACAAGCACTACAAATGAACTCTCGAAAGGTTGAAACTTGGCATGGTTTCATAATTTAACCCACATAGCATGTGCTAAAAAGTTGAGTGGGTTACTTGAAAAACTGGATGCACTTCGTGTACAAACTGGACAATCTCTTTCGAAGTAACAGGGTTTTGCACGAAAACTCATCTATTACAAAAGGGATTTCATTTCTTTAACATATTTTAACTTCAGACTTTTTCTCCAATCAATATGCACCATTCAAAGCCACATCATCAATTTTCAACCCTTTTCTGACTTCATTTGCTATTTTTCATGCATTTCATGATTTATTTTGAGCTAAATGACCCTGAAATTGACAAGCACTGCAAATGAACTCTGGAAAGATTGAAACTTGGCATGGTTTCATAATTTCACCCACATAGCATGTGCTAAAAAGTTGAGAGGGTTACGGGAAAAACTGGATGCACTTCGTGTACAAACTGGACAAACTCTTTCGAAGTAACAGTGTTTCGGACGAAAACTCATCTATTACAAAAGGGATTAACTTTTTTTTAACATATTTTAACTCCAGACATTTTCTGCTTTCAATATGCACCATTCAAAGCCACAACATCAATTTTCAACCCTTTTCTGACTTCATTTGCTATTTTTCATGCATTTCATGATTTATTTTGAGCTAAACTACCCTAAAATTGACAAGCACTGCAAATGAACTCTGAAAAGGTTGAAACTTGGCATGGTATCATAATTTAACCCACATAGCATGTGCTAAAAAGTTGAGAGGGTTACGGGAAAAACTGGATGCACTTCGTGTACAAACTGGACAATCTCTTTCGAAGTAACAGGGTTTCGGACGAAAACTCATCTATTACAAAAGGAATTTCATTTTTTAAACATATTTGAACTCCAGACTTTTTCTGCATTCAATATGCACCATTCAAAGCCACATCATCAATTTTCAACCCTTTTCTGACTTCATTTGCTATTTTTCATGCATTTCATGATTTATTTTGAGCTAAATGACCCTGAAATTGACAAGCACTGCAAATGAACTCTGAAAAGGTTGAAACTTGGCATGGTTTCATAATTTCACCCACATAGCATGTGCTAAAAACTATAGAGGGTTACGGGAAAAACTGGATGCACTTCGTGCACAAACTAGATAATCTCTTTCGAAGTAACACGGTTTCGTACGAAAACTCATCTATTACAAAAGGGATTTCATTTTTTTAACATATTTTAACTCCAGACTTTTTCTGCATTCAATATGCACCATTCAAAGCCACATCATCAATTTTCAACCCTTTTCTGACTTCATTTACTATTTTTCATGCATTTCATGATTTATTTTGAGCTAAATGACCCTCAAATTGACAAGCACTGCAAATGAACTCTCGAAAGGTTGAAACTTGGCATGGTTTCATAATTTAACCCACATAGCATGTGCTAAAAAGTTGAGTGGGTTACTGGAAAAACTGGATGCACTTCGTGTACAAACTGGACAATCTCTTTCGAAGTAACAGGGTTTTGCACGAAAACTCATCTATTACAAAAGGGATTTCATTTCTTTAACATATTTTAACTTCAGACTTTTTCTCCATTCAATATGCACCATTCAAAGCCACATCATCAATTTTCAACCCTTTTCTGACTTCATTTGCTATTTTTCATGCATTTCATGATTTATTTTGAGCTAAATGACCCTGAAATTGACAAGCACTGCAAATGAACTCTGGAAAGATTAAAACTTGGCATGGTTTCATAATTTCACCCACATAGCATGTGCTAAAAATTTGAGAGGGTTACAGGAAAAACTGGATGCACTTCGTGTACAAACTGGACAAGCTCTTTCGAAGTAACAGTGTTTCGGACAAAAACTCATCTATTACAAAAGGGATTAACTTTTTTTTAACATATTTTAACTCCAGACATTTTCTGCTTTCAATATGCACCATTCAAAGCCACAACATCAATTTTCATCCCTTTTCTGACTTCATTTGCTATTTTTCATGCATTTCATGATTTATTTTGAGCGAAATTACCCTAAAATTGACAAGCACTGCAAATGAACTCTGAAAAGGTTGAAACTTGGCATGGTATCATAATTTAACCCACATAGCATGTGCTAAAAAGTTGAGAGGGTTACGGGAAAAACTGGATGCACTTCGTGTACAAACTGGACAATCTCTTTCGAAGTAACATGGTTTCGGACGAAAACTCATCTATTACAAAAGGAATTTCATTTTTTAAACATATTTGAACTCCAGACTTTTTCTGCATTCAATATGCACCATTCAAAGCCTCATCATCAATTTTTAACCCTTTTCTGACTTCATTTGCAATTTTTCATGCATTTCACGATTTATTTTGAGCTAAATGACCCTGAAATTGACAAGCACTGCAAATGAACTCTGAAAAGGTTGAAACTTGGCATGGTTTCATAATTTCACCCACATAGCATGTGCTAAAAAGTAGAGAGGGTTACGGGAAAAACTGGATGCACTTCGTGTACAAACTAGATAATCTCTTTCGAAGTAAGAGGGTTTCGTACGAAAACTCATCTATTTCAAAAGGGATTTCATTTTTTTTAACATATTTTAACTCCAGACTTTTTCTGCATTCGATATGCACCATTCAAAGCCACATCATCAATTTTCAACCCTTTTCTGACTTCATTTACTATTTTTCATGCATTTCATGATTTATTTTGAGCTAAATGACCCTCAAATTGACAAGCACTGCAAATGAACTCTCGAAAGGTTGAAACTTGGCATGGTTTCATAATTTAACCCACATAGCATGTGCTAAAAAGTTGAGTGGGTTACTGGAAAAACTGGATGCACTTCGTGTACAAACTGGACAATCTCTTTCGAAGTAACAGTGTTTTGCACGAAAACTCATCTATTACAAAAGGGATTTCATTTCTTTAACATATTTTAACTTCAGACTTTTTCTCCAATCAATATGCACCATTCAAAGCCACATCATCAATTTTCAACCCTTTTCTGACTTCATTTGCTATTTTTCATGCATTTCATGATTTATTTTGAGCTAAATGACCCTGAAATTGACAAGCACTGCAAATGAACTCTGGAAAGATTGAAACTTGGCATGGTTTCATAATTTCACCCACATAGCATGTGCTAAAAAGTTGAGAGGGTTACAGGAAAAACTGGATGCACTTCGTGTACAAACTGGACAAGCTCTTTCGAAGTAACAGTGTTTCGGACGAAAACTCATCTATTACAAAAGGGATTAACTTTTTTTTAACATATTTTAACTCCAGACATTTTCTGCTTTCAATATGCACCATTCAAAGCCACAACATCAATTTTCATCCCTTTTCTGACTTCATTTGCTATTTTTCATGCATTTCATGATTTATTTTGAGCGAAATTACCCTAAAATTGACAAGCACTGCAAATGAACTCTGAAAAGGTTGAAACTTGGCATGGTATCATAATTTAACCCACATAGCATGTGCTAAAAAGTTGAGAGGGTTACGGGAAAAACTGGATGCACTTCGTGTACAAACTGGACAATCTCTTTCGAAGTAACATGGTTTCGGACGAAAACTCATCTATTACAAAAGGAATTTCATTTTTTAAACATATTTGAACTCCAGACTTTTTCTGCATTCAATATGCACCATTCAAAGCCACATCATCAATTTTCAACCCTTTTCTGACTTCATTTGCTATTTTTCATGCATTTCATGATTTATTTTGAGCTAAATGACCCTGAAATTGACAAGCACTGCAAATGAACTCTGAAAAGGTTGAAACTTGGCATGGTTTCATAATTTCACCCACATAGCATGTGCTAAAAAGTATAGAGGGTTACGGGAAAAACTGGATGCACTTCGTGCACAAACTAGATAATCTCTTTCGAAGTAACAGGGTTTCGTACGAAAACTCATCTATTACAAAAGGGATTTCATTTTTTTAACATATTTTAACTCCAGACTTTTTCTGCATTCAATATGCACCATTCAAAGCCACATCATCAATTTTCAACCCTTTTCTGACTTCATTTACTATTTTTCATGCATTTCATGATTTATTTTGAGCTAAATGACCCTCAAATTGACAAGCACTGCAAATGAACTCTCGAAAGGTTGAAACTTGGCATGGTTTCATAATTTAACCCACATAGCATGTGCTAAAAAGTTGAGTGGGTTACTGGAAAAACTGGATGCACTTCGTGTACAAACTGGACAATCTCTTTCGAAGTAACAGGGTTTTGCACGAAAACTCATCTATTACAAAAGGGATTTCATTTCTTTAACATATTTTAACTTCAGACTTTTTCTCCATTCAATATGCACCATTCAAAGCCACATCATCAATTTTCAACCCTTTTCTGACTTCATTTGCTATTTTTCATGCATTTCATGATTTATTTTGAGCTAAATGACCCTGAAATTGACAAGCACTGCAAATGAACTCTGGAAATATTGAAACTTGGCATGGTTTCATAATTTCACCCACATAGCATGTGCTAAAAAGTTGAGAGGGTTACGGGAAAAACTGGATGCACTACGTGTACAAACTGGACAAGCTCTTTCGAAGTAACAGTGTTTCGGACGAAAACTCATCTACTACAAAAGGGATTAACTTTTTTTTAACATATTTTAACTCCAGACATTTTCTGCTTTCAATATGCACCATTCAAAGCCACAACATCAATTTTCATCCCTTTTTTGACTTCATTTGCTATTTTTCATGCATTTCATGATTTATTTTGAGCGAAATTACCCTAAAATTGACAAGCACTGCAAATGAACTCTGAAAAGGTTGAAACTTGGCATGGTATCATAATTTAACCCACATAGCATGTGCTAAAAAGTTGAGAGGGTTACGGGAAAAACTGGATGCACTTCGTGTACAAACTGGACAATCTCTTTCGAAGTAACAGGGTTTCGGACGAAAACTCAGCTATTACAAAAGGAATTTCATTTTTTAAACATATTTGAACTCCAGACTTTTTCTGCATTCAATATGCACCATTCAAAGCCTCATCATCAATTTTTAACCCTTTTCTGACTTCATTTGCAATTTTTCATGCATTTCACGATTTATTTTGAGCTAAATGACCCTGAAATTGACAAGCACTGCAAATGAACTCTGAAAAGGTTGAAACTTGGCATGGTTTCATAATTTCACCCACATAGCATGTGCTAAAAAGTAGAGAGGGTTACGGGAAAAACTGGATGCACTTCGTGTACAAACTAGATAATCTCTTTCGAAGTAAGAGGGTTTCGTACGAAAACTCATCTATTTCAAAAGGGATTTCATTTTTTTAACATATTTTAACTCCAAACTTTTTCTGCATTCAATATGCACCATTCAAAGCCACATCATCAATTTTCAACCCTTTTCTGACTTCATTTACTATTTTTCATGCATTTCATGATTTATTTTGAGCTAAATGACCCTCAAATTGACAAGCACTGCAAATGAACTCTCGAAAGGTTGAAACTTGGCATGGTTTCATAATTTAACCCACATAGCATGTGCTAAAAAGTTGAGTGGGTTACTGGAAAAACTGGATGCACTTCGTGTACAAACTGGACAATCTCTTTCGAAGTAACAGGGTTTTGCACGAAAACTCATCTATTACAAAAGGGATTTCATTTCTTTAACATATTTTAACTTCAGACTTTTTCTCCATTCAATATGCACCATTCAAAGCCACATCATCAATTTTCAACCCTTTTCTGACTTCATTTGCTATTTTTCATGCATTTCATGATTTATTTTGAGCTAAATGACCCTGAAATTGACAAGCACTGCAAATGAACTCTGGAAAGATTGAAACTTGGCATGGTTTCATAATTTCACCCACATAGCATGTGCTAAAAAGTTGAGAGGGTTACAGGAAAAACTGGATGCACTTCGTGTACAAACTGGACAAGCTCTTTCGAAGTAACAGTGTTTCGGACGAAAACTCATCTATTACAAAAGGGATTAACTTTTTTTTAACATATTTTAACTCCAGACATTTTCTGCTTTCAATATGCACCATTCAAAGCCACAACATCAATTTTCATCCCTTTTCTGACTTCATTTGCTATTTTTCATGCATTTCATGATTTATTTTGAGCGAAATTACCCTAAAATTGACAAGCACTGCAAATGAACTCTGAAAAGGTTGAAACTTGGCATGGTATCATAATTTAACCCACATAGCATGTGCTAAAAAGTTGAGAGGGTTACGGGAAAAACTGGATGCACTTCGTGTACAAACTGGACAATCTCTTTCGAAGTAACAGGGTTTCGGACGAAAACTCATCTATTACAAAAGGAATTTCATTTTTTAAACATATTTGAACTCCAGACTTTTTCTGCATTCAATATGCACCATTCAAAGCCTCATCATCAATTTTTAACCCTTTTCTGACTTCATTTGCAATTTTTCATGCATTTCACGATTTATTTTGAGCTAAATGACCCTGAAATTGACAAGCACTGCAAATGAACTCTGAAAAGGTTGAAACTTGGCATGGTTTCATAATTTCACCCACATAGCATGTGCTAAAAAGTAGAGAGGGTTACGGGAAAAACTGGATGCACTTCGTGTACAAACTAGATAATCTCTTTCGAAGTAAGAGGGTTTCGTACGAAAACTCATCTATTTCAAAAGGGATTTCATTTTTTTAACATATTTTAACTCCAGACTTTTTCTGCATTCAATATGCACCATTCAAAGCCACATCATCAATTTTCAACCCTTTTCTGACTTCATTTACTATTTTTCATGGATTTCATGATTTATTTTGAGCTAAATGACCCTCAAATTGACAAGCACTGCAAATGAACTCTCGAAATGTTGAAACTTGGCATGGTTTCATAATTTAACCCACATAGCATGTGCTAAAAAGTTGAGTGGGTTACTGGAAAAACTGGATGCACTTCGTGTACAAACTGGACAATCTCTTTCGAAGTAACAGGGTTTTGCACGAAAACTCATCTATTACAAAAGGGATTTCATTTCTTTAACATATTTTAACTTCAGACTTTTTCTCCATTCAATATGCACCATTCAAAGCCACATCATCAATTTTCAACCCTTTTCTGACTTCATTTGCTATTTTTCATGCATTTCATGATTTATTTTGAGCTAAATGACCCTGAAATTGACAAGCACTGCAAATGAACTCTGGAAAGATTGAAACTTGGCATGGTTTCATAATTTCACCCACATAGCATGTGCTAAAAAGTTGAGAGGGTTACAGGAAAAACTGGATGCACTTCGTGTACAAACTGGACAAGCTCTTTCGAAGTAACAGTGTTTCGGACGAAAACTCATCTATTACAAAAGGGATTAACTTTTTTTTAACATATTTTAACTCCAGACATTTTCTGCTTTCAATATGCACCATTCAAAGCCACAACATCAATTTTCATCCCTTTTCTGACTTCATTTGCTATTTTTCATGCATTTCATGATTTATTTTGAGCGAAATTACCCTAAAATTGACAAGCACTGCAAATGAACTCTGAAAAGGTTGAAACTTGGCATGGTATCATAATTTAACCCACATAGCATGTGCTAAAAAGTTGAGAGGGTTACGGGAAAAACTGGATGCACTTCGTGTACAAACTGGACAATCTCTTTCGAAGTAACAGGGTTTCGGACGAAAACTCATCTATTACAAAAGGAATTTCATTTTTTAAACATATTTGAACTCCAGACTTTTTCTGCATTCAATATGCACCATTCAAAGCCTCATCATCAATTTTTAACCCTTTTCTGACTTCATTTGCAATTTTTCATGCATTTCACGATTTATTTTGAGCTAAATGACCCTGAAATTGACAAGCACTGCAAATGAACTCTGAAAAGGTTGAAACTTGGCATGGTTTCATAATTTCACCCACATAGCATGTGCTAAAAAGTAGAGAGGGTTACGGGAAAAACTGGATGCACTTCGTGTACAAACTAGATAATCTCTTTCGAAGTAAGAGGGTTTCGTACGAAAACTCATCTATTTCAAAAGGGATTTCATTTTTTTAACATATTTTAACTCCAGACTTTTTCTGCATTCAATATGCACCATTCAAAGCCACATCATCAATTTTCAACCCTTTTCTGACTTCATTTACTATTTTTCATGCATTTCATGATTTATTTTGAGCTAAATGACCCTCAAATTGACAAGCACTGCAAATGAACTCTCGAAAGGTTGAAACTTGGCATGGTTTCATAATTTAACCCACATAGCATGTGCTAAAAAGTTGAGTGGGTTACTGGAAAAACTGGATGCACTTCGTGTACAAACTGGACAATCTCTTTCGAAGTAACAGGGTTTTGCACGAAAACTCATCTATTACAAAAGGGATTTCATTTCTTTAACATATTTTAACTTCAGACTTTTTCTCCATTCAATATGCACCATTCAAAGCCACATCATCAATTTTCAACCCTTTTCTGACTTCATTTGCTATTTTTCATGCATTTCATGATTTATTTTGAGCTAAATGACCCTGAAATTGACAAGCACTGCAAATGAACTCTGGAAAGATTGAAACTTGGCATGGTTTCATAATTTCACCCACATAGCATGTGCTAAAAAGTTGAGAGGGTAACAGGAAAAACTGGATGCACTTCGTGTACAAACTGGACAAGCTCTTTCGAAGTAACAGTGTTTCGGACGAAAACTCATCTATTACAAAAGGGATTAACTTTTTTTTAACATATTTTACCTCCAGACATTTTCTGCTTTCAATATGCACCATTCAAAGCCACAACATCAATTTTCATCCCTTTTCTGACTTCATTTGCTATTTTTCATGCATTTCATGATTTATTTTGAGCGAAATTACCCTAAAATTGACAAGCACTGCAAATGAACTCTGAAAAGGTTGAAACTTGGCAAGGTATCATAATTTAACCCACATAGCATGTGCTAAAAAGTTGAGAGGGTTACGGGAAAAACTGGATGCACTTCGTGTACAAACTGGACAATCTCTTTCGAAGTAACAGGGTTTCGGACGAAAACTCATCTATTACAAAAGGAATTTCATTTTTTAAACATATTTGAACTCCAGACTTTTTCTGCATTCAATATGCACCATTCAAAGCCTCATCATCAATTTTTAACCCTTTTCTGACTTCATTTGCAATTTTTCATGCATTTCATGATTTATTTTGAGCTAAATGACCCTGAAATTGACAAGCACTGCAAATGAACTCTGAAAAGGTTGAAACTTGGCATGGTTTCATAATTTCACCCACATAGCATGTGCTAAAAAGTAGAGAGGGTTACGGGAAAAACTGGATGCACTTCGTGTACAAACTAGATAATCTCTTTCGAAGTAAGAGGGTTTCGTACGAAAACTCATCTATTTCAAAAGGGATTTCATTTTTTTAACATATTTTAACTCCAGACTTTTTCTGCATTCAATATGCACCATTCAAAGCCACATCATCAATTTTCAACCCTTTTCTGACTTCATTTACTATTTTTCATGCATTTCATGATTTATTTTGAGCTAAATGACCCTCATATTGACAAGCACTGCAAATGAACTCTCGAAAGGTTGAAACTTGGCATGGTTTCATAATTTAACCCACATAGCATGTGCTAAAAAGTTGAGTGGGTTACTGGAAAAACTGGATGCACTTCGTGTACAAACTGGACAATCTCTTTTGAAGTAACAGGGTTTTGCACGAAAACTCATCTATTACAAAAGGGATTTCATTTCTTTAACATATTTTAACTTCAGACTTTTTCTCCAATCAATATGCACCATTCAAAGCCACATCATCAATTTTCAACCCTTTTCTGACTTCATTTGCTATTTTTCATGCATTTCATGATTTATTTTGAGCTAAATGACCCTGAAATTGACAAGCACTGCAAATGAACTCTGGAAAGATTGAAACTTGGCATGGTTTCATAATTTCACCCACATAGCATGTGCTAAAAAGTTGAGAGGGTTACGGGAAAAACTGGATGCACTTCGTGTATAAACTGGACAAACTCTTTCGAAGTAACAGTGTTTCGGACGAAAACTCATCTATTACAAAAGGGATTAACTTTTTTTAACATATTTTAACTCCAGACATTTTCTGCTTTCAATATGCACCATTCGAAGCCACAACATCAATTTTCAACCCTTTTCTGACTTCATTTGCTATTTTTCATGCATTTCATGATTTATTTTGAGCTAAACTACCCTAAAATTGACAAGCACTGCAAATGAACTCTGAAAAGGTTGAAACTTGGCATGGTATCATAATTTAATCCACATAGCATGTGCTAAAAAGTTTAGAGGGTTACGGGAAAAACTGGATGCACTTCGTGTACAAACTGGACAATCTCTTTCGAAGTAACAGGGTTTCGGACGAAAACTCATCTATTACAAAAGGAATTTCATTTTTTAAACATATTTGAACTCCAGACTTTTTCTGCATTCAATATGCACCATTCAAAGCCACATCATCAATTTTCAACCCTTTTCTGACTTCATTTGCTATTTTTCATGCATTTCATGATTTATTTTGAGCTAAATGACCCTGAAATTGACAAGCACTGCAAATGAACTCTGAAAAGGTTGAAACTTGGCATGGTTTCATAATTTCACCCACATAGCATGTGCTAAAAAGTATAGAGGGTTACGGGAAAAACTGGATGCACTTCGTGCACAAACTAGATAATCTCTTTCGAAGTAACACGGTTTCGTACGAAAACTCATCTATTATAAAAGGGATTTCATTTTTTTAACATATTTTAACTCCAGACTTTTTCTGCATTCAATATGCACCATTCAAAGCCACATCATCAATTTTCAACCCTTTTCTGACTTCATTTACTATTTTTCATGCATTTCATGATTTATTTTGAGCTAAATGACCCTCAAATTGACAAGCACTGCAAATGAACTCTCGAAAGGTTGAAACTTGGCATGGTTTCATAATTTAACCCACATAGCATGTGCTAAAAAGTTGAGTGGGTTACTGGAAAAACTGGATGCACTTCGTGTACAAACTGGACAATCTCTTTCGAAGTAACAGGGTTTTGCACGAAAACTCATCTATTACAAAAGGGATTTCATTTCTTTAACATATTTTAACTTCAGACTTTTTCTCCATTCAATATGCACCATTCAAAGCCACATCATCAATTTTCAACCCTTTTCTGACTTCATTTGCTATTTTTCATGCATTTCATGATTTATTTTGAGCTAAATGACCCTGAAATTGACAAGCACTGCAAATGAACTCTGGAAAGATTGAAACTTGGCATGGTTTCATAATTTCACCCACATAGCATGTGCTAAAAAGTTGAGAGGGTAACAGGAAAAACTGGATGCACTTCGTGTACAAACTGGACAAGCTCTTTCGAAGTAACAGTGTTTCGGACGAAAACTCATCTATTACAAAAGGGATTAACTTTTTTTTAACATATTTTAACTCCAGACATTTTCTGCTTTCAATATGCACCATTCAAAGCCACAACATCAATTTTCATCCCTTTTCTGACTTCATTTGCTATTTTTCATGCATTTCATGATTTATTTTGAGCGAAATTACCCTAAAATTGACAAGCACTGCAAATGAACTCTGAAAAGGTTGAAACTTGGCAAGGTATCATAATTTAACCCACATAGCATGTGCTAAAAAGTTGAGAGGGTTACGGGAAAAACTGGATGCACTTCGTGTACAAACTGGACAATCTCTTTCGAAGTAACAGGGTTTCGGACGAAAACTCATCTATTACAAAAGGAATTTCATTTTTTAAACATATTTGAACTCCAGACTTTTTCTGCATTCAATATGCACCATTCAAAGCCTCATCATCAATTTTTAACCCTTTTCTGACTTCATTTGCAATTTTTCATGCATTTCATGATTTATTTTGAGCTAAATGACCCTGAAATTGACAAGCACTGCAAATGAACTCTGAAAAGGTTGAAACTTGGCATGGTTTCATAATTTCACCCACATAGCATGTGCTAAAAAGTAGAGAGGGTTACGGGAAAAACTGGATGCACTTCGTGTACAAACTAGATAATCTCTTTCGAAGTAAGAGGGTTTCGTACGAAAACTCATCTATTTCAAAAGGGATTTCATTTTTTTAACATATTTTAACTCCAGACTTTTTCTGCATTCAATATGCACCATTCAAAGCCACATCATCAATTTTCAACCCTTTTCTGACTTCATTTACTATTTTTCATGCATTTCATGATTTATTTTGAGCTAAATGACCCTCATATTGACAAGCACTGCAAATGAACTCTCGAAAGGTTGAAACTTGGCATGGTTTCATAATTTAACCCACATAGCATGTGCTAAAAAGTTGAGTGGGTTACTGGAAAAACTGGATGCACTTCGTGTACAAACTGGACAATCTCTTTCGAAGTAACAGGGTTTTGCACGAAAACTCATCTATTACAAAAGGGATTTCATTTCTTTAACATATTTTAACTTCAGACTTTTTCTCCAATCAATATGCACCATTCAAAGCCACATCATCAATTTTCAACCCTTTTCTGACTTCATTTGCTATTTTTCATGCATTTCATGATTTATTTTGAGCTAAATGACCCTGAAATTGACAAGCACTGCAAATGAACTCTGGAAAGATTGAAACTTGGCATGGTTTCATAATTTCACCCACATAGCATGTGCTAAAAAGTTGAGAGGGTTACGGGAAAAACTGGATGCACTTCGTGTATAAACTGGACAAACTCTTTCGAAGTAACAGTGTTTCGGACGAAAACTCATCTATTACAAAAGGGATTAACTTTTTTTAACATATTTTAACTCCAGACATTTTTTGCTTTCAATATGCACCATTCGAAGCCACAACATCAATTTTCAACCCTTTTCTGACTTCATTTGCTATTTTTCATGCATTTCATGATTTATTTTGAGCTAAACTACCCTAAAATTGACAAGCACTGCAAATGAACTCTGAAAAGGTTGAAACTTGGCATGGTATCATAATTTAATCCACATAGCATGTGCTAAAAAGTTTAGAGGGTTACGGGAAAAACTGGATGCACTTCGTGTACAAACTGGACAATCTCTTTCGAAGTAACAGGGTTTCGGACGAAAACTCATCTATTACAAAAGGAATTTCATTTTTTAAACATATTTGAACTCCAGACTTTTTCTGCATTCAAGATGCACCATTCAAAGCCACATCATCAATTTTCAACCCTTTTCTGACTTCATTTGCTATTTTTCATGCATTTCATGATTTATTTTGAGCTAAATGACCCTGAAATTGACAAGCACTGCAAATGAACTCTGAAAAGGTTGAAACTTGGCATGGTTTCATAATTTCACCCACATAGCATGTGCTAAAAAGTATAGAGGGTTACGGGAAAAACTGGATGCACTTCGTGCACAAACTAGATAATCTCTTTCGAAGTAACACGGTTTCGTACGAAAACTCATCTATTACAAAAGGGATTTCATTTTTTTAACATATTTTAACTCCAGACTTTTTCTGCATTCAATATGCACCATTCAAAGCCACATCATCAATTTTCAACCCTTTTCTGACTTCATTTACTATTTTTCATGCATTTCATGATTTATTTTGAGCTAAATGACCCTCAAATTGACAAGCACTGCAAATGAACTCTCGAAAGGTTGAAACTTGGCATGGTTTCATAATTTAACCCACATAGCATGTGCTAAAAAGTTGAGTGGGTTACTGGAAAAACTGGATGCACTTCGTGTACAAACTGGACAATCTCTTTCGAAGTAACAGGGTTTTGCACGAAAACTCATCTATTACAAAAGGGATTTCATTTCTTTAACATATTTTAACTTCAGACTTTTTCTCCATTCAATATGCACCATTCAAAGCCACATCATCAATTTTCAACCCTTTTCTGACTTCATTTGCTATTTTTCATGCATTTCATGATTTATTTTGAGCTAAATGACCCTGAAATTGACAAGCACTGCAAATGAACTCTGGAAAGATTGAAACTTGGCATGGTTTCATAATTTAACCCACATAGCATGTGCTAAAAAGTTGAGAGGGTTACGGGAAAAACTGGATGCACTTCGTGTACAAACTGGACAATCTCTTTCGAAGTAACAGGGTTTCGGACGAAAACTCATCTATTACAAAAGGAATTTCATTTTTTAAACATATTTGAACTCCAGACTTTTTCTGCATTCAATATGCACCATTCAAAGCCACATCATCAATTTTCAACCCTTTTCTGACTTCATTTGCTATTTTTCATGCATTTCATGATTTATTTTGAGCTAAATGACCCTGAAATTGACAAGCACTGCAAATGAACTCTGGAAAGATTGAAACTTGGCATGGTTTCATAATTTCACCCACATAGCATGTGCTAAAAAGTTGAGAGGGTTACGGGAAAAATTGGATGCACTTCGTGTACAAACTATATAATATCTTTCGAAGTAACAGGGTTTCGTACGAAAACGCATCTATTACAAAAGGGCTTTCATTTTTTAACATATTTTAACTCCAGACTTTTTCTGCATTCAATATGCACCATTCAAAGCCACATCATCAATTTTCAACCCTTTTCTGACTTCATTTGCTATTTTTCATGCATTTCATGATTTATTTTGAGCTAAATGACCCTGAAATTGACAAGCACTGCAAATGAACTCTGGAAAGATTGAAACTTGGCATGGTTTCATAATTTCACCCACATAGCATGTGCTAAAAAGTAGAGAGGGTTACGGGAAAAACTGGCTGCACTTCGTGCACAAACTAGATAATCTCTTTCGAAGTAACACGGTTTCGTACGAAAACTCATCTATTACAAAAGGAATTTCATTTTTTTAACATATTTTAACTCCAGACTTTTTCTGCATTCAATATGCACCATTCAAAGCCACATCATCAATTTTCAACCCTTTTCTGACTTCATTTACTATTTTTCATGCATTTCATGATTTATTTTGAGCTAAATGACCCTCAAATTGACAAGCACTGCAAATGAACTCTCGAAAGGTTGAAACTTGGCATGGTTTCATAATTTAACCCACATAGCATGTGCTAAAAAGTTGAGTGGGTTACTGGAAAAACTGGATGCACTTCGTGTACAAACTGGACAATCTCTTTCGAAGTAACAGTGTTTTGCACGAAAACTCATCTATTACAAAAGGGATTTCATTTCTTTAACATATTTTAACTTCAGACTTTTTCTCCATTCAATATGCACCATTCAAAGCCACATCATCAATTTTCAACCCTTTTCTGACTTCATTTGCTATTTTTCATGCATTTCATGATTTATTTTGAGCTAAATGACCCTGAAATTGACAAGCACTGCAAATGAACTCTGGAAAGATTGAAACTTGCCATGGTTTCATAATTTCACCCACATAGCATGTGCTAAAAAGTTGAGAGGGTTACGGGAAAAACTGGATGCACTTCGTGTACAAACTGGACAAGCTCTTTCGAAGTAACAGTGTTTCGGACGAAAACTCATCTATTACAAAAGGGATTAACTTTTTTTTAACATATTTTAACTCCAGACATTTTCTGCTTTCAATATGCACCATTCAAAGCCACAACATCAATTTTCATCCCTTTTCTGACTTCATTTGCTATTTTTCATGCATTTCATGATTTATTTTGAGCGAAATTACCCTAAAATTGTCAAGCACTGCAAATGAACTCTGAAAAGGTTGAAACTTGGCATGGTATCATAATTTAACCCACATAGCATGTGCTAAAAAGTTGAGAGGGTTACGGGAAAAACTGGATGCACTTCGTGTACAAACTGGACAATCTCTTTCGAAGTAACAGGGTTTCGGACGAAAACTCATCTATTACAAAAGGAATTTCATTTTTTAAACATATTTGAACTCCAGACTTTTTCTGCATTCAATATGCACCATTAAAAGCCTCATCATCAATTTTTAACCCTTTTCTGACTTCATTTGCAATTTTTCATGCATTTCACGATTTATTTTGAGCTAAATGACCCTGAAATTGACAAGCACTGCAAATGAACTCTGAAAAGGTTGAAACTTGGCATGGTTTCATAATTTCACCCACATAGCATGTGCTAAAAAGTTGAGAGGGTTACGGGAAAAACTGGATGCACTTCGTGTACAAACTGGACAAACTCTTTCGAAGTAACAGTGTTTCGGACGAAAACTCATCTATTACAAAAGGGATTAACTTTTTTTAACATATTTTAACTCCAGACATTTTCTGCTTTCAATATGCACCATTCAAAGCCACAACATCAATTTTCAACCCTTTTCTGACTTCATTTGCTATTTTTCATGCATTTCATGATTTATTTTGAGCTAAATGACCCTGAAATTGACAAGCACTGCAAGTGAACTCTGGAAAGATTGAAACTTGGCATGGTTTCATAATTTCACCCACATAGCATGTGCTAAAAAGTTGAGAGGGTTACGGGAAAAACTGGATGCACTTCGTGTACAAACTGGACAATCTCTTTCGAAGTAACAGGGTTTTGCACGAAAACTCATCTATTACAAAAGGGATTTCATTTCTTTAACATATTTTAACTTCAGACTTTTTCTCCAATCAATATGCACCATTCAAAGCCACATCATCAATTTTCAACCCTTTTCTGACTTCATTTGCTATTTTTCATGCATTTCATGATTTATTTTGAGCTAAATGACCCTGAAATTGACAAGCACTGCAAATAAACTCTGGAAAGATTGAAACTTGGCATGGTTTCATAATTTCACCCACATAGCATGTGCTAAAAAGTTGAGAGGGTTACGGGAAAAACTGGATGCACTTCGTGTACAAACTGGACAAACTCTTTCGAAGTAACAGTGTTTCGGACGAAAACTCATCTATTACAAAAGGGATTAACTTTTTTTTAACATATTTTAACTCCAGACATTTTCTGCTTTCAATATGCACCATTCAAAGCCACAACATCAATTTTCAACCCTTTTCCGACTTCATTTGCTATTTTTCATGCATTTCATGATTTATTTTGAGCTAAATTACCCTAAAATTGACAAGCACTTCAAATGAACTCTGAAAAGGTTGAAACCTGGCCTGGTATCATAATTTAACCCACATAGCATGTGCTAAAAAGTTGAGAGGGTTACGGGAAAAACTGGATGCACTTCGTGTACAAACTGGACAATCTCTTTCGAAGTAACAGGGTTTCGGACGAAAACTCATCTATTACAAAAGGAATTTCATTTTTTAAACATATTTGAACTCCAGACTTTTTCTGCATTCAATATGCACCATTCAAAGCCACATCATCAATTTTCAACCCTTTTCTGACTTCATTTGCTATTTTTCATGCATTTCATGATTTATTTTGAGCTAAATGACCCTGAAATTGACAAGCACTGCAAATGAAATCTGAAAAGGTTGAAACTTGGCATGGTTTCATAATTTCACCCACATAGCATGTGCTAAAAAGTTGAGAGGGTTACGGGAAAAATTGGATGCACTTCGTGTACAAACTATATAATATCTTTCGAAGTAACAGGGTTTCGTACGAAAACGCATCTATTACAAAAGGGCTTTCATTTTTTTAACATATTTTAACTCCAGACTTTTTCTGCATTCAATATGCACCATTCAAAGCCACATCATCAATTTTCAACCCTTTTCTGACTTCATTTACTATTTTTCATGCATTTCATGATCTATTTTGAGCTAAATGACCCTCAAATTGACAAGCACTGCAAATGAACTCTCGAAAGGTTGAAACTTGGCATGGTTTCATAATTTAACCCACATAGCATGTGCTAAAAAGTTGAGTGGGTTACTGGAAAAACTGGATGCACTTCGTGTACAAACTGGACAATCTCTTTCGAAGTAACAGGGTTTTGCATGAAAACTCATCTATTACAAAAGGGATTTCATTTCTTTAACATATTTTAACTTCAGACTTTTTCTCCATTCAATATGCACCATTCAAAGCCACATCATCAATTTTCAACCCTTTTCTGACTTCATTTGCTATTTTTCATGCATTTCATGATTTATTTTGAGCTAAATGACCCTGAAATTGACAAGCACTGCAAATGAACTCTGGAAAGATTGAAACTTGGCATGGTTTCATAATTTCACCCACATAGCATGTGCTAAAAAGTAGAGAGGGTTACGGGAAAAACTGGATGCACTTCGTGTACAAACTGGACAAGCTCTTTCGAAGTAACAATGTTTCGGACGAAAACTCATCTATTACAAAAGGGATTAACTTTTTTTTAACATATTTTAACTCCAGACATTTTCTGCTTTCAATATGCACCATTCAAAGCCACAACATCAATTTTCATCCCTTTTCTGACTTCATTTGCTATTTTTCATGCATTTCATGATTTATTTTAGGCGAAATTACCCTAAAATTGACAAGCACTGCAAATGAACTCTGAAAAGGTTGAAACTTGGCATGGTATCATAATTTAACCCACATAGCATGTGCTAAAAAGTTGAGAGGGTTACGGGAAAAACTGGATGCACTTCGTGTACAAACTGGACAATCTTTTTCGAAGTAACAGGGTTTCGGACGAAAACTCATCTATTACAAAAGGAATTTCGTTTTTTAAACATATTTGAACTCCAAACTTTTTCTGCATTCAATATGCACCATTCAAAGCCTCATCATCAATTTTTAACCCTTTTCTGACTTCATTTGCTATTTTTCATGCATTTCATGATTTATTTTGAGCTAAATGACCCTGAAATTGACAAGCACTGCAAATGAACTCTGAAAAGGTTGAAACTTGGCATGGTTTCATAATTTCACCCACATAGCATCTGCTAAAAAGTAGAGAGGGTTACGGGAAAAACTGGATGCACTTCGTGTACAAACTAGATAATCTCTTTCGAAGTAACAGGGTTTCGTACGAAAACTCATCTATTACAAAAGGGATTTCATTTTTTTTAACATATTTTAACTCCAGACTTTTTCTGCATTCAATATGCACCATTCAAAGCCACATCATCAATTTTCAACCCTTTTCTGACTTCATTTACTATTTTTCATGCATTTCATGATTTATTTTGAGCTAAATGACCCTCAAATTGACAGGCACTGCAAATGAACTCTCGAAAGGTTGAAACTTGGCATGGTTTCATAATTTAAGCCACATAGCATGGGCTAAAAAGTTGAGTGGGTTACTGG
Source organism: Elymus sibiricus (assembly GCA_039707655.1). Classification (NCBI taxonomy): domain Eukaryota; kingdom Viridiplantae; phylum Streptophyta; class Magnoliopsida; order Poales; family Poaceae; genus Elymus; species Elymus sibiricus. The sequence goes on from CM077675.1 coordinate 312,871,897, forward strand.
AAAAACTGGATGCACTTCGTGTACAAACTGGACAATCTCTATCGAAGTAACAGGGTTTTCCACGAAAACTCATCTATTACAAAAGGGATTTCATTTCTTTAACATATTTTAACTTCAGACTTTTTCTCCATTCAATATGCACCATTCAAAGCCACATCATCAATTTTCAACCCTTTTCTGACTTCATTTGCTATTTTTCATGCATTTCATGATTTATTTTGAGCTAAATGACCCTGAAATTGACAAGCACTGCAAATGAACTCTGGAAAGATTGAAACTTGGCATGGTTTCATAATTTCACCCACATAGCATGTGCTAAAAAGTTGAGAGGGTTACGGGAAAAACTGGATGCACTTCGTGTACAAACTGGACAAGCTCTTTCGAAGTAACAGTGTTTCGGACGAAAACTCATCTATTACAAAAGGGATTAATTTTTTTTAACATATTTTAACTCCAGACATTTTCTGCTTTCAATATGCACCATTCAAAGCCACAACATCAATTTTCATCCCTTTTCTGACATCATTTGCTATTTTTCATGCATTTCATGATTTATATTGAGCTAAATTACCCTAAAATTGACAAGCACTTCAAATGAACTCTGAAAAGGTTGAAACTTGGCATGGTATCATAATTTAACCCACATAGCATGTGCTAAAAAGTTGAGAGGGTTACGGGAAAAACTGGATGCACTTCGTGTACAAACTGGACAATCTCTTTCGAAGTAACAGGGTTTCGGACGAAAACTCATCTATTATAAAAGGAATTTCATTTTTTAAACATATTTGAACTCCAGACTTTTTCTGCATTCAATATGCACCATTCAAAGCCACATCATCAATTTTCAACCCTTTTCTGACTTCATTTGCTATTTTTCATGCATTTCATGATTTATTTTGAGCTAAATGACCCTGAAATTGACAAGCACTGCAAATGAACTCTGAAAAGGTTGAAACTTGGCATGGTTTCATAATTTCACCCACATAGCATGTGCTAAAAAGTTGAGAGGGTTACGGGAAAAATTGGATGCACTTCGTGTACAAACTATATAATATCTTTCGAAGTAACAGGGTTTCGTACGAAAACGCATCTATTACAAAAGGGATTTCATTTTTTTAACATATTTTAACTCCAGACTTTTTCTGCATTCAATATGCACCATTCAAAGCCACATCATCAATTTTCAACCCTTTTCTGACTTCATTTACTATTTTTCATGCATTTCATGATTTATTTTGAGCTAAATGACCCTCAAATTGACAAGCACTGCAAATGAACTCTCGAAAGGTTGAAACTTGGCATGGTTTCATAATTTAACCCACATAGCATGTGCTAAAAAGTTGAGTGGGTTACTGGAAAAACTGGATGCACTTCGTGTACAAACTAGACAATCTCTTTCGAAGTAACAGGGTTTTGCATGAAAACTCATCTATTACAAAAGGGATTTCATTTCTTTAACATATTTTAACTTCAGACTTTTTCTCCATTCAATATGCACCATTCAAAGCCACATCATCAATTTTCAACCCTTTTCTGACTTCATTTGCTATTTTTCATGCATTTCATGATTTATTTTGAGCTAAATGACCCTGAAATTGACAAGCACTGCAAATGAACCCTGGAAAGATTGAAACTTGGCATGGTTTCATAATTTCACCCACATAGCATGTGCTAAAAAGTTGAGAGGGTTACGGGAAAAACTGGATGCACTTCGTGTACAAACTGGACAAGCTCTTTCGAAGTAACAGTGTTTCGGACGAAAACTCATCTATTACAAAAGGGATTAACTTTTTTTTAACATATTTTAACTCCAGACATTTTCTGCTTTCAATATGCACCATTCAAAGCCACAACATCAATTTTCATCCCTTTTCTGACTTCATTTGCTATTTTTCATGCATTTCATGATTTATTTTAGGCGAAATTACCCTAAAATTGACAAGCACTGCAAATGAACTCTGAAAAGGTTGAAACTTGGCATGGTATCATAATTTAACCCACATAGCATGTGCTAAAAAGTTGAGAGGGTTACGGGAAAAACTGGATGCACTTCGTGTACAAACTGGACAATCTTTTTCGAAGTAACAGGGTTTCGGACGAAAACTCATCTATTACAAAAGGAATTTCGTTTTTTAAACATATTTGAACTCCAAACTTTTTCTGCATTCAATATGCACCATTCAAAGCCTCATCATCAATTTTTAACCCTTTTCTGACTTCATTTGCTATTTTTCATGCATTTCATGATTTATTTTGAGCTAAATGACCCTGAAATTGACAAGCACTGCAAATGAACTCTGAAAAGGTTGAAACTTGGCATGGTTTCATAATTTCACCCACATAGCATCTGCTAAAAAGTAGAGAGGGTTACGGGAAAAACTGGATGCACTTCGTGTACAAACTAGATAATCTCTTTCGAAGTAACAGGGTTTCGTACGAAAACTCATCTATTACAAAAGGGATTTCATTTTTTTAACATATTTTAACTCCAGACTTTTTCTGCATTCAATATGCACCATTCAAAGCCACATCATCAATTTTCAACCCTTTTCTGACTTCATTTACTATTTTTCATGCATTTCATGATTTATTTTGAGCTAAATGACCCTCAAATTGACAAGCACTGCAAATGAACTCTCGAAAGGTTGAAACTTGGCATGGTTTCATAATTTAAGCCACATAGCATGGGCTAAAAAGTTGAGTGGGTTACTGGAAAAACTGGATGCACTTCGTGTACAAACTGGACAATCTCTATCGAAGTAACAGGGTTTTCCACGAAAACTCATCTATTACAAAAGGGATTTCATTTCTTTTACATATTTTAACTTCAGACTTTTTCTCCATTCAATATGCACCATTCAAAGCCACATCATCAATTTTCAACCCTTTTCTGACTTCATTTGCTATTTTTCATGCATTTCATGATTTATTTTGAGCTAAATGACCCTGAAATTGACAAGCACTGCAAATGAACTCTGGAAAGATTGAAACTTGGCATGGTTTCATAATTTCACCCACATAGCATGTGCTAAAAAGTTGAGAGGGTTACGGGAAAAACTGGATGCACTTCGTGTACAAACTGGACAAGCTCTTTCGAAGTAACAGTGTTTCGGACGAAAACTCATCTATTACAAAAGGGATTAATTTTTTTTAACATATTTTAACTCCAGACATTTTCTGCTTTCAATATGCACCATTCAAAGCCACAACATCAATTTTCATCCCTTTTCTGACATCATTTGCTATTTTTCATGCATTTCATGATTTATATTGAGCTAAATTACCCTAAAATTGACAAGCACTTCAAATGAACTCTGAAAAGGTTGAAACTTGGCATGGTATCATAATTTAACCCACATAGCATGTGCTAAAAAGTTGAGAGGGTTACGGGAAAAACTGGATGCACTTCGTGTACAAACTGGACAATCTCTTTCGAAGTAACCGGGTTTCGGACGAAAACTCATCTATTACAAAAGGAATTTCATTTTTTAAACATATTTGAACTCCAGACTTTTTCTGCATTCAATATGCACCATTCAAAGCCACATCATCAATTTTCAACCCTTTTCTGACTTCATTTGCTATTTTTCATGCATTTCATGATTTATTTTGAGCTAAATGACCCTGAAATTGACAAGCACTGCAAATGAACTCTGAAAAGGTTGAAACTTGGCATGGTTTCATAATTTCACCCACATAGCATGTGCTAAAAAGTTGAGAGGGTTACGGGAAAAATTGGATGCACTTCGTGTACAAACTATATAATATCTTTCGAAGTAACAGGGTTTCGTACGAAAACGCATCTATTATAAAAGGGATTTCATTTTTTTAACATATTTTAACTCCAGACTTTTTCTGCATTCAATATGCACCATTCAAAGCCACATCATCAATTTTCAACCCTTTTCTGACTTCCTTTACTATTTTTCATGCATTTCATGATTTATTTTGAGCTAAATGACCCTCAAATTGACAAGCACTGCAAATGAACTCTCGAAAGGTTGAAACTTGGCATGGTTTCATAATTTAACCCACATAGCATGTGCTAATAAGTTGAGTGGGTTACTGGAAAAACTGGATGCACTTCGTGTACAAACTGGACAATCTCTATCGAAGTAACAGGGTTTTGCATGAAAACTCATCTATTACAAAAGGGATTTCATTTCTTTAACATATTTTAACTTCAGACTTTTTCTCCATTCAATATGCACCATTCAAAGCCACATCATCAATTTTCAACCCTTTTCTGACTTCATTTGCTATTTTTTATGCATTTCATGATTTATTTTGAGCTAAATGACCCTGAAATTGACAAGCACTGCAAATGAACCCTGGAAAGATTGAAACTTGGCATGGTTTCATAATTTCACCCACATAGCATGTGCTAAAAAGTTGAGAGGGTTACGGGAAAAACTGGATGCACTTCGTGTACAAACTGGACAAGCTCTTTCGAAGTAACAGTGTTTCGGACGAAAACTCATCTATTACAAAAGGGATTAACTTTTTTTTAACATATGTTAACTCCAGACATTTTCTGCTTTCAATATGCACCATTCAAAGCCACAACATCAATTTTCATCCCTTTTCTGACTTCATTTGCTATTTTTCATGCATTTCATGATTTATTTTAGGCGAAATTACCCTAAAATTGACAAGCACTTCAAATGAACTCTGAAAAGGTTGAAACTTGGCATGGTATCATAATTTAACCCACATAGCATGTGCTAATAAGTTGAGAGGGTTACAGGAAAAACTGGATGAACTTCTACAAACTGGACAATCTTTTTCGAAGTAACCGGGTTTCGGACGAAAACTCATCTATTACAAAAGGAATTTCATTTTTTAAACATATTTGAACTCCAAACTTTTTCTGCATTCAATATGCACCATTCAAAGCCTCATCATCAATTTTTAACCCTTTTCTGACTTCATTTGCTATTTTTCATGCATTTCATGATTTATTTTGAGCTAAAAGACCCTGAAATTGACAAGCACTGCAAATGAACTCTGAAAAGGTTGAAACTTGGCATGGTTTCATAATTTCACCCACATAGCATCTGCTAAAAAGTAGAGAGGGTTACGGGAAAAACTGGATGCACTTCGTGTACAAACTAGATAATCTCTTTCGAAGTAACAGGGTTTCGTACGAAAACTCATCTATTACAAAAGGGATTTCATTTTTTTTAACATATTTTAACTCCAGACTTTTTCTGCATTCAATATGCACCATTCAAAGCCACATCATCAATTTTCAACCCTTTTCTGACTTCATTTACTATTTTTCATGCATTTCATGATTTATTTTGAGCTAAATGACCCTCAAATTGACAAGCACTGCAAATGAACTCTCGAAAGGTTGAAACTTGGCATGGTTTCATAATTTAAGCCACATAGCATGGGCTAAAAAGTTGAGTGGGTTACTGGAAAAACTGGATGCACTTCGTGTACAAACTGGACAATCTCTATCGAAGTAACAGGGTTTTGCACGAAAACTCATCTATTACAAAAGGGATTTCATTTCTTTAACATATTTTAACTTCAGACTTTTTCTCCATTCAATATGCACCATTCAAAGCCACATCATCAATTGTCAACCCTTTTCTGACTTCATTTGCTATTTTTCATGCATTTCATGATTTATTTTGAGCTAAATGACCCTGAAATTGACAAGCACGGCAAATGAACTCTGGAAAGATTGAAACTTGGCATGGTTTCATAATTTCACCCACATAGCATGTGCTAAAAAGTTGAGAGGGTTACGGGAAAAACTGGATGCACTTCGTGTACAAACTGGACAAGCTCTTTCGAAGTAACAGTGTTTCGGACGAAAACTCATCTATTACAAAAGGGATTAACTTTTTTTTAACATATTTTAACTCCAGACATTTTCTGCTTTCAATATGCACCATTCAAAGCCACAACATCAATTTTCATCCCTTTTCTGACTTCATTTGCTATTTTTCATGCATTTCATGATTTATATTGAGCTAAATTACCCTAAAATTGACAAGCACTTCAAATGAACTCTGAAAAGGTTGAAACTTGGCATGGTATCATAATTTAACCCACATAGCATGTGCTAAAAAGTTGAGAGGGTTACGGGAAAAACTGGATGCACTTCGTGTACAAACTGGACAATCTCTTTCGAAGTAACAGGTTTCGGACGAAAACTCATCTATTACAAAAGGAATTTCATTTTTTAAACATATTTGAACTCCAGACTTTTTCTGCATTCAATATGCACCATTCAAAGCCACATCATCAATTTTCAACCCTTTTCTGACTTCATTTGCTATTTTTCATGCATTTCATGATTTATTTTGAACTAAATGACCCTGAAATTGACAAGCACTGCAAATGAACTCTCAAAAGGTTGAAACTTGGCATGGTTTCATAATTTCACCCACATAGCATGTGCTAAAAAGTTGAGAGGGTTACGGGAAAAATTGGATGCACTTCGTGTACAAACTATATACTATCTTTCGAAGTAACAAGGTTTCGTACGAAAACGCATCTATTACAAAAGGGATTTCATTTTTTTAACATATTTTAACTCCAGACTTTTTCTGCATTCAATATGCACCATTCAAAGCCACATCATCAATTTTCAACCCTTTTCTGACTTCATTTACTATTTTTCATGCATTTCATGATTTATTTTGAGCTAAATGACCCTCAAATTGACAAGCACTGCAAATGAACTCTCGAAAGGTTGAAACTTGGCATGGTTTCATAATTTAACCCACATAGCATGTGCTAAAAAGTTGAGTGGGTTACTGGAAAAACTGGATGCACTTCGTGTACAAATTGGACAATCTCTTTCGAAGTAACAGGGTTTTGCACGAAAACTCATCTATTACAAAAGGGATTTCATTTCTTTAACATATTTTAACTTCAGACTTTTTCTCCATTCAATATGCACCATTGAAAGCCATATCATCAATTTTCAACCCTTTTATGACTTCATTTGCTATTTTTCATGCATTTCATGATTTATTTTGAGCTGAATGACCCTGAAATTGACAAGCACTGCAAATGAACTCTGGAAAGATTGAAACTTGGCATGGTTTCATAATTTCACCCACATAGCATGTGCTTAAAAGTTGAGAGGGTTACGGGAAAAACTGGATGCACTTCGTGTACAAACTGGACAAGTTCTTTCGAAGTAACAGGGTTTCGGACGAAACTCATATATTACAAAATGGATTAATTCTTTTTAACATATTTTAACTCCAGACATTTTCTGCTTTCAATATGCACCATTCAAAGCCACAACATCAATTTTCATCCCTTTTCTGACTTCATTCGCTATTTTTCATGCATTTCATGATTTATTTTGAGCTAAATTACCCTGAAATTGACAAGAACTGCAAATGAACTCTGAAAAGGTTGAAACTTGGCATGGTATCATAATTTCACCCACATAGCATGTGCTAAAAAGTTGAGAGGGTTACGGGAAAAACTGGATGCACTTCGTGTACAAACTCGACAATCTCTTTCGAAGTAACAGGGTTTCGGACGAAAACTCATCTATTACAAAAAGGACATTCATTTTTTAAACATATTTCAACTCCAGACTTTTTCTGCATTCAATATGCACCATTCAAAGCCACATCAACAATTTTCAACCATTTTCTGACTTCATTTGCTATTTTTCATGCATTTCATGATTTATTTTGAGCTAAATGACCCTGAAATTGACAAGCACTGCAAATGAACTCTGAAAAGGTTGAAACTTGGCATGGTTTCATAATTTCACCCACATAGCATGTGCTAAAAAGTAGAGAGGGTTACGGGAAAAACTGGATGCACTTCGTGTACAAAACTGGACAATCTCTTTCGAAGTAATAGGGTTTCGGACGAAAACTCATCTATTACAAAAGGAATATCATTTTTTTAACATATTTTAACTCCAGACTTTTCTGCATTCAATATGCACCATTCAAAGCCACATCATCAATGTTCAACCCTTTTCTGACTTCATTTGCTATTTTTCATGCATTTCATGATTTATTTTGAGCTAAATGACCCTGAAATTGACAATCACTGCAAATGAACTCTAAAAAGGTTGAAACTTGGCATGGTTTCATAATTTAACCCACATAGCATGGGCTAAAAAGTTGAGTGGGTTACTGGAAAAACTGGATGCACTTCGTGTACAAACTGGACAATCTCTATCGAAGTAACAGGGTTTTGTACGAAAACTCGTCTATTACAAAAGGAATTTCGTTTTTTAAACATATTTGAACTCCAAACTTTTTCTGCATTCAATATGCACCATTCAAGGCCTCATCATCAATTTTTAACCCTTTTCTGACTTCATTTGCTATTTTTCATGCATTTCATGATTTATTTTGAGCTAAATGACCCTGAAATTGACAAGCACTGCAAATGAACTCTGAAAAGGTTGAAACTTGGCATGGTTTCATAATTTCACCCACATAGCATCTGCTAAAAAGTAGAGAGGGTTACGGGAAAAACTGGATGCACTTCGTGTACAAACTAGATAATCTCTTTCGAAGTAACAGGGTTTCGTACGAAAACTCATCTATTACAAAAGGGATTTCATTTTTTTTAACATATTTTAACTCCAGACTTTTTCTGCATTCAATATGCACCATTCAAAGCCACATCATCAAGTTTCAACCCTTTTCTGACTTCATTTACTATTTTTCATGCATTTCATGATTTATTTTGAGCTAAATGACCCTCAAATTGACAAGCACTGCAAATGAACTCTCAAAAGGTTGAAACTTGGCATGGTTTCATAATTTAAGCCACATAGCATGGGCTAAAAAGTTGAGTGGGTTACTGGAAAAACTGGATGCACTTCGTGTACAAACTGGACAATCTCTATCGAAGTAACAGGGTTTTGCATGAAAACTCATCTTTTACAAAAGGGATTTCATTTCTTTAACATATTTTAACTTCAGACTTTTTCTCCATTCAATATGCACCATTCAAAGCCACATCATCAATTTTCAACCCTTTTCTGACTTCATTTGCTATTTTTCATGCATTTCATGATTTATTTTGAGCTAAATGACCCTGAAATTGACAAGCACTGCAAATGACCTCTGGAAAGATTGAAACTTGGCATGGTTTCATAATTTCACCCACATAGCATGTGCTAAAACTTTGAGAGGGTTACGGGAAAAACTGGATGCACTTCGTGTACAAACTGGACAAGCTCTTTCGAAGTAACAGTGTTTCGGACGAAAACTCATCTATTACAAAAGGGATTAACTTTTTTTTAACATATTTTAACTCCAGACATTTTCTACTTTCAATATGCACCATTCAAAGCCACAACATCAATTTTCATCCCTTTTCTGACTTCATTTGCTATTTTTCATGCATTTCATGATTTATATTGAGCTAAATTACCCTAAAATTGACAAGCACTTCAAATGAACTCTGAAAAGGTTGAAACTTGGCATGGTTTCATAATTTCACCCACATAGCATGTGCTAAAAAGTAGAGAGGGTTACGGGAAAAACTGGATGCACTTCGTGTACAAAACTGGACAATCTCTTTCGAAGTAATAGGGTTTCGGACGAAAACTCATCTATTACAAAAGGAATATCATTTTTTTAACATATTTTAACTCCAGACTTTTCTGCATTCAATATGCACCATTCAAAGCCACATCATCAATGTTCAACCCTTTTCTGACTTCATTTGCTATTTTTCATGCATTTCATGATTTATTTTGAGCTAAATGACGCTGAAATTGACAAGCACTGCAAATAAACTCTAAAAAGGTTGAAACTTGGCATGGTTTCATAATTTAACCCACATAGCATGGGCTAAAAAGTTGAGTGGGTTACTGGAAAAACTGGATGCACTTCGTGTACAAACTGGACAATCTCTATCGAAGTAACAGGGTTTTGCACGAAAACTCATCTATTACAAAAGGGATTTCATTTCTTTAATATATTTTAACTTCAAACTTTTTCTCCATTCAATATGCACCATTCAAAGCCACATCATCAATTTTCAACCCTTTTCTGACTTCATTTGCTATTTTTCATGCATTTCATGATTTATTTTGAGCTAAATGACCCTGAAATTGACAAGCACTACAAATGAACTCTGGAAAGATTGAAACTTGGCATGGTTTCATAATTTTACCCACATAGCATGTGCTAAAAAGTTGAGAGGGTTACGGGAAAAACTGGATGCACTTCGTGTACAAACTGGACAATCTCTTTCGAAGTAACAGTGTTTCGGATGAAAACTCATCTATTACAAAAGGGATTAATTTTTTTTAACATATTTTAACTCCAGACATTTTCTGCTTTCAATATGCACCATTCAAAGCCACAACATCAATTTTCATCCCTTTTCTGACTTCATTTGCTATTTTTCATGCATTTCATGATTTATATTGAGCTAAATTACCCTAAAATTGACAAGCACTTCAAATGAACTCTGAAAAGGTTGAAACTTGGCATGGTATCATAATTTAACCCACATAGCATGTGCTAAAAAGTTGAGAGGGTTACGGGAAAAACTGGATGCACTTCGTGTACAAACTGGACAATCTCTTTCGAAGTAACAGGGTTTCGGACGAAAACTCATCTATTACAAAAGGAATTTCATTTTTTAAACATATTTGAACTCCAGACTTTTTCTGCATTCAATATGCACCATTCAAAGCCACATCATCAATTTTCAACCCTTTTCTGACTTCATTTGCTATTTTTCATGCATTTCATGATTTATTTTGAGCTAAATGACCCTGAAATTGACAAGCACTGCAAATGAACTCTGAAAAGGTTGAAACCTGGCATGGTTTCATAATTTCACCCACATAGCATGTGCTAAAAAGTTGAGAGGGTTACGGGAAAAATTGGATGCACTTCGTGTACAAACTATATAATATCTTTCGAAGTAACAGGGTTTCGTACGAAAACGCATCTATTACAAAAGGGATTTCATTTTTTTAACATATTTTAACTCCAGAGTTTTTCTGCATTCAATATGCACCATTCAAAGCCACATCATCAATTTTCAACCCTTTTCTGACTTCATTTACTATTTTTCATGCATTTCATGATTTATTTTGATCTAATTGACCCTCAAATTGACAAGCACTGCAAATGAACTCTCGAAAGGTTGAAACTTGGCATGGTTTCATAATTTAACCCACATAGCATGTGCTAAAAAGTTGAGTGGGTTACTGGAAAAACTGGATGCACTTCGTGTACAAACTGGACAATCTCTTTCGAAGTAACAGGGTTTTGCACGAAAACTCATCTATTACAAAAGGGATTTCATTTCTTTAACATATTTTAACTTCAGACTTTTTCTCCATTCAATATGCACCATTGAAAGCCATATCATCAATTTTCAACCCTTTTATGACTTCATTTGCTATTTTTCATGCATTTCATGATTTATTTTGAGCTGAATGACCCTGAAATTGACAAGCACTGCAAATGAACTCTGGAAAGATTGAAACTTGGCATGGTTTCATAATTTCACCCACATGGCATGTGCTAAAAAGTTGAGAGGGTTACGGGAAAAACTGGATGCACTTCGTGTACAAACTGGACAAGTTCTTTCGAAGTAACAGGGTTTCGGACGAAACTCATATATTACAAAAGGGATTAATTCTTTTTAACATATTTTAACTCCAGGCATTTTCTACTTTCAATATGCACCATTCAAAGCCACAACATCAATTTTCATCCCTTTTCTGACTTCATTTGCTATTTTTCATGCATTTCATGATTTATTTTGAGCTAAATTACCCTGAAATTGACAAGCACTGCAAATGAACTCTGAAAAGGTTGAAACTTGGCATGGTATCATAATTTCACCCACATAGCATGTGCTAAAAAGTTGAGAGGGTTACGGGAAAAACTGGATGCACTTCGTGTACAAACTCGACAATCTCTTTCGAAGTAACAGGGTTTCGGACGAAAACTCATCTATTACAAAAAGGACTTTCATTTTTTATACATATTTCAACTCCAGACTTTTTCTGCATTCAATATGCACCATTCAAAGCCACATCAACAATTTTCAACCCTTTTCTGACTTCATTTGCTATTTTTCATGCATTTCATGATTTATTTTGAGCTAAATGACCCTGAAATTGACAAGCACTGCAAATGAACTATAAAAATGTTGAAACTTGGCATGGTTTCATAATTTCACCCACATAGCATGTGCTAAAAAGTAGAGAGGGTTACGGGAAAAACTGGATGCACTTCGTGTACAAAACTGGACAATCTCTTTCGAAGTAATAGGGTTTCGGACGAAAACTCATCTATTACAAAAGGAATATCATTTTTTTAACATATTTTAACTCCAGACTTTTCTGCATTCAATATGCACCATTCAAAGCCACATCATCAATGTTGAACCCTTTTCTGACTTCATTTGCTATTTTTCATGCATTTCATGATTTATTTTGAGCTAAATGACCCTGAAATTGACAAGCACTGCAAATGAACTCTAAAAAGGTTGAAACTTGGCATGGTTTCATAATTTCACCCATATAGAATGTGCTAAAAAGTTGAGAGAGTTACGGGAAAAACTGGATGCACTTCATGTACAAACTGGACAATCTTTTTCGAAGTAACACGGTTTCGGACGAAAATTCATCTATTACAAAAGGGATTTCATTTTTTAACATATTTTAACTCCAGACTTTTTCTTCATTCAATATGCACCATTCAAAGCCACATCATCAATTTTCCACCCTTTTCTGACTTCATTTGCTATTTTTCATGCATTCCATGATTTATTTTGAGCTAAATGACCCTGAAATTGACGAGCACTGCAAATGAACTCTGAAAAGATTGAAACTTGGCATGGTTTCATAATTTTACCCACATAGCATGTGCTAAAAAGTTGAGAGGGTTACGGGAAAAACTGGATGCACTTCGTGTACAAACTGGACAATCTCTTTCGAAGTAACACGGTTTCGGACGAAAACTCATCTATTACAAAAGGGATTTCATTTTTTTAAAACATATTTTAACTCCAGACTATTTCTGCCTTCAATATGCACCATTCAAAGCCACATCATCAATTTTCAACCCTTTTCTTACTTCATTTGCTATTTTTCATGCATTTCATGATTTATTTTGAGCTAAATGACCCTGAAATTGACAAGCACTACAAATGAACTCTGAAAAGGTTGAAACTTGGCATGGTTTCATAATTTCACCCACATAGCATGTGCTAAAAAGTTGAGAGGGTTGGTTGGTGCTCCAAAGTACACAGTGATCGTGTAAAATGTATTACCATCTATCTCGTACCCTTGGTTGGTGCTCCAAAGTACACAGTGATCAAATGTTATTACTGAAAAAATAAATACATAAAGTTCATACATAGTTCTCATAGAACAACATACAGCTCTCTAGAGCATCTAATTAAAAGATAAATTGAAACTAACATACAACTATGTAAAACATTTAAATGCAACAACAAATGCGATCATAATCGCAACTAAGGTAATAATTGATACAACGGCATAATGATACCAAGACTCATTATCAATGGCATATTTTCTTATCTTTCTAATCTTCAAGCGCATTGCATCCATCTTGATCTTGTGGTCATCGACGACATCGGCAACATGCAACTCCAATTTCATCTTCTCCTCCTCAATTCTTTTCAATTTTTCTTTCAAATACTCATTTTCTTTTTCAACTAAATTTAACCTCTCGACAAGAGGGTCGGTTGGAATTTCCGGTTCACATACCTCCTAGATAAACACATCTATGTCACGTTGGTCGGCATAATTGTTATAAACACTAAATGAAATAAATAGTTATAAAAGATAATATACCACATCCGAATCATAGACCGGACGAGGGCCGACGTGGGCGGATACCATGACCATGGCACTATATAATAACAAATAATAATAAAAGTAAGAAATTTATACAAGTATCTATGTAAATCATACAAGTAAGAATTTTTTTCTTTCAAAAAGAAGATAAGAACAAGAGGCTCACCACGGTGGTGCCGGCGACGAGATCGGCGCGGGCGATCGACGACGGTGAGGATGGGGACGGGACGTGACGGACCGCCAAACCTAGACAAATCTTGGGGAAAATGGAGCTTGGAGGTCGAGCTTGGAGAGGAGAAAGCTTAAGCGTGGCTCGGGTATTTCATCGAACACCTCGTGCGCATAGGAGGTGAGAGCAGAGCAGCACACACCTTCCACACGCCGGCCGGCCAAAAAACAGAGGAGTGAGCGGGCAGGGGCAAGTATATATATATGCAGCCCTTTAGTCTCGGTTCCAGCCACCAACCGGGACTAAAGGGGTTGCGCCAGGAGCGAGGACCTTTAGTCCCGGTTCGTGTCTGGAACTGGGACTAAAGGGGTCCGACGAACCGGGACTGGTGCCCGCCGAGGCCCGGCCGGCGTCCTGGCCTCATGAACCGGGACTGATGCACCCATTAGTCCTGGTTCGTAACACGACCGGAACTAATGTAATATTCTGGCCTGGACCAAAGCCTTGTTTTCTACTAGTGGGCGCGAGGCTTACCTTTGCCGGAGGGGGCGGACGTGATGCCGGACGAGGCGAGGAAGGCGAGGCCGGCGGCGGCATCGAGGTCGGCGTCCATGGCCAGCGGCGGGAGCGCGCACGGGCGGGAGGGTTTTGGGGAAAATGGAGGGAAATGGGTGGCGGCTGCCACCGACCAGCGGGCCAGGGGGAGTAGGCGGGCGCGCGCGTCCGTCTCGTGTCCGCGCCGACGCAAATCCGGCTCAAAAATGGGCCGGGAATGGGTCGGCAGGCGGACGAAAAGCAGAAGCGTTCCGTTTGGGTCGGCGCGTTGTGCCAACTTTTTTGTCCGCGTCGACCAAACGGACGCGCGCAGACAAAATGGGTCGCCGCGTTGGAGTTGCTCTAATTACTCAGAGTTATTGTTACGGCTGGAAGTTGTTTCAGCTGTGCATAGCTTGAGTGTTAATCTTGTCGCACAACGGGACGAGCTATAGATTCCACGGAAAGCTGCTACGCGTGTGTCGTCGTTTCCCACGTGGGGACGGGCGGTGTAGCGACGATGTTTTCCCCTCCCCGCGGTGGTAGTGGAGCACTACTGTAGCGCGGTAAGCAGCCGGGTCGGGGCTGACACGTCCCTTTCCACCCTTTTTGTGGTACTCCAACTTAATTCAATTCAATTCTCCTTTTAGCTGCGACCCGGGCCACGACCACTGACGCACACAAAAATAAACACAGCACTGGAGTATAGGTACAGCGCCGGTCGTCGGCCACTCGGCGGGCAAGTAGAAATAATGCCCGATATGAATCTTCCATGGATAAGTTGCATGGCCAGTACGACGTATTTTACGTCTACGTGCATGAGTCAGGTAGTAGAGCTAGCTAGTTGCCCGATAAATGGCTGCAGAGACCGAGCTCCACATAGCTCGGTATTTTTTTTCAGTCGAAATACTATTTGCACACACTGAAAAAATCTGAAAAAAAGTATATACACAGATGAGTTCGTAATACACATGTATAAATTTTCACGAACACATATGCTCTCATGTAACGCATACAAAAAAGACAAATACACAGATTAAAATGGGCTTTATCTTTGTTGTATTTGGGCCAGATATTTATCTTTTTTGTGTAGCATGCAAACGGTCGAATTACCTGATGAAACTTTTTACATACTTGACTACCATGCATATGTATTCGTATAAATTTTTTTGATATTTTTTAAAACTTTTAAGTATATCTTGATTTTTTTTTTGGTAAACCGGGCTCCCTGGAGCCCGGTCTCTGCGACGCCGTTCTCCTAGTTGCCGCGGCCGCCCTTTGTTGACTTGTGCATGTCTCGTGTCTCGAGTGCGTAGTTGCGTAGGCGTATCAATATCGCACTGGCTCCTCTCCCCCTGGGCACTACTCTCTCCATGCATGTCCGACAAACACCCACTTGCCAGTTGCCACTCTCCCTATCTAACGATCTCTCTCCCTCTCTCTACAGATCTTTCTCTCTCTAGATCGATCTTGGCCCTTTTCTGTGTCCATGATGTAGTTGCCGCATGTTTGTTTCCATGTCCAGCTTTTAATATGTTGCTTGCTGTTTTTTCTGTCAAGAACGGAAATCAGTGACTCATGAGTGAGAGTAGCTAGGCAGAGGGGGTGAAGAGAGAGAGGTCGAGGGGAATTATTGGGGGACCAAAAGGGCACTACGATCGACATTGCACCACGGTGCGTGCGCTGGGGACAGGCAGCGCAGCTACTACTATAGGCCGATCGATGCATCCATCGATCTATGCATCTTCCTTTTTCCACTCCCTCCTCCGACTTTAATTAAATTCACTTGCCCTTTTCTCCAGTCATAACAAATGAGATAACGATCTGCGTCCCGCATCGCTCGCTTGCCTCCATGGTCGTCACACCCATAACGCATGGTCGATTATTTAATTAGTCACCTAACTAATCAACTGCATTAGTACTAAATTCAATTTAAACAAATTGTATCGCAAAGAAAATGTGAAGCTAAATCGATGGTGGTCCACCCCGATTACTATTCTAGGAGAAAGGTAACGCTCAGTCTTCTTTGGCCATCTATCAGCCTAGCTTCCAGGTAACAATTTGAAGAGAAGTTACTGCTTTATCCTAGGAAAAAAATGAATTACACACCTTGTACACACCACAACAAACTGTGTAATTACCAATTAATTTATATATCACCGGTCGATCTTAATTATAAGTAACCATATGCTAATAAAATAGTACTTAAAAGGGTTAATTAAACAATAACAGACGGGTGCGATCAGCGGTGACAGTGATACTCCAACTTACTGCCCGCTTTAATCCCCTTTTCTCTCACTTAGTTTTCTCCCACACATCAATCTAATCACCTTTGAGATCTCTGTCTCTCTCTGTGATCTCCCTCTCTTTTATTACTCGTTGTAGTCTTTTTACAGTACTAGGGCAGATGCTGTCCTGCCTCGCCACCTTTCGTGTCTTCAGCGGTTCAGCCCTCCATTGGCCATGGCAATAGCAGCTACAGTGTTACGGTGACACATGGCTCAGCCGCTCCGACGACGCCGCAGATCGGGCGAAGCTCCACAGGTCGTCGTCGTTGCTACCGGCGGCGGCACCTCCGAGAAGCCTTGTGGCCGCGGCGGAGTAGAAGGCAACCCCGTTGACGGCCGTATCGTCGAGGACGTCGTTGCCGCCTGCATGGCCGGCGGTGCCGTCGAAGCAGAGCTGGTCTGTCGACGCGTCGTGTTGGCCATTGAGGTGGGACGCGACGAGCCGGTCCATCATGGCCCAATCCGTGATCCCGCCATCATGGTGGGGTTGCTGCATGTCCTCGGCGTGCGCCAGCTCGCGCTCGACATTTCCTTCTCCGCTCGCCACGAGAGGCGTCATAGTCGACGTCCGCGCCGTGGCCGCCGCCGAGGGGCTCTCCAGCGGTGGCAGCTTCATGAAACCGTGGCCGCCGAGAACCGTCTCGAGGGGCCGCAGATACCGCGACGCGGCCGTTCTCGGGCGCGGCGATGAAAGCTCGTGCTCCTGCTTGCACGAGCGGCCCATGTAGTGCAGGATCTGGTCAAGCGCATCGTCGCTGGAGTAGAGCGGCGAGGAGGAGCGTGCCGCCTTGCCCCCATCATCTCTTCCACCGCCGCCGCGCTTGCCGCTTCCGGCCCCCGCATCCTTGTGGTGGTGCTTCTTCTTGAACACTCTGCACACCACCCAGCCGTCCTCCTGGCCGGCGTCCGACGATGTGGCGGCACTGACAACCTGAGCATGACGCACGGCGGCATCCAAAGACAAAGGCCGGCAGGTGTTAATTATTATTACCTTTTGGGGCACAAGAAGCACATGGAAAAAGTTTAATCATTAGTGTAGTGAGAGACTAGACACGCACAGAGAGAGAGAGAGAGAGAGAGAGAGAGAGAGAGAGAGAGAGAGAGAGGTGGAAGGGGGAAGGAAAGGCGGGATGGTGTCAAGGTGCTAAGCTAGGACGCTCGTACTCCTATCATTGCACCACCATCACCACACCTCCATATAATTGTTACGGCAGCAAACAATTAATAGTGATCGGTGCCTTAGCTACGCAATTGAGCTAGGTGATCGCGTATCCGTACCATGGTGGCGGTGGGGGCGACGTCCGTGGTGGAAGAAGGGTCGTCGAGGCGGTACTCGTGCATGATCCAATCCGACTTCTGGCCATGGGGAGCGCGGCCCTTGTAGAAGACGAGCGTCTTGCGCATGCCGATGCGTTTGACGGCGTTGTAAATGGCCTTGTCGCGGCCGGTGGCCTTCCAGAACCCGGCTGCCGTCGCTCGGTTCGTCCGCGTCCCCGTTGGGTACTTCTTGTCCTTGTGGCTGAAGAAGTACCAGTCGTTCTGAGGACCCGAGCCGATCTTACATTTCTCTGAAACACCCAAATTGCACCAAAACATATCGCTTAGTTTGATTTGTTCATCACGGGTGTACACAACAACTTCACCTAAGAAATTATAGTTGCATTTGTTACTGAGATGGAGCTCGCTTGTTTTTTAAATGCCACAAGGTACTAGTTTGCAACTTTGCACTGTGAAACTACTGTTTGCTTCATGAACCTTGCAATTAAGCCACTATATATGAATGGAGGCCGCCATGGTGTGAGAAGAAGAAAACAATTGTTGTACCTTGGATATCCCATGGCTCGAGCTTGTTGAGATCAACGTCGCGGATCACGTCGAGGTCGATCTCCTCGGAGGCGACCTTCTTGCGGAGGTAATAGTTGAGGAGCTCTTCCTCCGTTGGGTGGAAACGGAACCCCGGCGGCACGCACGATTGACCATTCACCGAGATGCTCATTGCTGGATCGATCGACAAAACGACGGCCTGCGTGAGGTACTTCCTCCAAGGACCCGTAGGCTGAGTTCGTATGTTAAAGGCTGGTAAGTGGACAGAGAGAGGGAGATAGGTTGGAGCTAGCGCTTGCAACTGAGGAAGAGAGGAAGCTAAGAGAGAATGGGTGATCCGGCGGTGTGGGAGGAAAGGTGGCCATTTATATAGAAGCTGCAAAGTTGTGAGAGAGAGAGAGAGAGAGAGAGAGAGAGAGAGAGAGAGAGAGAGAGAGAGAGAGAGAGATTAAGAAAAGGAGGGGGGAGGAGGGAGAAACGATCGGAGGTTGATATTGATATTGCCATCATTCCATGCTGTTGGGTGCAGCTCTTTGCTTTGGTCACTCTAGTGGGGATGGTTTTTCCACCCACCCCTGACAGAGATGGCCAGAGAAGGCATATTTTTTAGAGAGGGGAAGAGCGGCCGGTATTCTGTATTGAGAGCAAAATAGAGTTATGTCATGAATCATGGTTCATTCATATGCATTACTGGTACGTACTTGAATTAATTGATGAATCAATATATACTTTTTTTTTGATAAAGGACATTTCATTCAATTGATATATCGAGGTGATACAAAGCATCGAAAGAATGCCCGGCCTCTGCATAGCTCGATGCACACAACCAATAAGTCCAACCGTCCCAAAAATAAAAATTGTTTTACAGCTCAAAAATAAATAAATCTGTCCAGCCTATGATGTGGCAGATCCTAACCGGAGATCACACCGCCATCCATGGGGGTAGAAAACCTCCCTGGCCGTACGCTCCAGCCGCGTAGACGCCATCATAAATAGGTCCCTGTCCTCCGGCCGCTGCAGGATAGACCAAGTACGGAGCCATCGCGTACATACATGAATAACCTGCATAGGAGATGGAACATATTTTTTATTAAAAACCACATCATTCCTGGTAAGCCACAATGCCCAGCATAAGGCAGCCGCCCCCACAAGAATATGTGTAGAAAATTGTTTATCAATACCCCTCAACCAGTTGCCGAACATGTTACGTGCACTACGTGGGGGGTATAAATTTGAAGCTACTTGAACTATGGCCCAAACCGACCGAGCGAACTTACACTCAAAAAATAAGTGTTTAATAGACTCGTCATGTTGGCAAAAGACACATGTCTTGGTGCCTTGCCAGTTGCGTCGTGCCAGATTATCTCTAGTTAAGATGACCCCTCTGTTTAGGAACCAGAGGAATATCTTCACTCTTAGAGGGATTTTAAGCTTCCACAATTTCCTGTTATCAACCGGAACATCACAATGAACCATTGCATCATACATGGATTTGACTGTAAACTTGCCATTCTGATGCAACTTCCATCGAAAGATGTCCGGTTCATCTGACAGCTGAATAGCCACCAGACGTATGAGTAACTCATTCCAAGCTGCCAGGCGAGGTCCTAAAAGGTCCCTACGGAAAGAAATATCAGGGTTTTCTTGCCCCAAAACTTGTTTGATGGTGACAAATTTATGTCTAACAATCCTATACAAGCTCGGGTATTGCACCATTAGTGGTGTGGTCCCTAGCCAGGTGTCTTCCCAGAATCGAACCTGGGAACCGTCCCTAACCGAGAAAGTTCCAAATTGGAAAAAGAATTCCTTGGCCTTCATGACACCAGACCAAAAATGTGAGTCACCAGGTTTCCAATAGACTTGAGAAATGGCTTTGGATCCCACGTACTTGTTACGAATGATTTCCTGCCATACTCCATTCTCATTGAGTAGTTTATAAACCCATTTGCTGAGAAGAGCAATATTTTTAATCTCAAGGTCTTGAATTCCAAGTCCCCCTTGACTTTTAGGTCGACATAATACAGTCCACCTAGCCAGTCGATATTTCTTGGATTCATTATCACACTGCCAAAAAAATCTGGATCTAAAGTAATCGAGACGCTGAAGAACCCCTTTCGGAAGATGGAAGAATGACAACATATATAGAACCATGTTGCTGAGGACGGAATTGATCAATATCAATCGCCCCCCATATGACAAGAGTTTGGCTTTCCAACTGGCTAGTCGCTTCTCAAGTCTCTCTTCCACGTGCTTCCACTCAGCGATAGTTAAACGCCGATAGTGTATGGGAATACTTAGATACCTAATCGGGAACTGCCCGAGCTGGCATCCAAAAATGTCAGCATACTCAGGTGCAGATTCTGCAGCATCTCCAAAGCAAAAAAGTTCGCTCTTATGAAAATTGATTTTGAGGCCTGAGAGTTCCTCAAAAGCACATAAAAGCAGCTTGAGGTTTCTTGCTTTATCTAGATCATGATCCAAGAAAAGTATAGTGTCATCCGCATATTGTAGGATAGATAGACCCTCTTCTACCAAATGAGGAATGACACCGCTAACTTGACCGGCCACTTTAGCCCGCTCAACAAGGGTAGCTAACATGTCGGCCACAATGTTAAACAAAATGGGTGATGCGGGGTCCCCTTGGCGAAGCCCCTTCCTTGTCTGAAAATAGTTGCCAATCTCATCGTTAACTTTGATGGCGACACTACCTCCAGAAACAAAACTCTCTACCCATCGACACCATTTTGGTGAAAACCCCTTCATGCGTAAAGTTTTCAACAGAAAGGGCCATTTAACTTTATCATAGGCTTTTTCGAAATCTATTTTAAAGATCACTCCATTCAACTTTTTATGGTGAAGCTCATGTACAGTTTCATGCAACACAACAACTCCATCTAGTATGTTGCGTCCTTGCATAAATGCAGTTTGAGTGGGCTTGACGACATGGTCAGCCACCCCGTTCAACCGGTTAGTTGCGACCTTCGTAAAGATTTTGAAGCTTACATTTAGAAGGCAAATCGGCCGATATTGTTGAATACAACTGGCCTCCTTAATCTTGAGCAGTAGGATAATCTCCCCAAAGTTTAAGCGGGAAATATCAAGGTCTTCGGTATGCAGTTGGTTAAACAACTGAACCAAGTCCGCCTTGATCACGTCCCAAAAGCATTGATAAAACTCCGCCGGAAATCCATCCGGTCCCGGAGCCTTGTTGTGTTCCATTTGAAACACCGCGGTTCGAATTTCCTCCTCAGAGAACGGAGAGGTTAAGAATTCATTTTCCGCTTCCGAAACTTGAGGGATGTCATGAGTGATAGACTCGTCCATCTCAAAAAGTGTTTGAGTGGAAGGACCAAAAATCTCTTTGTAATACTTAGTAATATAATCTCTGAGCGGTGCGTCCCCCTCGATACGGCCTTCCTCCTGGTCAAGAGCAAAGATACGTTTCTTTCTATGTCTGCCATTGGCCAGCATTTGAAAGTATTTCGTATTATCATCACCTTGAACGAGCGAGTCGGCCTTGCAACGTTGGTACCACTTAATCTCTTCCTCACGGAGCAGGCGGGCAATCTGCTCATTTAGATGGCTTTTTTGCTCAATCTCAATAGCAGAAAGAGGCCTCACCTCCGCAATTTTATCGAGGGTATCGATTAAAGTAAATAGTCGCAACTTTTCTTTTTTGTAAATGCCAGCAGTGTGCTTAGCCCATCCACGAAGGAATCGGCGCAAGGCGCGAATTCGATTGTTCCATCGTTGAATGGGTGTGTTACCGCGAGGTTGACGCGCCCACACTTTCTTGACCAGGTCGAGAAATCCCTCTCTAGTGAGCCATCCCAGTTCAAATTTAAACTGATGACGGTTAGAACTTGGAGTTGTTTGTCCAAAATCGGTTAGCAATGGAGCATGATCCGATAAGGCCTCAATTCTTTCTAGTGCCCGTACCGAGGCTAAGGGATATTTATATTCCCAGTCGGTGGTAACCAACACCCGGTCAAGTTTTTCAAAAGTTGGAACTGATCGGTTATTGGCCCAGGTATACTGGCGGCCAGACATAGTGAGCTCCCGCAGGTCTAGGCTGTCAATAACAGCATTGAAGAGGAATGGCCACCTAGTATCAAACCGGTCATTGTTATTTTCCTGCTGATATTGAAGGATATTGAAATCCCCCCCGATTAGCATGGGATGGGGATTGTCTCGGCAGGTATTAACAAGTTCCTTTAGAAAAGCAGACTTAAACTCCTCCTGAGCGGCGCCATATACAGCCACCAGGCTCCAAAGGAAGTTGTCGGACTTATTTCGAAGGTGGAATTTGATATGATATTCCCCCTTTGACGTGGACAAAAGTTCCAAGTACGTGGAATGGATGCCTAGCAAGATTCCACCGAACCTCCCAGACGGGGGTAAGACGTGCCATTCATAATCGTAACCACATGAAAAGTGGTCAAGATCACGTGATGGGAAGTCACGTTTGCCCGACTCAGTGATAGCCACAAAGTCCAACGCATGATCCTTTACACAATCGGCAATATGTTTGTATTTAGCCAAGTCACCAAGACCTCTGCTATTCCAAAACATGCCTCTCATGATGAACCATTTTTTTGTTGTTTAGAGGCCTTTGTCCTCTTAGGTGGGTGCCCTCTTTTCTTTGCTGAATTAGACTTGTTCTTTCGTACCGACGCGACCAGCTCACATAGCGTAATATCACGTACAATATCATCCAAGTCTACCTCAGTTGTGTCTTTAACTACATGGGAGAGAAGCTTGCCTTCATGATTGGCATCATCATCCTCATCCTCCTCATCTGACACAAAAGGGTCCGCAAATGTCGACAACTTAGGAGCAACCGTAAGCCGGTCGAACTCCACTTGTTTAAGAGACCTAACAGAAAAATCTACCTCTTTCTCATTTCGTCCTAATATAACTCCAAGGCTAGTAATA
Source organism: Elymus sibiricus (assembly GCA_039707655.1). Classification (NCBI taxonomy): domain Eukaryota; kingdom Viridiplantae; phylum Streptophyta; class Magnoliopsida; order Poales; family Poaceae; genus Elymus; species Elymus sibiricus. The sequence goes on from CM077675.1 coordinate 312,895,460, forward strand.
TTTGAATGTACTTTGGATTTATCAAAAGACAAAAATGATTGACGAGAGGAGGTACCTTCAAAGTCGAGGTTGCGGACAGCCGTCCTGCGCAAGGCCCTCACTAGAGAGTCCTCATCGGTGGCTGCTGTACCATCAGTTCCGATGGAGTGGAGACCGCTGCACCTCAGCGATGATGGAGTGAGATCGGCAGCAGTGGCAGTCCCGGTGGCCCCGAGTGGTGGAGTAGACGGGTGCGGCGACGATGAAGAAGACCGTGAGGGCTGCAAGTCAGCCTCCGGCTCGGCGAGAGCCCTGGATGCGGGCGCCCCTCCCGTCGTCAGAGGCGTAGAAGACAAAGCTCGCAACTCCGCTATTGCCAACTCATGGTCAGCCCTAACAGACGGGGAGAACATCACTCCTCGTCGGGTAGGTGACGTAGGTGTGGGCGACGGTGGCGGCGAAGCCACACACACAGGAGCCTCCTCAGGCGCGAGCCCCTCAAGGTGAGTCCGGTCCTGGCTCCCCTCTTCGAGGCGAGGCGGTGCAGCTAGCTGAGTCGGAGTCGGCGGCGTCGCAGACTGTGGTGCCGACGTCGTCAAAAGAGCCGGCGCAGTGTTCGGTCTGTCTTGCATTTTATTTTGGGGGATATCTCTTGTTTTCTATGACTAGCTAGTCTATTTCCCATCAATAATATGCTACAAACTTGCAGTGCTAGCTATAGCCTGCACGTACAAAACTCAATAATATGATAGAGATAAGAAGAGAAGAATAATATCAAAATTTTAGTCCTGTAAATTATTAGTAGCCTAGAAAATCAAGATTGTTTGTCTGCACATGACCGATCGAAATACCAATATAGTATTTCTTCTTCTTTTTCAATAGAAAAAGACAAAAAAAAACTTCTTTCTGGTCCAATACTCAAAAGGTATTAGATTTGCATATAAGGACATGGATTAAAAAGATCATGTGTCATCCATCATATATATACATGCATGTAGGGCTCGAGAGCGAACCACTTACTTTGTCGTATGTATATGTATTCCTGGAAAGATGTTGTACCAGGAGGCTGAGACAGTGCTTTTTTTTTTTGACATCATGCTGAGACAGTGCTATTGCTACTATAGTGACAGAATTGTTTGCAATTTCCCCTTGATATGTCCTCTCTTAACCAGCTCGGCCATGTCAAAGATATCTCTGGTAGTTACTAATGGATGCCAAGTCTCTTTTACCCAATAACTTTTGTCATATCAGGAGCACTGTCACGCTCTTGAGTGTGAATAGCCTCGACACAGAATTAATTCCCTTCATGTCACAATAATCATAATGTTAATTATATACTATCTCCACTAGTCAAATAAATGGCGTTTTGGGCAAATATTTAAGTCAAATTTTGAAACTTCGACCACTGATATTGTGTTAAACATGTAGATGGAAATATGAAGATCATACGCATAGATTTGTCTCGATATACATTATATTCCAGTAGAAACTAATAGTCAAAATTACATTCTGAACATAAAATGTCATTTTTTTATAACGGCAAGGATTATCTAGCAATATCCATGATACCTAAATTTGACTATAGAAGTTCACGGTACAATTTAAAAACATTGAAGTAATAGTGAAATATTGTGTTTCATCAAAAAAATGATGTGTTTCTTATTGGTTCTACAAATAAATCCATAACATGAAATATTATCAATCAAGAAAGAAGGTTGAATTTAATTTGTCTGATGGTAAACAGAAATGGAAGACTTCTTCCATCTTAATCATAATATGACATAAAGCAAAGGAAAATGACAAATATAAGAGGAATTACTATTGGCATCTCTAAGTTAAGAAATTGATGAAAAGAATGTACTATTTAGAGTACAACATAAAGCGTGCAAAGTAGATTGTTATATGTATGTGCAATAATCACATTTGATCAAAATTCAATTAATCTAGTGATGTCCCTGGTGAGCTGACACAATAATTCGGTATATTCAGAATGCTCGATTCAATCAGAACATATCAAGATTAGTGTGATGTAGAGTAGTCCAAAGCTTAGTGCGTGGTCTCATATATCAACTTTGGTGTCAGACGGGGACACATGCTGGAGAAACTTTTTGACAAAGTACGTAGTAAGAGCAACTCTACCAGAGGCGTCCAAATGGCGGCCTCAACAATCATTATGGAGTGCACCTCAAAAAATTATATAGACCAATAAACTAAACAAGAAATAAAAACATACATATTGGGTTGTCTCCCAAAAAGCTCTATTGTTTAATGCCCTTAGCTAGGCATAAGTTTATCATCATTCAATTCTTTTGCAACTTGATCATCATAGGTTTACCTTAAAAAGTCCCTCTTTTCTGTAGCAAATTTTATAGCAGAAAAGCTTAAATAATTAAAGGGAACATACTTAGTAATTTTAACATTCATGAACTCAAATTCTTGTGTTATTGGATAATATCCGTGAAACCCCTCACACATTAATTTATTTCATCATCTATGGAATTTCAGAGGTATACTTAAACCATTCTACAGAAAATCCATCATCAATCCCTCTAATAATCCATTCAAATTTATCCTTAGTACTTTCAGACAAAATTTGTACCAAAACTGAATGTGGGACTCTTTTTCTGTCATTTTCTGCAAAAGCGTGATAATCTTTAGATTTCATTCTATGCATAGCATCTTGATGATGGATAATTTCTTCTATAGGAGGGCATTCATGATTAATATTATAGAAATAAAAATATCCCTAGCTTCTTTTATTTGAAAATCAAACTCATTCATAAGGATAATGGTAACTAACTTTTTAGTTCAAGGCTCATGATTATTAGGAGGATAAAAAAACAATATTTGCAAAGCAGGATGTAGATGCATAAATTTTCTTTGAAGTTCAACAAGCATAAGGTAATTATTAGTTTTCTTAAGAATATATTATCTACTTGCCATTATGATTCCCGTACAAGTAAAAAAAAATCTTGGATAACACTTTCCTAGTAACATTTTCACTTCCTATGCGAAACCTTTTTGTATTGGAAGTTAAAGCAGGTTCATTATCACGAGGATCATTATCACGGATAGGTGCTTTAGGTGTTTTCTTCTATAGAATTATTCTCACTAGCACTTTCAACAACAACGTCTTCAAGAGTAGACATGATAGGAAGGCAAGCAGAAATAGCAACAAGGTATTTTTGACATTTTTGAAGTTTTCGCAAGCAAAGCAAAAGGCAAGGATAAACAGACAAGAAATAAATCAAGTAAAGAAAAAGTTTGTGTGTAGATACCTGACTTGATAGATGATGATTCCTTGACAACGACGCCTGAAGTTCCTTTGCTACTCTCGCAGGAGTTGTTGGGTTTCCCTAAACAGGAAGGGTGATATAGCACAAAAGCAAACTATTTCCCTTAATCGAGAACCAAGGTTTAATCCAACTAGTAGGAACCACCAATCTAGAAAGGTAAAAAGTGCATGCGTGATACGTCTCTGTCGTATCTATAATTTTTGAATGGTTCATGCCATTATTTTACAACTTTCACATACTTTTGGCATATATGATTTTCTTGGACTAAAACATTTATCCAGTGCCCAGTGCTAGTTCCTATTTGTCGCGTATTTTTTGTTTCACAGAAAATCCAAATCACACAAAGTCCAAACGCATTAAAAATTTACCAAGATTTATTTTGGAATATAAGTGATTTTTGGAAAAATAAATCAACACCAAACGATATCCGAGAGATCTCCGGATAAAATATAATATCCGGATAAAAATCCCCTAAAAATTTCAGCCCACTGGGAGTTAGGGATCTCCGAATATTTAAGAAATGGTGAAACACCAGAAAACAGAAAGGCAGAAACCGAGAGTTCCAATCTAGAGGGGATCCCGCCCCTTAGGGGGCCATGGCACGCAAGGACCAGAGGAGGAAGCCTCCTCCCATTTAGGGAGGAGGCCAAACAAGAGGAAGAAGGAGGGGGCTCACTTCCCCTTGATACGTCCATTTTGCATCATGATTTCTTATTGATAATTATATTATCCTTGGTCATTATTCCACTTTACGATACACACTACAAGAAATATGTCAACTTGCGACCATAAATATTGGTCACTGAATGGTCATTATTTTTCATTTGCGACCTTTTTGTGACCAAAAACAGTTGGTCAAAAGCTGGCCGTCGTTAATGAAAATTAACGACCAAAACAAAAGGTCGTTGATTCTACGACCAATTGTTTTGGTCATTGGTTGTCTGCCCGGGCCACGTCGGATCCAACATGGCAAGCTGACGTGGCAAAATTGCAACCAATTAAATTGGTCGTTGATAAGAATCAGCCCGGTCCAATACGGTGTCTACATGGGCCGAGCCCATTAATTCAGCCCTTTTAATATATTTTTTTCCTATTAATTTTCGCTAGCTACATGGGCCTAGCCCAGTAATTCGTCCTTTTTTTGTTTTCTGAGCTTCTTCCATTTTTCTGGGCCTTAGCCTTTTTGCAGTCCATTTTTATTTTATTTTTTAAGACTTTTTTCGTTTCATTTTTTGTCCAGTATTGTTTGGGCCAAGGCCTCGTCCAGCCTTAGTTCAAAGGACTGGATGACAGAGAAACAGTTGTTTTTTTTTTCAATTTTGCTATCAAAGCAACATTTGTTTCGCCATACAATCGTACATGATTTGTTGCAGTTACATCTTCATCACATTATCTATACATAAGAAGTAGCAACTAAAAGATTGTCATCTATAACAAACGACAGCCAGGCAACAAAAAAGATCATCATAACCTAAGGGCAACTCTCCAGCAGCATATCTCAGAGACCACTGCCATGCTGTAGATTGGATTTGGTTGCAGCCCTTCCAGTTTGCTAAGGGCATCTCTCCAGCAGCATATGTCATAACCTAAAAAGAGAACATAAACCAGCATAAGAATTTGAAACTTCTTGTCCTGCCAAAATATTACTTTGGGGTAAAAATTGATTTTAGACATGCAACTTTGTAGCGTTCATTTCAACCATGTTTAGATAAACTTGAGGTAAATTAGCAGTAAGGATTTTGATTATAAGCAAGGTGAAACGCAAACAAAATCCTATTGTATTGATGGATCCCAACTTGTTTAAACTAGAGCACATTGTTCAACTTGTACAATCTAGCAGTCTAAAAAGAGAGAAATATGTTTATTCTCAGTTCCACAATAATTAGAACAGAAATGAAAGACACTAATATAAGCAAGAACTTACAACAAAGTATAGCTTAAATATAATGTAGCATCTCTAACACTGTTTTTGTTTGCATATTAAAATCAGTAGTTGTCAGCTATGGAGCATCACTCATAAATTCGCATATGATGCTACAACTTCATTTCAGCGCATGACAAGACAAAAAACATGGCATCAACAGCAACATCAGCAGCATACTGGTCCATAAATGCAATATATAAGCCTAGCTGCAGTTGATAACTACAAGCCTACAACACCTCAAAGTGGCAGTAGCTAACACTACCTTGCAGACAGACAATTTTTTCATTATGTATGCAACTATGGCTATTAAACTGATATAACTATATGTACTTTGACCTAACTTAAATAATTTTAGTTTTAAGTTTGAAATAAAAATTCATGCTAGAAATAGTATCAAAGTGTATCTAATGAAAGGTGGTGTTGGTTTCAAATATAAAAATCCATGCTTGTGTGTGCATGTTCCAATAAATTAGACTATGCAATGCTCAATTTTGTTTTCTAATACAGTAATAATCACCCTCTTAAAAAATAGGTTAGAGTTCCCAGAGATTGTAGATCATATTTACAAGCATATTAGATGGAGCCAACAGATCAATTATGGCATATAATCAGATGGTATGAATTAATCAAACAAGATGTGTGCATAGATGAAAATGAATCTGCCGTCCGGATTCTACCGATGTCTACACATGAAGCATTATATATAGACCTTAACTAGAAATCAAGCCCCTTTGTTCCACCAAAACTAAGCAATCACGAGCCAGACGCAGATCCGACAGATCACATCACGAGACAACAGGATACAAGTCTAAGACATGCAAGCAAGAGGGAGACGAGATCAGAGACGCGGGCATACCAAGCCGGAGCCGACGAGGATGTTGTTGATGGGGATAAAGATGAGCTTGACGGATAAGCCGACGAATCCCATGATGACGAACCCGATCTACGTCCGCGCCGCCACCTTGGTGAACTCTGTGCGCCAAATCAGCGTCAGATCTGGCGAAAGAGGAAAACAAACCGGACCGGATCGAGGGGTGGCGTCCGCGTCCTTACCCTTGTGGTTGGGCTTGTGGCAGCGCTTGACGAGGCGGACGCTGTCCTTGGCGAACTCGCGGAGGGGGTCGACGACGGAGTCAACGGCGTCCATGGCCGGCAGGCAGGCGCGAGGGCGAGATCTTCGAGTCGACGCGGTTTGGAGAGATCGATGTGCGACGCGGTCCAGAGAGCTCGACGGTGTGCCGCGCATCGTGCGATGCACGCGGGCGCCGGCGAGTAAGCCAGCCGCGATGCCATGGTCGTCGCCGGTGGGAGCAGATAGCAGCGGGGTCGGGAACAGCTCGGGGTAGGAGGCACGCCGCCATGGAGAAGGGGGATCCAACGGATTGCGACGTATGTTGAGGTACGGGGGTAGGGTTAGCGTTCCATCGGTGGAGAATGAAGGGGGTGGCTTGCGGTGACGACGTGGTGAGGAAGGGAGGGGGGTCAGGGTGGCGATGCAGTCAGGCCATGGATGCGGGGGCTCGGCGGCAGAGCTGATGGGGAGGCGGCGGCGGCGCCGATCTGGAAGGGGAAGGGAGGAGGGGTGGAGACAGAGAGGGGTTTGCTGTGGGGTGGAGATAGAGAAGGGTTTGCGGTGGGGAATGGATGGATTTTTTAGGGTTGGATGGGTGGATGGATGGATGGATGTGGGATGAGGAGATAAATGGATGGATGGATATGTGCCATGTCATCGATCCATGGCCCAAACGTCTCCACCAATGAGCATTAAGCGCATGTAATTGTGTTTCTTCTATATTTTTTCTTATATATATATTCATCAATGTAAAGAACCTATCAAATATTTATTGCAAAATGGATGGATGGATAGATGGATGTAAGGAAGTTTTCATTTTCTTTGGACGGAAAATTCATTTTCCATTTTTTGAGTGCCCAATATGAGTTTTTTTGTGAAGGACATACCATATATTTGTTGCAAAATTGGACCAAATCATTTTTCTAAAATATTAGGCCATATTTAATGTACAATTGAGAAAATGGTTGGGTGTCAAAAGCTTTGATCCACCTCTCGTGAAAAAGACAAATTTCTGCCGATTCAGTAGGAAGCGGGTCAAATTTGAACTGCGGCTGCCTTATAGTTTGCTCATGGTTTTTTCCAAAAATCATTTTTAGGTACACAAGTATCTATTTCATCATAGAAACACCAGAAGTTTCACAAGATTCAACCCCTAGATAAGAACGGTCATACCGGCAAACTTGATCGCATTTTGAAACCGGCATAAGAAATTAAAAAAAAAATCAAAAAAATTGAAAACCTTCGCATTGTGTCATTATATGTGACCTAGTATCCAGGAAAAATAACAATCTTGAACTACGGCAAATGTCTTGAAAAAATGTTCTCAGAAATGAGCTATCATGTATGAAGATCCATGGCATTCAAGGCAAATGACCACTGTTATGGCAACATTCATGGCATAGTTTGCTCAAATGATATCGTATTGTGCACAAGGGTGCATATTGTAATGACAAACAATGTTGCCTAAGGAAGTTTTCATTTTCTTTGGACGGAAAATTCATTTTCCATTTTTTGAGTGCCCAATATGAGTTTTTTTGTGATGGACATACCATATATTTGTTGCAAAATTGGACCAAATCATTTTTCTAAAATATTAGGCCATATTTAATGTACAATTGAGCAAATGGTTGCGTGTCAAAAGCTTTGATCCACCTCTCGTGAAAAAGACAAATTTCTGCCGATTCAGTAGGAAGCGGGTCAAATTTGAACTGCGGCTGCCTTATAGTTTGCTCATGATTTTTTCCAAAAATCATTTTTAGGTACACAAGTATCTATTTAATCAAAGATACATGGTTTGGTGGCAAGACATTGAGGTTTGGACGGTGGACGATGGCCCCAACTCTAGAGCGCGCAAACTAGCATGCCAGCCGCGTGGTCACCGCGTGACCTTAGCGTTGCCACACGTTCTGGGCGGCCTAGGCATGTCTGATGGGTTGGGTACCCCCGCGGTAGGTGTTAGGAAGAAGAATACAAGAGAAGAATCTCACGAGGACACTGAACTAAGCTCAAACATGAATTAGCAGCCAAGTGTTTGATTAGCGGTGGGGGAAACGAACATGGCCAATGGGCCTGAGTTTTTGCTGAGGATGATAATATACTAAGGAGACTGTCTTTACAAAATTTCAGCACAAATGGAGGAACCTAGGTGGCACTTGCTTTGCAAAGTACCACACTGGACAGAAATTTGAATATTGAAGCTGGGCTCAAATGAATGAATGGATTGAGCTGAAATTTGGTGGAGGATAGTCATTTGGCCGTAGGAAGGTACTGTAAAACTTTGATACCATTTGGACATGCCAAGGTGGCACTTCCTTCACAACGCTCTTCTCTGGACAGAAAATAGAAATTGATGTTGGGCCCACATAGTTGATTGGATTGAGTTGATATTTGGAGGAGGGTGATAATATGGTCATATTAATAAACCGTACAAATTTAATACCATTTGGATAAATAAAAATGGTACTTCCTTCACAATGCTATCCAATGAACAGAAATTTGGGAAAAATATTGAGGAAAATTGGCTACATTAAAATTAGATACAATTTGGTGTAGGGATGTTGTATGGGCATGGTCATGTCGTGGTAAATTTTCAGCAATTATAAAGCAATATAAAATATAGTTGCTTCACAAATTGAAAATATTACCAGAAACAAAGATTGGATGGTGAGCTCACATGGATTATTAGATGGGGATGAAATTTTGTGGAGGGCTATGATATGGTCATATAGAATATGTGGAAAAAATTCAGATCATTAGGAGATACCTAGCTAGTACTTACTTCACAAAGCTTCTAGCTGAACAGAAACTTTGGAAATTTGCTGAGGAAGATTTAACAGGCAAATGGAGCTGAGTTTTGTCATGAGGCAATGATTTGGATAGAAAAGAGTGCCCAAAAATTTTCAGCTCAAATGGAGGATCCTAGGTGGCACTTGCTTTGCAAAGTACCACACTGGACAGAAATATGAATGTTGAATCTGGGCTCAAATGAATGAATGTATTGAGATTAAATTTCGTGAAGGATGGTTATTTGTGCATAGGAAGGCACTGTAGAAATTTGATACCATTTGGACATGCCAAAGTGGTACTTCCTTCACAATGCTCTTCTCTAGACAGAAACTTGGGAAAATTATTGAGAGAAATTGGCTAAATGAAATGAGCTCAAATTTGGTGGAGGCAAGTTATATAGGTAGAAACATGCCCTGGTAAAGTTTAAGAAATAATTAAGCAATATAAAATATAGTTGGTTCACAAATTGAGGAGGTGGTCTCATCCACGTTCACAACCTCATGACCATTTATATTGGTCGTAATCAGGTAGAAATAAGGTCGTCGACCACTGTTGTCTGCTTTATGACCATTTGGTGTAAGGCAATTTCAGGGTTTGAGCCCTTCCTAGCGAAATGGCCGTGGATTTACGACCAATTCAGCTAGGGTCACTAAGAGAAGGTCATAAGTTGACATATTTCTTGTAGTGACAACTCTTATGCATTTTCTCTCTTAATTTACAAGTTACATCACAAAGATGGAAATTGCCGGAAACTGGAATTTTGGACCTGAAAACCAAGGAAAATGATGAAAACTCCCTAGACTCCAAATGACATGAAACTTCACGAGGAATTTTTTGTGGAATATTTATGAATTTATGGAGCAAAAATATACCAGAGGGGGGCCACCTGTTGGTGCCATGCCAATAGGGCGTGCCCACCCCCCTTGGCGCGCCCTGATGGCTTCGCAAGCCCACAAGCGGCGCCCCCCCTCTTCTGCTATATGATGTGTTTGGACCTAGAAAAAATCAAGAGGATACTTTGGGGACGAAGCACCGCCGTCTCGAGGCGGAAATTTTGGTAGAGGCCCTTTTGCTCTCCGACAGAGAGATTTTGCCGGGGAAACTTCCCTCCGGGAGGGGGAAATCGAAGCCATCGTCATCACCGACGCTTCCTCCTTCGTGGGAGGACCAATCTTCATCAACATCTTCACCAGCATCATCTCATCTCAAACCCTAGTTCATCTCTTGTATTCAATCTTTGTCTCAAAACCTCAGATTGGTACCTGGGGGCTACTAGTAGTGTTGATTACATCTTTTAATTGATGATTGTTGGTTTACTTGGTGGAAGATAATTTGTTCAGATCCTTAATCATATTTATTATTGTTGGGGAACGTTGCATGGGAAACAAAAATTTTCCTACGCACAAGCAACATCTATCCATGGTGATGAGCATCTACGAGAGGGAGAGTGGATCTACATACCCTTGTAGATTGCTAAGCAGGAAGCGTTAAGAAACGCGGTTGATGTAGTCGAACGTCTTCGCGATCCAAATCGCCGAGCGTCCCGCGATCCAATCACGATATAGTACCTAACGGACGGCACCTCTGCGTTCAGCACACGTACAGCTCGATGACGATCTCGCCTTCTTGATCCAGCAAGAGGGAGCGGAGAGGTAGATGAGTTCTCCGGCAGCGCAACGGTGCGGCGGCGGTGGTGGTGGAACTATTCCAGCAGGGCTTCGCCTAAGCGCTGCTGAAAAACTAGAGGAATCGATTTATCGGGAGAGAGGGCTGCACCGTGGCCTTTTGGGTTGAAATGATTTTTCCCTCTCTCCCTCTAGTATATATAGGAGGGAGGGGAGGGAGGCCGGCGCCCTAGGGCTGCCCCTTTGGTGCGGCCGCAAGGAGGAGGAGGTGGAGGAGTCCACCTCCAATCCTACTCCTAGTAGGATTCCTTCCCTTCCCCCACTTGGACTTTGCTTTCCCTCAAGCCCAGCCACATAAGCCTTCTTGGGCCGGCCGCCCAGCCCACCAGGGGCTGGTGCGCCACCCTCAAGTCCATGTGACCCACTTGGGGTGTGGTGGGCCACTTGGTGGACCCCCGGAACCCATTCGTCACTCCCGGTACACTGCCGGAAATGCCCGAAACTTTTCCGGAGTTCAAACACCACCTTCCTATATATCAATCTTTACCTCCGGACCATTCTGGAGCTCCTCTTGACGTCCGGGATCTCATCCGAGACTCCGAACAACCTTCGATCACCAACATACATAACTCAACTATACTGAAACGTCACCAAACCTTAAGTGTGCAGACCCTGCGGGTTCGAGAACAATGTAGACATGACCGAGACACCTCTACGGTCAATAACCAATAGTGGGACCAAGATGCCCATATTGGTTCCTACATATTCTACGAAGATGTTTATCGGTTGAACCTCTATGTCAAGGATTCAGTTAATCCCGTATGATGTTCCCTTTGTTCTTCGGTATGTTACTTGCCCGAGTTTCGATCGTCGGTATCTCTATACCTAGTTCAATCTAATTACCGAAAAGTCTATTTACTCGTTCCGTAATACAAGATCCCGTGGCTAACTCCTTAGTCACATTGCTTGCAAGGCTTGTTGTGATGTTTTATTACCGAGTGGGCCCTGAGGTACCTCTCCATCACACGGAGTAACAAATCCAGTCTTGATCCATGCCCACTCAACAGACACCCTCGGAGATACCTGTAGAGCATCTTTATAGTCACCCAGTTACGTTGTGACGTTTGATACACACAAGGTATTCCTCCGGTGTCAGTGAGTTGCATGATCTCATGGTCATAGGTACAAATACTTGACATGCAGAAAACAATAGCAATAAACTGACACGATCATATGCTACGTTCATAGTTTGGGTCTTGCCCATCACATCATTCTCCTAATGATGTGATCCTGTTCTCAAATGACATCTCATGTCTATGGCCAGAAAACCTTGACCATCTTTGATCAACAAGCTAGTCTACTAGAGGCATACTAGGGACACAGTGTTGTCTATGTATCCACACATGTATCCGTGTTTCCAATTAATACATTTATAGCATGGATAATAAACGATTATCATGAACAAGGAAATATAATAATAACTACTTTTATTATTGCCTCTATGGCATATTTCCAATAGTCTCCCACTTGCACTAGAGTCAATAATCTAGCTCACATCACTATGTGATTTACATTGTAATGAATCTAACACCCATGGAGTTCTGGTGTTGATCATGTTTAGCCCTTGGAAGAGGTTTAGTCATCGGATCTGCAACATTCAGATCCGTGTGTACTTTGCAAATATTTATGTCGTCCTCCTTGATGTAATCGCGGATGGAATTCAAACGTCGCTTTATGTGTCTAGTCCTCTTGTGAAACCTTGGTTCCTTGGCTAGAGCAATGGCACCAGTGTTGTCACAGAACAGAGTCATTGGGTTTAGTGCACTAGGCACTACTCCAAGATCTGTCATGAACTCCTTCATCCAGACACCTTCCTTCGCCACCTCCGAGGCAGCGATGTACTCCGCTTCGCATGTAGAATCAGCTACCATGCTCTGCTTGGAACTGCACCAGCTTACCGCGCCCCCATTGAGAATAAATACGTATCCGGTTTGAGACTTAGAGTCATCCAGATCAGTGTCAAAGCTTGCATCGACGTAACCCTTTACGACGAGCTCTTGATCACCTCCATAAACGAGAAACATGTCCATAGTCCTTTTCAGGTACTTCAGGATATTCTTGACCGCCGTCCAGTGTTCCATTCCTGGATCACTTTGAAACCTTCCGGCCATACTTATGGCAAGGCTGACATCGGGTCTTGTGCACAGCATTGCATACATGATAGAGCCTATGGCTGAAGCATAGGGGACGACACTCATCTTTTCTCTATCTTCTGCAGTCACTGGGCATTGAGTCTTACTCAACTTCACACCTTGCAATACAGGCAAGAACCCCTTCTTGGACTGATCCATTTTGAACTTCTTCAAAACTTTGTCAAGGTCTGTGCTCTGTGAAAGTCCTATTAAGCGTCTTGATCTATCTCTATAGATCTTGGTGCCTAATATGAAAGCAGCTTCTCCTAGGTCCTTCATTGAAAAACTCTTGTTCAAATATTCCTTCACGCTTTCCAACATTTCTATATTGTTTCCAATCAGCAATATGTCATCCACATATAATATTAGAAACGCTATAGAGCTCTCACTCACTTTCTTGTAAATACATGCTTCTCCGTAAACTTGTATAAACCTGAACGCTTTGATCACCTCACCAAAGCGAAGATTCCAACTCCGAGATGCTTGCACCAATCCATAAATGGATCGCTGGAGTTTGCAAACTTTGTCAGCATTCTCTGGATCGACAAAACCTTCTGGTTGCATCATATACAACTCTTCCTTAAGGAAACTGTTAAGGAACGCTGTTTTGACATCCATCTGCCAAATTTCATAATCGAAAAAGGCAGCTATTACTAACATGATTCTGACGGACTTAAGCATCGCTACGGGTGAGAAGGTCTCATCGTAGTCAAATCCTTGAACTTGTGAAAAACCCTTTGCCACAGGTCGAGCTTTATAGACGGTGACATTACCGTCCGCGTCCGTCTTCCTCTTAAAGATCCATTTGTTCTGAATGTTCTTTTGCCCTTCAGGTAATACTTCCAAAGCCCATACTTTGTTTTCATACATGGATCCCATCTTGGATTTCATGGCCTCTAACCATTTCTTGGAATCCGGGCCCATCATCGCTTCTCCATAGCTCGTACGTTCATCGTTGTCCAACAACATGACCTCTAAGACAGGGTTGCGGTACCACTCAGGAGCAGTACGCGTCCTTGTCGACCTACGAGGTTCGATAGCAACTTGATCCGAAGCTTCATGATCATCATCATTAACTTCCTCTTCAACCGATGTAGGCTCTACAGAAACATCTTTCTGCGCTGCGCTACTCTCAGGTTGAAGTAAAGGTTCAACTACCTCATCAAGTTCTATTTTCCTCCCACTCAATTCTTTCAAGAGAAACTCTTTCTCAAGAAATGTTCCATTTTTAGCGACAAACACTTTGCCTTCGGATCTAAGATAGAAGGTATACCCAACTGTCTCTTTTGGGTATCCTATGAAGAGGCATTTCTTCGCTTTGGGTTCCAGCTTTTCAGGCTGAAGCTTTTTGACATAAGCATCACATCCCCAAACTTTAAGAAACGACAACTTTGGCTTCTTGCCAAACCATAGTTCATATGGCGTCGTCTCAACGGATTTCGATGGTGCCCTATTTAAAGTGAATGCAACTGTCTCTAATGCATAACCCCAAAATGATAGTGGCAAATCGGCAAGAGACATCATAGATCGCACCATATCCAATAAGGTTCGATTACGACGTTCGGACACACCATTACGCTGTGGTGTTCTAGGCGGTGTCAATTGTGAGACAATTCCACACTGTCTTAAGTGACTGCCAAACTCATAACTCAGATATTCTCCTCCTCGATCAGAGTGAAGGAATTTAATCTTCTTGTTACGATGATTGTCAACTTCACTCTGAAATTGCTTGAACTTTTCAAACGTTTCAGACTTGTGTTTTATCAAGTAAATATACCCATATATACTTAAGTCATCAGTGAAGGTGAGAAAATAACGATATGCACCGCGCGCCTCAATGCTCATCAGACCGCACACATCAGTATGTATGATTTCCAACAAGTCACTTGCCCGTTCCATTGTTCCAGAGAACGGGGTTTTAGTCATCTCGCCCATGAGGCATGGTTCACATGTGTCAAGTGATTCAAAATCAAGTGACTCCAGAAGTCCATCAGCATGGAGCTTCTTCATGCGTTTTACCACAATATGACCTAAACGGCAGTGCCACAAGAAATTGGTATTATCATTATCAACTCTACATCTTTTGGCATCAATGTTATGAACATGTGTATCATCACTATCGAGATTCAATAAGAATAAACCCCTCACATTGGGTGCGTGACCATAAAAGATATTACTCATATAAATGGAACAACCATTATTCTCTGATTTAAATGAGTAACCGTCTCGCAATAAACAAGATCCAGATATAATGTTAATGCTTAACGCAGACACTAAATAACAATTATTTAGGTTCATCACTAATCCCGATGGTAATCGAAGAGCGAGCGTGCCGACGGCGATCACATCAACCTTGGAACCATTTCCCACATGCATCGTCACTTCGTCCTTTGCCAGCCTCCGTCTATTCCGCAGTTCCTGTTTCGAGTTGCAAATGTGAGCAACCGCACCGGTATCAAATACCCAGGCACTACAACGAGAGTTGGTAAGGTACACATCAATAACATGTATATCATATATACCTTGTTTGGTGTTGGCCGCCTTCTTGTCAGCCAGATACTTGGGGCAGTTCCGCTTCCAGTGACCAGTTCCCTTGCAATGAAAGCACTCAGTTTCTGGCTTGGGTCCAGCTTTGGGTTTCTTCACGGGAGGGGCAACTGCTTTGCCACTCTTCTTGGAGTTACCCTTCTTACCCTTGCCATTCTTCTTGAAACTAGTGGTTTTATTGACCATCAACACTTGATGCTCCTTCTGAATTTCAGACTCAGCGACTTTCAACATCGCAAACAGCTCGGCGACTGACTTGTTCATCCCGTGCATGTTATAGTTCAACATGAAGCTCTTGTAGCGAGGTGGCAATGATTGAAGAACTCTGTCAGTGATCGCCTCTGCTGGAAGGGGCATCCCCAACTCAGCCAGACGAGTGGAATACCCAGACATTTTGAGTATGTGTTCGCTGACAGACCCGCTCTCCTCCATCTTGCAGGCATAGAACTTATCGGAGGTCTCATACCTCTCGATCCGGGCATTCTTCTGAAAGATAAACTTCAACTCTAGGAACATATCATATGCTCCATGACGTTCAAAATGTCTTTGAAGTCCCGGTTCTAAGCCATACAACATTGCACATTGAACCATTGAGTACTCATCAGAACTAGCCTGCCAGGCGTTCGCAACGTCTGGAGACTCTACTGGAGCAGGTGGATCACCAAGCGGTGCATCAAGGACATAAGCCTTTTGGGAAGCCGTAAGGATAATCCTTAGATTACGGGCCCAGTCCACAAAGTTACTTCCATCATCTTTCAACTTAGCTTTCTCTAGGAACGCATTAAAATTCAGGGGTGCTACTGCGCGAGCCATTGATCTACAACATAAATTTTGCAAAGGCAACTTAGACTATTGTTCAAGATAATGAGTTTAGTTAATCATATTACTTAAAAACTCCCACTCAAATTGACATCCCTCCTGTCATTCGAGTGTCACATGATCCAAATCCACCAACTCAAGTCCGATCATCACGTGAGTTGAGGTGGTTTCAATGGTGAACATCTTCATGTTGATCATATCTACTATATGACTCATGTTCAACCTTTCGGTCTCTTGTGTTCCGAGGCCATGTCTGTACATGCTAGGCTCGTCAAGTTTAACCCAAGTGTTCCGCACGTGCAACACTGGCTTGCACCCGTTGTATGCAAACGTAGAGTCTATCACACCCGATCATCACGTGGTGTCTCGAAACGACGAACTTTCACAACGGTGCACACTCGGGGAGAACACAATTTTATCTTGAAATTTAAGTGAGGGATCACATTATAATGCTACCGTCGTCCTAAGCAAAATAAGATGCATAAAAGGATTAACATCACATGCAAATCATAAGTGACATGATATGGCCATGAACTTGTGCTTTTGATCTCCATCTCCAAAGCACTGGCATGATCTCCATCATCACCGGCATGACACCATGATCTCCATCATCTTGATCTCCATCAACGTGTCGCCATGAGGTTGTCGCGCCGACTGTTGCTTCCATGACTATTGCTAACTCATACCGATAAAGTAAAGCAAAACGGCGAAAATAATTAAAGACAACCCTATGGCTCCTGCCGGTTGCCGTACTCATCGACATGCAAGTCGTGATATTCTATACAATACATGATCATCTCATACATCACATATATCTCATCATGTAATTGGCCATATCACATCACAACATACCCTGCAAAAACAAGTTAGACGTCCTCTAATTGTTGTTGCATGTTTTACGTGGCTGCTACGGGTATCTAGCGAGAACAATTCTTTCCTACGCAAAAACCACAATGGTGATACGCAAATTGCTATTCAACCTTCTCAAGGACCGCCTTTGTCGAATCCGATCCAACTAAAGTGGGAGAAACAGACACCCGCCAGCCATCTTTATGCAACGAAGTTACATGTCAGTTGATGGAACCGGTCTCTCATAAGCGTACGAGTAATGTTGGTCCGGGCCGCTTCATCCCACAATACCGCCGAATCAAGAAAAGACCCAGGGAGGAAGCAATCTGAATATCAACGCCCACAAACTCCTTTGTGTTCTACTCGTGATCTCATCTACACATAGACCTGGCTCATGATACCATTGTTGGGGAACGTTGCATGGGAAACAAAAAATTTCCTACGCACACGCAAGATCTATCCATGGTGATGAGCATCTACGAGAGGGAGAGTGGATCTACATACCCTTGTAGATCGCTAAGCGGGAAGCGTTAAGAAACACGGTTGATGTAGTCGAACGTCTTCGCGATCCAAATCGCCGAGCGTCCCGCGATCCAATCACGATCTAGAACCGAACAGACGGCACCTCCGCGTTCAGCACACGTACAGCTCGATGACGATCTCCTCCTTCTTGATCCAGCAATAGGGAGCGGAGGGGTAGATGAGTTCTTCGGCAGCGCGACGGCGGCGGCGGTGGTGGAACTATTCCAGCAGGGCTTCGCCTAAGTGCTGCTGAAAAACTAGAGGAATCGATCTATCGGGAGAGAGGGCTGCACCGTGGCCTTTTGGGTTGAAGTGCTTTTGCCCTCTCTCCCTCTAGTATATATAGGAGGGAGGGGAGGGAGGCCGGCGCCCTAGGGCTGCCCCTTTGGTGCGGCCGCAAGGAGGAGGAGGTGGAGGAGTCCACCTCCAATCCTACTCCTAGTAGGATTCCTTCCCTTCCCCCACTTGGACTTTGCTTTCCCTCAAGCCCAGCCGCATAGGCCTTCTTGGGCCGGCCGCCCAGCCCACCAGGGCTGGTGCGCCTCCCTCAGGTCCATGTGACCCACTTGGGGTGTGGTGGGCCCACTTGGTGGACCCCCGGAACCCATTCGTCACTCCTGGTACACTGCCGGAAATGCCCGAAACATTTCCGTAGTTCAAACACCACCTTCCTATATATCAATCTTTACCTCCGGACCATTCCGGAGCTCCTCGTGACGTCCGGGATCTCATCCGGGACTCCGAACAACTTTCGGTCACCAACATACATAACTCAACTATACCGAAACGTCACCGAACCTTAAGTGTGCAGACCCTGCGGGTTTGAGAACTATGTAGACATGACCGAGACACCTCTATGGTCAATAACCAATAGCGGGACCTGGATGCCCATATTGGTTCCTACATATTCTACAAAGATCTTTACCAGTTGAACCTCTATGTCAAGGATTCAGTTAATCCCGTATGCTGTTCCCTTTGTTCTTCAGTATGTTACTTGCCCGAGTTTCGATCGTTGGTATCTCTATACCTAGTTCAATCTCGTTACCGGCAAGTCTCTTTACTCGTTCCGTAATACAAGATCCCATGGCTAACTCCTTAGTCACATTGCTTGCAAGGCTTGTTGTGATATTGTATTACCGAGTGGGCCCTAAGATACCTCTCCGTCACACGGAGTAACAAATCCCAGTCTTGATCCATGCCCACTCAACAGACACCCTCGGAGATACCTGTAGAGCATCTTTATAGTCACCCAGTTACGTTGTGATGTTTGATACACACAAGGTATTCCTCCGGTGTCAGTGAGTTGCATGATCTCATGGTCATAGGAACAGATACTTGACATGCAGAAAACAATAGCAATAAACTGACACGATCATATGCTACGTTCATAGTTTGGGTCTTGTCCATCACATCATTCTCCTAATGATGTGATCCTGTTATCAAATGACATCTCATGTCTATGGCTAGGAAACCTTGACCATCTTTGATCAACAAGCTAGTCTACTAGAGGCATACTAGGGATACAATGTTGTCTATGTATCCACACATGTATCAGTGTTTTCCAATTAATACAATTATAGCATGGATAATAAACGATTATCATGAACAAGGAAATATAATAATAACTACTTTTATTATTGCCTCTAGGGCATATTTCCAACAATTATACCGATGATATTGAACATGGTGATAATTTGTGAGTAGTTACTTTTGTTCCGAGGACATGGGATAAGTCTTGTTATAACTAATCATGTGAAGTTGGTATTCTTTCAATACTTTGATGATATGTATGTTGTTGCTTCCTTTAGTGGTGTCGTGTGAACGTCGACTACATGACACTTCACCATATTTGGGCCTAAAGGAAGGCATTATGGAGTAATAAGTAGATTATGGGTTGCTAGAGTGACATAAGCTTAAACTCTAGTTTAGGTGTTATTTCACAAGGGGCTGATTTGGATCCACATGTTTCATGCTATGGTTATATTTATCTTAATTCTTCCTTCGTAGTTGCAGATGCTTGCGAGAGGGGGTAGTCATAAGTGAGTTGCTTGTTCAAGTAAGAACAGCACCTTAGCACCAGTCCACCCACATATCAAATTATCAAAGTAACGAACACGAATCAACTCAACATGATGAACATGACTAGATGGAAATGCCCATGTGTCCTCGGGAGCGCTTGCCGCACATAAGGGTACTTTCAGGCATGTCCTTTGCTATAAAATGGATTGGGCTATCTTGTTGCACACTTGTTACTTTTGCCACTTGTCACTTGTTATGAATTATCTTGCTACAAAATTGTCTATCACTGTTACTTACATCACTTGTAGAGAATACCTTGCTAAAAACTGCTTATCATTTCGTTCTGCTCCTCGTTGGGTTTGACACTCTTACTTATCGAAAGGACTACGATTGAACCCCTATACTTGTGGGTCATCAAGACTTTTTTCTGGCGCCGTTGCCGGGGACTGAAGCGCCTTTGCTAAGTGGCATTTGGTAAGGAAACGTTTTTGGTATGTGCTGAAATTTTCCATTGCTTATCACTATGGATGGTAATCCTTTGAAGGGCCTGTTTAGGGGTATCTTCGCCCTGACCAGAAGTGGAAAAAGTTGCCCCTCAACCTACTGAACCTACTAAAAATATTTATTGTGAGATTCCTTTAGGTATGTTAGAGAAACTTCTAGCTAAACCTTATGCAGGAGATGGAACAACTCATCCTTATTTGTACCTGATATATATAGATGAGATTTGTGTATTATTTAAGCTTGCAGGTTTATCCGAGGAAAAGGTTAAGAAGAAGTTTTTCCCTTTATCTTTGGAGGGAAAAGCATTGATTTGGTATTGGCTATTGGATCATGGGACTGGAATCGCATAAAACTGGAATTTCATCAGAAGTTTCATCCTATGCATCTAGTTCATCATGATCGGAATTATATATATAATTTTTTGCCTCATGAAGGAGCAAGCATTGCTCAAGCTTGGGGGAGGTTTATATCTATGATGCACACTTGTCCCAACCATGAGCTCTCAAGAAAATTTATTATACAAAACTTTTAGGGATAATTGATTTTATGCCCCTAGTTGGCTCACACTCGGCATGTTTACCCATAGTTTCCGAAAACACTCGTTCCCGCCCAAACCACTTTGCATGTCTTATGCTTTTACCCTTTGACCGTTTGTCCGTCACTTTGAAAACTTCATAAAAAATCATACTAACTTAGAAAAATGCAAATAAGATATCAAAATGTTTAGAAAAACATCACTTATATGTGCATGTAATTTTCATTCATGACAAAAATGTTAGAGAGTCCTCATCTGAGTTTAAGCTCGTATGATCTCAACACGAAGAGTAAAATATATAATAAATTCACAAAAAATCATAAAATTCTAAAACAAATTGGTGGCAAACTTGGACCAATATTTTAGGTGCTTGTCAAGTTTCATCAGGGAATAACATTCATGGAAGTCATGGCAAAAAAAGCAAAATTGCTGGTCTAAAACAAAATTAGTTTGGAGGGCTGATTTTGTTTTTTTGCCTCGGTTTCCACGAATGTCATTTTCTGATGAAACTTGGCAAGCACCTAAAGCATTTGTCCAAGTTTGCCACCAAAATTAATTATAATTTTTTGATTTTCTAATTTGTTTTATATTTTACTCTTTGTGTTGAGATCATACGATCTCAAACTCAGATTGGGAATTTCCAATTTTTTTTTCATGAATGCAAATGACATGCACAAATATGTGATGTTTTTCTAAACATTTTGATATCTTATTTGAATTTTTCTAAGTTAGTATGATTTTTATGAAGTTTTCAAAGTAATGGTCGAACAGTCAAAGGGCAAAAGCATAAGAGGAGTGAAGTGGCTTGGGCAGAACCAAGGGTTTTTGAAAATTAGGGGTAAAACTGCCGAGAGGGACACACCTAAGGGCATGAAATTAATTATCCCATAAATAAAATATCCCAACATGAATTACGTGTGGATGCTCACAAAGAATCTCTTACACAATCACTTTGCGTGTCACTTTGCGTGTTTTTCGTCATTGTGCAAGCGAATGGGAAGAATTTTCAAACATTTTATGATGGGAGATGCGTAAATGTCGGCAATTTAATTATAGGAAATGCAAATGGACTCAAGAAAATCACAAAAATCGGTGTGTCATCGTCGCGTGATCTCGAGACACCACAGAAAAAAATGGTTATTATTGGCACAAGTTACGATGATTGCTCCTTGGAAACCGTAGCATCTCACTAGAAGGATCATAGTTCCAAAGGGAGAAGTGGCAAATCGAACTCCAATCGACGGTGTCTTCATCACCTCTCCTCCAACTTTTATCCCACGATACTCAATCATCATTATTCGCCAGGTTTGATTTTCTGGCGCATTTATGGGCTCGGTTGATATTTTTTCAGCATTTTTTATCATTTACGGGGCATTTAGTGCATATAAATCAAATCCCAGGTGCAACAACGTGTGTTGACAAGAGGTATAACGACAGTCGTTCAATCTGGGTGAATCCTACGGTGCAGACGTACGATCCGTGTGGTTTGGGTTTTGGCCAATCAGAACGCACCACTCACTTTGCGCGCATTAGGTGTCATCGTCCACGGTTTAGAAAGCACACGGTTTTAGTGAACCAACCGTGTGCTATTCGTTAAACCAAACTGCACATGTTCAGTTCATACATACCGGAGTGAGATCAACTGAGCGTTCTAGCTATAGGGTAAATTATCATAAATATTTCAAATTCATTGCTACGGTTGACAACATATTAATCTAGATCAACATAAGGCTGGGCATACCTCACAAATCACAATACAGTACATGGGAAAACTTCTAACTCAGTACACATCGCTCACGATTCAGTACAGTAGACATAATTATTAGTTTTTTGAATCAATTCCCATGTACATGGGGTAATCGCGATCATTAGGTTGACCCCTAATGAACTTAGGATTTCTGATGATTTTACGCTTCTCCTCTTTTATGTTGCGTGGCCCCTCAGGTGGCAACTCATCATATTGATTGTACTCCTCCTCATCACCAACATTCTCGACGCCTAGTATCCTCCTCTTCCCATACATCACTACATGGCAGTGCGTATGCAAGAGGTCTTTCACAAAGAAAATCTGGGTCACAGCGCTGGCAAGAATAAATGGGTCCTTGTGATATGCCATAACTCTGCGGTCAACATATATCTTCCTGCTGCAAGCATCAACCTTTATGCTACTAAGAGGGACCCATATGCACTTGAATAATGCCACCTTCGTTGGCACATAGTTAAGCTCCCAAATCTCTTCAATGGTTCCATAGTACACCTGTTTATCATCCCCCTCTACAGTTAGGCATTCTATTCGAACAGAGCTGTTCTGATATGAGGTCTTAGCATCACGTTCCTCAGTGTAGAATGTGTTGTCATTTATGTCGTACGTTTGGTACTTCATAATCGTCGTTGATGGCTTTTGTGCCAACCACGTTGCAAGGTCTTGATCGGATCCGCTTGCCAAATGAACCTTCAGCCATCTTACATAGTCCTTATTGTGTGCATTTGTCTCGGCAGCTGGTGACATCACATTGGGTAAGTTGCTTCGTCGTATCTCCTCCATGTGTTCTGCAGCATAAGCGTCGAGTATCGGGTTGTTAAGCACTACCATCAAATGGGCTTGATCGGCCATATCTCTAGGTGCACAAAATTGCGAGCCAGCAAGGACCGGCTTACCAGCCAGCCTTCCCTCATGGCGAGTGAGGGGCACACCTATAGGTCTAAGTTTCATGTATTCGGTGCAAAACTCAACCACCTCCTCTGCAATATAACCTTGTAGGATGCTTGCCTCTGGATGACATCAGTTCCGACAATAGCGCTTCAATATTCCCATGTACCGCTCAAAGGGATACATGTTGCGAAGAAAGATAGGACCACAATACTTTATCTCGTCCACAAGGTCCATGGTGAGATGGACCATGACATCAAAGAATGACGGTGGGAAGAACATCTGTAAGTTTGACAATATCCTTCCAATATCAGCTTGCATATTATCCAGCTCTTCAACATCTACCACCTTCTGCCATAGTTTGTTGAAAAAATCACAAAGATCAATCAATGTGTTTCTTATGTCTGTGTCCATCATATTCCTTATGGCCACCCGGAGGATTTGTGTCAACATTACGTGGCAATCATGTGACTTCATGTGAGACAACTTCTTTCTAGCCAAGTTGTCATCCACGAGACTTCAGATGTTTGCAGAGTAGGAAGAGGGTGTCTTAATTGACAACAAAAATTGGAAGAACTCTTTTGCTTCTGCTGCTGTGAAATTGTAACCCTGGTGTTGCTGGAGCAATTTATCATCATCTTCTGCTTCATTCATGCGTTGTGATTGATCACCAAGCATATCGAGTCGTGCACCATCACCATCCTTTCTTTTGCCTTTAATCTTGAGCGGAGTACCAAGGATGCTTTCACATACATTCTTCTCTACGTGCATGACATCAATGCAATGACGTACACTTAGGAACTCCCAGTAATTTAATTCCCAGAACACTGATTTCTTCTTAAACACTTGGTCCTTGGGTGTTATTTCTGACGTCGAACCGGATCCCTTGCCAAGCACAACTTCAATTTTTTTAACCATGCTGTGGACTACTTTCCCATCATAGGGTGTTGGGCCCGTTCCTTTCTCTACCGTACCATCAAATTTAGCTGTCATTTTTTGGTAAGGGTGACTTTTCCTTAAGAACCTTCGATGACGCAAATACACGGTTTTGCGCGAGTTGGAAAGAAATCTACTTGCTGTCCTATCCATGCATGTGACACATCCTACTGGTCCCCTTGTTTTCTGCCCCGAACTGTTGCCTAATGCCGACGTATCTTGAATGGTGTGCAACAGCAACGCATGTAGCCAGAAAAACTCCTTTGGGTAGGCATCATAACAGTTCACACCAGGCAACCACAATGTCTGCAGTTCTTCTACCATTAACTGAAAGTAAATGCCGATATCATTTCCAGGTTGCTTCAGGCCTTGGATAATCATCGACATCATGATGTATTTTTGCTTCATACACAACCAAGGAGGAAGGTTATTTATGCATAGAAGCACCGGCCAAGTGTTGTGTTTGGTGTTCATATCGCCAAATGGATTAAATCCATAAGTACACTCCCCTAGCCATATATTTCTAGGATCCTTTGCAAAATCTTTAAACATGTCCGCGATTTGTTCCCACTGAGCCCCATCTTTCGGGTGCCTAACATATTTATCCACAGTTCGCTCATCATGATGCCACCGCAACCTCTTTGCCTCTCTAGGGTTTGCAAACAAACACTTCAACCTTGGAATTATAGGCAAGTACCAAACAACCTTGAACGGGATTCCTATCTCGATCTCTTCATCCATTTTGTACTTGTCCTTTGCTCTCCTGCGCTTGTATCGTGCGTGCTTGTATATGCGACATGAACGCGAATCTGTGTAGTCACCACGGTACAACATACAACCATTCACACAAGCGTGTATCTTCTGGACTTCAAGTTCCAATGGACAAACAACTTTCTTTGCTTCGTTCATGCTTTTGGGGAGCACATTATCTTCTGGAAGAATGTCTTTGAAAAGAGTCAACAACTATGTGAAGGCCTTGTTTGATAGACTGCTTTCTGCTTTAAATCTGAAAAGCATCAGTGTGACACTCAACTTGGAATATTTCTTTTTTGCAACCTGGATACAAATCTTTCTTGGAGGCCACATCAATGCTTGGCAGCTCCTTATACCCGTCCATTTCTTTATCTAGGCCCTGGAAATCTGCAATCAGAGCAGCAAAATCTGGCATATCATCAAGGTCGGTGATGTCTACTTCACACTCTTGGTTTTTCTTTGTTTTTTTGGCAGGCCAGTCTTCTATCTGTAGCTTGACGTCTCAGCCCCGAGGTCAAATTCAACAGCCATGTGACTCTAATCGGGGTTTGGCACCTCGCCGAGATGCACTTTATTACCATCATCCATAACCGGCTCTTCACCATGTTTGGTCCATATCGTGTATCCACCCATGAATCCCCTCTTGTATAAGTGTAACTCGACCAAATCAATTGCAATTGACACCGTATTGGTACAATCCTTGCATGGACAGAGGACGTAATTTTTTCCGCCAATTCTCTTCTTTGTCCGTTCAGCTAAAACCATGAACTCCTCCATGCCAGCCCTATACCTTGAGGTTGTCCGATCCCTCATCCATTCATATCGTTCCATCTGCACACGTTCCATCCTTAATGGATGGACAAAGATATGGGTGTATAAATCAAAATATTTTATTTTCAAAATTTATGAAGGGCGTTGCATAATTTTATCCAACCGTGCAATGACACTAATCAACCAGCCAATTTACACGCATCATCAGTAGTAGTGCCCTTATATGAATTTAATACCTTAATAAGGCCACTAAGGAAAAGAATAACTTAATTGATTAGCAGCGGCACGGCGAGATAGCACGGTCGAGGAGCAGAGCTTAGCGGGGCATCTGCTGAAGTCCGGGCTCCACTATCCCGCCTATGACCGCGAGGGACATGCTCCAGTCACGCCAGCGCCGACCACGAGGATTGAGCTCCTCCTATATCTCCCGCCACCGACCGAGGATTGACCTCCTATCACGCCGCCACCGCCGACCGACCGAGGATGGATTTCCTATAACGCCGACACCGTCGACCGACCGGGGATTGACCTCCTATCCGGCAGCCGCTGCCTCGGTCGTCGCCGACACCTCTATCAGCATAACTTTTTGGGGGGGGGGGTTCCGAAGAGCGGCTATTTACCTCACCCATATGTACCGGGAAGCACATACAAACGGTCATGTTACAGAAACCGTGTGCTGTATACAACAGAATGCGATAAGTAGTTCCCCGACCGTTATCATCAGATCCCCATAGTTTCCCCGTCTTCCCCAAATCCCTAGCGCCCAAATTCCCTAGCGTGGAGCTAACATTGGGAGAATGCGGACGAGTGGTGCTGATGGTTTCAGGGCGGCTGCACCGGTACGTACAGTCGCTCTTGGCAGCTCCATTGCCGGCGCCACCACGACGGCGGTCACCGCCGTGCACTTGCCTAAGGTCACCAGGAGGCCGGTGTACTATGGGTCCAAATCGTCTTGTCAGGTCCCAATCTTTCCTCATCTTTTTACCATGTCCAAAGCAAGCAGCTCACTCAGTTTGTCCTGAATTGGACTCCCCCCGCACACAAACATGAAAGCGATCAAATGTCGGATCCAGAGTATGACTCCAGCAGACTCCCGCAACATGAGTTCGATTCTGAGTTTTGCGCCACCGAGAAGTACCAAAAGCTGAGTTGTGTGCACGGACACTCTCCCGCTCGATGTGTATGCACGAAGGGGTTCGACATTGGCAGACGGTTTCTCGGTTGCCCCTTAGAGGTTAGTGATAAGTTCTTCCCTAAGTTCAGTTAATGCCCCCGCTGATCCTGATTATTTAACATTCGCAGGGATATGAGGCTTGTGCCTTTGTTAACTCGTTGGATGACGAATGGCATGGCAGGGCTCGGAGTGTTATCACCAAGCTTGCAGAAGATAACATAAAGCTGAAGAAGAAACTGACTAATCTGGAGTGTACAATCACCACGATGAAGCAAGAAAGAATCAATCACAAGCAACGGATGAAAGCAATAGACAAGAAGGACCTAGCATGTGTAGTTGTAGTTGCCGCATTAGCCATCTTCTATGCGCTGTTTGTAATGGTCATTAGGGGTTTCGTTTGATTATTAATTTCTACATCAATAGGCAGAGCTCATCTATATATATTGGCTACCAACTGTCCTATGTTAAATGCTTACTATTTCACACCCGTTGTGTTTCATATAAGCGTGTGGGTAGTTAAACAAAGCATCTGGCGAACCCTGTGAACTCCTAAAATGTACACATGTGAAACATTTGGCATATTGAGAACTGCACAACAGCGGGAATTTAGAGCGACGGGGTGGGTGCACACAATTGCGGTTGATTATATCGGAATTCTAACCGCCTGCCAAGGCGCCAATATAATCCGTCAATCCCCCGCTTCAATTGCCATTCCTCTTGTCTTCACACCACGCTTCAGTTGCCACCATCTTCATCGTCCCGGCCGGCCACTCTACACTTCCACACACTCTGCAATCTCGCTTTCTCGCCGGTTGTTTAATTACGTAGCGCAGCAATGTCGAGCGATAGCGAGGACGATAGTTCCGCAAGTCTGGGGTCAACCACACAATCATCATGCTCGTCTTCCATGAGTCCGGCATCAAGCCCAGACCTCCATTTTATCCGGCTCATGGAAGGGGCGCCGCCGCCGGAGTCATCGGACGACGACCAGACGGACGAGGAGCCGCCGAAGGACGAAGAAGACGACAACGAAGAGGAGACGGTGGAATGGTCGGACAAGGAGGAGGACGACGAGGAGCCGCCGAAGGACAAAGATGACGACAACGATGACGAGGAGGAGGAATGGCCGAACAAGGAGGACGATGACAAGGACATCAACGGCGATGGCGATGAAAATCCAACGGTCAGCGGCAAGAAGCGTCCACGTCAAGACGATGGCGCGGGGCCATCTAACAACAACAAGAAGAAGTAAAACAGACTGTACTCCTTAAATCTGTTGTCGTTTGCTCATATTTATTCCTTAACTCTGTCTACCCTCTCGATCTCATCTCAAACGGTTCAGAATACAGATTCGTCAGTGATCGTTCACAATTTCGCACACATTTGGTTTCTTGAATTGTGTGCCCTATCGAGCACACAATTTAGAACAAGAAATTTTATGTGTTGTCCAGAATTGTAGCACACAGTTCTGATTATCGAACTGTTTGCAGTCTATCACACACACCTTGTTACACCTAACCATTTGTGTTCTTCCGTATCATCGCAAACAGTTCATCTGAGGGACCTGTATGCCGTACATCACACACATCTATGTTTGATTAACTGTTTGTGCCATTTCGCCTCATCACAAACAGTTCTTAAAAGTCAACTATCTGCCGTAGATCGCACACACAAATATTTTCCGAATCGTATTTGATGGATCCTCCATCGCACAGAGTTCATGTCATTGGCGACAGAGCTTGAACTATACCATTTGCGATTCATGCATCGCACACAGTTTCGTCGAAGGGTCTCTGATTGTAGTGTCGCGTTAGCGGCATCCTGCAGTAGTGGTAGTTTACAAGTATCAGGAAGGATTTATGGCGCAGTTGCCGGGGAGCATCATCAAATTCCTATCAGGTACCTACTCACAAATTATCATTCACTTGTTCGAATTTTTATTTACTGTTATATTTTTCTTGCTATAAAAATCAAAATTTCAAAAATATTTATCTTTGCTTGTTTACTTAGTTATGTAGTTTACTATCTAGTTTACTCGTTTGCTTGCTAGTTTACTTGCTTCATCATGTCTCAAGATACCATGAAGTTGTGTGACTTCTCAAATACTAATAATAACGATTTTATTAGTACACCAATACCACCCTCCACTAGTGCGGAGTTTTATGATATTAATGTTGCATTGCTAAATCTTGTGATGAAAGAACAATTTTCAGGAAGTCCTAATGAGGATCCCGCTTCTCATCTCAACACCTTTGTTGAAATATGTGATATGCAAAAGAAAAAGGATATGTATAATGATGTGGTCAAATTAAAATTATTTACTTTTTCATTAAGCGATAAAGCTAAAACTTGGTTTTCATCCTTGCCTCGCAATAGTATTGGAATATGGGATAAGTGTAAGGATGCTTTTATTGCCAAATTATGAATTTTAAACAATATGAGCAAGAACATGTTGCACAAGGATGGGAGAGAATGAAAATCATGATTAGAAATTGTCCCACTCATGGCTTAAACTTATGGATGATTATACACAATTTCAATGCTGGACTAAACTTTGTCTCTAGAAACCTTCTGGATTTAGCTGCTTGTGGGACCTTTATGGAGGTGACATCAGGAGGGGCTACAAAACTTATGGATAATATATTGACAAATTATTCTCAATGGTACACCGAGCGAGCTCCAACTGGTAAGAAGGTAAATTCTCTTGAAGAAATTACTACTTTGAGTGATAAAATGGATGCTCTTATGAATATGATTGCAAATGAGAATGCTCAAGTTGATCCTAATGATATTCCATTGTCTACATTGATTGAGAAAAATAATGATGCCATTGATGTGAACTTTGTCTCATGAAATAATTTCAACAATAATGCTTATAGAGGCAATTTCAATGCTAGGCCGTATCCCGGTAATTCCTCTAATAACTAGGGAAATTCTTATGGAAATTCGAATGGAAACTCATCTAATAATAATAGGATACCTACTGATCTTGAAAACACCATTAAAGAATTTATTAGTTCTCACAAGATTTTCAACACTATGGTAGAAGAAAAATTGCATAAAGTTGACGATATGGCTAGAAATGTGGATAGGATTGCTCATGATGTGGAAACTCTTAAAAGTAAAACTTTGCCACCCAAGCATGATATTAATGAGTCTATTAAATCCATCCAAATATCTATTAATGAAAGTAAGGAGAGGGCCGCTAGGTTGAGAGCTAAGCGAGAATTCTTAAAAAATGCTCTTCCACCCTGTTTTTACCGTAATCATGATGAAGATTTTAAAATGATTGGTACTTCTCCCATTGAATCTTTGTTTACTAGTCTAAAAATAGATGATAAAGGGACTGGATATGAGTCAACTTTACCTAGAAGGCGCCCCGTTTGTTCGGAAGGAGATGATCTTAATGATAAAAATGAAAAAGTGGGTTTAGAGAGGTCAAAACTTTAACTAGTGATGTACCCACTATCTTGTATCACAAGGACTTTAATTATGATAACTTCTCTTTAGTAGAATGTATTTCCTTGCTGCAATTCATTATTATCTCACCCCATGCTTACGAAAAAAATAAGGCCTTTACTAAACATATTGTAGAAGCTATGCTGAAAGGTCATGAAGAAAAACTTGAGATAGTAGTTTCTATTCCTAGAAAGTTGCATGATGAGTGAGACCTACTATTAAAATAAAAGTTAAGCAATATGAATGCAATGCTTTGTGTGATCTTGGTGCTAGTGTTTAACCTATACCAAAATCTTTATGTGATGTGCTAGGTCTCACCGATATAAGTGAATGTTCCCTTAACTTGCATCTTGCGGATTCCATTATTAAGAAACCATTGGGTAGAATAAATGATGTTCTTATTCTTTCTAATTGAAATTATGTTCATGTGGATTTCATTGCGCTTGATATTGAATGCAATCTGTCATGTCCAAATAATATTTGGTAGGCCTTTCCTAGGAACTATAGGTGCTATTATTGATATGAAAAAGGAAAAGATAAGATTCCAATTCCCACTAAGGAAAGGGATGGAACATTTCCCTAGAAAAAGACTTAAACCACCTTATGAATCTATTATGAGGGCCACCTATGGATTGAGTGTCAAAGATGACAACACTTGATACTATGCATTATGCCTAGCTCGGGGCATAAAACAATAGCGTTTGTTGGGAGGCAACCCAATAGTTATCTTTAATTTTTGTTTTTACCTTATGTCATGGTGTGATAACATGATTATTTCTACTGTAGTGATTGTGTTTTTATGTTTAAATTAGTGTTTGTCCCAAGTAAAGCCTTTGGGATGACTTGCATGATAAGTAAAATTGATACGGTGCAAAAATGAAACTTTTGTGACTAGTGCAGAATTTCTTTGATTTTACTGGAAATTCTTTTTGATCTGAATTTTTGAAAAAGTATTGGTATATAAATTCCCCATGTTTTCCTAATGTTTTAGAATTTTTGGATTTACAGAAGTATGGTGATTGCGTGGATCATTACAGACTTTTCTGTTTTTGCTTGCATAATTTGCTTGTTTTGATGATGATATGGATTGTACCGGGGGCATAAACCATGGAGAACTTAGAATACAATACCTTATGCAATAATAAAACATGAATCAATTTATAACAATACCTAAAGTTTTTTGTTTACCTATCATACTAACGGAGCTCACGAGTTTTCTGTTGAGTTTTTTGTGCTGAAGTTTTCAAGTTTTGGGTGCTATCACGATGGATGAAGAAATAAGGAGTGACAAAGAGCCTAAGATTAGGGATTCCCAAGGCACCCAAGGTATATTCTAGGAACACTCAATTGTCTAATCTTGGGGATGCCATGGAAGGCATCCCGTCTTTCGTCTCAATCCATCGCTATGTCACTTGGAGCTACATTTTTATTCAACACATGATATGAGTTTTGCTTGGAGCGTCTTAAGTTTTAGTTTGCTTTTGTTTTAGTTTTCTACAATCATTGTTTTCTGTACACACCTATTTGAGAGAGATACATATCACCATAATTTGTTAGAATACTCTATGTGCTTCACTCATATCGTTTGAGCTAAGCAGTTGCTCTAGTGCTTCACTTATAGATTTTATAGAAATAATTGCACTCCCATTCTTCACTTAAATATGTTTGAGAATCTAATATATAGTGATGGTAATTTTCTTGGGTTATAAGACTATTCCAAAAATTATAGGTATTCAAAGAGTGCATAATCAAAACCTTCATGTAGCACATAAAAGAGAAATAGTGGGTTAATGATATTGATGTGGTAATATGAAAGGGCATGAGTGTATGGTTGTTGGTTAATAGAAATATCAATAGTTAAAGGGTATTAATTTTCTGTTCATCTAAATATTGGTTATGGCCTGGTGATGATGTGTGCACATTCTTATTCCTCCTTGAAAACCTAGTGTTGTTTAGGTCGAGGGGGGGGGGGGCGATGGTTAACTCCTACCAACCTCCTCCCTAGGGGGCATGCGAGTAGTACTTTGCTTTGAGAGAGCTAATAAAGCTTTGCAATAAGTATGTGAGTTCTTTATGACTAATGTGAATCCATGGATGTACACACACACCATTTCATATATGCTAGCCTCTTCGATATGTGCATTGCCCATTCTCACCTCAAGGATCGGTGCAGCTTTCGTTAGTGCATCCAATCCCCGTGACATGATACACTCTGTTGCACATAAGCCTCATTATATCTTCCTCAAAACAGCCACCATACCTACCTATCATGACATTTGCATATGCATTCCGAGATATATTGCCATACAACTTCCACCGTTACATCATATGACTTGTACACTCATTGTCATATTGCTTTGCATGATCATGTGGCTGACGTGGAACTTGTGGAAAAGCCACCGTTCATCATTGTTCACATGTTACGCTACATCATTGCACATCCTGGTACACTGCCAGAGGATTTCATACAGAGTCATATTATTTAGTAGTTTTTCATATCGAGTTGTAAGTAAATAAAAGTATGATGATTATCATTATTTGAGCACTGCCTCAGTGAGGAAAGGATGATGGAGACAATGATTCCCCCACAAGTCGGGATGAGACTCCAGACGAGAAAAATAAAAAAATAGAGAAAAAGAGAAAAAGAAAAAATTAAAGAAAGAAAGAAAAAGAAAAAGAAAAAAAGAAAAAAAGAAAAAGAAATAAATGAGAGATAAAGAGAGAAGGGACAGTGCTACTACCTCTTTTTCCACACTTGTGCTTAGAGAAAGCACCATGTTTTTCATATAGAGAGTCTCATGTTTTGTCATTTTCATATACTAGTGGGAATTTTTCATTATAGAACTTGTCTTGTATATTACGATGACGGGCTTCCTCAAATGCCCGAGGTCTTCATGAGCAAGCAAGTTGGATGCACATCCACTTAGTTTCATTTGGGCTTTCATAAAATAGCTCTAGTGCATCCGTTGAATGGCAATCCCTACTCCTTGGATTGATATCGATTGATGGGAATCTACATATCCCGTTGATCCACCTAGTTGATGCAAGACTTTCTTCTCCACTTTTACCCCTTTGAAACCTACCACCATATTCTATTCCACCTATATGACAGTCCATGGTTCACGCTCATGTATTAAGTGAGGTATCAAATGCTGAAGCGCGTGAAAAAGTATGATCCAATTTCTTGGCTTAACACTGTGGTGCTTGATATTTGTATTTATGTGGTGAAGATGGATCCATGCAATGCTAATATGATAAAATGAATGTGGGTAAACGTTCTTTAAGGATCGTATATTTTGAAAGTTGATGATTGTGTTATTTATGCTTATGGATATTACTATGTTAATGTTTGTTGATTCATCGTTTCTCAATGATCATACGTGAAAAGATTACATGTTGGGTAGCATGTCACATCAAAAATTCTGTTTTTATCATTACCTACTCGAGGATGAGAAGGAATTAAGCTTGGGGATGCTGATACATCTCCAACGTATCTATATTTTTTGATTGTTATATGCTATTATATTGTCATTCTAGGATACTTTTTAGGCAATTACTTGATGTTTTATATTAGTTTTGAGCAATAACCTATTAACCCAGTGCCAAGTGCCAGTTGTTGTTTTCAACGTGTTTTTGGCTTTTCAGGAATACTGTACCAAACGATGTCCAAATACCCAGAAATTTCTTGATGATTTGTTCTGGACCAAATAAGACCTGGAAGACTCGGAGGAAGACCGGACGGCACACGAGGTGCCCCAAAGCCAACATGGCATGCCCAAGGGGGGTGGCCACACCCTGATGGCTTGGGGCCACCTCCCTAGCCCTCTAGCCCTGATCTATGGCCTATATATTCTCTAATATTGCAAAAACCCAAGAGAGCCAACCGAAACACTATTTCCGCCGCCACAAGTCTTTGTTCTGCTGTGTGCCCATCTGGAGCCCTGTTCCGGTGCCCTGCCGTAGGGGGCATCGATCACGGAGGGCCTCTACTTCAACCTTGCTGCTCCCATGGTGATGTGTGAGTAGTTCTCCGCAGACCAACGGGTCAGTTAGTACCTAGATGTCTCTCTCTCTCTCTCTCTCTCTCTATGTTCTTCATTGCCAAGATCACAGCGATTCCCACAGTGATCTATCTTATGTAATCAATCTTTGAAGTGTGTTTATTGGGAACAATGAATTGTGGGTTTATGTTCAGATTATTCATGAAAAGATATTGAATACTTGCTGGTATTTTATTTGCATGATTGTTATAGCTTCATAGTGCTCTCTAATCTATCCGTTTTGTTTGGCCAACTAGATTGATTTATCTTCAAGTGGGAGTGGTGGGTTATAGTGGGTTCAATCTTGCGGTGCTCAATCCGAGTGACAAAAAGGAACATGACACGTATTTTATTGCTGCCACTAAGGGTAAAACGATGGGGTTTATTCATATTGATTGGATTTACTTTGTCTACATCATCTCACCATCCTCCAAGCATTACTCCGTTTTTACTTAATACTCTAGATGCATGCTGGATATCGGTCGATGGGTGGAGTAATAGTTGTAGATGCAGGCAGGAGTTGGTCTACTTGTTTATGGACATGATTCCTATATACATGATCATTGTCGTGAATAAATATTGCATAACTATGCGCTTTTCTCTCAATTGCCCAAGAGTAATTTGTTTACCCACCGTATGCCTTCTTCGAGAGAGAAGCCTCTAGCAAACACTATGGCCCCCGGTATCTTCACAATTATATTTACAAAAACTCTAAATACCTTGCTGCCATTATTTAATTTCTTTTTATTTACTATTTATATTTATCAAATTATCTATCCGTCACTACTTATCGCTTGCAAGTAACGAGTTCAATGGGATTGACAACCTTCTTGCCCGTGTTGGGTGTAAGTGTTCGCTATTTTGTGCGTAGGCGCAGAAGACAGGAATTTGCGTGGTTCTCCTATTGGTTCAATAACCTTGGTTCTCACTAAGGGAAATACTTACCTACGCTTTGCTGCATCATCCCTTCCTCTTCGGGGAAAATCCCAACACAGTTTACAGGATGCGCTGGTCAGGCTGTGGCACTCTGCATGAGACATCGATGATGATGTACCCTCCAGCCCGGAGCCCATCGATGGTGGCAAGGTTGACCTTTAAAGGGACCCACTGCCCCTTTAGATCTGCGTCCACCTTTTCGGTGGAAGAGCTTGAACAAGGAAGTTTGTTGGCGGTGGAGGCAGAGGAGGTTTCGATGCATGAACTCTTAGGGAGCATGAGGAAAAAAGATTAACCACCCCGGTCCTTTATAGGCTGGTTAAAAGGTGAAGGGTCCCCTTAACCGTGTCGGTAAAATCACAACGTTTTGACTAGATCGAACCGTTGTGGACGCATGGGGTGAAGCACTCAATTGATGATATCCTCTAAAATGAGGGGCATGATCTCTGTTTTGATACGACATGTCAAGGGTCGCCTCGAACGGCGGTTCGAGTAAGTTATGACTGATATGCATGACGTCATTTATGTGAAGATTCGAAAAAGGTTGTTAGTACCTCGTGACGGGGCACGCCTAAGATTTAGTCCTCGGAACTAGGTTATACACTTCAGGTGAGGAAAGGTATCACTCAGATTACTTGACAGCTGTTGAACTCGTCTGTCGAGCCGAAGATTCCATTATCCGATGCTATGCATCCGAAGAAGATTGTCCAATGAAGTTTCTTAAGCTCGGCGTCGAAGGCTAGTTCGGGGGCTACTAAGGGAGTCATGGACTAGGGGGTCCTAACAGAGCTGGTTTAGTCCATGCGCTAGGCTGGTGGCCCACCTTGGAGGAAGGACTTCAGAGCCCCTACGGTGGAAGCATGAGCGTATCAGATTATACCAAATACTTGGCGTGCACTCCAGGAGAAGGATGCTTCATTTGGCATGTAATCTACAGATGGTAACCGACATTCATGCAACCCTAGAGTCCCACGGTGCCTATATAAGTCGTAGGGTTTAGCCCGTAGAGGATACTACTACTTGTAAACTACGTTGGGATTTTCCCCGAAGTGGAGGGGAGATGCAACATAGTAGAGATAATTATTTCCGTCAGTGAGAACCGAGGTTATCGAACCAATAGGAGGACCCTGAAAATTCCCGTCTTCAGCACCTACACACAAAAGAGCACGAACTTACACCCAACGCGAGCAAGAGGGTTGTCAAGCCCCATGAACTCGTTACTTGCAAGCGATAAGTTGTGATAGATAGATACTATAAACATAAAATAAAATAATAGTAAATAAATGGCAGCAATATTTTTGGTGTTTTGTAATAATATATTTTTTGAAGACCTCGGGGCCATAATTTTCGCTAGAGGCTTCTCTCTCGAAGAAAGCATACGGTGGGTAAACAAATTACTGTTTGACAATTGATAGAAAAGCGCATAGTTATGCAATATTTATTCACGGCAATGATCATGTATATAGGCATCACATCCATAAACAACTAGACCGACTCCTTCCTGCATCTAATACAATTACTCCACCCATCGACCGCTATCCACACTAGTGCAGGCGTCTCCTATACAAACGGTTTTTACCCCCTTTCCGTGACGTAGTTTTAAAACCGTCACCTTGCGTGTGTGGACGGTAGGGGGGCCTATCCCACACGACACAGATAAATCGTCGGCGATGCCTCCGTCCGGTCACACACACCACGCAAAAATATAGCGTGTGTGATTGGGAGCGCCATCACAAACAAACATATTGCAGAAGTCATGTGAGATGTGCTTAGCATCCCACACAGGGAATCCCAAAGATACATTTATATTAGTATTGTACATCACACACAATTTTTTGCATAACGTCGTCTGTGATAGGGGTGGCTATCACACACGGTGCCTAGAAGAAACTATTTGGGAAAGGGCTGTCCATCACACACACTTTTTATGTTGAAAAGTTTGTGAAAGGGTGGCCTAATGCACACAGTTGTCGGCCGGAAGTCGTGTATGATTGTTCACTGAGCCAACACGCCAACTTTCTAGAAACCATGTGGGTTCGTTCAGGTCATCGCTCATGGTGTTGTATAAGAAACCGTCTGCAATAGGAAACCCCAATAATCATCCTAATTGCTCTATTATTTATAATCCTATTAGTAATCAAATTTATACTTCATATCAAGCACAGAATATATTTCACATTCGTATTACGGCAACCTGGATTTCATAATTGAAATACATCAGAGTACAACATCATATAGGCATATACTACCTAATTAACTACCCAATTACACGATAGGACCAAGTTGCACATGCAACATATAAAACCTTTAGAAAGTAGCATCTGATACGTATCCAACGTATCTATAATTTTTGATTGTTCCATGCTATTATATTATCTGTTTTGGATGTTTTATATGCAGTAATATGCTATTTTATATTATTTTTGGAACTAACCTATTAACCTAGTGCCTAGTGCCAGTTTCTGTTTTTTCCTTGTTTTTGAGTATTGCAGATAAGGAATATTAAACGGAGTCCAAACAGAATAAAATCTTCGGAATGATTTTTCTTGGACCAGAAGAAACCTGCCAGACTTGGAGACGAAGGTAGGAGACCTGCCGTGAAGTCACAAGCCACTAGGGCGCGCCCTAGGGGGGGCGCCCCCCTGGCTTGTGGCCCCACGACAAACCCCCTAACCCTATTCTTCGGCCTATAAATTCCCAAATATCCCCCCAATACCAAAAAGAGCCACGAAAATACTTTTCCGCCGCCGAAACACTATGTTCCCGTGAGATCCCATCTTGGAGCCTTTTCCGGTAATCTGCCGGAGGGGGA
Source organism: Elymus sibiricus (assembly GCA_039707655.1). Lineage (NCBI taxonomy): Eukaryota > Viridiplantae > Streptophyta > Magnoliopsida > Poales > Poaceae > Elymus > Elymus sibiricus. Next base: position 312,933,661 of record CM077675.1, read on the forward strand.
TTCGATCACGGAGGGCATCTACATCAACTCCATTGCCCTTCCGATGTTGCGTGAGTAGTCCACCATAGACCTTCGGGTCCATAGCTAGTAGCTAGATGGCTTCTTCTCTCTCTTTGTTCTTCAATACCATGTTCTTCATGATCTTCATGGAGATCTATACGATGTAATACTCTTTTGCGGTGTGTTTGTCGAGATCCGATGAATTGTGGGTTTATGATCAGATTATCTATGAATATTATTTGAATCTTCTCTGAATTCTTATATGCATGATTTCATATCTTTGCAAGTCTCTTCGAGTTATTGGTTTGGTTTGGCCAACTAGATTGGTAATTCTTGCAATGGGAGAAGTGCTTGGTTTTGGGTTCAATCTTGCGGTGTCCTCACCCAGTGACAAAGTAGGGGTAGCGAGGCACGTATTTGTATTGTTGCCATCGAGGATAAAAAGATGGGGTTTTCATCATATTGCTTGAGTTTATCCCTCTACATCATGTCATCTTACCTAATGCGTTACTCTGTTCTTCATGAACTTAATACTCTAGATGCAGGCAGGAGTCGGTCGATGTGTGGAGTAATAGTAGTAAATGCAGATTCGTTTTGGTCTACTTGACACGGACGTGATGCCTATATGCATAATCATTGCCTTGGATATCGTCATAACTATGCACTTTTCTATCAATTACTCGATAGTAATTTGTTCACCCACCGTATTATTTTCCTTCAAGAGAGAAGCCTCTAGTGAAACCTATGGCCCCCGGGTCTATTTTCCATATTATATTTTCAGATCTATAAACCAAAAATACCAAAAATACTTTGCTGCAATCTTTTTACTTTTGTTTTACTTTTCGTTTTAGTAATCTTCTATATCTATCTCTATCAGATCTCATCCTTGCAGGTAACCGTGAAGGGATTGAGAACCCCTTTATAGCGTTGGGTGCAAGTGTTTGATTATTTGTGTAGGTACATCTATTGGGGACTTGCTTGTATCTCCTACTGGATTGATACCTTGGTTCTCAACAACTGAGGGAAATACTTATCTACTTTGCTGCATCACCCTTTCCTCTTCAAGGGAAAACCAATGCAAGCTGAAGAAGTAGCAAGAAGGATTTCTGGCGCCGTTGCCGGGGAGATCTACATCAAGCCTACCAAGTACCCATCACAAACTCATCTCTTGCATTTACATTATTTGCCATTTGCCTCTCGTTTTCCTCTCCCCCACTTCTAAAACGATTTTCCAAAAAGATTTGCCTTTTTATTCGCCCTTTTTTCTTTCGTCTTTTCGTTTGCTTTTTGTTTGCTTGTGTGCTAGATTGCTTGCTTTGTCACGATGACTCAAGAGAATACCAAGTTGTGTGACTTTTCCAATACTAATAATAATGACTTTATTAGTACTCCGATTGCTCCCCCCACTATTGCGGAATCTTATGAAATTAATGCCGCTTTGCTTAATCTTGTTATGAAAGAACAATTTTCCGGCCTTCCTAATGAAGATGCCGCATCCCATCTAAATACTTTCATTGAGTTGTGTGATATTCAAAATAAGAAAGATGTGGATAATGATATTGTTAAATTGAAGCTATTTCCTTTCTCACTACGAGATCGTGCTAAAACTTGGTTTTCATCTTTGCCTAAAAATAGTATTGATTCATGGAATAAGTGTAAGGATGCTTTTATTTCTAAGTACTTTCCGCCCGCTAAGATCATCTCCCTTAGGAACGATATAATGAATTTTAAGCAACTTGATCATGAGCATGTTGCACAATCTTGGGAGAGGATGAAACTAATGATTAGAAATTGCCCCGCACATGGTTTGAGTTTATGGATGATTATACAATTTTTTATGCGGGATTGAATTTTGCTTCTACAAATCTTTTAGATTCCGCTGCGGGTATTACTTTTATGGAAATCACGTTAGGAGAAGCTACTAAACTCCTAGATAATATTATGGCAAATTACTCTCAATGGCATAGCGAAAGATCTCCTACTAGTAAAAAAGTGCATGCTATTGAAGAAATAAATACTTTGAGTGAAAAGATGGATGAATTAATGAAATTGTTTGCTAGTAAGAGTGCTCCTATTGATCCTAATGATATGCCTTTGTCTTCTTTGATTGGAAATAATAATGAATCTATGGATGTGAATTTTGTTGGTAGGAACAATTTTGGTAATAACGCGTATAGAGGTAATTTCAATCCTAGGCCGTTTCCTAGTAATTCCTCTAATAATTATGGTAATTCCTACATCAATTCTTATGGAAATTATAATAAGATGCCCTCTTATCTTGAGAATAATATTAAAGATTTTATTAGTTCGCAAAAGGTTTTCAATGCTATAATTGAAGAAAAATTTCTCAAGATTGATGATTTGGCTAGGAACGTTGATAGAATTTCTCTTGAGATTGATTCTTTGAAAATTAGATCTACTCCACCTAAGCATGATATTAATGAGTCTTTAAAAGCTATGAGAACTTCTATTGATGAGTGTAAGGAAAGAACCGCTAGAATTCGTGCTAAACGTGAATGGCTTGAAAAGGTGTGTTCTCGTGATAATAATGATGAAGATCTTAAAGTGATTGATGTGACTCCTATTGAATCTTTGTTTTCTAATGCAAATCTTGATAAAGATGGGACTGTAGATAAGTCAACTTTAGTTAAAAGGCGTCCCAATGATTCGGAGTTTATAGATCTTAATGCTAAGATTGATAAAAGTGGGATTGAAGAGGTCAAAACTTTAAATAGCAATGAACCTACTCTTTTGGATTTCAAGGACTTTAATTATTATAGTTGTTCTTTGATTGATTGTATTTCCTTGTTGCAATCCATATTGAATTCTCCGCATGCTTATAATCAAAATAAGGCTTTTACTAAACATATCGTTGATGCTATGATGAAATCTTTTGAAGAAAAACTTGAGTTGGAAGTTTCTATACCTAGAAAGATTTATGATGAGTGGGAACCTACTATTAAGATTAAAATTAAATATTATGAGTGCCATGCTTTGTGTGATTTGGGTGCTAGCGTTTCCACGATTCCGAAAACTTTATGCGATGTGCTAGGTTTCCATGATCTTGATGATTGCTCTTTAAATTTGCATCTAGCGGATTCCACTTTTAAGAAACCTATGGGAAGGATTAATGATGTTCTTATTGTTGCAAATAGGAATTATGTGCCCATATATTTCATTGTTCTTGATATAGATTGGAATCCTACATGCCCTATTATTCTTGGTAGACCTTTCCTTAGAACGATTGGTGCAATTATTGATATGAAAGAAGGAAACATTAGATTCCAATTTCCGTTAGGGAAAGGCATGGAACAATTTCCTATAAAGAAAATTAAATTACCTTATGAATCTATTATGAGAGCTACTTATGGATTGCATACCAAAGATGACAATACCTAGATCTATTGCGTTATGCCTAGCTAGGGGCATTAAACAATAGCGCTTGTTGGGAGGCCACCCAATTTTATTTTATGTTTCTGCTTTTTGCTTCTGTTCTTGAGTGTTTTGCACATTATTACCTCTGTATTAATTGTGTTTCATTGTTTTAATTAGTGTTTGTTCCAAGTAAGACCTTTGGGATGGTTTACGGTGATTGTTGATTTGGTTTTGCTGGAAAAACAGAAACTTTTGCGCTCAGTCCAGGAATTTTATAAATTCACCAGAGCGTCAATTAGATCTGAATTTTTTACACAAGATTGATATACAAATTTCCCTGATTTTCCTAATGTTTCAGAATTTTTGGAGTTACAGAAGTATTCGAAGTCTACAGATTGCTACAGACTGTTCTGTTTTTGACAGATTCTGTTTTCTTTGTGTTGTTTGCTTATTTCGGTGTATCTATGGGTTGTATCGGGGGGTATGAACCATGGAGAAGTTAGAATACAGTAGATATTACACCAATATAAATAAAGAATGAGTTCACAACAGTACCTAAAGTGGTGATTTATTTTTCTTATACTAACGGATCTCATTAGTTTTCTGTTGAGTTTTGTGTTGTGAAGTTTTCAAGTTTTGGGTAAAGATTTGATGGACTATGGAATAAGGAGTGGCAAGAGCCTAAGCTTGGGGATGCCCAAGGCACCCCAATCCATATTCAAGGATACCAAAGAGCCTAAGCTTGGGGATGCCCCGGAAGGCATCCCCTCTTTCGTCTTCAATCCATCGGTAAATTTACTTGAGGCTATATTTTTATTCACCACTACTGGAATCAGGAGATTTGCCTTCTGCCATGGCAGACGGCAAAGGGCAAAAGGCGGACGGCACAATTTCGGGCCCAACGAACTCCGGCAAAGGGGTTCTTTGCCGTCTGCTTCGGCCCAGTGGACGGCAAAGATTCTTTGGAGTTACAGAAGTATTCTTTGCCGTCTGCTTCGGCCCAAAGGACCTGGACGGCGTAGTACTGACGGCGTCACCGTTAGGTGGCTAACGGACCCCACCCTTTTCCATCTGCCTACCCCTACCCTTTGCTGTCTGCCTCCGCCCCCCCTTTGCCGTCTGCCTCCCGCCCCCCTTTGCCGTCGGCCTCCGCCCCCCCTTTGCCGTCTGCCGCCTCCCCCTTAGCCGTCTGCCACAGACGGCAAAGAGGCAAATTGGCCCCAGCCTTGTTTTCCCAGGTTTCACAGGCGGCTGCCACGTGGCATCTTTGCTGACGGTGGCCTTCGGCATAGCGCTCTTTGCCGTCCGGGGCAGACGACAAAGTGGCTGTATTGCCAATTTTTTTTGTTTTTGTTACATTCAACGATTTTCAAACAAACAATATATGATATATACATAAATAATTCACAGAAACAATGTGCAACAGCCATATATGATCAACCAACAATTATACCAGATTAAAAGTATCAAATGCCACATTGTTTGCCATATTACAATAGGTTCATCCATACATACATATAGTCTCATCGATACAAATGACTCAATACATGAAAACAGAAAGTAAACCTAGCACTACATCAAAGCAAGCTGCCGTGAACTCGTCTCAAATCTGCAAAATTGGAAATAAGAAAGTTAGAAAAATAATACTAGAATTAAGAAGTATAAGAAGATCTAGAATTAGAAGAAGATGAAGGGGCTGTTTGGTTTCAAGACACAACTAGCCACACTTTGCCACAACTCAACTTAGGCAAGTTTGACCATGTTAGGTGTGTGTTTGGTTCTTGCCACAACTAAGGCAAGAATTTTTTTTATTAGCAGTAAGACCCACATGTCATAGATAGAAAAAGTGTGGCAAGATTCCCTTAGGCAAGCCAAAGTGTGGTAACTATTTGAGCACCTCAAGTAAGGCAAGTGTGGTAAAATTGTGGCAAGCCAAAGTGTGGTAAAATTGCGACAAGCCAAATTGTGGCTAACTATTTGAGCACCTAAAGCCAAAGTGTGGCAAGATTCTTTCTCTGTCTCCTCTTGTTTTTCTTCTTCTTATTGCTTATTTGTGTCATTTTAGAGCTAACCTAGGTAATTTTCACATTTTTTACCTAACTAAGCTTATTGTGTCATTTTGCAAGAAAATAAGCTAAGTCTATGGTATCTATGAGGTTACCAAGTCTATTATGTCATTTTTGTGTTAACTAAGCTTATTATGTCAGTGTGGAGGAAACAATGCTAAGTATAGGTCATTTTAGAGCTAACTTAGGTACAATATGTCATTTTGGAGGTAAGTAAGCTTAGTATGTCATTTTATAGGAAACAAAGCTAACTTAGGTAAAATATGACATTTGTCTAAGTGCTAAGTTTGTCATTGTGCTAAGTTTGTCTAAGTGCTATGTTTGTATTTGTTTGAGAAAATGAGCCAAGTAAGTGGCATATTATGGCTTACCGTCCTCGTCATCACGGAGGTGAAGCACTGGGGTTGCTCGGGTCGTGCGATGCGGCTTGGGAGTTATGCTGTACCAAAGATCATTTGCGTTAGCATGATGACGCTGAAATGTTAAGACTAGTAACTAATGAACATTGAAATGAAAATCACCGTTCCAACCGTGGTAATGACTGGCATCGACGGAGGGGTCTGGCCGTTCTTCTCGCACAAAGTCTACACATTTGGTTTTGCCAAGTCAATCATATTGGTTATTAATGAAAAGAACATGTAGTGCATGATTTGGCTAATATGAAGAAGAAACTTACCACGATGAGCTCGTACATGGCCCGGTTAGACGCATCGTTCCGTGCCCTCTCCTCCTCCAACAACCTAGCCGTCCTCTCCTCCAGATCCCTCTTCTCCTCCGCCGCCTGCCGGGCCTGTTCCGCCAGAAGCGCCTGGGTTGTCTCTCTCTCTTTCTGCAGAGCAGCCTGCAACACAACTCCTCGTTAGCATTGTAATCATCTTTGTTCGCACACACAATGTAATGGAGGAAACCTATCTGAGTCCTTATGACTAACCTCGATGGCGAGCTGGACTGGCCGTGGACGAGGCGGCATCTCAGGACAGGAGCTCGTTTGGCGCGCCTTGATCTGCCGGAGAGTGCTCGAAGACCGTATATGCCCATCTCCAATGGCTATCGAGCCATGGGGCCTCCCGTGGCCAGCTATCATCACGAGGTCTTGATCAAGTGGATGCTGGCTCGGGTTGAAGTCCTCCCCATTCACCGCCTTCCCCACATCTCTGTACCTCACGAGCTTGTGGTGGGAGGAGATATTGGTGAAGTTGTCGGGATTATCGAGGTCAGACTCAGAGAATGCGTTGACCTTCTTGTATGAGGCTGTATGGGCCATGGCATAGAGGTCGTACACCGCTGGCACCTCCGTCTTATTGTGATGAGCCTACAAGAGAGGAACAAAGTATTAATAATGGGTAAACCTAGCACTACAAGAATGAATTGCAGGAATCATGAAGCAAACCACATACCCAGTTCCGCCCGAACTGATAAATGTTGGCGCTGCCTTGATGGTGTGGCACACCTTCCATTTGGGCACGCCGTGCCTTGGCATCGTCGTGGACGACTCGCCATTGGTCAGAGCACCATTCATTCACCAACGCCTCCCAACAACCCATCTTATCCGCACACCATCTAGGGGGCACCTAAGTTAATAAAGAGAAATTTGAGAGCTACGCCTACGAATCAAAGCAAAGGAAACTAAGTACAAGGCGTTAAGAATAGGTAATTACCTTCATGTACTGCTCCTTGTCGAGAAACTTTCGGCGGGACGACGACTTGGCCTTCTTAATACGCTGCGAGGCGTAGTAGTCTCGAACAGCCTGCACCCGAGCCTCGTGCCGTAAGTTCTGTAGTAGGCGCCTGCACTCGTAACCGATAAGCTTTGCCGCGGCCTCCTCGTATCCCTCCTCACACCTGTAGAAGGTCTACAATCAAAAGAGACAACACTGATTAGTACAATAACTAGCTATTATTGATTTTTAATTGTGTAAAGGAGAAATTACCCAGAACTTCCTGATGACCATGTCGGCCCTCGTGTGGCACAACACACCGTCGATCATCTCCTCCGGCGGTGCAGGGGCAGCCAAGTAGTGCTCCCATTTCAATCCTACCTCTTCTTGCTGACCCTCGCCGGGCAACGTGACAAACCCCGGGAAGTTATGCCGTAAAATCACACCAAGGATGGAGTTGGGCCTGCGGACATCCTTGGCGTGAATCCAACCCCTGCAGTATGACAAAGCCAACACATTAGATATGTGAAGAAACATGAAGGCAAAAGGTTTAAAAAGAGTAAATGCACTTACTTCAGCGACTCAGGCTTAATCAGCCACCTCTGCTCGCGGGTCGCCGACACGGGCGGGAACCGTGTACACCCACGCTGGTAGACGGTGCCCTCAACCACCTCGTCCCCGCTATCAGAAAGACGATCCCCGCCACCATCAGCATGGCCACTCGGCTCCGGCTGATGCAGATCCGGCCAGGTATCCCATCCGGTGAAAGCCTGTGGAGTCTCGTAGGATGAAGCGTCTGGCACAGGAGTCTCGCGGGACGAAGCGTCTGGCACATGAGTCTCGCGGGTGGCCGCGTCTGAGACAGAAGGATCGTCGACCCGAGGTTTGTGGACAGGAGTCCTTGTAGCCTCCACCTCAGACGGGTCCACCCGCGAGACTCATGTGCTCGGGTGAATCAGCTGGGGGTGGCGGCGAGGAAGGCGTAGCAGCCATCCTACCTCTCCCGCGGCCACCACGTGTAACTTTAGGAGCCTTCCTATCTCTCCCCCGACCTCCTGTCCCGGTCGGCAACTTCGCCGACGAAGAAGCGCCCTCGGGTGTCCCAATACTGTCGTACAACGCTCTCCGGAGAGTTTGGGGTGGAATGGAAGTACCCCTCCCACCACGCGTCGGGGTCGGGGGTCGGTGGCGTCGGGGGTAGGGGGTTAGTGGCGTCGGGGGTCGGTGGCGTCGGGGGTCGGTGGGGTCGGGGGTCGGGGGTCCATAGCGTCGGGGTTCAGTGGGGTCAGTGCCGTCGGGGGTTGGTGGCGTCGGGGGTTGGGGGTCTTCTCTTCTTCTTCTTCTTCTTCTTCTTCTTCTTCTTTCCCTTCTTCTTCTTCTTCCTTCTTTTCCTTTTTCCTCTTCTTCTACTTATTCTTATTTTCTTCTTCATATTTTTCTAACCTAACCTACCACTAACCTAATTGAACTAACCTAATTAACCCAGCCTATTCATCTCTAACAGCAAAAATTAAATGAAAACAAAAAAAATACAGAGAAAAGGAAAAAAAAGCTAACCGGAGGGAGGGAGGTTGCCGGGCGGCGGGGCGGTCGGGTGACGGGGCGGCGGGGAGGCGGGGCGCCGGGGCGGCGTGTCCGCGGGGCGGCGGCGGGGCAGTGTAGCCGCAGGGCGGTGGCGGGGCGGCAGGAGGTGGGGCGGCGGGGCAGTGGTCGCGACGGGCGGGGGAGGTGGTTGCGACGGGCGGGGGCGGTGGTGCGCGGAGGGGGTGGCGGGGAGGGTCGGCGGTGCGGGGAGGAGGCGGTGGGAGGGGGCGAAGCTGCGGGGAGGGGGCGGCGGGAGGGGGCGGCGGCGACAAGGCGGCGAGGAGGAGGCGCTGGCCGGAGGGGGCGTCAGCGGGGCTCTGCTACGGGGCGGCAACGGCGGGGCCGGGGCGGGAGGGGGCGGCGGCGGCCAGGGCGGGAGGGGGCAACAGGGGGAGAGGGAGAGGGAGTCGAGGGAGGGAGAGATCGAGAGAGAGGAGTGGGTGGGGGCTGGGGGCTTACCGTTAGCCAGGCGTCTTCTTTGCTGTCCGCTAGCGGATGGCAAAGAAGAGCAGGGCACACGGCAAAGACAATGAGGACGGCATACCTCTTTGCCAGTGGACCAAGGTCCAGTGGGACCTACCTAGCCTCTTTGCCGTCTGCCTTTACGGTCTTTGCCGTCTGCTGGCAGACGGCAAAGGACCAGCAGATGGCAAACATAACCGTTGCCGTCAGCCAGATCTTTGTCGTCTGCTTTATGGCAGCAGACGGCAAAGACCTTCTTTGCCATCCGCCAGCAGACGGCAAAGATGTGGCAGACGACAAATAACTGAATTCCAGTACATGATATGTGTTTTGCTTGGAGCGTCTTGTATGTTATGAGTCTTTGCTTTTTAGTTTGCCACAATCATCCTTGCTGCACACATCTTTTGAGAAGGACACACACTAATTGTGAATTTATTAGAATACTCTATGTGCTTCACTTATATCTTTTGAGCTAGGCAATGTTGCTCTAGTGCTTCACTTATATCTTTTTAGAGCATGGCGGTGTTTTATTTTATAGAATTAATTGAACTCTCGTACCTCACTTATATTATTTTGAGAGTCTTTAAACAACATGGTAATTGGTTTAGGTTATGAATTTAGTCCTAATATAATGGGCATCCAAGAGGGATATAATAAAAACTTTCATATAAAGTGCATTGAATACTATGAGAAGTTGGATTCCTTGCATATAGTTTTGAGATATAAAGATGGTGATGTTAGAGTCATGCTAGTGAGTAATTGTGGAATGGTAAAAATATATGCGTTGAAGTTTGTGACTCCCGTAGCATGCACGTATGGTGAACCGTTATGTAACGAAGTCGGAGCATGATTTGTTTAATGATTGTCATCCTTTGTGTGAGGGTCGGGAGCGCGCGATGGTTTACTCCTACCCACCTCTCCCCTAGGAGCATGCGTCTAACACTTTGCTTCGATAACTAATAGATTTTTGCAATAAGTATGTGAGTTCTTTATGACTAATGTGAGTCCATGGATTATACGCACTCTCACCCTTCCACCTTTGCTAGCCTCTCTAGTACCGCGCAACTTTCGCCGGTGCATTAAACCCACCTTCCTCAAAACAGCCACCATACACCTTCCTCAAAGCACCCACCATACCTTCCTATTATGGCATTTTCATAGCCATTCCGAGATATATTGCCGCAACTTCCATCATTCCATATTTTTTATGACACGCACCATCATTGTCATATTGCTTTGCATGATCGTAAGACAGCTAGCATGATGTTTTCATGGCTTGTCCGTTTTTTGATGTCATTTGCTATGCTAGATCATTGCACATCCCGGTCCTCCACCGGAAGCATTCATATAGAGTCATATCTTGTTATAGGTATTGAGTTGTAAGTAAATAAAAGTGTGATGATCTTCATTATTAGAGCATTGTCCCATGTGAGGAAAGGATGATGGAAGCTATGATTCCCTCACAAGAAGGGATGAGTCTCCGGACTTTACAAATAATAAAAGAGGCAATGAAGCCCAAATAAAAAAATAGGCCAAAGATGCCCACCAAAATAAAAAAATGAGAGAAAAAGAGAGAATGGACAATGTTACTATCTTTTTTCCACACTTGTGCTTCAAAGTATCACCTTGATCTTCATGATAGAGAGTCTCCTATTTTGTCACTTTCATATACTAGTGGGAATTTTTCATTATATAACTTGGCTTGTATATTCCAATGATGGGCTTCCTCAAATTGCCCTAGGTCTTCGTGGGCAAGCAAGTTGGATGCACACCCACTTAGTTTCTTTTTGAGCTTTCATACACTTATAGCTCTAGTGCATCCGTTGCATGGCAATCCCTACTCACTCACATTGATATCTATCGATGGGCATCTCCATAGCCCGTTGGTATGCCTAGTTGATGTGAGACTATCTTCTCCTTTTTCCATACAACCTCCACCATATTCTATTCCACCCATAGTGCTATATACATGGCTCACGCTCATGTATTGCGTGAAAGTTGAAAAGGTTTGAGAACATAAAAGGGGTGAAACAATTGCTTGACTTGTCATCGGGGGTGTGCATGATTTAGATACTTTGTGTGGGGAAGATGGAGCATAGCCAGACTATATGATTTTGTAGGGATAAACTTTCTAAGGCCATGTTACTTTGAAAGGACACAATTGTTTGTTAGTATGCTTGAAGTATTACTGTTTTTATGTCAATATTGAGGTTTTGTTTTGAATCTTATGGATCTGAATATTCATGCCACAATAAAGAATATTACATGGATAAATATGTTAGGTAGCATTCCACATCAAAAATTCTGTTTTTATCATTTACCTACTCGAGGACGAGTAGGAATTAAGCTTGGGGATGCTTGATACGTCTCCAACGTATCTATAATTTTTGATTGTTCCATGCTATTATATTATCTGTTTTGGATGTTTTATATGCATTAATATGCTATTTTATATTATTTTTGGGACTAACCTATTAACCTAGTGCCTAGTGCCAGTTTCTGTTTTTTCCTTGTTTTTGAGTATTGCAGATAAGGAATATTAAACGGAGTCCAAACGGAATAAAATCTTCGGAATGATTTTTCTTGGACCAGAAGAAACCTGCCAGACTTGGAGACGAAGGTAGGAGACCTGCCGTGAAGTCACAAGCCACTAGGGCGCCCCCTAGGGGGGGCGCCCCCTGGCTTCTGGCCCCACGGCAAACCTCCTAACCCTATTCTTCGGCCTATAAATTCCCAAATATTCCCCCAATACCAAAAAGAGCCACGAAAATACTTTTCCGCTGTCGGAACCCTCTGTTCCCGTGAGATCCCATCTTGGAGCCTTTTCCGGTAATCTACCGGAGGGGGATTCGATCACGGAGGGCATCTACATCAACTCCATTGCCTTTCCGATGATGCGTGAGTAGTCCACCACAGACCTTCGGGTCCATAGCTAGTAGCTAGATGGCTTCTTCTCTCTCTTTGTTCTTCAATACCATGTTCTTCATGATCTTCATGGAGATCTATACGATGTAATACTCTTTTGCGGTGTGTTTGTCGTGATCCGATGAATTGTGGGTTTATGATCAGATTATCTATGAATATTATTTGAATCTTCTCAGAATTCTTATATGCATGATTTCATATCTTTGCAAGTCTCTTCGAGTTATTGGTTTGGTTTGGCCAACTAGATTGGTAATTCTTGCAATGGGAGAAGTGCTTGGTTTTGGGTTCAATCTTGCGGTGTCCTCACCCAGTGACAAAGTAGGGGTAGCGAGGCACGTATTTGTATTGTTGCCATCGAGGATAAAAATATGGGGTTTTCATCATATTGCTTGAGTTTATCCCTCTACATCATGTCATCTTACCTAATGCGTTACTCTGTTCTTCATGAACTTAATACTCTAGATGCAGGCAGGAGTCGGTCGATGTGCGGAGTAATAGTAGTAGATGCAAAATCGTTTCGGTCTACTTGACACGAACGTGATGCCTATATGCATAATCATTGTCTTGGATATCGTCATAACTATGCACTTTTCTATCAATTGCTCGACAGTAATTTGTTCACCCACCGTATTATTTTCCTTCAAGAGAGAAGCCTCTAGTGAAAGCTATGGCCCCCGGGTCTATTTTCCATATTATATTTTCAGATCTATAAACCAAAAATACCAAAAATACTTTGCTGCAATCTTTTTACTTTTGTTTTACTTTTCGTTTTAGTAATCTTCTATATCTATCTCTATCAGATCTCATCCTTGCAAGTAACCGTGAAGGGATTGACAACCCCTTTATAGCGTTGGGTGCAAGTGGTTGATTATTTTTGTAGGTACATCTATTGGGGACTTGCTTGTATCTCCTCCTGGATTGATACCTTGGTTCTCAACAACTGAGGGAAATACTTATCTACTTTGCTGCATCACCCTTTCCTCTTCAAGGGAAAACCAACGCATGCTCAAGAAGTAGCAGCATCATAGACGGTAAATAGAGAGATGAATCTCATCTAGAAAACTATTGAAGCGGAAGGCAAATATTGAGCCTTCACTGATGTCGAAGGTCCTTGCAACTTTAGGCCACTGCCTGTGGATGGTTGCCCGCCCATCCTTCATCCTCTTGAGGAAGACTTCAAGATTATATTGTGGGTGTTGTATGAATACCTTCCTCGCGTCTTGACCATACAGGTGGTTTGAGGCATACTCATCGATGAACTGCTTTGGAAACGACTGGAAACAAAGATATGCATAAATTTCGTTTCGAAAAATTGAAATGTCGCAAAGGGAAAAAAGACATGGTAAAAGAGATAGTAACATCCTATTGTTCACTGATGTCTTCTTCATTGTGCAGACAAACATCTTGTTCTTTTCGCCGCTAGTTTCTTTATCTTAACAATCTTTCTAAGTTCATTGATTTGACTGATATTCATGAATACCTCTTTTCCCCACATGCAAAATGAGTCGAATAGTGGTTATACCCTCCTACAGTAGGACCTAGATGTGCAAGACCAAATTATTAGAAACCTAAATATTAGAATGTTTCCTGCAATTGCACAATAAATGTGCTATTAGTCAAAGGATCATGAATGTGAAAACCTCGATGGTAAATTCAGTGTCTCCCATTGTTCCCCCTATAACATATTTAAGATAGATATTGATCATGCACTACTGTAGAATGGTCCAAAGATGACACATCAGTCAGAGACCCTTCGACGAAACTGTGTGCGATGCATCAATTGAAAACAGTATAGTTCAAGCTCCGTCGCCAATAATGCGAACTATGTGTGATGGCGGACCCATCAAATATGATTCAGAGAAGACTTACGTGTGCGATTTGTGCCATACAGTTCTTCCATACGAACTGTTTGCGATTAGCTAAAATAACACAAACGGTTACAGAGAACCAGATGTGTGCGATAGAGGGAAGACATTTCTCTACCATAAACTGTGTGCGATGATATAACAAAACAGAAATGATTTGGCATAACAAGATGTGTGCGATAGAGTGCAAATAGGTGAGTAATCAGAATCATGTGCGAACACCAGAAATAACACAAACGATTGGTGTTAATAACCTGTGTGTGTTGTGGGGAAACGCTTGCTGGTATACAATTGTCAGCGATTGATGAAATCATGACCGACGGGTTTCGTAGTTTTGTCCGTGTGTACCGTGATTTGCTCTGTCTACACAACATCTATGCTGCCTACAGATCACTCGGGTGAACTATTTGTGATGAGCCAAAAGAACACAAATGGTTGCACAGACCAACATGTGTGCGACAGACGGCATACCATGTGCTCGGATGAAACATGCGAGACAAATAACACAAACAATTCAAAGTAACAAGATGTGTGTGATGCCCAACAAACAGGTCAGTAATCTAAATTTTGTGGGAAGATAGAAAATAACACAGACACATAATAACACAGACAATTCCTGGTAATAAGAACCGATTTAGAAAACGATAGCACAAATTATCATTCGTAGTCCTACATAATCAACTAAACAACATAATAGCGACATTACATATCAGCAAGGTTCAGAAAACAACAAATGAAAACAGCTACTCTTCGGTGTTGTTGCGGGGCTGGCCTGTTAGTTCGCCAATGTTGAAATATTGTCTACACTCACGCAACATCCTTTCTATGGAAGAAGGATCCACATCCGTGTCGGCGAGTGTTGGAATCGAGGCTCCGGGGACCCAAAGAGTTTCGAACACCGGGGTGTGCTGGCTCTCCTGCCCCACTCTCCCTCGCAACCTCACGGCAACACTCCGGCGAGCTCGAGCTAAAGAAGAAGAATAGTGGACACGGTGGTTTACCCAGGTTCGGGCCACCTTGCGGTGTAATACCCTACTCCTACTTGTCTGAACTTCTTGAGGATACGAATACAAAGGTGTGTTCTGCCTCTCTTTCGTCCCCCTCTACGGTTGCCACCCTTCCCCTTCTTATACTGGCCCTGGTCTTCTTCCCCCGAAAACACAAGGCAGGAAGGGTTGCCACAACGGCCAGTTTGAAGGGGGACAGGGCTGCAGCTTATCCTGAAAAAAGCAGTCTCCGCCAGCAAAAGCCTCCAACCGTGACGCGCTGATGGGCTCGGGGATGACTTCTGTCCTGGCGAGCCCCCGTCCTTGGTCTTCCTTCACCAAACAATAAATCTTTGGGAGTTGCTTTGGGAGCGGGGACAGCTGGCCCCGCTCTCCTAGCACCGAAGTGGAAATCCTCCCCGTCCGTGCCTTCTAGCATGGCTCCTGGCACCGCTTGGCATGGCACGCGTCACCCACGCGCGTGCACAGACCACGCAACCCTGCCAAGCCATCCTAGCTCAGTTTGTCCCGTGAAGGCCCCGTAACCAACCTCGGGAAGTGACGTCACGAGGGGGCTTCACGAGGCTCTTGACGACGCTGGCTAGCACACCCCTCACGAGGCGGAGGTCCTCGTAAAGGTCCTGCTTGTGTAGTTTAGTGACGGGTCCCGTCGGGCCCACAACGTGTGCCGCGCCTTGGGCCGCAGGAAGACGGGTCTGGGTACCCCCAGTCCCACGGGCCCAATAGTAGCCCCGGGGCCCGCGGCGTGCACGATCCCGCCAGTTTGAGGAGCGAAATGGTGCGGCCCCAACCGCCTGCGGGCCAGGAACGACGCGTGCCACACGACGGTGCGTGGAGCGCCTCCACTTCCCCATGACGCCTCGACAACCGTTCGAGCTGACGTAAAGTCTGCACGCGGCCTGGGGCCATCATTTCTCTCCACTGCGTCGTGCCCGTCCAACGGAAGCAAGGGGCGCAGGTTGGCTTTCCGCCGGGAGCTATATAAGGGCAAGGGGAAATGTCCCCCGGCTCGTCCTCCTCGCTCTCGCTCTTTGCCTCTGTTCATCGCTGTACTGGCGATGGCACCCGTGAGGAGGTTCTCCACCACTGAGAAGGGGAAGGCAGAGGTGGACGAGGCGGAAGCGCCGACACCGGTGATGGGGAGAGGCCGCCCTCGCTTCTCCGCCGCCGTACTTGGGGCGTCTTCCAGGGGGCATGAGCGCCCTCCGCGGGCGACTAATGTCGTCTCAAGAAGCCTTGGGGGAGTTCAGACCGCGGACACGGATACGGGGGGCGAGGTGGCCATGGGAAAGGAAGGAGGAATGGTACAGCCACCCGGCCGCCCCGGCCACGGAGCCACTCAGTCGACGCGGCCCACAAGTTCATCGCGGGGATGGATGGCCAGCCCTGCACCTGGCTCCGGCCCCTGAACACCTTGGCGGGGGAGATGGCGGCAGCTAGACGGAGTTCTTGGGTGGCGACGGAGTTCAATCCCCTCGGCTTCTTGTTCTTGAAGCGGGGGTGGAAGTCATTCGCCCTCGCCCGCGGCTTCAAGGAGGGGCATGTTATCCATTTAAAGTTCGACGGAGCCACCACGCTTTTTGTGAAGATCTTTGGGGAGGCCGGCGACCGCTTGGGCTGCTGCATGGAGAGCGATAGCAGCGACAGTTGTGGCTCTTCCGGCGACAGCGGCAACGGCAGTTCTTCCTTCGAGGGAAGCAAGAGTGACGACGACTCCGATGACTCCCCAGATGTCTGCGTCAAGCAGGAAGACTCAGACTAGGCGCAGGTGGTTCCGGAGTGAGAATCTTGGAGGCAGCGCTGTTCGAGCTTGACCCCTCTTCTTTTGTTTTGTCTTTTCTTTCATGCGGTGAACCATGCTGACCCTGCGGGAGTGCGTAAGAACGATTATGGCCCTGACGCCTCAAGCTTAATGATGTCTTTGGTCGAGCATAATACTTTATCTACATCATGTCATCATCCTTCAAAAATTACTCTGTTTTACTTAATACTCAAGATGCATGCTGGATAGCGCTCGATGAGTGGAGTAATAGTAGTAGATGCAGGCAGGAGTCGGTCTACTTGCTTATGGATGTGATGCCTATATACAACATGATACGTCCATTTTGCATCATGATTTTTTATTGATATTTATATTATTCTTGGCAACTATTCCATTTTAAGATACTATTTCAATGCCTCTTCTCTCTTAGTTTACAAGGTACATCACGAAGAGGGAAATTGCCGGAAATATGAATTCTGGACCTAAAAACTTAGAAAAAGGCTGAACATTCTCTGGACTCCAAATGACCTGAAAGTTCACAAGGATTTTTTGTGGAATATATCTGAATTATGGAGCAAAGAAGTGCGAGAGGGGGGCCACCTGTTGGTGCCAAGCCAACGGGGCGCGCCCACCCCCTGGGCTCGCCCTGATGGCTTGGCAGGCCCACAGGCGGCCCCCCCTCTTCTGCTATACGATGTGTTCTCACCTAGACAAAATCAAGAGGATACTTTCGAGACAAATCCCCGCCATCTCAAGGTGGAAACCTGGGCAGAGGTCCTTTTTCTCCCCGACAGAGAGTTTCTGTCGAGGAAACTTCCCTCTGGGAGGGGGAAATCGAAGCCATCGTCATCACCAAGACTTCCTCCTTCGTGGGAGCAACAATCTTCATATACACCTTCACCAATACCATCTCATATCAAACCCTAGTTCATCTCTTGTATTCAATCATTGTCTCAAAACCTCATATTGGTACCTGTGGGTTACTGGTAGTGTTGATTACGTCTTCTAGTTGATGCTAGTTGGTTTGTTTGGTGGAAGATAATATGGTCAGATCCTTTATCATATTTATTATACCTATGATATTGAACATGGTGATGATTTGTGAGTAGTTACGTTTGTTCTCGAGGACATGGGAGAAGTCTTGTTATAAGTAATCATGTGAAGTTGGTATTCGTTCGATATTTTGATGATGAGTATGTTGTTTCTTCCTTTAGTGGTGTCGTGTGAACATCGACTACGTGACACTTCACCATATTTTGGGCCTAAGGGAAGGCATTGTGGATTAATAAGTAGATGATGGGTTGCTAGAGTGACAGAAGCTTAAACCCTATTTTATGCGTTATTTCATAAGGGGCTGATTTGGATCCACATGTTTCATGCTATGGTTAGATCTATCGTAATTCTTCTTTGGTAGTTGCGGATGCTTGTGCGAGGGGGTAATCATAAGTCGGTTGCTTGTTCAAGTAAGAACATCACCTTAGCACCGGTCCACCCACATATTGATACGTCTCCAACGTATCTATAATTTTTGATTGTTCCATGCTATAATATTATCATTCTAGGATACTTTTTGGGCATTTATTTGGTAATTCATATTATTTTTGAGCACTAAACTAATAACACAGTGCTAAGTGCTAGTTGCTGTTTTCTGCATGTTTTTGGTTTTTCAGGAATACCAAACCAAACCAAGTCCAAATACCCCGAAGCTTTTTGAAGTTTTTTTCTGGACAAAATAACGACCTGAAAGCTTCGGAGGGAGACCGAAGGGCACACAAGGTGCCCCCAAGCCAACAGGGCGCACCCAGAGGGTGGCCACGCCCTGATGGCTTCGGGCCACCTCCCTGGCCCTCTAGTGTTTTTCTCTGGCCTATAAATTCTTATTAATCCAAAAAACCCTAGGGACCCTCCCGAAACACTTTTTCGCTGTCGCAAGTCTCTGTTCCGCCGTGTGCCCATCTAGAGCCGCGTTCCGATGCCCTGGCGGAGGGGGAATCGATCACAGAGGACCTCTACATCCACCTTGATGCTCCCTTGGTGATGTGTGAGTAGTTCAACACATACCTACGGGTCCGTAGTTAGTACCTGGATGGTTCTCTCTCTCTCTATGTTCTTCATTTCCAAGATCACCGCGATTTCCACAGTGATCTATCTTATGTAATCAATCTTTGCGGTGTGTTTGTTGAGATCTGAGGAATTGTGGGTCAGATTATTAATGAAATCGATTTGAGTCTGCTCTAAATTCTTATTTGCATGATTGTTATAGCTTCATAATTCTCTCTGATCTATCCGTTTAGTATGGCCAACTAGATTGGTTTATCTTCAGTGGGGGAGGTGTGTTGTAGTGAGTTCAATCTTGCGTTGCTCTATATCCCAGTGAAAAAGTAGGGGACAAGACACGCATTTGTATTGCTGCCGCGAAGGGTAAAATGATGGGGTTTATTCATATTAGTTGGATTTACTTTGTCTACATCATGTCATCATTCTCCAAGCATTACTCCGTTTCACTTAATACTCTAGATGCATGCTGGATTGTGGTCGATGGGTGGAGTAATAGTAGTAGATGCACACAGGAGTCGGTCTACTTGTTTATTGAAGCGATACCTATATACATGATCATTGCCATGAATAAATATTGCATAACTATGCGCTTTTTTATCAACTAGCAAAGTGGCCCTCGCAAATGCGAGGGCGTACTCTTTAGTCAGCAAATAGTGTGTTGAAATTGAACTATACTTTAATGGATTTTCACATCTTGTGGATTGAATAATCCATTCTACAACAATCACAAATAATTATCCAGGAAAAATATCACATTTGTTGGCAATATATATACCATTTTAAATTTATGGTTGAATAAATAATATGCCACTTTGAAAG
Source organism: Elymus sibiricus (assembly GCA_039707655.1). Classification (NCBI taxonomy): domain Eukaryota; kingdom Viridiplantae; phylum Streptophyta; class Magnoliopsida; order Poales; family Poaceae; genus Elymus; species Elymus sibiricus. The sequence continues at coordinate 312,953,242 of CM077675.1, forward strand.
GTAAGTTTACAATATTTATGGCCACGTGTACCACTTGGGAGTAGCCTATAGTGTTATGCAACGAAAAATTGTCATGTGATGTTAACATTTTATGAATTGACTGTTGGTGTGAGATCAACAACTACAAAGTGCTATGTTTGGAAATGATGGTGAGAGTCTAGCAGAGGCGAGGCAATTGTAACTCGAGGTTTTATTGGAATAGCAATAGAAATTATCTTAATGGAGAAAATGAGAAAGAATTTATCCACATGTGTAGCAGAACTAAACAATTAAAATATCCATTCAATTATCTTTTCTACATCTTTTTTGTTTGTGGTAACTTTCTTTGTTGTGAAATATATGACATTTTATACATGGATACTCTCTTTATGACACAAAGTCTATGAGTTCTGTTGTATATAACTGTGCTTCCAAAATGAAAGACAGAATAAAACAAAGAAATAATTTTCAATTTATTATTTTCTTTTTGAAATTTTCATCAGTGCATAAATATAAATATAAATATAAATATATATTCACTGTGAGAGTTAAAGAAATTCCACTACAAAATTACTCGAACATTGTCTAGTGCGAGAAACAAAGTAGTATTATATGTGCATATTTTTTGAAAACTCTCCTTGTTTGTTCCTTATTTGAGAGTTTTACAATCTCGCTCATATATATTTGATGTGTCCTATAACAGAACTACCCATGCTAGGAAGACACAGTTCCCGAATCTAATCAGTATCCATAATCCATATTTTACTTTAGAAATTTTAGATGCCAACAACTATTTTTCTTTTAAAACTTAGTCATGTATAGAAGACTTTGTAAGATTTGTACTCTTGTATGTCAAACAATATCCATTGTAAAAACAAAGGAAAGTTATATTCAATGTTTCAAATTTCGTTTGAATAATACAAATTTGAAGGCATGCATTATGGATACAGAAGATGAAGTTGTATCACTAAATTCTCCTAATAACAAACTTCTTTTGTCTGTATTGATATTTCTATTGTAGTATTATTTCCATCTCCCTTTGTCAGGGACTTCTGCAATTACCCACCACCTACCCATCTCCTTCCATGCTCATCTCCCGTTTTATCTCTTCTGTTCAACAACGACTATCTAATAGGTCCTGCAATCAACCTCAAATCCAATTGAGGACTCTAGTATAGTTCACCTTTTGTCATGAAATTGTAAGTTTTTTTATACTATATTACATTAACACTATAATTGTTAGGGATTATGCCTAAGAATAATCAGTGTGCTAGCATGTAACCATACTGACCAGATGCTTAATCCAAGCAAACAAAAAGAGACAATCGGATGGTTGTAATTATTTTTCTTTTAATAATGCTGAAATTTTGTAAAAATATTCTATTTTCCATGTGTCGACGGTGTGGAGCTTCCCCTCTCACAAAAAAACCCTGTGTGGTCTTCAGTGAAACATTTAATTACATAACTGTTCTCTAAAATGTATGTATACGTTTTAACATTTTATTATAGTTACTAATATTGCTGTCTTTTGTTTAGTTTTGTACAGTCATCCATCGATACCTCTATCCCAATTTATATTTTATATCCTATATAGTATATGTTTGTCCGAGGAACATACAGTTATTTCGTATATTACATTACTAAAGAAAAGTAAATTTTGGATGCTGAGGTAACCGTTGATTACTTTGTTTTTTTGCGAGAAATCATCGATTAGTATATGTGACATTCACTTGTCTACGTGATATTTAATTAGCAGTATATAGAAGTATGGTATGGAATGTGACCCGGACGATTTGTCCTTTATAAAAAGAGATAGGTTATTATTGCATGAAGTTGATCAGAGTAGAAATTTAAATATGTGCAATGAGCAAAATGATGTGCAAATTAAAGTTCAGACGGTGGCGATATTTGACCAGTACATCAAATTCAAATTTGAACCAGCAACCACTAATATTAATCGTTTGAAGATTTTCAAAATCGTTCCAATGTTTTATGCGTAGCTACCTAATATATTAGACATGCCAATATTTAAGCGTGCCGCACATGATCATGTATGAGTTTGTAAGATGTGCATGTGTGTGCGCTTCTCTTTCACTTTTTCAGATAGTTTAATTTAATGGGAGAACTTCCTTTTTTTGTTAACGTAACATGCATGCATACATATGTTTTTATTTACGCTCGTTTTCCAAATAACGTGACCGTGGTACTAAAAGAAAGAAAGTAACATGACCGTGTTCTTTTCCTCGGGCAGCATGCTATTCCTGTTTTGCCTGAGAGTCCAGATTCTTTTGGAATGCAGAGTCCAGTTTTTTTAGGAGTGAATTTAGAGTCCAGGTTAGTACGTTGTTTTCCTAGAGCTGTATCTTGCTTCGTGTATATGCGTCACGATAACTACGTTGAGTCCCACCATATAATATATGTTAATAAACATATAACTATATGTAACGAAAATTGGACGGTCACATATAAATAATTTTAGAAGATGTCATAGATTAAGGGTTAGTATTTTCTAGTTAACGTGGGATTTTCTAGTTAATTCCTCTAATTTTCATCCGTATTTTCCTTTTAGTAGATAATAGAAGATTGCCCAATAATATGGGTGGACGCACGCAGAAGCCTCTACAGAACACTATGGCCTCCCGGTCTATTCATATATATATTTATAAACACTCTCAATACCTTGCTCCCATTATTTACTTTTTTTTATTTTTCAATTTATATTTATCCAACTATCATCTACACTACTTATCGCTTGCAAGTAATGAGTTCAAGGGGATTGACAACCCTCTTGCCCACGTTGGGTGCAAGTATGTGCTTTTTTGTGTGTAGGTGCTAAAGACGGGAAGTTGTGTGATCCTCCTATTGGTTCGATAACCTTGGTTCTCACTGAGGGAAATACTTATCTAGACTGTGCTACATCATCCCCTCCTCTTCAGGGAAAAACCCAACGCAAATCACAAGTATCACATATCAAAGTAACGAAAGCGAATCAACTCAACATGATGAAAATTACTAGACAGAAATTCCCATGTGTCCTCAAGAGCGCTTTACTTCATATAAGAGAATTTTCTGACATGTCATTTGTTATAAAAAGGATTGGGCTATCTTGCTGCACACTTGTTACCTTTGCTATTTGTCACTTGTTACGAATTATCTTCCTACAAAACTATCTATCACTGTTATTGACAACACTTGCAGAGAATACCTTGTTGAAAACTGCTTATCATTTCCTTGTGCTCCTCGTTGGTTTCGACACTCATACTTATCAAAAGGACTACGATTGATCCCCTATACTTGTGGGTCATCAAGACTCTTTTCTGGCGCCGTTGCCAGGGAGTGAAGCGCCTTGGGTGGGTGGAAATTGGTAAGGAAACGTTTCCGGTACGTGCTGAAATTTACCGTTGCTTGTCACTATGGATAATAATCCTTTGGATGGCTTGTTTGGGGTATCTTCACCCCGACCAGAAATGGAAAAGGTTGCACATCAACGTACTGAGCCTACTGAAAATATTTATTATGAGATTCCTTCGGGTATGTTAGAGAAACTGCTAGCTAATCCTTATGCAGGAGGTGGAACAACTTATCCTGATTTGCACTTGATATATATAGATGAGATTTGTGGATTATTTAAGCTTGGAGGTTTATCTGAGGACAAAGTAAAGAATAAGGTTTTCCCTTTATCTTTGGAGGGAAAATCATTGATTTGGTATAGGGTATTGGATGATGCTGGAATATGGGACTGGAACCGGTTGAAGCTGGAATTTCACCAGAAGTTTTATCCTATGCATCTAGTTCATCGTGATCGGAATTATATATATAATTTTTGGCCTCATGAAGGAGAAAGCATCGCTAAATCTTGGGGATGCTTAAATCTATGACGCACACTTGTCCAAACCATGAGTTCTCAAGAGAATTAATTATACAAAACTTTTAAGCCAACTTTCTTATGACGATCAATTAATTCTCGATTCTTCTTCCACTCGTTCCTACATGGAGAGAACTATTGAATTCAAATGAGATCTTCTGGAAAGAATTAAACATAACTCTGAAGATTGGGAGCTTGGCGAAGGTAGAGAGTCAGGCATAAAACTTGAGTTTGATTGTGTTAAATCTTTTATGGAAACCGATACTTTTCATAAGTTTAGCGCTAAATATGGACTTGACTCTGAGATAGTATCTTCCTTCTGTGAAACTTTTGCTGCTCATGTTGATCTCCCCAAGGAGAAATGGTTTAAATATCATCCACCCATTGAGGAATTGTTAGAAAAACCTATTATTGATAAAGAAGAAAGTACTCCCTCCGGTCCTTTTTTACTCCGCGTATTAGATTTGTGTCAAGTCAAACTTTGCGAAGTTTGATCAAATTTATATTAAAAAATATCAACATCTAAAATACCAAATATATATATTATGAAACTAAATTTCATAATGAATCTAACAATATTCATTTGGTATTGTAAATGTTGATACTTTTTTCTATAAGTTTGGTTAAAGTAGAGATACTTTGAGTTGGGACAAAACTTATATGCAGACTAAAAATGACCAGAGGGAGTATTATTTATAATGTTGATCCAGTTGTGCCCACTACTTATATTCAAAAACCACCTTTTTCCTGTTAGGATTAAGGAACATGCTAAGGCTACTACTGTGGTTAATAAAAGCAATATTAGAACACGCAAACCTACTAAACAAATAAAATTAGAACCTAATATTGTCGGCGTTCTGGGACCGGGGGTACCCAGACCTGCCTACCAGCGGCCCAGTGCGTGGCCCACCTCGAAGGCCCAGTATAGTCGTGCAACAAGCCCCCCAAGTAAAGACTCTCGCGAGAGCCCCCGCCTCGCGAGGAGGACAACACCAAGACCTCCGAAGGAGTGGCACCCCCTCAGGCCGCCTCCCTAGGAGCGGAGATTCCTATGCAAGTACCCGGCCTCGTGAGGCCGGGGTGACGTGGGTTCTGACGGCCAAGCCAGGCGGGCGCCAGCGGGCGTAGAGGGAGGACAATTTCCTCTTTCGTGCTAAGGAGACAAGGACGTACGTGGGTTCCCAAGGGATCCCCCAAAGGTTTCCTTCCCAGTGCAATAGGACCAAGACCACGAGCTCGGCAGGACGGATGTCATCGCCGAGCCCACTGCTGCGTCACACCCAGAAGCTTTGCAGGCGAAGACCACCTTTAGTCAGGATAGGATGTACTACTTGTCCCCTTTCAAATTTGGCCGTTGTGGGATCCCTTCCTGCCTGTGCGATAAGGGAAGAGGACCGTGGCCCCTATAAAAGAGGGATGAGCTCCCATTGTAGAAGGGGATCGGATCAAGTTCATCACCACCAAGAGCCCTCGTGAGGCCACCCAACCGCTGTACTAGTTCATCCTCAGCCTCCTCGTGATGCCAATCCACCACAAAGTAGGAGTAGGGTTTTACACCGCAAGGTGGCCCGAACTTGGGTAAATCCCCGTGTCCACCTTCGCCTTGTTGCATGCACTCGTTAGGCTAGACCTTAGGGTGGTGAGTTTGAGACCTTGAGCCGGTGGGGATCTACGCACACGCCCCAGTGTTCGAACCTTGTTGGGTTTTGTGGAGCCCCGATTCTGACATTTGACACACCAGGTATGGGCGTGTTGTGATCTCCCTCCGGTTCCACTTCGTCTCTACTCCGCCACTCCCATTGCCGACGCCCGCCGAGTCCGCGCCAAGCGCCGGGCAGCCCGCGTTGCCCAAATGGCGCACATGTGCCGCGGCGTTCCACGCCGCTCCGCCTCTTCCGCGACCAACGCTACTACGGAGTGGGCTGCTCGCGGTCCGCAGGACCTACCGCTGCCACCCTCCGAGCGACGGGACGGCCGCGTCGCTGCGCCGTCCCCCGCTCCCACCATGGCGTCGACCTCCCACGCACGCCGCGGACTGGTGAATGCACCAGCTGCGCTATCCATGGCGCGCAAACTGCTGTGTTACCACCATAACGATGACCACTCCGAAGACTGGCTTAGTCGCGTCGCTGAGCCCGCCAATGCCGCTAGTGAAGCCCCGGCGCCTGCCCGCTCGCTCCACCTCCAGCTCTTCCAGGCGGGCGACGTGGCTCACGGCGCGCCACCTCCTCCTTCCCCGCGAAGGGCCGACCGCAAGCCTAGGTGCAAAGCGTGACACCATGAACCACCTCGTGGGGTGCCGGCGCGCGCGGGACGAGACGAGCTGCCAGATGACGCCGCGGCCGCAAGGTGGTGCACGCGTGCTTCCCCCGAAGTTCAACCCGGCGAACAAGTGCGCTAAGGCCGAGGTAGGCCGCACCTCCCTCCGCGTTCTCGTGGAGACGGACCACGAGGACAAGAAGGCCAAGGCCAAGGAGGCAAAATGCAAGGACCCCACCGTGTTGGTGATGTCTACTACACAACTTTATTCTCGTAGACTCGTGTTGGGCCTCCAAGCGCAGAGTTTTGTAGGACAGTAGCAAATTTTCCTCAAGTGGATGACCTAAGGTTTATCAATCCGTGGGAGGCGTAGGATGAAGATGGTCTCTGTCAAACAATCCTGCAATCAAATACAAGAAATCTCTTGTGTCCCCAACACACCCAATACAATGGCAAATTGTATAGGTGCACTAGTTCGGCGAAGAGATGGTGCTACAAGTGCAATATGGATGGTAGATATAGGTTTTTGTAATCTGAAAATATAAAAACAGCAAGGTAACTGATGATAAACGTGAGCACAAACGGTATTGCAATGCTTAGAAACAAGGCCTAGGGTTCATACTTTCACTTGTGCAAGTTCTCTCAACAATACTAACATAGTTGAATCATATGTAAATCCCTCATGTGCGACAAAGAGTTCACTCCAAAGTCACAAATAGCGGAGAATAAACGAAGAAATTATTGTAGGGTACGAAACCACCTCAAAGTTACCTTTTCCGATCAATCTTATGAGCTATCCCTATAAGTGTCACGAACAGCCCTAGAGTTCGTACTAAAATAACACCTTAAGATACACATCAACCAAAACCCTAATGTCACCTAGATACTCCAATGTCACCACAAGTACCCATGGGCTTGATTATATGATATGCATCACACAATTTCAGATTCACCATGTTCAATCCATCACAAACAACTTCAAAGAGTGCCCCAAAGTTACTACTGGAGAGTCAAGACAAAAACGTGTGCCAACCCCTATGCATAGATTCCCAAGGTCACGGAACCCGCAAGTTGATCACCAAAACATACATCAAGTGGATCAATAGAACATCCCATTGTCATCACGGATATCCCATCGCAAGACATACATCAAGTGTTCTCAAATCCTTAAAGATTCAATCCGATAAGAACACTTCAAAGGGAAAACTCAATTCATCACAAGAAGATAGAGAGGGGAAAACTCCATATGATTCATCTATATTAATAAAGCTCGCGGTACATCAAGATCGTGTCATCTCAAGAACACGAGAGAGAGAGAGAGATCAAACACATAGCTACTAGTACATACCCTCAGCCCCGAGGGTGAACTACTCCCTCCTCGTCATGGAGACCGCCGGGATGATGACGATGGCCTCCGGTGATGGTTTCCCCCTCCGGCAGGGTGCCGGAACGGGCTCCCGATTGGTTTTTCGTGGCTCTGGAGGCTTGCGGCGGCGGAACTCCCGATCTAGGTTTGTTTCTGGAGGTTTCTGTATTTATAGGAATTTTTGGCGGTGGAAACAAGTCAGGGGGGTCCACGAGGAAGTTACAAGCCAGCAGGGCGCGCCCTAGGGGGGGCGCCCTAGGGGCTTGTGGCTGCCTCGTGGCTCTTCTGGCCCAACTCCGATGCTGCGTGGGTCTCTTCTGGTCCATAAAAAATCACCGTAAATTTTTGTTCCGTGTGGGCTCCGTTTGATATTCCTTTTCTGTAAAACTCAAAAACACGGAAAAAACAGAAACTGGCACTGGGCTCTAGGTTAATAGGTTAGTCCCAAAAATAATATAAAGTTGTAGTAAAATGATTGTAAAACATCCAAGAATGATAATATAACAGCATGGAACAAGCAAAGAATATAGATACGTTGGAGACGTATCAGCTGGCAGCTGCGCCCGAGGCGAAGCGCGGTCATGGCCTGGAGAAGCTCCCCAGGGGAAACCGACCGTTCTGCGTCTTCCACTACACCAACAGCCACGACACCAGCAACTGCCTGGACCTCAGGGAGCTCCGCGACGAGCGCTTCGGCCGCCGCCCCGAGCGCGGCAACCACGGCAGCGGCCATGGGGAGGGCCACAGCGGGAACCGCCGGGACAACCGCGACCCATGACAGGACTAGCGAGACCAGCCTCACGAGGATCGCTAGCACGGCGAGCCTCGCGACGGACCTTGGCGCGATCATCCTCGGGAGGCCCGCCCTCAGAGCAGGGCTGGGGGCTTCCAAGAGCCCCGCGCGATCGCTTGCATCCTGAGCGGTGCACAGGCCCTAGCCTCCAACCGAGCCTTCAAGCAGCTCCTGCCCAAGAGCCGCCTGGGGGCTGGAGCCCACACCGCTAGCGCCTCAAGCCCCGGGCCTACTGCTGGGGCGCCTTCCCCCTCCGCATAGGAGGGCGCGCCCGGCGCCTCCCTCAGGAGAGGCTCGGGGTCTTCCACCTGGGGAGCTCCTGATCCGACCGGCGCAACGGAGGAGCAACTCGGGCATCGCCCGGAGGCATGCTTTGGCGCGCGACCCCGTGAGCAAGGAGCAAGGCGTGAGGCGCCAGGAGCGCGAGAGTCCGATGTTCACAAGGGCGACGAACAGCAGAGGACACAGGATGCGTGTGCCCCAAGAGGCGCCGGGGCACCACGGGTCTTCAAGGCATAAGGGAACCGACCGACCCCGCCGTCAGGTGACTCCTAGGGTTGTTCCTGCCAAGCAATTCTCTAGATTTTGTATCGCCCCAAGCAGGTGTCTTAGAATACATAACGAATCCGGCTAACCCCCCACTCGAGATGGAATTGTTTGTCTAAGCCTCAGGCTCTGGCGCGTCGCCGCTACCGGGGCCTGGCGTGCCCCCCACGACCGCCCCGCGATGGTTTCGCATGGGGGCTGGGCACGACGTCTGCATATGACTTGTCCTCGCAGTGAATCGTTGAAAAATCTAAGTACCCGGGCTCTGACCCACGGGCTGGCCACCTGTGCGGATCATCTATCTTAGTGTCATGCCCCCTCAATGAACCATTGCGGGCAGAGGAAAGGAAGGCGGCTTGGCTCATATTGCCACAGGGCAGGCGACATGCCGCCTCTTACAACGGCTCTCCTGTAGACGTGCCCTTACGGACACGTGGGGCGTGCCACGGCGCTCATGTTTGGGCCACAGGGGCACGCAATCGGTGAACAACGGCTCTCCAGCAGACGTGCCCTTACGGACGCGCGGGGTGCGCCACGGCACTCATGTTTGGGCCGTAGGGGCACGCAACCGCATTCCTGTGGGCACGCGGTGTGCGATGGCGCTCATACATGGTTCTACCTGGAATGCCTGGAACATCCAGCATCTCCGCAAGTTCTACCCGTGACACTCTCACGTAATAATGAGTGGGTTCTATACGCCCGGAGCCCCCCGAGGACGCGGAGGGGTTCCCACCCACGCCCAAGTGGAAGCCCCGTGCTCCTTGCTGGCGAACGACACTGACCTCCAATGACTATGCCCATGCCTAGTGGAAGCCCTACGCTCCGCGCTGGGGGGAAGACGAAGACTAGCTATTAGGTGCCGGACAAGGCTGTTCTTTGCTCTCTTTTGTAAACCGAATTTGCTGTCTTTTGGAATGAAGTTTGAAGCTTTCGCGTCTTATTCGAAAAATGGGGTGGGAACCTTCTTCTTGCACGATTTTCTTGCTTTGAGTTCTTTCTAAGGGGGTTTGGCACCCGCCAGTTCTCTCTCGCGCGCCCCGCGAGCGGGGGCTGGGCACGGTATGTTACGGAGGCTCCGGGCCGCGCACATACCTCGCCAAAACTTTGGCGTCCTAATCGTCACGCGACGCTCACGAGGCGAGCTAGCGCACAATACCACCTCCGGCCCCCAGTCTCAGGAGCGCCCATCTCCTGGTCTCGTCGGGCATCATGACCCGGCACACCGGCGACGATCTGCCCTCGCATGGGGGCTCGGGGGCTCTACGGCTAAGGAAAGAAGCTCCGGAGAGACGCGCCCCCACGACGTAGGAGCCTACCGCGGGCGAATCAAGCCAAGTTACCCTAATCATGGCGGGCAGGGACATTCCAGTTTGCAGCGACATAAAAACTGGGATGCGAGAAGAAAAATGCTAACATAAAGGTGCAAGCGCCGCAGTTCATTACACCCCCCCCCCCCCCCCCCCCCGCGGGGCCCTCCATGGTTTTTTGTGCAGGAAACACACAACAAAATATGGCTTCCCAAAGACCGCAACTCCTGAGGCCTGGCCCCGGCACCGCTCACGCTCAGTCAGAGTCCTCCTCCTCCTGGACGGTGGTGCGACGGCATTGCGGCTGGACGGCCTCTGGGGCAGGGCCGCTACACCGTGGCGGCTCGCCACCGTCCTTGGTCCGGGCCCGCCGGCGTGGCGGCTCGTTGTAATCGTCATCGCTCGAGCTCCCCCTGGAGGAGGCATTACTGCTACTGGAGGTGTCGCGTCCGTCGCCAAGGGCAAGCTCACCGCCGAGGACGCCGCCACCGCGGTGGTCATCGTCGGCCGAGAAGTGGTCACTGTCGTCGCCGTCACCCTTTGGACAGCACCCCAAAGCGCCTACCGTCTTCCCCGAAGGTCTTGACGAAGAGCGTCGCCGCCCCGTCATACTTGATGTGGAGGGTACACCTCCCCTGTAGGCCGCGGGCGCGGGTGAACGTCTGCCAGCCGCAGGTCAGGAACACGTAGCCCGCAGGGGTGACCTCGACCTCCACCCATGAGCCTCGGCTGGAGCAACCGTCGGTCTGCAGCCATAGGCCGGCGGGCCCTCCGGCTGGCAAAGCCCCCGCGAAGAAGCGCGGGAGCTGGACCCAGGAGACGGCTGGCCTTTCCTCCCACATCACGAACTCCTGGACCGCATCGACCGAGTGAGATTGCGAGCGGGGCGGCCGGGCACCAGCTGCATGCCTCCCCCCTCGGCTGCGAGCGCCACGGCTACCGCTGCCGCCTACGCGGGAGGGGGACTTCCCGCGGCTGCCAAAGGCAGCGTCGGCCCGCGCCGGAGCGCGCCCGGGTCCTTGAGGGGCCACCGCTGGCGTCAGGGTGTGCTTGCGGGGACGGCCGCGACCCCTCTCGGGCGGTGGCGAGCTCGGTCCCTCCAGGCGGCCCTTCCCCTTCTCGGCAGCAGAAAACCTCCTCAGTGGCATCATGGTTGTGGAAGCGGTGGACTGAGGTGAGGAGGCGAGAAGATGAAGATGGGCTAGGAGGGCTCCGCCCCCTCGACCATTTATAGCAGATCAGAGGCCAACCGGCGTCTCTCCGCATGCCGGGCGATGATGGCCCCGCAGCACGCGCCAGCCGTTGTCCGTCGGGGTGGTTACCGAGGCGACGTGGGGAAGTGGAGGCGTCCACGCCCCGTCGTGCGCCATGCGTCAAGCCTGACCCACAGGCGATTGGGGCCCACGGCGCTTCGGCCTCCCTTCCTCAGCTTCGCCCTGAAGCCGGTCCAAGCGTGCCTTGGGTCCGGGGGCTACTGTCGGCGTTCTGGGACCGGTGGTACCCAGACCAGCCTGCCTGCGGCCCAGCGCGTGGCCCACCTCGAAGGCCCAGTACGGTCCTGCAACAAGCCCCCCTAGTCAAGGCCCTCGCGAGAGCCTCCGCCTAGCGAGGAGGACAACGCCAAGACCTCCGGAGGAGTGGCACCTCCTCAGGCCGCCTCCCGAGGAGCGGAGATTCCTATGCAAGTACCCGGCCTTGTGAGGCCGGGGTGACGTGGGTTCTGACGGCCAAGCCAGGCGGGCGCCAGCGGGCGCAGAGGGAGGATAGTTTCCTCTTTCGTGCTAAGGAGACAAGGACGTACGTGGGTTCCCAAGGGATCCCCCAAAGGTTTCCTTCCCGGTGCAAGAGGACCAAGACCACGAGCTCGGCAGGACGGATGTCATCACCGAGCCCACCGCTGCGTCACACCCAGAAGCTTTGCAGGCGAAGACAACCTTTAGTCAGGATAGGATGTACTACTTGTCCCCTTTCAAATTTGGCCGTTGTGGGATCCCTTCCCGCCTGTGCGATAAGGGAAGAGGACCGTGGCCCCTATAAAAGAGGGACGAGCTCCCATCGTAGAGGGGGATCGAATCAAGTTCATCACCACCAAGAGCCCTGGTGAGGCCACCTAACCACTGTACTAGTTCATCCTCAGCCTCCTCGTGAGGCCAATCCACCACAAAGCAGGAGTTGGGTTTTACACCACAAGGTGGCCCGAACCTGGGTAAATCCCCGCATCCACCTTCTCCACGTTGCATGCACTCGTTAGGCTAGACCGTAGGGTGGTGAGTTTGAGACCTTAAGCCGGTGGAGATCTACGCACACGCCCTAGTGTTCGAACCTTGTTGGGTTTTGCGGAACCCCGATTTCGACAAATATTTCTATGGTTAAAGACCGCTTGGTTAATAATACTGATGGTCAGGTTATTTACTTATGTGATGAAGCCGTTAGAATTGCAGAACCTGTTAGAAACAAACATGATGAGTTAGATAAAAACAAATAAGTTGATGGCATGCCTGTTGTTTCTATTAAGATTGGTGATCATTGCTATCATGGCTGGTGTTATATGGGTGCTAGTGTGAGTGCTATTCCTTTTACCTTATATCAAGAAGTTACGAATGACATAGCACCCATTGAAATGAAAGACATTGATGTTACTATTAAAATTTCAAACAGAGACACTATTTCACCACTTTGAATTATTAGAGATGTTGAAGTCTTGTTTGGAAAAATTAAGTACCCTACTGATTTCTTAGTACTTGGTTCACAACAAGATAATTTTTGTCCCATTATATTCGGTTGACCTTTCTTGAATACTATCAATGCTGAAATCAATTGTGTTAGAGAAAAGGTTAAAGTTAGTTTTGGTGATGCGTCTCATGAATTAAATTTCACTAAGTTTGGGAGACAACCACATGAGAAAGTGTTATCCAGTAAGTATGAAATCATTTGGTCTTTCTTCTATTGTCGTCCCTCCTACTGATCTGTTAGAACAATATTTGCTAGACCATGAAAATGTTATGCATATGAATGAAAGGAAGGAAATAGATGAAATATTCTTTAGAAAAACACCTATTCTTAAACACAACTTGTCTATTGATATTTTAGGGGATCGTCCCGTACCTAAGGGAGATCCCGTGTTTGAGCTAAAGAAATTACATGATACACTAAAATATGCTTACATTGATGAAAATAAGATATATCTTGTTATTATTAGTGCTAACCTTTCATAGCATGAAGAAAAGAGATTACTCAAAACTCTAAAGAAGCACCGAGCTGCTATTGGATATACTCTTGATGATCTTAAGGGCATTAGTCGCACTCTATGTCCGCACAAGATTAATATGGAGCCATATGCTAAACCAGTCGTTGATCATCAATGCCGCTTGAATCCAAAAATGAAGGAAGTGGTAAGAACTGAAATATTAAAGCTTCTGGAGGCAGGTATAATCTATACCATAGCTGATAGTAGATGTGTAAGTCCTGTTCATTGTGTTCCTAAGAAAGGAGGTATAACTGTTGTTCCTAATGATAAAATGAACTCATGCCACAAAGGATAGTAACTGGTTATAGGATGGTAATTCATTTCAAGAAATTAAATAAAGCCCCTACAAAAGATCTTTACCCCTTGCCTTTTATTCATCAAATGTTAGAAAGATTATATAAGCACACACACTTTTGTTTCCTCGATGGATATTCTTGTTTTTCTTATATACCCGTGTCAAAAGAAGATCGAGAGAAAATTACTATTACTTGTCCCTTTGGAACTTATTCTTATAGACATATGCCTTTTGGTTTATGCAATGCACTTACTACCTTTCAAAGATGTATGACTGCTATATTCTCCGACTTTTGTGAAAAGATTGTCGAGGTGTTCATGGATGCTATTTCCGTTTACGGGACTTCTTTTCATGTTTTCTTGACCAACCTTGATCGAGTTTTGCAGAGATGTGAAGAAACTAATCTTGTCTTGAATTGGGAGAAGTGCCACTTTATTGTGAATGAAGGCATAATGCTTGGGCATAAATTTTCTGAACGAGGTATTGAGTAGATAAAGCTAAAGTTGATGCAATCGAGAAAATGCCATGTCCTAAAGATGTTAAAGGTATAAGATGTTTCCTTGGTCATGCTGGTTTCTATAGGCGTTTTATTAAAGATTTCTCAAAGATTTATAGGCCATTAACTAATCTTCTTCAAAAAGATATTCCATTTGTTTTTTATGATGATTGTGTAGAAGCCTTTGGAATACTTAAGAAAACCTTAAATTCAGCACCTATTATTCAGCCGCCTGATTGGAACTTACCATTTGAAATTATGTGTGATGCTAGTGACTATGTTGTTGGGGCTGTGCTAGGGCAGAGAGTAGATAAGAAATTGAATGTTATTCATTATGCTAGTAAGACTCTAGACAATGCTCAAAGAAATTATGCTACTACTGAGAAGCAATTTTTAGCAGTTGTGTTTGCATGTGATAACTTTAGACCTTATATTTTTTATTCCTAAGTTACTATTCACACTGATCATGCTGCTATTAAATATCTGATGGAAAAGAAAGACACTAAGCCTAGACTAATTAGGTGCGTGCTTTTAGTTCAAGAGTTTGATTTGCATATTGTTGATAGAAAAAGGAGCTGAGAATCCTTTAACAAATAACTTGTCTAGAATGGAAAATGTTCTTGATGACCCACTGCCTATTGATGATAATTTTCCTGATGAGCAATTAGCTTTTATAAATGCTTCCCGCAGTACTCCTTGGTACGCAGATTATGCTAATTACATTGTTGCTAAATATATACCACCTAGTTTCACATACCAACAAAAGAAAAAGTTTTTCTTTGATTTAAGACATTACTTTTGGGATGACCAAACATCTATATAAATAAGGAGTAGATGGTGTTATTCGACATTGTGTACCTGAGCATGAACAGGAACAGATCCTACAGAAGTGTCATTCCAAGTCCTACTAAGGGCACCATGCGGGTGACAGAACTGCACACAAGGTACTACAGTCTGGTTTTTATTGGCCTACTCTTATCAAGGATGCTCGTAAGTATATCATATCTTGTGATGAATGTCAAAGAATTGGTAACATTGGTAGACGTCAGGAAAAGCCTATGAATTATTCACTTGCAATTGAACCATTTGATGTTTGGGGTGTTGATTATATGCGACTTTTTCCTTCTCTAATGGGCACACTCATATTTTAGTTTATGTTGATTATGTTACTAAGTGGGTAGAAGCTATTCCAACTAGTGGTGCCAATCACAACACTTGTATTAAAATTCTTAAAGAGGTTATTTTCCCGAGGTTCGGAGTCCCAAGATATTTAATGACTGATGCTGGTTCACACTTTATTCATGGTGCTTTCCATAAACTTCTAGCTAAATATGATGTTAACCGTAGAATTGCATCACCTTTCACCCTCAGTCTAGCGGTCAAGTTGAGTTGAGTAACCGGGAAATAAAATTGATCTTGCAAAAGACTGTTAATAGATCTATAAAGAATTGGTCTAAGAAACTTGACGATGCATTATGGGCTTATAGAACTGCTTAAAAAAATCCTATGGGAATGTCCCCATATAAAATGGTATATGGAAAAGCATGTCATTTATCTCTCGAGTTAGAACATAACGCTTATTGGGCAATTAAACAACTAAACTATGATTTTAAGCTTTCCGGTGAGAAAAGGTTATTTGATATTAGTTCCTTAGATGAATGGAAGACACAAGCCTATGAAAATGCCAAGTTGTTTAAAGAAAAAGTTAAAAGATGGCATGAAAAAAGAATCCAAAAACGAGAATTTAAAATCGGTGATCTAATTCTTTTGTACAATTTTCGTATCAGATATTTTGCAGGAAAACTTATCTCCAAATGGGAAGGACCCTATATCGTCGAAGATGTTTATTGCTCCGGAGCAATTAAGATTAATACTGCCGAAGGCACAAATCCGAGAGTGGTTAATGGGCAAAGAATTAAACATTATATTTCAGGTATGCCCGTTAGTATCGAAACTAATGTTATTCAAGTAGTTACACCAGAAGAACACATAAGAGAGACCTTCCGGAACACTCCAAAAACCTGAAAAAGGGTAGGTATGTGATACGGTAGGTAAACTGACTCCAAAAATTCCGTAAAAATATTTTCTATCAGTTTTGGAATATTAGAAAAGGTACAAAAATAAAAATCAGCCAGGGGGACCCACGAGGGAGTCCCAAGCAAACAGGGCGCGGCCACCCCCTAGGCGCGCCCTGATGGCTTGGGAGCACCTCGTGTGCCTCCCAGACTCCGTTTTCTTCCTCGACACGTATTATGACCTAGGATAATTCATGATATATACTCCCATATGTTTTGACCACCGCATTGCAAGTTTCTTCTTTGTTCTTGTTTGGTCCTGTTTTTCTGATAGGTTTATAAGAAATATGTCATCGCAAGATTCCGAGGGGGAGAGTGATGACCCACAAGTATAGGGGATCTATCATAGTCCTTTCGATAAGTAAGAGTGTTGAACCCAACGAGGAGCAGAAGGAAATGGCAAGCAGTTTTCAGGAAGGTATTCTCTGCAAGCACTGAAATTATCGGTAACAGATAGTTTTGTGAAAAGATAATTCATAACGGATAGCATGTAACAAATGTGGCAAAGGTGCAGCAAGGTGGCCCAATCCCTTTTGTAGCAAAGAACAAGCCTGGACAAACTCTTATATAAAGCAAAGTGCTCCCGAGGACACATGGGAATTTCTGTCAAGCTAGTTTTCATCATGCTCATATGATTCATGTTCGTTACTTTGATAATTTGATATGTGGGTGGACCGGTGCTTGGGTGCTGCCCTTACTTGGACAAGCCTCCCACTTATGATTAACCTCTCTCGCAAGCATCCACAACTACGAAAAAGGAATTAAGATAAATCTAACCATAGCATGAAACATATGGATCCAAATCAGCCCCTTACGAAGCAACACATAAACTAGGGTTTAAGCTTCTGTCACTCTAGCAACCCATCATCTACTTATTACTTCCCAATGCCTTCCCCTAGGCCCAAATAATGGTGAAGTGTCATATAGTCGACGTTCACATAACACCACTAGAGGAGAGACAACATACATCTCATCAAAATATCGAACGAATACCAAATTCACATGACTACTTATAACAAGACTTATCCCATGTCCTCAGGAACAAACGTAACTACTCACAAAGCATATTCATGTTCATAATCAGAGGAGTATTAACTATGATTAAGGATCTGAACATTTGATCTTCCACCAAGTAAACCAACTAGCATCAACAATAAGGAGTAATCAACACTACTAGCAACCCATAGGTACCAATCTGAGGTTTTGAGACAAAGATCGGATACAAGATATGAACTAGGGTTTGGAGAGGAGATTGTGCTGGTGAAGATGTTGATGGAGATTGACCCCTTCTCGATGAGAGGATCGTTGGTGATGACGATGGCTTCGATTTCCCCCTCCGGGAGGGAAGTTTCCCCGGCAGAACAGCTCCGCCGGAGCCCTAGATTGCTTCTGCCCAGGTTCCGCCTCGAGACGGCGGCGCTTCGTCCCGAAAGCTCTCTTATTACTTTTTCCACGCCAAAACCCTCCATATAGCAGAAGATGGGCACCGGAGGGCTGCTAGGGGGCCCACAAGCCACAGGGGCGTGCCCTGGGGGTAGGGCGTGCCCCCAGGCTTGTGGCCTCCTGGTGGCTCCCCTCTTGTATTTCTTTCGCCCAATATTTTTTATATATTCCAAAATAATTCTCCGTAACTTTTCAGGACTTTTGGAGTTGTGCAGAATAGGTCTCTCATATTTGCTCCTTTTCCAGTCCAGAATTCCAGCTGCCGGCATTCTCCCTCTTCATGTAAACCTTGTAAAATAAGAGAGAAAAGGCATAAGTATTGTACCATAATGTGTAATAACAGCCCATAATGCAATAAATATCAATATATAAGTATGATGCAAAATGGATGTATCAACTCCCCCAAGCTTAGACCTCGCTTGTCCTCAAGCGAAAGCCGAGATCGATAAATATGTCCACATGTTTAGAGATAGAGGTGTCGATAAAATAAAATACGGACATGAGAGCATCATGATCATCTTTAGAACAACAATACTTATTGATATATAATTTCTTATACTAGAGTAACAATTCATTCACAACGTAAAGTATGAATCAAGAACTCTATTGAGAACGAACAAACTATGATCTCAGTTATTGAAGCAATTGCAATTTATCATAACATCGGAAAGAGTCAATATAAGAGCTTGTAAAGCAAATCCACATACACAATCATCTTTTAGTCTTTCATAATTACTAACACTCACGCGGTACTTATGAGGTCAAAGCATTAATTGGACACAGAGAAAGATAGGGGCTTATAGTTTTGCCTCCCAACTATTTACCTCAAGGGTAATGTCAACAGAAATAACTCATGATCACCCACATCCGAGTGGATATATGTGTCTAGATCATTCCCCAACACACGACGCTTGCCAAGAGAGAAAGGCAAAATAAAGGAAGTGGTGAAGATCACCACGACTCTTGCATAAAGGTAAGTACTAGAAAGTAAAAGTAACAGATAGGCCCTTCGCAGAGGGAAGCAGAGGTTGTCATGCGCTTTTATAGCTGGATGCACAATCTCTTAATGCAAAAGAACGTCACTTTATATTGCCGCTTGTGATAAAAAACTTTATTATGCAGTCTGTCGCTTTTATTTCTTCCATATCACAAGTTCGTATAAAGTTTATTTTCCTCACACTAATAGATCATACATATTTAGAGAGCAATTTTTATTGCTTGCACCGATGACAACTTACTTGAACGATTTTACTCAATCCATAGGTAGGTATGGTGGACTCTCATGGCAAAACTGGGTTGAGGGTGTTTGGATGCACAAGTAGTATCTCTACTTGGTGCAGAAGTTTTGGCTGATATGGGGTGGAAGCAAGCGTCACATGTTAAAGGATCTATAACCATATAACTTCTATTCGGAAATAAGCAAACATAACCCATTATGTTGTCTTCCTTGTCCAACATCAAATTCTTAGCATATAATATTTTAATGAGTGCTCACAATCATAAAAGATGTCCAAGATAATATATTTATATGTGAACCTCTCTTTCTTTATTACTTCCTTTTAATTGCAACAATGACCAATCGCTATGTTTGTCAACTCACAACAAATTTCAATCGACATACTTCTTATATGTGAAGTCATCACTCCCCATAAGATCATCATATATACTCTTTGCTTTTATTTTATACTTCTTTCTATTTATTTTTCTCAAGATCATAGCAAGCAAGCAAAGCCCTCAACTTAAAACTACTTTTTATTATATAACTCTCGGACTCGCTTACATAGGGGGAACATAAAGAAAAACTCAAAACTAGATCACACTAAAAAACTTTATTCTACTAGATCAAGATATACCCAAAAGGATCGAACTGAGAAAAACGATAAAAGTAAAAGATGTGATGGTGATACGATACCGGGGCACCTCCCCAAAGCTTGGCACAAGCCAAGGGGAGTGCCCATACCCATGTGTTTAGTTGTCTTTCTTCGGAGGTGGTGATGTTATATTCTTGGCGATGATGCCCATCAGAATGCGATTCTCCTCCTCAAGCTTGTTATTTTGCTGTCTAAGATCCATTATTTCCTTGCGAAGTTTTCCAGTGACGGTTAGAGCTCCCATCACCCATGGATGTTTCATTGCTGCAGGGGGAAGAAACAACACTCTATTTCATATTTTCATAAGTAAGAAATTTAGCATTGGGAGGGATGACCGAATTGGGAATTGCTGAGCTCTGAAGTTCTTCCAACATGGCTCCAGGTTGTAGATGAGAGTTAACTTCTTGGTCTTCCTCCATGGCATCCACCCTTTTCAAGTTGGCCTCCATCTCTTCCTCCATGGTCTGCCCGAAGTAGTTGGCTTCGCTGTATGCTCCGGGCCCCGGTGTCAGGTGAGAGACACGGCTCTCCCCGACCGACTCTTGCGAAGACATCTTGCTTTAAATATGCTGCAGAAAACAGCTCAAAACGAAAACAGGAGGTATTGTCCTGATACGAAGGTCCAAACCTTCGAGAGATTATATAATGAATTTTTACCGACCTAAAGGAGTATACCACAAGAAAACGGAGTCCGGAGGGTACACGGGGTGGCCACAAGCCATAGGGGCGCGCCCTAGGGGGTAGGGCGCGCCCCCCTGGCTTGTCGCCTCCTCGTGCACTTTTCGGACTACTTTAAATTTTCCTAATTTATTAAATATTCCAAAACGGAGAGAAATTGCTATTGGAAAAGTTTTGGAGTCTGTTTGCTTACCGTACCACATACCTATTCCTTTTCGGAGTCTGAAACGTTCTGGTAGGTCTCCCTAATGTACTCCTCTGGAGTTATGGTATTGATAATATTGGTTTCAACATTTATGGGAGTACCTGAGATATAATGTTTGATTCTTTGCCCGTTTACCACCTTTGGGTTAGTGCCTTCGGCGTTGTTGATCTTGATGGCACCGGAACGATATACTTCCTCGACAATGTAAGGCCCTTCCCATTTAGAGAGAAGTTTTCCTGCAAAAAATCTTAAACGAGAATTGTATAGCAAGACATGGTCACCTACATTGAATTCACGCTTTTGTATCCTTTTATCATGCCATCTCTTAACTTTTTCTTTAAACAACTTGGCATTCTCATAGGCCTGGGTTCTCCATTCATCAAGTGAGCTAATGTCAAATAACCTCTTCTCACCAGCAAGTTTGAAATCATAGTTGAGCTCTTTGATTGCCCAATAAGCTTTATGTTCTAGTTCTAGAGGTAAGTGACATGATTTACCATAAACCATTTTATACGGAGACATACCCATAGGGTTTTTGTAAGCAGTTCTATAAGCCCATAATGCATCATCAAGTTTCTTAGACCAATTCTTTCTAGATCTATTAAAAGTCTTCTGCAAGATCAATTTAATTTCTCTATTGCTTAACTCTACTTGACCACTAGATTGAGGATGATATGGAGATGCAATTCTATGATTAACATCATACTTAGCAAGCAATTTACGGAAAGCACCATGAATGAAGTGTGAACCACCATCAGTCATTAAATATCTAGGGACTCCAAATCTAGGGAAGATAACTTCTTTCAGCATTTTAATAGAAGTGTTATGATCAGCACTACTAGTTGGAATATCTTCTACCCACTTAGTAACATAATCAATAGCAACTAGAATATGAGTATACCCGTTAGACTTTGGAAAAGGTCCCATATAATCAAAACCCCAAACATCAAATGGTTCAATAACAAGTGAGTAATTCATAGGCATTTCCCGACGTCTACTAATATTACCAATTCTTTGACATTCATCACAAGACAAGACAAACTTACGAGCATCCTTGAAGAGAGTAGGCCAATAAAAACCAGATTGTAATACCTTGTGTGCAGTTCTATCTCCAGCGTGGTGTCCTCCGTAGGCCTCGGAGTGACACTTGTGTAGGATCTGTTCCTGTTCATGCTCAGGTACACAACGTCTAATAACACCATCAACTCCTTCTTTATAAAGGTGTGGATCATCCCAACAGTAATGTATTAAATCATAGAAGAACTTTTTCTTTTGTTGGTATGTGAAACTAGGTGGTATAAATTTAGCAACAATGTAATTAGCATAATCAGCATACCATGGAGCATTACGTGAAGCATTTATGACAACTAATTGTTCATCAGGAAAGCTATCATCAATAGGTAGTAAGTCATCAAGAACATGTTCTAACCTAGACAAGTTGTCTGCTACGGGGTTCTCAGCACCCTTTCTATCAATAATATGCAAATCAAATTCTTGTAGCGGAAGAAACCCATCTAATAAGTCCAGGTTTAGCATCTTTCTTTTCCATAAGATATTTAATAGCAGCATGATCACTGTGAACAGTTACTTTGGAATCAACAATATAAGGTCTGAACTTATCACAAGCATACACAACTGCTAAAAATTCCTTTTCAGTGGTAGCATAGTTTCTTCGAGCACTGTCTAGAGTTTTACTAGCATAATGGATAACATTTAATTTCTTATCAACTCTTTGTCCTAGAACAGCACCAACGGCATAATCACTAGCATCACACATAATTTCAAAGGGTAGGTTCCAATCAGGTGGTTGAACAACAGGTGCAGTGATCAAGGCTTTCTTAAGAATTTCAAATGCTTCTACACAATCATCATCAAAAACAAAAGTTATATCTTTTTGCAAGAGATTAGTGAGAGGCCTAGAAATCTTAGGGAAGTCTTTAATAAACCTCCTATAGAAACCAGCATGACCAAGGAAACTTCTTATACCTTTAATATCCGTAGGACACGGCATTTTTTCAATAGCATCAACTTTAGCTTTATCAACTTCAATACCTCTTTCGGAGATTTTGTGTCCCAAGACAATACCTTCATTAACCATAAAGTGGCACTTCTCCCAATTCAAGACAAGATTAGTTTCTTCACATCTCTACAAAACTCGATCAAGGTTGCTCAAGCAATCATCAAAAGAAGTTCCGTAAATGGAGAAATCATCCATGAAAACCTCAACAATCTTTTCACAAAAGTCATAGAACATAGCAGTCATACATCTTTGAAAGGTAGCAGGTGCATTGCATAAACCAAAAGGCATACGTCTATAAGCAAAGGTACCGAAAGGACAAGTAAAAGTGGTCTTCTCTTGGTCCTCTTTTGACACAGGTATTTGAGAGAAACCAGAATAACCATCTAGAAAGCAAAAGTGTGTGTGTTTGGATAGTCTTTCTAGAATTTGATTAATAAAAGGTAGAGGGTAATGATCTTTCCTAGTAGCTTTATTTAATTTCCTAAAATCAATTACCATTCTATATCCTGTAACAATTCTTTGCAGGATCAATTCATTTTTATTATTAGGAACAACGGTAATACCTCCCTTCTTAGGGACATAATGAACGGGACTAACCCATCTACTATCAGCAATAGGATAAATTATACCTGCCTCCAGAAGCTTTAATATTTCATTTCTTACCACTTCTTTCATTTTAGGATTTAACCGTCGTTGGTGATCAACAACTGGTTTAGCATCAGCCTCCATATTAATTTTATGCTGACATAGAGTGGGACTAATGTCCTTAAGATCATCAAGAGTATATCCAATAGCAGCACGGTGCTTCTTCAGAGTTTTCAATAATCTGTTTTCTTCATGCTCTGAAAGGTTAGCACTAATAATAACAGGATATATCTTCTTTTCATCAAGATAAGCGTATTTCAGAGTATCCGGTAATTGTTTAAGCTCAAACACGGGATCACCATTGGGTGGAGGAGGATCCCCAAGTATTTCAACAGGCAAGTTGTGTTTCAGAATAGGATGCTGATAAAGAAAATCTTATCTATTTCATTCCTTTCATTCATATGCATATCATTTTTATGGTCTAGAAAATATTGTTCTAAGGGATCAGTAGGAGGCACATCAATAGAGGCAAGATCAATAATTTCGTCCTTACTAGGCAATTCTTTATCATGGGGTTGTCTACGAAATTTAGAGAAATTGAACTCATGAGACACATCCCCAAAACTTATAGTAACAGTTTCTTTCTCACAATCTATCTTAGCATTAACAGTATTCAAGAAAGGTCTACCCAATATAATGGGACAAAAATCATCTTGTGGGGAACCAAGAACAAGAAAATCAGTAGGATATTTTATTTTCCCACACAAGACTTCAACATCTCTAACAATCCCAACTGGTGCTATGGTATCTCTATTAGCAAGCTTAATGGTAACATCAATTTCTTCTAATTCAGCTGGTGCAATATCATTCATAATTTCTGGATATAAGGTAAAGGGAATTGCACTCACACTAGCACCCACATCACATAAGCCATGATAACAATGATCTCCTATTTTAACAGAAACAACAGGCATGCCAACAATAGGTCTATGTTTATCTTTAGTATCGGGTCTAGCAATTCTAGCAGCTTCATCACAGAAATGAATAACATGCCCATCAATATTATCAACCAAGAGATCTTTAACCATAGCAATACTAGGTTCAACTTTAATTTATTTAGGGGGTGTAGGTGTTCTAACATAGCTCTTACGAACCACAGTTGAAGCTTGAGCATGTTCCTTTATTCCAATAGGGAAAGGTGGTTTCTCGATATAAGTAGCAGGAATAACAGGATCAACATTATAAGTAATAGTTTCTTCTTCAACTTTAATAGGTTCAACTACTTTCACTTCAATAGGAGGATGATATTTAAACCACTTCTCCTTAGGGAGATCAACATGAGCAGCAAATGATTCACAGAACGAAGCTACTATCGTAGAGTCAAGTCCATATTTAGTGCTAAATTCACGAAAAGCATCGGTGTCTATAAAGGATTTAACACAATCAAACTTAAGGTTTATACCTGACTCTTTACCTTCGTCGAGTTCCCAATCTTCAGAGTTGCATTTATTTCTTTCCAATAAACCCCATTTGAATTCAATATCCATCTTCATAAAGGAACCAGTACAAGAAGTATCGAGCATGGATTGATCATTACGAGAAAGCCGAGCATAAAATTTTTGAATAATAATTTCTCTTGAGAGCTCAAGATTGGGGCATGAATATAACATTGACTTAAGCCTCCCCCAAGCTTGAGCGATACTTTCTCCTTCACGAGGCCAAAAATTATAAATATAATTCCGATCACGAACCAGATGCATAGGATAAAACTTCTGATGAAATTCCAATTTCAATCTGTTGTAGTTCCATGATCCAATATCATCACATAGCCTATACCATGTCAATGCCTTCTCCTTCAAAGATAAAGGAAAGACCTTCTTCTTGACATCATCCTCGGGCAAACCTGCAAGCTTAAATAATCCACAAACTTAATCCACATAGATCAGATTCAAATCAGGATGTAGTGTTCCATCTCCTGCATAAGGATTAGCTAGCAGTTTCTCTATCATACCCGAAGGAATTTCATAATAAATATTTTCAGTAGGTTCAGTAGGTTGAGGAGCAACTCTTTGTGCTTCTGGTCGAGGTGAAGATACCCCGAACAAGCCCCTCAAAGGATTATTTTCCATAGTAACAAGTGACAGTAAATTTCAGCACACTATATAAATTTTTCCTTACCAAATTCCACTCACCAAAGGCTCTTCACTCCCTGGCAACGGCGCCAGAAAAGAGTCTTGATGACCCACAAGTATAGGGGATCTATCGTAGTCCTTTCGATAAGTAAGAGTGTCGAACCCAACGAGGAGCAGAAGGAAATGACAAGCAGTTTTCAGTAAGGTATTCTCTGCAAGCACTGAAATTATCGGTAACAGATAATTTTGTGATAAGATAATTCGTAACGGATAGCAAGTAACAAATGTAGCAAAGGGGCAGCAAGGTGGCCCAATCCCTTTTGTAGCAAAGGACAAGCCTGGACAAACTCTTATATAAAGCAAAGCGCTCTCGAGGACACATCGGAATTTCTGTCAAACTAGTTTTCATCATGCTCATATGATTCGCGTTCGTTACTTTGATAATTTGATATGTGGGTGGACCGGTGCTTGGGTGCTGCCCTTACTTGGACAAGCCTCCCACTTATGATTAACCTCTCTCGCAAGCATCCGCAACTACGAAAAAGGAATTAAGATAAATCTAACCATAGCATGAAACATATGGATCCAAATCAGCCCCTTACGAAGCAACGCATAAACTACGGTTTAAGCTTCTGTCACTCTAGCAACACATCATCTACTTATTACTTCCCAATGCCTTCCCCTAGGCCCAAATAATGGTGAAGTGTCATGTAGTCGACGTTCACATAACACCACTAGAGGAGAGACAACATACATCTCATCAAAATATCAAACGAATACCAAATTCACATGACTACTTATAACAAGACTTATCTCATGTCCTCAGGAACAAACGTAACTACTCACAAAGCATATTCATGTTCATAATCAGAGGAGTATTAATTATCATTAAGGATCTGAACATATGATCTTCCACCAAGTAAACCACCTAGCATCAACTACAATGAGTAATCAACACTACTACCAACCCATAGGTACCAATCTGAGGTTTTGAGACAAAGATCGGATACAAGAGATGAACTAGGGTTTGGAGAGGAGATGGTGCTAGTGAAGATGTTGATGGAGATTGACCCCCTCTCGATGAGAGAATCGTTGGTGATCACGATGGATTCGATTTGCCCCTCCAGGAGGGAAGTTTCCCCGGCAGAACAGCTCCGCCGGAGCCCTAGATTGCTTCTGCCCAGGTTTCGCCTCGAGACGGCGGCGCTTCGTCCCGAAAGCTCTCTTATTATTTTTTCGAGGCTAAAACCCTCCATATAGCAGAAGATGGGCACCGAAGGGCTGCCAGGGGGCCCACAAGCCACAGGGGCGTGCCCTGGGGGGTAGGGCGCGCCCCCCAGGCTTGTGGCCTCCTGGTGGGTCCCCTCTGGTATTTCTTTCGCCCAATATTTTTTATATATTCCAAAATAATTCTCCGTAACTTTTCAGGACTTTTGGAGTTGTGCAGAATAGGTCTCTCATATTTGCTCCTTTTCCAGTCCAGAATTCCAGCTGCCGTCATTCTCCCTCTTCATGTAAACCTTGTAAAATAAGAGAGAAAAGGCATAAGTATTGTACCATAATGTGTAATAACAGCCCATAATGCAATAAATATCAATATAAAAGCATGATGCAAAATGGACGTATCAGAGAGCTATGTTTCGGATCTCATCACCAATCCCCAAGTTTATGAAGGTATTGATCCTCATGGGTGGTCAACGGAGGAAGATGTGGAGGCTGATCTAAATAGGATCAAACCTTCAAGTGATGAAGAAGAAGAGAAAGTACCTCTAGCCCAGCCTGGAGATATGCATGCGGAGTTCAAGAAGTCGAGCTTACCAAATAAGGTTACCCCTCCCAATACTCAATTCACCCCTTATCGTCGTGCTTGGGTAGATACTACCGCTGCCTCCGCTAGCAAAACCCGTCCTTTGATGGAAGGAGCAATGATCGTCACCAACAAACTTCGCAAGGAGAACCTAGCTAGAACTTAAGCAAGAGGTTGATAAACTTAATGAGGAGATCCGTATCCTAAAGATCATCATTGCTAAAAGCATCACTTCATCACCACCATCAGCCAAGAAGGAAACTTGAGTACATGGGTATGGGCACCACCTTTAGCTTATTCCAAGCTTGGGGAGGTGCCCCGGTATCGTATCACCATCACTTTCACCATTATCATTTATCTTAGTTTGATCCTTAGTTATTTTGTGATCTAGAGAAATAAAAGTTTACTACTGCTTTGCTTATAGTGCTTGCTTTGTGATCTATCTATCCTTGTAATCGAGTGTGAGAGCTATATAATAAAGATTAGTTGAGCTTGTTTGCTTTACTCTCATGCATCAATCATAACAGTGAAGCAAAAGAAACAAAATGATCATATGCTAATCCCATGGGGAGTAATGACTCAACATAGAAAGAAGTGTGTTTGATAAAAGTTGTTGGGAGTTAGCAAACATAGTATTAGCCACTGATACAATCCATGCAAAATTATGAAAGAGAAGAAGAGATTAACATACAAATACTCTATCTTGAACATCTTTTATGATTGTGAGCCCCCATTAAATATTATATAGTGATCAAATAGTTGATGCTGGACAAGGAAGACAGCGTAATGAGTTATGTTTGTTTACATACACATGGAAGTTATATTGTCATGGAACCTAACATGTGGTGCTTTTTTAGGATCTTTAGCTAGCCTAAAAACTCGCACTAAGTAGAGATACTATGTGTGAATCCATAACCCTTAAACCCAGTCTCTTGCCATGAGAGTCCACCATATCTACCTATGGATTGAATAAGGTCCCTCAAGTAAGTTGTCATCGGTGCATAAAAGCAATAAAAATTTCTCCTAAATAAATATACTCTTTTATTGTAAGGGAAAATAAGCTTTGTACGATCTTGTGATGGCAAAGAAATAAAAGCGACAGACTACATGATAAAGGTTGCTATCACAAGGGGCGATATAAAGTAACGCTCCTTTACACTAAGAGCTTGCACATCCAAAAATAAAAAGTGCATGACAACCTCTCCTTCCCTCTGCGAAGGGCCTATCCTTTACTTTCATGTATTTACTTTTATGCAAGAGTCAATAATGTTTATTCCTATCCCAATCTATTAATTCTTTAGTGGCAAGCATCATGTGTTGGGGAAAGATCCAGGCACATATATCTAGTTGGATGTAGATGATCATGAGTCATTATTGTTGACATTTGCTTTAAGGTTAATAAGTTGGGTGGCGGAAGCAATAAAGCCCCTATGTTCATGTGTGCCCGATGGAAACATTTGCTCCAAAAATATGCATTGAGTGTCAGCAATCATAGAAGGCTAAATGATAGTTGAGTATGTGAACTTGCTAAAATTAAAAGCTCTTACATACACTCTTCTCAAAAATATGATGAATTTTGATTGTCTTGGTGACTAAGAACATAGTTTGTTGGTTGTCAATAAAGTTTATGCTTTATACTTCAAGGTTGTGGATAGATTGTTACTTGTCTATGAGAAGCTATATGATGAAAACTTGCTGCTATGTTAATGTTCATGATGCTCGCATGTACGTATTTTGTTTTTATCGACACCTCTCTCTCTCTCTAATTATGTGGTCACTATTATCGAGTTCGGCTTTCGCTTGAGGACAAGTGAGGTCTAAGCTTGGGGGAGTTGATACGTCCATTTTGCATCATGATCTCTTATTGATATTTATATTATTCTTCGCCACTATTCCATTTTATGATACTATTTTAATGCCTTTTCTCTCTTAATTTACAAGGTACCGCCTCTGTGCACATTTATAAGACGTTCTAGATCACTAAAGTATTGATCTTGAACGTCTTATAAAAGTTTACGAAGGGAGTACATCACAAAGAGGGAAATTGCCCGAAACTGGAATTTTGGACCTGAAAACCAAGAAAAGGTTGAAAATTCTCTGGACTCCAAATGACCTGAAACTTCACAAGGTTTTTTTGTGGAATAAATCTGAATTTATGGAGGAAAGAAGTGCCAAGCCAACAGGGCGAGTCCACCCCCTGGGCGCGCCCTGATGACTTGACAGGCCCACAGGCAGCCTCTGCCCCCTCTTCTGCTATATGGTTTGTTTTGACCTAGAAAAAAATCCAGAGGATACTTTCAGGACGAAGCGCTGCCGTCTCGAGGCGGAAACCTGGGCAGAGGCCCTTTTGCTCCCCAGCAGAGAGATTCTGTCGTGGAAACTTCCCTCCGGGAGGGGGAAATCGAAGCCATCGTCATCACCAACGCTTCCTCCTTCGTGCTAGGACCAATCTGCATCAACATATTCACCAGCACCATCTCATTTCAAACTCTAGTTCATCACTTGTATTCAATCTTTGTCTCAAAAAATCAGATTGGTACCCGTGGGTTACTAGTAGTGGTGATTACATCTTGTAGTTGATGCTAGTTGGTTTGTTTGGTGGAAGATAATATGTTCAGATCCTTTATCATATTTATTATACATGTGATACTGAGCATGGTGATTATTTGTGAGTGGTTACTTTTGTTCTCGAGGACATGGGAGAAGTCTTGTTATAAGTAATCATGTGAAGTTGGTATTCGTTCGATATTTTGATGATATGTATGTTGTTGTTTCCTTTAATTGTGTCGTGTGAACGTCGACTACATGACACTTCACCATATTTTCGGCCTAAGGGAAGGCATTGTGGAGTAATAAGTAGATGATGAGTTGCTAGTGTGACATAAGCTTAAAACCTAATTTATGCATTATTTCTTAAGGGGTTGATTTGGCCCACATGTTCCATGCTATGGTTAGATTTATCTTAATTGTTCTTTCGTAGTTGTGGATGCTTGCGAGAGGGGGTAATCATAAGTGGGTTGCTTGTTCTAGTAAGAACAACACCTTCGCACCGGTCCATCAACATATCAAATTATCAAAGTAACGAACGTGAATCAACTCAACATGACGAACATGACAGGACAGAAATTCCCATGTGTCCTATAGAGCGCATTACTTCATATAAGAGAATTGTCTGGCCTGTCCTTTTCTATAAAAAGGATTGCGCTATCTTTCTGCACACTTGTTACTTTTCCTACTTGTCACTTGTTACGAATTATCTTCCTACATAACTATCATTGTTACTTACAACACTTTTGGAGAATACCTTGCTGAAAACCGCTTATCATTTCCTTCTACTCCTCGTTGGGTTCGACACTCTTACTTATCGAAAGGACTACGATTGATCCCCTATACTTTTGGGTCATCACATGATCATTGCGGTGAATAAATGTTACATAATTATGCGCTTTTCTATCAATTGCCCAACAGTAATTTGTCTACCCACCGTATGCTTTCTTCGAGAGAGAAGCCTCTAGCGAAAACAATGGCCCATGGGTCTCTTCACAAATATTATTACAAAAACTCCTAAAATATTTCTGTCATTATTTACTTTCTTTTTATTTGCAAAAACTCAAGGGGATTGACAACTATCTTGCCCGCGTTGGGTGCAAATGTGTGCTCTTTTGTGTTTAGGCGCTAAAGACGGGAATTTGCGTGGTTCTCCTATTGGTTCGATAACCTTGGTTCTCACCGAGGGAAATACTTATATCTATTGTGCTGCATATCCCCTCCTCTTCAGGGAAAAACCCAACTCAGTTTACATGTAGCAATGCGCGTGCACCAGCGCCATCCCACAGAGGATCGTCACCGCCCCACGAAGCTCCCAGCTGAAGTGCCATCCAGCGTCGGAGCCAGACGCACGTGTGCTGCTTGAGAAGTGCAGCGAGTGTCAGAATCGCACTCTCCAAGACGTCACGACTTTCAGACATCATAACCGCGCTACTCTCGCCGGTGGCATTACCTCTAGCACCGGAGGATGTCATGCCTTCACCCATGAGCTACACCACGTGGTGTGGCCCACGCCATTCAAGCTCGAGCTGCCTCCACGCTACAAGGGCATCGAAGCCGTCGGCAGTGATGAAAAGATCATGCCGAACTGGTTACACATGGCCCTCAAGAACGCGACGCGCTCATGGCTGATGAACCTTCCCGAGGGCTTCATCTCTTCATAGTTCAAGCTGTGCGCGCAGTTCGTCTCCAACTTCAAGGGCACATATGCGCACCCCCTCACCCTCAACGACCTGCATGCCATGCGCCAGCTGCCTGACAAGACCCTCCGTAAATACATCCAACGCTTCAGCCAGGTGCGCAACAAGATCCTGCGAGCGTCCGACGCCACAATCATCCCTGTGTTCTCCACGGGTGTCACGAAAGTGAAGATGCATGAGAAGCTCGCCATCAAGGACGAGCTCGACGTTGTGGCCATGTTGTTCGACCTCGCCGACCGATGCGCAAAGGATGAAGAAGGCCGCCTCTTCACCCACAATGATCTAGATGCCACCGCCGATGGCGCCAAGGCCAAGGACAAGGACATCAAGCGCAAAGGCCTTGCTGTGCTTGCGGCGGAGCCTAAGAAGAAATGCGGACGCGACCGCAACGAAACTCCCAAGAAGCCCTTCTGCGCCTACAGAACATGAGCTCCCACAACACCGAGGACTCCCATGAGCTCAGGATGCTTTGCGAACAAGGGCAGAAACAACAACAACAACAACAACAACAACAATAACAACAACAACAACAACAACAACAACAACAACAACAACAACAACAACGGCAACCGCACCAACAACAACCACCAAGGCTGGCGGGACCAGCCATGCTGCGCCAACCCTCAAGCCAATGGCGCCCCTTCGTGCCCCAACTCCAACAATGGCAATCTGCCTGATGAGGATGCTGGGGGCTACCAAAAGCCTCTCGGGATAGCGTGCATCCTTGGTGGATCTCAGGCTCCCACCTCCATCCGCCACCTCCAGAAGTTCACCCACGAAGTGAACGCCGCCCTCCCGGACCCGGAGGTCTCAAGGCCCCTCAAGTGGTCACAGTATGCAATCACCTTCGACTCCAAGGACCACCCCAAGTCCACAAGGGCTGTGGGCACCATCCCAATGTTGTGTTCATCGACGATAGCGCATGCCTCAACATGCTCTCCATCAACACCTTCGAGCAGCTTCAGGT
Source organism: Elymus sibiricus (assembly GCA_039707655.1). Classification (NCBI taxonomy): domain Eukaryota; kingdom Viridiplantae; phylum Streptophyta; class Magnoliopsida; order Poales; family Poaceae; genus Elymus; species Elymus sibiricus. The sequence goes on from CM077675.1 coordinate 312,985,425, forward strand.
GCCCTATGAGCGCTTGATGTCGACAAGGCCCTTATCGGGCATGACAGACAGATCCACCATGCCTCTAGGGCAGGTGCGACTCCCCATCACCTTTGGCTCCCCTACGAACTACCACACGGAGTTTATCGCACTACTAGGGAAAACCTTACGAGTAGCGCTGGTATTTTGCCTACCTGTAGCGCAGCCACAAGCGCTACTGGTAAGGCGCTACAGCTAATATTTAGCAGTAGCACATTTTCACAGAAAGCGCTACTACTAATTCTGGTAGCAGTAGCGCTTGTTTACAGCTAGCACCACTAGTAATTTCTATAGTAGTAGCACCTACTTCTGCCCAACGCTACTACTATGCATTTGGTTTTTTGCACCGTTGTACAATGTTTTATACGGCAGCAACAAAGAGGTAGTGAATGAAACGTCGAATGATATAACAATCTAGCAAGTGACCAAGTTGTCATACTAGTTAAACAACTCCTCATCATTATAGTTTCTATCATACTAGTTAAACAACTCGTCACCATTCTAGCAACAAACTAGCAAGTGACCAAGTTATCACAAGTTAAATAACAAGCTACCAAGGTATGACAAGTTACAAACACTAACTACTGCTCTCTCCTAGGTAAAATAGCATAAAAAGGTGAACTCCCGCATCTCCCCATTGAAGAATACAGATCAGTCTATCTCCAACTTGTGGGATGCGCAAGTTATAGTCTCCAAGTGGTTGCCTGGATGCCTTTATTGCATTTCTCCATCCTTTGATTTTCAGGGTTTGCTCCATTCGAGATATCGTGTATTTACCTGGGTAACTCACCGGCATTGGCCATAAGCTAACCATATGCAAATCACCTTTGTTAAGCATCACTTTAGGCACAGTCTCTGGCGGGAGCACTCGTGGAAGAATATAAGTAATAATAACATAGTTAGCAAACTTTTGCTTAAGAAGAATGTGTGCAAAAGATGGACTAGTGACACAATAGTAAAAAATCTTACAAAGATGTCTGAAGTGATGTTATAATGGTTTAACTTGTGCACTAGTTGCACGTATCCATTATAACTATCGCCAATCATGAAAATGTCCTTAAAATGCTCAATATCATGAATAAATGAGATCAGATGATTTTTCTCCAACCAAGTAAGCTCGGAGTCATAACTGTAGTAGGTCCAATCTACTATATGTCGTGTATTTTTTGGAGCAGAGAAATAAGCTGACTTTAAAAATAAATAAGTTTAGTCGGGACGAGTACCAAATATTTTTCAATAAACAATATAAATTACCTAACATTTTTTTGACAAACTCAAATGGTGGTAGACCTGGAATCAAGTGAGCCACATGCACCCATTGATATTATTATCACGATCATCGTCATGACCAAGATCGAAGGTTATGTTCATGTCCTCGTCAAACCCGTACTCCTTGCATAATGCTCCCCATGCAGAACAACCAAAATATGTGTGATCTACTGCATATTTTACCTTAACAACAAGATTTCAAAGGTCCGTCTTTAGGTGAGCTATCTTAGTCTCCATACTCTCCCTATCTTAGAAATGGAACTTGTCCAAGACATGTAGTCTTGCATGGCAGGGAACGCACTAGTCGAATTGTACAAAAGAAAATTACAGGTTAATTAAAGCAAAAAAGCACACGCCATGCTTCATTACAAAAAATACATGCTATCTTTAAATACCATAGCAATTTCGAAGTCCTCCTTTAGCTTGACGGTGAAGGACGTACCATTGTCTACGTGAGGATAAAGGTCGCATATACCCCTATCTTCGGTGCACAAATATCACTAGGGGATCCCTTCGTCGTCAAACATTTCCTGTGTTCATGATTCAAAGATTAAAAATCGATGACAATTATACCAGAAACTCAGGGATCCCATCCGAGTGGCATATGTTTTGCCGGAAAGTCATTTATTTCCTATTCTGGCATATCCTGGGCACCCGATATTTCCTACTTTATAGCAAAAGTCATGCGAAAAATTTCAGCATGACCTTTGTTAAAAATAGGACATATCAAGCACCTAAAATTTGTCGAAACCGAAATAAATAATTAAAATTGCAGCAAAACATAGGCCACTCAGAGGTGTTCCCTGCAAAATCAGAGACATGTCCAATAATGACATATAGCATTCTTTGGTGACAAAGTGGTAATGACAAAAAAATAGATAAATTCTCCAATACATTTCTATATTGAAAAAAGTAAGTATTAAAATTTCTACACCTCAATTTTTTACTAAAATATGTATACCTATATTTTGTTACTAAAAATTTCTATTACTAAATTTGACAAACCTATTCTATTCTATTTTTATACCTAATTTTTTTACTAAAATTTCTATACCTATTCCGTTCCATTTAAAACCTATTATATTCTATTAAAAAAACAAATACCATCTTATCCTCTCATGAGAAGTATTGCTCACAGTATTGCTCATGAGGGATGTGGAAGGAGGGAAGTGGAGGGAGGAGGGAGAGAGGGATGTCGAGGGAGGAGGGAGGAGCCACCTCAGCGGGCGAGGGTGGCTGGCGACGGCGGCGGGCGCGGGAGCGCGACAGTGATGGGCGTGGGTGGAGTACCGCAGTGTGGGGAGGGCCGGCCGAGATGGGGGAGCACTGGCGTGGGGAAGAGAATGGAGAGGGAGAGAGTGAGGAGGGTGAGGTGGCCGGCGCGGGGAAGATGATAAGGTTAGGTTAGCAGCAGCGCTTTACCACAAAACGCGCTACTGCTAAGTGGGGGCATGGGAGGTGGGCCTCGGCTGGACAAACCAGTAGCGCTGGGCCACTGCCAGCGCTACTGCTAACTGTATTAGCAGTAGCACTTGTTGGGGACAAGCGCTGCTACTGTGGCTAGCTCATGGGCATACGGTAGTGATATCATATTAGTAACACGTGGTCAGTTTCCCAGCGCTACTGCTATAATTTACTAGTTGTGGTTTTTTAACCTGTGCTGCTACTACTTTACAGTAGCGTTGGGCATTTAACAAGCGCTACTAGTAATGTTCTACCTATAAGCTATTTCCAAGTAGTGTCGACTTCGACGTAGCACACGTGAGCCTTCCCTACAACGCCATCTTGGGATACCCTGTGCTCCCCAAGTTCATCGCACTGACCCACAACGCCTACAACACAGTCAAGATGCCGGGCTGCGGCGGTACCATCACCATGTGCTGCGATGAGAAAGAGGCCGTGCGCTCCATCGAGAATTCCTACAAGGCTGCTGCAACCACCTACCACGTTGAGGAGGACGACCTCGGGCTCCCTGAGGCCGCACACCCAAAGAAGAAGCAATTGTTCTCTTCAGAGCGTGCTGAGATGAAGAAAATGTCGCTAGACGGCAATGGCTTAGGGCCTGTCATTACCATCGGCAACGACCTCCAAATAGGAGGGCGAGCTCGTCACGTTCCTTCGGGCAAATGCGGATATGTTCGCATGGACACCATCAGACATGCCCAGTGTGCCGAGGGATGTGATCGAGCACCACTTAGCCGTGTGTCCCAATGCATGCCCCGTGAAGCAAAAGGCACGGTGGTAGGCGCCAGAAAACCAAGAGTTCATTTTTCGAGAGACAAAGAAGCTTCAGAAGGCGGGCTTCGTCCACGAGGTAATCTACCCGAGTGGGTCGCCAGCCCCGTCGTGGTTCGAAAACAAATTGGAGATGGGTGGATGTGCTCTGACTTCACCGATCTCAACAAGGCATGCTCCAAGGATCATTTCCCGCTACCCCACATCGACTAGATCGTAGATTCCACCACTAGGTGTGATCTGCTATGCTTCCTGGATGCCTTCTCCAGCTACCACCAGATCAAGATGGCGAGACAAGACAAAGAGAAAACTTCCTTCCTCACCCCCGCGGAGTGTACTGCTACGTGTGCCTACCCTTCGGCCTGAAGTGTGCAGGAGCCAGCTTCCAAAGGCTGATGCACATCGGCCTCATAACCCAGATGGGCAGGAACACGGAGGCCTACATGGACGACATCGTCATCAAGACCCACGAAGCAAGCTACCTCATCAAGGACCTCGAGGAGACCTTCGCCAACCTATGCAAGATCTGCCTCAAGCTCAACCCCGCCAAGCACGTCTTCAGAGTCCCTTTAGGCAAGCTGCTTGGCGTCCTGGTCTCCCACCACGACATCGAGGCCAACCCCGAGAAGATCAAAGCCATCAAGCAGATGCGACCTCCCTGCAACCTCAAGGAAATGTAGAAGTTAACAGGATGCGTGGCCTCGTTTGGATGCTTCATCTCCAAGTTCGGCGAGAGGGCCTTGCCTTTCTTCAAGCCCCTCAAGAGAACATGCCCCTTCAAGTGGACTCCTGAAGCCGAGACGGCCTTTGAGGACCTCAAGAAGTACTTGACGAGCCCTCTCGTCATGATTACCCCATGACCTCGCGAGCCTCTACGCTTATACTTGGCAGCCATCCCCTAGACGGCCAGCACGGCCATGGGGGTGGAACGAGAGGAGCAAGTCCCCGTCAAGAGGAAGCCACCACCTGAGATCGAGTCAGTGCTCCTTGAGGCCACTCCTACGGCACCTGCCGAGGGCCTCCCGGAGCATCACGAGGCAATAACGGTGAGGGAGTCCGGGATTAAGGGGTCCTCGGACTACCGGACTGTTCATTATGGCCGGACTCGTGGGCCACACATTGGAGGATCGGATGGACCGAATACCCCGTGACCAGGGAGGAAACCTAAGGAGCCGTGGCGTGTCCTTCAGGCTTAAGATGGTAGAATAGGCATGTTTACTCCTTCGACAAGTAACCGACTATGTGTAACCCTAGGGACCCCTGGTGTCTATATAAGCCAGAGGGTTTAGTTTGTAGAAAGGAGGTGAACTCATCTAGGGTTTAGACACTTGATCTCGAGGTAGATCGACTTTGTAATCGTCATACACATCAATACAATCAAGCAGGACGTAGGGTTTTACCTCCATAGGAGGGCCCGAACCTGGGTAAACATCGTCTCCTTCGTCTCCTGTAACCCATCGATCCTAATCTCACAGCTTGGGACCCCCTACCCGAGATCCGCCGGTTTTGACACCGACAAACGGCGCCTGCTAAGGTACCCCCTCAAGAGGCCCACAGGAAGCCACCTGACGAACCCCTTGAAGATCAAGTTGTGGCCCTCCCGACTTCACGTCTTCTCGAGCATCCGGTATACTTCGTGAGTACGGTGTTGCGGGACACGTGCGAGTGGTACCCCTTGCATAAGACGCTTCTCTTCACGCTCCTCATCGCCTCCAGGAAGCTGGGGCATTACTTCCAGGGACATCCCATCAAGGTGATCACATATTATCCCCTGGAGTAAGTGCTTCGCAGCCCCAACCCCATGGGACGCATGGCAGAGTGGAACATCGACCTGCAACCTTTTGAGATGGAGTTCCTCACGACAAGGACAATCAAGGACGCGAAATTGGCTGACTTCACGGTGGAGCGGACGAATCCGCATCAAGGTGAGCCTCGCGAGGCAGAATCCCTCCTGCCTGGGAAGGACGCCCCTGATGGTTGGACCATGCATTTTGATGGGGCATTCTCCCAGCAGGGCACGGGGGCTGGCGTGGTGCTCACTTCGCCTACAAGGGATAAGCTCTACTACGCGGTACAACTCTGCTTCAGGCACGACGACAAGGTCTCCAACAACATAGCCGAATATGAGGGCCTCATCGCTGGACTCACGGCTACCATTGCGCTCGGCGTCAAGCGCATACTCATCAAGGGTGATTCGCAGCTCCTCGTCAACTTCTCCAACAAAAGCTACAAGCCCAAGGATGAGCATATGGATGCCCATCTCAAGGAAGTGCGCAAACTTGAGAAGCGTTTCCTGGGCATGGATCTCCAGCATGTTCCTCGCAGCAACAACCAGGAAGACGACGACATCGCCAAGAGGGCATCTCACCGTGAGCCACAAGGCACGTGCATCTTCGAGGAGCGGTCCTGAAGCCATCTTGTACACCACTAGCCACCAGCGCCATGGCACCTCAAGAGGAGCTGCCACCCGCACCTTCCACGGGCGCACCGAATCACGGCCCACCCTCAGGCGCTCGCGTACTGCTGGCATAGGAGCCACAAGCCGACGGACCATGCTGAGGAGGAGCGTGTGGACCGCCAAGCCGCATCCTACTGCCTTCGGTACGGATATCTCTATCAAAGGCTCCCTAATGGAGTGGTGTTGCGGTGCATATCTGAGGATCATGGGAGTGAGCTACTTGCTGATATACATAGCAGAGACTGCGGCACCACTCTTCATCGCGCACTCTTGCCAACAAGGTTTTCTGAAGTAGCTTCTACTGGCCCACTGTGCTTCAAGATGCCACCGAGCTAGTCCAGTCCAGCGAAGCCTGCCAATTCCATGCCAAGCAGATCCACAAACCGGCACAAGGGCTCCAGACCATCCCCTTCTCATGGCCCCTTGCAGTCTGGGGGCTGGACATTCTAGCTCCCTTTTCTTGCACGGCAGGAGGCTACTGTTTCCTCTATCTGGCCATCGACAAGTTCATCAAGTGGGTCGAAGTGGAACATGTCCACTCCATGCCAGCTGCGTCAGTTGGCAAGTTCATCAAGGGCCTGGTGTGGCGCTTCGGCTTTCTCAACCGCATCATCACCGACAATGGCTCGCAGTTCACAAGCGGCATCTTCAAGGCTTACTGCGCCAGCCTTGGCATGCAGATCTGCTACGCCTTCGTGGCGCACCCCCAAAGTAACGGCCAGGCTGATCGTGCCAACACTGATGTCTTCAAGGGCCTCAAGACAAGAAGCTTCAGCAAGAAGCTCGCAGTCTGCGGAAAAGGTTGGCTCGACAAAATCCAATCCATGCTATGTCGATCCGCACAACATCGACCAAGTCTACCGACGAAACACCCTTCTTCCTCGTCTAGGCGGCGTAAGCGGTCCTACCCACCAAGCTCAAGAACGAGTCCCCAAGGGTCCTGGCCTTCGGCGAGGAGCATCAGGAAGGCCTGTGGGAAGCTGATATGCTCCTCCTCGAAGAAGCACGCCGCCAGGCCGCTCTCCGTGCGGCCCTGTATCAACAGGCGCTTCGTTGCTACCACAGCCGAGACATATGACCCTGCACGCTTGAGGTTGGCGATCTTGTCCTGTGAAGGACCCTCTCCTAGGAAGGACTCCACAAGCTCTCGCCAATGTGGGAAGGCCCGTTCAGGGTCACCCATGTTTCCCGGCTTGGCGCAGCACTGGTGGAGATGGAGGAGGGTGTTCCAGTACATAACACATAGAACATCCAACATATCCACAAGTTCTATCGGTGACCTCACAGGTACGAACGCAAGGGGGTTGTACACGCCCCGGAGCCTCTCTTTCTGCGTCGCCATAAGGCTGCGAGAGCTCCCACCCACGTACAAATGGGGCCCCCATGCTCAGACATGGCGGGAATATGACATGAGTGTGCCGCCTGGCTGCATCACATCCTCAAGCCAATCTGTGTCCGTCACAGCAGCGTTTTTGTCTATCCTTTGAGGTCACCGCCTGGTTGCATCACATCCTCAAGCTGACCTGTGTCCATGACAGCAACCTCTTTTTGGTTGTGTAATATTATTTCCTCAAACATGTTTTGTGGTTGGTAAGCATTTGATGGCCTCAAGAGCTGTTCGCGCTCGCGATTTCCCTCATGCATTTCACACGAGCGGGGGCTGGACACGGTTTGTGTGCTCGGGTCAGTCCCAACAGCACCGCAAAACCTAAGAGACTGAGCTCTGGCTCACGGGCCTGCTCCCGTGCACGTCACCTCACCATGGTCCTTCGTGATTGTCTCCTCGCGTGACATCCACAAGTGAATTAGCAAGCGCTTGCTGCTCAATCACTTGTAAAACTTGTTGTAGTATTATCACCATAGATACAAACCTCAAGGACTTCATGAAGCAACCTCTGGCTACCATCAAGTGCTAGCGGGAAGCCTCGCGGGTTCATGCTTTGTGAGGGCTAGTAACAGCAGGCCACAACACCTCAAGGCTCACGCCCCACAAAAAGCTAAGTCCATGACCTTTGCGAAATCTTTTAGCACTTCTTGAGTTTTCCCCCTTATGATCTCCTCGAGGGTCTTTGTTATCTCCATGGCACGAGCCGCTTGCGCGTTAAAGGGGGCCATCTTGAGCATCGCGCCCTAGGAGACCTTACCACCCCACAGAGCCCTACACCCTCTGGACTTGTTGGATACACGTCCCAACAAACCAACGAAGGTCGTAGCAAGCTCGGGGGCTGGGTCCGAGCGACATAAAGCAACAAAGGCAATGTAAAAAGGGAAATAAAATCTTATTGAAAATTAACGAGATAGCAGCAAATGATTAAAAACACTTAGTATGGTTACGAAAATAAATGGTCTTTACGCCCCCACGGGGCCTTGCAAACTGTGGTGCAACAGGGAATAAGAAAGATAAGGCCTCTGCTCGAGGAGGCGTCTGATGACCCACAACTATAGGGGTTCAATCGTAGTCCTTTCGATAAGTAAGAGTGTCGAACCCAATGAGGAGCAGAAGGAAATGACAAGCAATTTACAGCAAGGTAATCTCTGCAAGCACTGAAATTGTAGGTAACAGGTAGTTTGATAGCAAGATAATTGGTAACGAGCAAGTAACGGTAATGGTAAATAAAGTGCAGCAAGATAGCCCAATCCTTTTGTGGCAAAGGACAGGCCAAAACGGTCTTTTATAATAAGCAAGCGCTCTTGAGGGTACAAGGGAATTTCATCTAGTCACTTTCATCATGTTGGTTTGATTTGCGTTCGCTACTTTGATAATTTGATATGTGGGTGGACCGGTGCTTGGGTGCTGTTGTTACTTGAACAGACCTCCCACATTAACCCCCTCGCAAGCATTCACAACTACGATAAAAGTATTAAGAGAAAATCTAACCATAGCATTAAACATTTGGATCCAAATCAGCCCCTTACAAATAGCGCATAAACTAGGGTTTAAGCTTCTGTCACTCTAGCAACCCATCATCTAATAACTACTCCACAATGCATTCCCTTAGGCCCAAAGATGGTGAAATGCTATGTAGTCAACATTCACATGACACCACTAAGGGAATCACAACATTCATATCATCAAAATATCAAACACATATGAACTTCAGATGATTACTTGCAACATGACTTCTCTCGTGACCTCAAGAACAAAGGTAACTACTCATAAATGATATTCATGCTCAAAATCAGAGGGGTATTAAATAGCATAATGGATCTGAACATATAATCTTCCACCAAATAAAACATATAGTAATCAACTACGAGATGTAATCAACACTTCTAGTCACCCACAGGTACCAATCTGAGGTTCCGGTACAAAGATTGAACAAAGAGATGAACTAGGGTTTGAGAGGAGATGGTACTATTGAACATGCTGATCAAGATTGGCCTCCCAAAGGTGAGAGGGTTGTTGGTGATGACGATGGCTTCGATTTCCCCCTCCAGGAGGGATGTTCCCCCGGCGGAATAGCTCCACCGGAGCGCAAATGTGCTCCTTCCGAAGTTCCTCCTCGAGACGGCGGCGTTCTGTCCCGAAATTCCCCTCTTGATTTTTTCTAGGTCAAAAGACCTTAAGTACCAGAAGATGGGCACCGGAGGTGGGCCGGGCGGGCCACAACCCACCAGGGCGCGCGTGGGGGGCCTGGCGCGCCCTGGTGTCTTGTGGTCACCAGGTGGCCCCCCTCCGGTCGTTATTTGCTCCAGTATTTTTTCTATATTCCAAAATAATTCTCTGTGAAGTTTCAGCTTATTTGGAAATGTGCAGAATAGGTGTCTCTGATATGCTTTTTAAGGTCCAGAATTCCAGTTGCCGGCATTCTCCCTCTTTGTGTAAACCTTGCATAATGAGAGAAAAGGCATTAGAATTACTCCATAAAGCATTATTATGCATAAAAACATTATAAATAACAGTAGGAAATCCTGATGCAAAATGGACGTATCAACTCCCCCAAGCTTAGACCTCGCTTGTCCTCAAGCGAAAGCCGATATCAAAAAACATGTCCACATGGTTTGAAAGAGAGGTGTCGATAAAAACAAAATACGGACATAGTAGCATCATGCTTATTATCATAGCAGCAAAAACTTTGTCATAGTACTTTTTCATATAACTTTTATTATATAACTTCATCATATAACTTGTCATGAACAAGTAACAATTCATCACAACATAGAAGTATAAAGCATAAACCTTATTGAAAACCAACAAACTATGTTCTCGGTCAACTTTGCAACTACAATTCATCATATTTTCAGGAAGGGTCTCGTGTCGGAGCCTTTTGGCAAGTCCACATACTCAACCATCATTTAATCTTCTATGATTGCTATCACTCACAACATACCCATGAGCAAAAAGTTTCAACCGGACACATAGAAAGATAGGGGCTTATAGTTTCACCTCCCAACATATTCACCTTAAGGGTGATGTCAACAATAATAACTCATGCTCACTCATATCCAACTGGATATATGTGCCTAGATCTTTCCTCACAACATGATGCTTGCAAAAAGAAAAAGTAAAAAGGAATAGGGAAGAATACTTTGACTCTTGCATAAAAGTAAATACATAAAAGTAAAAGATAGGCCCTTCGCAGAGGGAAGCAGAGGTTGTCAGGCGCTTTTGGGTTTGTATGCCAAATCCCTTAATGCAAAAGAACATCACGTTATAGTGCCCCTTATGATAGCAACCTTTATTATGCAGTCCGTCACTTTTATTACTTTGCCATCACAAGTTCGTACAACGCTCAATTTTCTCTTACACTAATTGATCAAACACATTTAGAAGCAATTTTTATTGCCTTAGTGCACCGATGACAACTTACTTGAAGGATCTTACTCAATCCATAGGTAGGTATGGTAGACTCTCAAAACATGAGTTTGGGTTTAGGGTTTTTGGATGCACTAGTAGTATCTCTACTTAGTGCGGAATTTTTGGCTAGCAAAGATATTGAGCAAGCACCACATGTTGAAGGATCTATGACAATATAACTTCTATGTTAATATGAACAAACATAAATCATTACGTTGTCTTCCTTGTCCAATGTCAACAATTTTGGCATATAATATTTAATGGGGGCTCACAATCATAAAAGATGTCCAAGATAGTGTATTTGCATGTGAATCTTCTCTTCCCTTATTAATTGTTTCATGAATTGCATCATTGACCAATGCTATGTTTGTCAATCTCCAATAAATTTTACCACGTATACTTTTCCTTATGTGATGTCATTACTTACCATAAGATTAGCATATGATCCTTTTCATTTATTTCCTTTTTATTTTGATTGCAACAAGAAAGTAAAGAAGCAAAAGCTCAAACTAAACTTTATTATATAACTCTCACTCGATTACATAGATAGATAGATCATGAAACTAGCACTCATCACGAAAGAGCTAAGGATCGAACTAAAATAGGTAAAGGTAAATAAAAGTGAAGGTGATACGATACCAGGGCATCTCCCCCAAGCTTGGCACAAGCCAAGGTGAGTTCCCATACCCGTGTACTCAAGTCTCCTTTGGTGGTGAATATGATGAAGGTGGTGGTGATGAATTGGTAGGTTTGTCCTCCGGCTTCTAGGGCAAGGGCTCACCATCAAAAGGTGATGCACGAGTCTCCCGAGTCCTGCCACTGGCAGCTAAACTCATACCTTTAAATCTTGCTTCATACTCAAAAACTTGGTTTTGAAGATCATAGATATGACTTTGCAGAAAATTGATTTGCTCGTTGAAGGTGAAGACGATGTCCTTCATGGACCGGCCATCCACCATATGATCACGGGTGAATTCCGTGATCATGGAGTGATTGGCACTAAGTCCATGCTCCACCATCCCTTGGCACTTGAAGATGTCTTGTTCCACCGCCTCGAGCCTGGCCTCCATGCTTCCCGTCCTCTTGGGCCCCTGTACATCTTGGATATGGAGCACCCCCTCACGCATCTCAATGGCTTGAGGGTGCTTCATCACCTCCAACAAGTACGGGTTGATGACCTTCTCGAAGAACTTGTCCTTGGAGGAACTTGGTGGAGCCATGTACATCTAGATCTGACGAGAAAACATCACGAAACAAGAACAAAGAATTTTTCTGCGATGCGGTGGTCAAAACAATAGGGGGTATATATAAATATATTTTTTATCTTGGGAAGCAAGAATATGGAAGGAAAACGGAGTCGGGAAGGTGCCAGAGGGGGGCACAACCCACCAGGGCACGCCAAGGAGGGGAGGGGGCCTGGCGCGCCCTGGTGTATCATGCTCACCTCGGTTGCTTTCCTGTTTATTTCTTATTTTCCTAATTTTTGAAATATTCCAAAACTAACTGAAAATATTTTTGCGAATTTTTCGAAGTCCATTTACTTACCATATCACGTACCTCCTCTTTTTTCAGGATTCTGGAGTGTTCCAAAAGGTTTCTTTTATGTGTTCCTCCGGTGTCATGGTTTGGATAATATTGCTTTCAACATTAATTGGCGTACCTGAGATATAGTGTTTAATTCTTTGTCCATTGACCACCTTCGGGTTAGAACCTTCGGCATTATTAATCTTGATAGCCCCAGAACGATAAACCTCTTCAATAATATATGGTCCTTCCCATTTGGAAAGAAGCTTTCCTGCAAAAAATCTAAAACGAGAGTTGTAAAAAAGAACGTATTCTCCAACTTTAAATTCCAGCTTTTGGATTTTTTTGTCAAGCCATCTTTTAACTTTTTCTTTGAACAGTTTCGCATTTTCATAAGCTTGGGTTCTCCATTCATCTAGTGAGCTAATATGAAATAACCTTTTTTCACCGGCAAGTTTGAAATCATAATTGAGTTCTTTAATTGCCCAAAATGTTTTATGTTCTAACTCTAGAGGCAAATGACAAGCTTTTCCATATACCATTTTGTATGGAGACATACCCATAGGATTTTTATAAGCTGTTCTATAGGCCCAAAGTGCATCATCTAGTTTCTTAGACCAATTCTTTCGGGACCTATTGATAGTTTTTTGTAATATTAATTTTATTTCTCTATTGCTTAGTTCAACTTGACCAGTAGAATGAGGATGATAGGTGTAACAGCCCAATTGCATCTTCTTGCCATATTTGTAATGTTTCATGTGAACCTTCTATGTATGCCACATGTGGTTTGAGCTATAATAATTTGCTTCATGAAATTTTGCATCACGGCATCATAATCATCATATCATAAGTGCATCATGCTTGCTTGTCATGCTTGTGATGTGGTGATGTTGTTGTGAGTGTGTGTGTTGTGGTGTTGGTGTGAAAAACTTTGTAATTTCTCAACAACCTTGCCCACCTCTTTTATATTCCAATATTGCAAAATGGGGTGATTTTACTTGCTTATCCACCTAAAATACTATGTTGATCTACTTCCAAATATTCGGTTTAGAAATGTTATTATATTCTCAAACTATTCCCACTTCTCCTATTTTTTTTAAAAGCAATAGGCGTTGGTTTACTTGCCCTATTCCATCTTTTAAAAATGTTGCTCTACCTCTAATAAAGCTGATAAGATTTGCTGAGTAACTCTCAAACATGTTTGAAGATTTTTTGTCTTTTGGGTCTTTGCAAACAGAGTCCTATATTAAATATAGGTGTTTTATTTTGTTTTCTCAAAAAATGCCAAAGTCATTTTATTAAATAGGGCATGTTTAGCTGATTCCAGAACTTATTTTCTTTCTCAAGAGTTTTCTTTTCTTCTTCCCTGGCATTTTATTTTGTCTTCCTATTTTTTTTAAATAAAAGGAGTTTTTCTTTTTCGGGACAGGAGAGAGTCCAGCAGATAGGCCTCTGCCTCCCCGCGCGGCCCACCTAGCGCGTTAGCCCAGCGCCAGCCGCAGCCCAGCAGAGCCCCCACGCGTTCGCGTCGTCGTCTTCCTGTACGGCGTCTATCGAGTGGCGCCACGTCGACCCTTCGGTCGATTTGACGGCCGGAGAAGGCCCAAGCCGCCTATTTAGCTTGTCCCCCGTGCCCTAGGGTTCCTCCTCAACCCATTCAGTCGCTCTCCTTCCCTCTCCGCCGCCGGTAAGCCTCTCCCTAGCCACGGCGTCGCCATGAACCCAATGCTCCGACCGAGCTTGAGCTCGTGCTCGGGATAGCCGCCCGCGTCCATCCGCGACCTCCATGTCGCCCTGGATCGAAGACCTGGAGTCCCCACATCCCCTGCATCGATGCAAGCTTCGCCAGGCCACGAGAACGTTGCCTCCCCGACCTGTCTTCTTCCCTGTATCCCGGATCCAAGGCGAGCGGAACTTGGCGAGCGGAATTGTCTAAGCCTTTGACAATTGCTTTTCCGGGGAAGATGATGAATTCGCGATTGATTGTTCCGGATGTCTCTATCAAGATGGGCAATTATTCTTTTCTGGCCTCTCCTATAGTTCTCGGCAATTCTGATATTGATCTTATTCTTGGCATGGATTTTCTGGCAATGAACAAGGCTTATGTTGATTGTAAAGCCAAAGAAGTCCAATTGACTCATCCTTCTGAAGATGTGATCATTTTCGCTGCTCGCGATGACACGATTCGTCTCTTTTCTCTCAACGCGAAGGGTGAGATTTCTGCCATTTTTCAAATCCTCGTCGTTTCTGAGTATGAAGATGTCTTTCCAGAAGAATTGCCAGGAATGCCTCCTCACCGGCCAGTTGAGTTTGTGATTGAACTCGAGCCTGGAACTGAACCGGTACACAAGCGTCCTTATAAGCTCGAACCTGAAGAGCTGAAAGAATTGAAGAAGCAGCTAGATGAACAAGAGCGTCTGGGTTTGATCAGACCAAGTTCTTCACCTTGGGGTTGTGGTGTTCTGTTTGTCAAGAATAAGGATGGCACGGACCGACTATGTGTCGATTACCGTCCATTGAATAAAAAGACAATCAGGAGCAAGTATCCACTTCCCAACATCAATGAGTTGTTTGAGAAATTGAAAGGTGCCAAGGTTTTCTCGAAGTTAGATCTCCATATGGGCTATCATCAAATCTGTATTCGTGAAGAAGATATTCCAAAGACTGCTTTGAGGACGAGTTTTGGCTCTTATGAGTACACCGTCATGTCCTTTCGTCTAGCAAATGCGCCTGCGACCTTCTCCAGAATGATGAACTTCATCTTCTCTCCCTTCAAGAATGAGTTCGTCTTGGTGTATTTGGATGACATTCTTATTTTCTCAGAGACTGAAGAAGAGCATGCAGAGCATCTCCGACTTGTGCTTGACAAGCTAAGAGAGCATCGGTTCTTTGCTAAGTCCTCCAAGTGTGAGGTTGGGCTCAATGAAGTGGTGTACCTTGGGCATGTCATCTCTGTCGAGGGCATCAAGGTGCATCCTGAGAAAGTTGGGGCCATCGTGAAGTGGGAGCCTCCTCAGAATGTCAAGCAGCTTCGAAGCTTCCTCGGGCTTGCAAGTTACTGCAGAAGATTCATGGAGAACTTCTCTCAAATTGCTAAGCCTTTGTCTAACCTCCTTCAGAAGAGTGTCAAGTATGTGTGGACTCCTGAGTGTGACGTGGCATTCAATACACTCAAGGAAAAGCTGACTTCAGCTCCAGTTCTCACTCCTCCAGATGAATCCAAGCCTTTACAAGTGTTCTGTGATGCTTCCCTCCAAGGTCTCGGTGGTGTTCTGATGCAAGATAAGAAGGTTGTGGCTTATACCTCGTGGCAACTGAAGCCTAGCGAGAAGAACTACCCCACTCACGATCTTGAGTTGGCGGCAGTTGTTCATGCTTTGATGACCTGGAGAGATCTATTGTTGGGAAGACCAGTTGAGGTGTTCACTGACCACAAGAGCTTGAAGTACATTTTCACTCAACCCAATCTAAATCTTCGGCATACACGTTGGGTGGAAATGATCGAGGAGTACAATCCAAGCATTGAGTATACTCCAGGCAAAGCAAATGTCATTGCAGACGTGCTGAGAAGAAAGGCGTACTGCAACAGTCTTATCCTCAAGCCTCTCCAACCCGAGCTTTGTGAAGCTTTCTGCAAGCTCAATCTCCAAGTTGTTCCTCAAGAATTTCTTGCCAATCTCCAAGTCTCTCCGACTTTGGAAGATCAGATTCACCAAGCTCAGCTTCTTGATGCTATGGTGAAGAAAGTGAAGAAAGGAGTGGCCAAGAGCATTCCAAAGTATAAGTGCTTCCGTGTTGATGACAAATACACCTTGTTCTTCGAGGACCGTCTGGTGGTTCCAAAAGGAGAACTCAGGAAAGTTATCATGGATGAAGCACATAATTCCCTCCTCTCCATTCATCAAGGGAGTTCCAAAATGTATCAGGACCTCAAGCAAACCTTCTGGTGGACTTGTATGAAATGTGAGATTGCCCAGTTTGTGAACGAGTGTGATGTTTGTCGCAGAGTGAAGGCGGAACATCAACATACAGCAGGTCTCCTTCAGCCTTTGCCTATCCCAGAGTGGAAATTCGATCATGTTGAGATGGATTTTGTCACTGGGTTTCCTAAGTCCAAGAGAGGAAATGATGCCATCTTCGTGGTCATCGACAAGCTCACCAAAGTTGCCCACTTCCTACCAGTCAAAGAATCTATCTCGGCAGCTCAGCTGGCAGAGCTGTACACGTCAAGGATAGTTTCTTTGCATGGTATTCCTCGACTTATATCTTCAGATCGTGGAAGCATCTTTAGTTCCATGTTTTGGGATTCCTTCCAGACTGCAATGGGTACCAAGATCCATCCTCAGGGTAGTGGTCAAGCTGAGAGAGTCAATCAAATCCTTGAAGATATGCTCAGAGCTTGTGTGATTTCTTTTGGCATGAAGTGGAAAGATTGTCTCCCGTTTGCTGAGTTCTCATACAACAATAGTTTCCAAGCAAATTCCGGCAAGGCTCCTTTCGAGATTCTCTATGGCAGAAAGTGCCGCACCCCGCTCAATTGGTCTGAAACCGGTGAGCGTCAAATCCTTGGGAATTACATGATCACTGAAGCAGAAGAAATGTGCCGTGTCATTCGTGAAAATCTCAAAGCAGCTCAATCCCGTCAGAAGAGCTATTATGATAGCAAGCATCGTGACATGACCTTTCAGATCGATGATTTTGTCTATCTCAGAGTGTCTCCCATGAAGGGCACTCAACGCTTTGGCATCAAAGGAAAGCTTGCTCCATGCTTTGTGGGTCCTTTCAAAATTGTGGGCAAGAGGGGTGACCTTGCCTACCAACTCGAGCTTCCTCCAAATTTCTCAAATGTGCATGATGTGTTTCACGTCCCTCAGCTCCGGAAGTGTTTCAAGACTCCCGAGCGCACCGTTGATCTCCAAGACATTGATCTCCAAGCAGACCTATCCTATCATGAGCATCTAGTTGCTATCCTTGAAGAAACTGAGCATAAAACTCGCAACAAGTCAATCAAGTTTCTGAAGGTGAAGTGGTCACATCACTCCGACAAAGAAGCCACTTGGGAACGAGAAGACCTTCTCCGTTCCGAATTTCCTAAATTCTTCCGTTCATAGATCTCAGGATGAGATCCTCATGTAGTGGGGGAGAGTTGTAACAGCCCAAGTGCATCCCCTTGCCATATTTTTAATGTTTCATGTGAACCTTCTATGTATGCCACATGTGGTTTGAGCTATAAAAATTTGCTTCATGAAATTTTGCATCATGGCATCATAATCATCATATCATAAGTGCATCATGCTTGCTTGTCATGCTTGTGATGTGGTGATGTTGTTGTGAGTGTGTGTATTGTGGTGTAGGTGTGAAAAACTTTGTTGTTTCCCTCTCCACAATTTCTCAACAACCTTGCCCACCTCTTTTATACTTCAATATTGCAAAATGGGGTGATTTTACTTGCTTATCCACCTTAAATAATATGTTGATCTACTTCCAAATATTCAGTTTAGAAATGTCATTAAATTCTAAAAGTATGCCCATTTCTCCTATTTTTTTTAAAAAGCAATAGGCATTGGTTTACTTGCCCTATTCCATCTTTTAAAAATGTTGCTCTACCTCTAATAAAGCTGATAAGATTTGTTGAGTAACTCTCAAGCATGTTTGAAGATTTTTTGTCTTTTGGATCTTTGCAAACAGAGTCCTATATTAAATAAAGGTGTTTTATTTTTTTTGCTCAAAAAATGCCAAAGTCATTTTATTAAATAGGGAATGTTTAGCTGATTCCAGAACTTATTTTCTTTCTCAAGAGTTTTCTTTTCTTCTTCCGTGGCATTTTATTTTGTCTTCCTGTTTTTTTTAAATAAAAGGATTTTTTGTTTTTCGGGACAGGAGAGAGTCCAGCAGATAGGCCTCTGTCTCCCCGCCCGGCCCACCTAGCGCGCTAGCCCAGCGCCAGCCGCAGCCCAGCAGAGCCCCCGCGCATTCGCGTCGTTGTCTTCCTGTACGGCGTCCATCCAGTGGAGCCACGTCGACCCTTCGGTCGATTTGACGGCCGGAGAAGGCCCAAGCCGCCTATTTAGCGTGTCCCCCGTGCCCTAGGGTTCCTCCTCAACCCATTCAGTCCCTCTCCTTCCCTCTCCGCCGCTGGTAGGCCTCTCCCTAGCCATAGCGTCGCCATGAACCCGGTGCTCCGGCTGAGCTTGAGCTCGTGCTCGGGATAGCCGCCCGCGTCCATCCACAACCTCCATGTCGCCCTGGATTGAAGACCCGGAGTCCCCGCCTCTCCTGCATCGATGCAAGCTTCGCCAGGCCACGAGAACGTCGCCTCCCCGACCCGTCTTCTTCTCTGCGTCCCGGATCCGAGGCGAGCGGAACTTGGGTGCTTCCCTGTGTCGTTCCCGACCCCTCTCCGGCAGTTTCTTCTTGTCCGACGAGCCCTAGGTGAGCCCCGCGGCCGTCCATGACCTTCCCGTCTTCGTCCGTTAGGTCTGCGTCGCGCCATGTCCATGCCAACTCGCCGTGCTCCGCGCTCCGCCAAGCTGCCTTATTTTTTGTTGTTGTTTTCTCTTTGTGTTGTTCATGTGCCATAGCCACATCATCTTGTGCCTCTGCTTTGGTCGCGTGCGCTCCTGCCCTCACGCATGCACGGCAAGCACCAGGGCCTCCCCAAGCCCCGCGATGTAGCCATCGATTCGAGCACGAGCTCGTTCTCGAGCTCCCACTCGCGCAGCTCTGCTCTCTGAATCGCTTCAGTTTCGTCAGTTAAAATCTTGCGCGAGGTCTATTCAAAAGGAGCCAGAACCCCCCTTTGAGCAAGAGCACTTGTCTAGCCCAGCGGTAGAGCGCCCGATCCTCCACGGCGGAGACCCGAGTTCGACCCCCCCCCCCCCTGGGCACCCATTTTTCCATTTATTGTTGAGCCAATGACAGTGGGCCCGATGGCCCACATGTCATCCACACATGGCCTAAAGCCACTGCGAAGTGGCCCCTCTTTTTTTATATTTTGTTTCCTTGTTTTTTTTCTGCTTGAGTTATTTCCATTTAGGGAAATATTCCAGAATTGTCTTTTTCCCAATCTGTCAATAATCATGGGACATGCCAAATTTGGCATATAACTTGTCATGAGTGCTATGTCTTTTCTTTCAAATGCATTTGAGTGAATTTTGTCCAGAGAACTATAGGCTTGTGATATATGGATTTGGGGTAGAAAAATGCAGTGAATCCAATGGTGGCATTAGATTTCACTTTTGAGCAAGTATGCAAAAATGTTATTTTGTGATAATGTGCCCTTTTGTCTTTTTCACATGATTTAATTCTTGCAATATATGTTATACTTTCCAACATGAAATATGTTCCTTGATAGGTGTGCTAGCCCTTGGTAATTTTGCTTGCCATGTCAAATCATGGTTTGGATGGAATTCTCGATGTCAACATGACACAAAAATTCGGTTTTCACATGCCCGAATAATTCTAAGTGTTGAAATCTGTATTTTGTTGCCATGTTGCCTTGATGATTCCCATGTATATGTTGCTCCTTTGGAGTTGGCACAATGGAATGCATTGTTGTGCTTGTCATCCTCTGTAAATGTGTGCCAAGATCTTGTGGAATAAGCTATTGCATCTTATTTAAAACTTGCTGTCAACATGCCATTCTGTTATTAAGTGCCCTGTTTGCCCCTTGTTGAATTTCACTAAGTCTGTGAATCTGCTATTCTCAATATGTCATGTTGTGAGGATGGTAGCAATTGATACATGCATATTTTGATGTTGCCATAATGTAGTTAATTGAAATACATGTTGCCCTCTATCTACCTGTTAATTTTCATGCCATGAAAGTTCCTCTAGCATATGTAATTTTTGCTTTCAAGATGCCACCATGTTAACTCAGATTTGTAAAACTGGTAATTTTCACTAAGTCCCTGAAAACTGTTTCAACATCCCATCTTGTGAGCTCATTTGCCAATGATCCATGCTTCCTTTCATGTTCCTGTTAATAGATGAATTGTTAAGCATGTTGTATACTTCATGTACATGCCTTGGTTGTGATTTGAAACTTGTTGTAGCTCTAGTTATGTGTGTTACAAGATGACATTTAGCTGTTTGTGGACAGGTTGTGTGTCTATTTGTTTTGTGACTTGTGGGAGCTATACTCCATTGTTTTGCAAGATTTTTAGGTGTATTCTTGCTAGATTTTCATTCCCAATCCAGTGGCATCCTTGGAATACACAGGAATAGCCCATGGCCTTCTTCATCTTTGTATTTGTCTCCGTTAACGTTCGTACCTTGCCGTGAGTGTACCGTGAGCTTCGTTACTCCATTTGCAAAGTTCTACATATGCATTTGCATCATTTTTACCTGAAGCATTCATATTTGCCATGATCATGCATGTTCAAACAACTAATCTTGAGACTTTGTCCAGAATACTAAAGAACTTAATAATTGCATGAGAAACAGGACTAGCATAGGGTTGCCTTGTTAAATACTTCAAATTGGTCATGCATTATCTTGTTTGCGCATTGCACTTTGTTTGTATGTTTATTTGGTGCTGTTTTCTATTTGGGTAGACCCGAGTATCAAGCCTGAGTACGAGGATCCTGACGAGAACAACTACGAGGACCCAGCTCTCTGTCCCTCTGAAGACCCAACAGGCAAGATGATCATACCCGGATCCCGACAATAATTTGCTATGCTAGATTTCTCGCTTCAACCATTATGTTTCGTTACCTACCACTTAAACTATCAGCCTCCTAAATTGCCATGAAAGCCTCTAACCCCTCCACTTCCTAGCAAAACATTGATTGGCTACGTTACCGCTGCTCAGCCCTTATCTTATAACATTGCTAGTTGCAGGTGCAAGCTGTTTCCATGTGCCAACATGGATTTCTGAGATATCACAATATAATTGCTATTTAATTTCATGCACATATATATATCTGGTGACGGTGGAAGGCTTGGACTTTTGCCCAGTGTTTTGTTCCACTTTTGCCACCTTAGTTACTTGTTACCGGTGTTATGTTCCATATTTTGCGCTCCTAACATGCTTGGGGTTATTATGGGGACCCCCTTGACCATTCGTTTTAGATTAAGACTTGTCTGGCAAGACCCAATTTTGTTACTACATTTGCTAAACAACTTAAGAAAATTGCATAGGGCCTAGCTACCCCGTGGATTAATCAACAACCCGGGCCAGGGCTCCTCATGAGTGTTGGTCCAAAATGGCAGTAGCCGGGGCCACCAACGGGTGTGCCAGCCGGAAACTTAGCCAATCCGTTGTGTCCTGAGAACGAGATACGGGGCTCCTATCGGGTTCGTCGACACGTCGGGCAGTCTTGCTGGACTTGTTTTACCTTTCTCGAATGTCTTGTGCGAGGAATTCCGAGGATAATTTGGGCTATCTCGAGGTTGAGGTTTTCCCACGGAATTTCCTAGGAGATCACGGGATTCGTGGTTGAGTTTATTCCCACGGCATGTGGTTAGTTTGTGATGGATGAGTTGGAGCACCCCTGCAGGGTTAAATATTTTCGAGAAGTCATGCCCGCGGTTATGTGGCAACTTGGAAATTTGTTTAACACCCGGTTATAGCAAACTTGAAGTAAACTCAATAAAATACACCAACTGTGTGCGTAACCGTGACTGTCTCTGCTCGTGAACATGAACCGAGAGGGAACACGGTGGGGTAATGATTGTCGTAAGTAGGTGTTCAGGATCACTTAGTGGTCATGCTAGTTCACGACCGTCATGCGTAGGCCACCATTCTTGTTCTCGTAAGTTAGCCACCAAATACATGCTTAGTGCTTGCAGCAGCCTCACCTCTTAACCATTCCTCACCTATTGGCTTACATAGTCTCGGTACTCGGGTTATGAGATTGCTGAGTCCCTATGGCTCACAGATTACAACAATACAGGTACAGGTGTTGACGAGTTCGTGCCAGATGATGTGTCTCAGCTCCAGTGGGAGTACGATGAAGAATGTAGGCGTATGTACGTTACGTATCCTGATGAGTAGGGGAGCTTCATGGTGGTGATCCTGGGATAGCAAGACAGTTTCATTGCTTTCTTTTATCGTTTGATTTCGTCCGGAGCCGGACCCTGTCTTCTGGATGAATGTATGAATAATTGTGTGGACTTGTAATATAGCTTGTGGCGAGTGTAAGCCAACTCATATACTCATCTCTTCCTACATGTATGCAATGATTTCTGTACTTGCTAAACGACTAGATGCGCTTTTATCCCCATCGAGGCCCTCGCGCCTTAATAGGGATAGGACCGCATCTTGGGCGTTACAATAGGGTGATGAAATTCTATGGTTAACATCATATTTAGCAAGCATTTTACGGAAAGCACCATGAATAAAGTGTGAACCACCATCAGTCATTAAATATCTAGGGACTCCAAACCTTGGGAAAATAACTTCTTTAAGAATTTTAATGAAGGTGTTATTATCAGCACTACTAGTTGGAATAGCTTCTACCCACTTAGTAACATAATCAATAGCAACGAAAATATGAGTATACCCATTACAGGAAGGAAAAGGTCCCATATGGTCAAAATGCCAAACATCAAATGGTTCAACAACAAGCGAATAATTCATAGGCATTTCCTGATGCTTAACGATATTACCAATTCTTTGACATTCATCACAAGACAAGACAAAGTTACAGGCATCCTTGAAGAGAGTAGGCCAATAAAAACCAGATTGCAATACCTTGTGAGCAATTGTATCTCCTGCATGATGTCCTCCATAGGCTTCGGAATGACATTTCCATAGGATTTGTTCCTGTTCATGCTCAGGTACACAACGTCTAATAATACCATCTACCCCTTCTCTATAAAGATGTGGGTCATCCCAAAAGTAATGTCTTAAATCATAGAAGAATTTTTTTCTTTTGTTGGTATGTGAAACTAGGTGGTACATATTTAGCAAGAATGTAGTTAGCATAATCAGGATACCAAGGAGTGTTTTCAGAAACATTTATTACAGCTAACTATTCATCAGGAAAACTATCATCAATAGGTAGTGG
Organism: Elymus sibiricus; assembly: GCA_039707655.1. Lineage (NCBI taxonomy): Eukaryota > Viridiplantae > Streptophyta > Magnoliopsida > Poales > Poaceae > Elymus > Elymus sibiricus. The sequence continues at coordinate 313,008,739 of CM077675.1, forward strand.
GTCATCAAGAATATTTTCTAACCTAGACAAGTTATCAGCAACGGGGTTCTTAGCTCCTTTACTATCAGTGATAAGTAAATCAAATTCTTGAAGCAAGAGAACGCACCTAATGAGTCTAGGTTTAGCATCTTTCTTTTCCATAAGATATTTTACAGCAACATGATCAGTGTGAACAATAACTTAGGAATCAACAATGTAAGATCTAAATTTATCACAAGCAAACACAACTGCTAAAAATTCTTTTTCAGTAGTAGCATAATTTCTTTGGGCACTGTCTAGAGTTTTGCTAGCATAATGGATAACATTTAATTTCTTGTCAACTCTTTGTCCTAGAACAGCACCAACAACATAATCACTAGTATCACACATAATTTCAAAAGGCAAGTTCCAATCATGTGGTTGAACCATAGGAGCAGAAGTTAAGGCTTTCTTAAGTGTTTCAAAGGCTTCTACACAATCATCATAAAAAACAAATGGAATATCCTTTTGTACAAGATTAGTAAGAGGCCTAGAAATTTTAAAGTCTTTAATAAACCTCCTATAGAAACCAGCATGACCAAGGAAACTCCGAATACCTTTAACATCTTTAGGACATGGCATTTTCTCAATTGCATCAACTTTAGCTTTATCCACCTCAATACCTCGTTCAGATATTTTATGCCCCAAGCCAATACCTTCATTAACCATAAAGTGGCACTTCTCCCAATTCAAGACGAGATTAGTTTGTTCACATCTCTTCAAAACTCGATCAAGGTTGCTTAAGCAATCATCAAAACAAGTCCCGTAAACGAAAAAATCATCCATGAAAACCTCCACAATCTTTTCGCAAAAATCAGAGAATATAGCAGCCATACATCTTTGAAAGGTAGCAGGTGCATTGCATAAACCAAAAGGCATACGTCTATAAGCATAGGTTCCAAAAGGACAAGTAAAGGTGGTTTTCTCTTGATCAGGTTGTGATACAGGTATTTGAGAGAAACCAGAATATCCATCCAGAAAACAAAAGTGCCTGTGCTTAGATAATCTTTCTAGCATTTGATCAATGAAAGGCAGAGGGTAATGATCTTTTCTAGTAGCTTTATCTAATTTTCTAAAATAATTTACCATTCTATAGCCAGTGACAATTCTGTGTGGGATAAGTTCATTTTTATCATTAGGAACAATAGTAATACATCCCTTCTTAGGGACATAATGAACGGGACTTACCCATCTACTATCAGCTATGGGATCAATTATACATGCTTCCAGAAGCTTTAATATTTTAGTTCTTACCACTTCTTTCATTTTAGGATTCAATCATCGTTGGTGATCAACAACGGGTTTAGCATCAGATTCCATATTGATCTTGTGCTGACATAGAGTGGGACTAATGCCCTTAAGTTCATCAAGAGTATATCCAATAGCAGCCCGGTGATTCCTCAGAATTTTTAATAATCTTTCTTCTTCATGTTCTGAAAGTTAGCACTAATAATAACAGGATATATCCTTTTCTCATCAAGATAAGCATACTTCAAAGTGTTAGGCAATTGTTTTAATTCAAACACAGGATCACCTTTAGCTGGAGGGGGGTCTCCTAGAGTTTCAATAGGCAAATTTTGTTTTAGGAGAGGTTGTTGTTCAAAGAAAATTTTATCCATTTCATTTCGTTCATGCAAGTGCATATCATTTTCATGGTCTAGCAAATATTGTTTTAGTGGATCAGTAGGAGGAACGACAATAGAAGCAAGACCAATTATTTCATCCTTACTAGATAATTCTTCATTACGGGGTTGTCTACTAAACTTGGAAAAGTTAAACTCACGAGACACATCACCAAAACTAACACCGACAGTTTGTTTTTCACAATCTATCTTAGCATTAACAGTGTTCAAGAAAGGTCTTCCAAAGATAATGGGACAAAAGTCATCTTGTGGGGAACCAAGAACTAGAAAGTCAGTAGGATATTTTATTTTCCCACACAAGACTTCAACATCTCTAACAATCCCAAGTGGTGTGATGGTGTCTCTATTAGCAAGTTTAATAGTAACATCAATGTCTTCTATTTTGGCGGGTGCTATATCATTCATAATTTCTTGGTATAAGGTAAAAGGAATAGCACTCAAACTAGCACCCACATCACATAAACCATGATAGCAATGATCTCCTATTTTAACTGAGACAACATGCATGCCAACTACGGGTCTATGTTTATCTTTTTCATCGGGTTTGGCAATTCTAGCAGCTTCAAAACAAAAGTAAATAACATGCCCACCAATATTTTCTACCAAGAGATCTTTAACCATAGCAACACTAGGTTCTACTTTAATTTGTTCAGAGGGCTTAGGTGCTTTAATATTACTTTTGCGAACAAAAGTTGATACCTTAGCATGTTCCTTTATCCTAACAGGGAAAGGTGGTTTTTCAATATAAGCAGTAGGCACAACTGGATCAACATTGTAAATGATAGTTTCATCTTTAGCAATGACCGATTCTTTAATTTCTTCTTTAATAGGGGTATGATATTTAAACCACTTCTCCTTAGGGAGGTCAACATGAGTAGCAAATGATTCACAGAAAGAGGCTACTATCTCAAAGTCAAGTCCATATTTAGTGCTAAACTTGTGAAAAGCATCGTATTCATAAAAGATTTAACACAATCAAACTTAAGCTTAATACCTAACTCATTAACTTTGTCGAGTTCCCAATCTTCAAAGTTGTGTTTATTTCTTTCTAAGAGATCCCACTTGAATTCAATAGTCTTCTTCATAAAAGAACCAATAAAAGAAGTATCGAGCTTGGATTGATCATTATGAGAAAGCCGAGCATAAAAATTATGAATAATAATTTCTCTCAAGAGCTCATGATTGGGGCAAGAATATAACATTGACTTAAGCCTCCCCCAAGCTAGAGCGATGCTTTCTCCTTCACGAGGCCAAAAATTATATATATATAATTCCGATCACCCTAAACTAGATGCATAGGATAAAACTTTTGGTGGAATTCTAATTTCAATCGATTCCAGTTCCATGATCCAATATCATCACATAGCCTATACCATGTCAATGCTTTTCCCTTCAAAGATAAAGGGAAAACCTTCTTCTTAACTTCATCTCCGGGTAAACCTGCAAGCTTAAATAATCCGAAAATTTCATCCACATGTATTAGATGCATATCAGGATGTTCAGTTCCATCTCCTGCATAAGGATTAGCTAGCAGTTCTTCTATCATACCCGAAGGAATTTCACAACCAATATTTTCAGTACGTGCAGTAGGTTCAGGGGCAACTAATTGTGGTTCCGGTCGAGTGACAATAAATTTCAGCACGTAGTATAAATTTTTCCTTACCGATTTCCACTTACCAAGAGCGCTTCACTCCCCGGCAACGGTGCCAGAAAAGAGCCTTGATGACCCACAAGTATAGGGGGTCAATCGTAGTCCTTTCGATAAGTAAGAGTGTTGAACCCAACGAGGAGCGGAAGGAAATGACAAGCGGTTTTCAGCAAGGTAATCTCTACAAGCACTGAAATTGTAGTAACAGGTAGTTTGATAGCAAGATAATGGGTAACGAGCAAGTAAAGGTAACGGTAAATAAAGTGCAGCAAGATATCCCAATCCTTTTGTGGCAAAGGACAGGCCAAAACGGTCTTTTATAATAAGTAAGAGTTCTTGAGGGTACACGGGACTTTCATCTAGTCACTTTCATCATGTTGGTTTGATTTGCGTTCGCTACTTTGATAATTTGATATGTGGGTGGACCGGTGCTTCGGTGTTGTTCTTACTTGAACAAACCTCCCACTTATGATTAACCCCCTCGCAAGCATTCGCAACTACGAGAAAAGTATTAAGATAAAATCTAACCATAGAATTAAACATTCGGATCCAAATCAGCCCCTTACGAAATAGAGCATAAACTTGAGTTTAAGCTTCTGTCACTCTAGCAACCCATCATCTAATAACTACTCCACAATGCATTCCCTTTTGTCCAAAGATGGTGAAATGCCATGTAGTCGACGTTCACATGACACCAAGGGAATCACAACATTCATATCATCAAAATATCGAACACATATCAACTTCACATGATTACTTGCAACATGACTTGTCCCGTGACCTCAAGAACAAAGGTAACTACTCACAAATGATATGCATGCTCAAGATCAGAGGGGTATTAAATAGCATAATGGATCTGAACATATAATCTTCCACCAAATAAACCATACAGTAATCAACTATGAGATGTAATCAACACTACTAGTCACCCACAAGTACCAATCTCAGGTTCCGGTACAAAGATTGAACACAAGAGATGAACTAGGGTTTGAGAGGAGATGGTGTTGTTGAAGATGTTGATGAAGATTGGCGTCCCAAAGATGAGAGGGTTGTTGGTGATGGCAATGGCTTCGATTTCCCCCTCCGGGAGGGAAGTTCCGTCAGCGGAATTGCTCCGCCGGAGGGCAAAAGTGCTCCTTCCCAAGTTCCTCCTCGAGACGGCGGTGTTCCGTCCCGAAAGTCCCCTCTTGATTTTTTCTAGGTCAAAAGACCTTAAGTACCAGAAGATGGGCACCGGAGGTGTGCAGGGCCGGCCACAACCCACCAGGGCACGCCCGGGGGCCTAGTGCGCCCTAGTGTCTTGTGGTCACCAGGTGGCCCCCCTCCGGTAGGTATTTGCTCTAGTATTTTTTATATATTCCAACATAATTCTCCGTGAAGTTTCAGCTTATTTGGAGATGTGCAGAATAGGTGTCTCTTATATGCTTTTTTAGGTCCAGAATTCCAGCTGCCCGCATTCTCCTCTTTGTGTATGCCTTGCATATTATGAGAGAAAAGGCATTAGTGTTACTCCATAAAGCATTATTATGCATAAAAACATTATAAATAACAGTAGGAAATCATGATGCAAAATGAAAGTATCAGCGACGTCTTCATCATCATCATGGATGGCTGCCTCAGGATCGCCACTCTCCTCGGAAGGCTTGACGACGTGCGTGAACCGCTCGATCAGGGAGTCCACATGCTTGCGCACCTCCCTCCTTAGCTGGTCCTGGAGCTCTGCAGGCACGGGTTCCACCACGCGCACGAGGTCAAAGGAGGGGTCGTAGTGGACGAGGTTGTTGAAGACCCACGTTGTCGCCTGGTCCATGAGGTCGCAGGCCTCGTCCTCGACGGTGACGTCTTGCCTGGAGAATCCCCGCTCTTGTGTCTCCACCACCTTGGTGAAGAAGTCCAGGTAGCCGCCATCATAATCCGCGATGGGTAGTTTCGGGACGTCCTTAACAAAGTGGATGAGTGCCCTGCGAGCGCGTGCAGCGAGCCCCAGAAATAGCTTGGCGCGCTGCGTCTGCATTGCCTGCGTGCGCGTAGCCTCTTTCTTGGCCTTCTTGGCGAACTTGGAGACATCGCCAACCTACTCCGGGATTGAGTGCAACTCCCCATCAGCATCCTCCTTGCCCTTGAGGGAAAGGCGGAGATCGAGCTTGCCCTACTGGAGCTACTTCTTGAGCTCGGAGACCTCCTTCTAGTGCTCCTAACGTTTGGCCAGGAAGAGGGCCTCCTACCACTTCATCTTGCCACGATGCTCCTTCACGAGGTCCGCACACTCCCTCGTGACCCTGGCGTCAGTGTCGTCCTGGATCTTCTCCTCCTTCCTCTCAAGCTGCGCGTTGGCCTTGGTGCACGCCTCCTCAAAGGCAGCCTGGGCGGCCGACACCTGGTTCTCCAGGGTCATGAGGCACTCGTGCTCGGCCTCCTGGGCGGAGGTGGTCTGGGTGAGCTTGCGCTCCTGGATGGCCATGTCCCCCTCACGACCGGCGAGGCTCTCCTCCCTCTTGGCCAGCTCATCCTCGCGGGCGGCATAGTACCGCTTGCACACCGTAGTCGTGTCCTCATATGCTCGGAGCTCCTGGTCTCGCAGGGAGATCTGCTCCTCCACCTCCATGGTGCGGGCCTCTGCCTCCTGGCACTGCAGGTTGGCCGGCTCCATGTCACGGACAGTTTTGTCCTAGAGCTCCTTGGCGTCATGGGCAGCCTTGTCCCTCTTCTCCTTGGTGGCCTCGTCCTGCCGGCGGGCCACACAGCCACCTCAAGCTTGCGCCATCCGATGACCAAGCCTAGGCGCTCAGCTACTAGGCGTGCCTCCTCTGCCTGGAGGTCGGCCTCGAGTGTGTCGAGTGTGGCCTGAGTGCTCTGGAAGGCCCCTTGTCTGACCTGGGCGCTGCCCCTTGCGGGGGTCTTCCACCAACACCACCTCGTCATCGTCCTCCTCCTCCACGCGCCTGGAGGGCACGACCACGAACTGGGGGTACTCGTTGTCGTTGTCGTCACTGTCCCCCAACAGCAGCTTGCGGCGCCTCGGCATGTGGTCCTGCTTGCTGTTGCAGGCGCCGATGCTGGAGGAAGGCCCAACATCCTTGAAGTCCCTTGAGGTAGGCACCATGAGGATGTGGTTGTCGCGAGGCCCTTCATGGCCCTCGGGGACCAAGCCCCACTCATCGAACATGGGCATCCCAGCCTAAAGCTCCGCCCCGTCACCGTGCCCGTACAGGGGGTGCCCACCTAGCAGCAGCTCCTCCGGCACGGGCTCAATGAAGAGGGCCTCCAGGATCCCATTCATCACGGGTATGCAGGGTGTCGGTGCACAGCCTTCTCTTCTCCATGCGCCCCTAGCATGCCCACGCAGGGTGAGAGAATTGCTAGAGCGGAGCGATGCGCCGGCACATGAACTCCCGAGCCACCATGGCAGTCGTGAGCCCTGCCTCCCATAGCTCCCGTAGCCTGGCGGCGACCGGCCCGAGCTCCTCATCCGCTAGCTTGGAGTGCTCCTGGCCAGAGCTCTTCACGGCTGGCTCGATGGGAGGCGCGAACTAGGGGCTGCATTGGCCTACCTCCATGTAGATCCAGCATGCCCGGAAATTTTCCAGCTTCTTCAGCATCTTCATCTCGATGAAGTGCTCTGACATCTTGTCCACCATGCAGAAGGAGGCGCACACCGCGCTGGGCCCCTGCTTGCACCTCATGCTATAGATGGTGCGGAAGTGGGCCACCGAGGGCATCACCCCCGGAAAGCCCTCACGGAGGTATGCGAAGGTGGCGAGGAGGAAGACAGAGCTGAGGTGAAGACGTAGGGCATGTATCTGGTAGTGCTCTAGCACTGCACGGAAGAAGTCGGAGAACGGAGGGAGCAGACCTCTAAAGACGCAGTGGAAGAAGAACGAGGACTTAGTCGCTGTCAACTCCCTGGCCGGCTTCGAGCCCGGCCAGATCTTGGTGTCCCCATGCTCCATTATGAGCATTGGCCGTCAGGGGGACAAGCTTGTCCAGCCCCTCCTGGTTCATGATGGTGGAGGGCAGCATGGTCGGCTCCACCCGTGCTCTAGTGGCGGCGGCGCTCCTCTTCTTCGGTGCCATGGTGGCGGTGATGCAAAAGCAGAGCCGAGGAAGTAGAGCAGTGGGCGATGCATGCGAGAGGAAGGAGAAGTAGTGCGCGGAGGAAGCGTCTGAAGGAAGGAAAGCAATGATGGTTCCACCCCGGCGCACGCATCAGTCTTAAGGCAAGCGTGAAGTTACCGAGGCATCGTGGGAGAAGTGGGTGTGTCCCGTCCCGTCTCCGCTGCCACACGTCACCTCTGGGCCCGACAGTTCTTCAGGCCTCACGACATTTCGACCCGCCACATTTCGCGCTCAACGGGTGGAACATGTGCACTGCGGGACCGGGGGCTACTGTCGGTCCAGTGGAACCAGGGTACCACGGCCCACCTACTGTCAGCCTAGTCGGCTGTGCGAAGAAGGTCCAGTGTGGCAGGCGGCCAGTGAAGGAGTCAGATGACCACCCCGCGAGGCTCCGGCACCACGAAGCTCTCTCACTCTATGAGATGGGCCCGCTGGACACCTGTCCACAAGATCTGAGAGGCCTCGCAAGGTCTCCCCTGCGAGGCGGCCCCTCGTGAAGCCCTCCGCCCGGAGGGGTCATTCCATGCTGGCCACACAACGGTCCGACCACCACACGGGTGGCGTACCACGCTAGCAGAGGTTGTAAGGATGGCGTCAGCGGGCATGGGGAGAGAATCTTTCCTAATTTGTGATAAAAGGATAGCGGGCTGCTGTCCTCTTCCAAGATGAGTCCCAAGGATTACCCCATCAGTGCAGGGAGACCAACATGACGCTGGTCGCCAGGATGGTCGTCACCGGTGAGCCCATGAGCGCGTCATGGACGGCGCCTTTGGCAGCGTGAAGACCAACTTTGTCCGGGAAGACTGGGCATTTGTCCCCCTTAGAATTGTCACCCTATGGTCGCCCTTTTCCCGCGAACATTTTGGGAAGAGAGGCCCATGGCAAGGATAAGAGGGACATACGGCCACTATAGAGAAGGGTCGAAGGATTGAGCTCTCATCCCCCTCCAGAAGAGCCTTCTTCTTCCTCACAACTTGTACCACTTGTGCAAACCCAAGAGAGAAAGCAATCCACCAAGCAGGAGTAGGGTTTTACACCGCACGGTGGCCCAAACCTGGGTGAACCCATGTGTCCTTCTCATACCCTGCATGCGTTGTTCCACTGTCGTCGAGACTAGGTTGTAGATTGGGAAGAGCTCTGTCGGATTTCGGGTTCTGCAAAACCCAAAGTGGTTCGAACTCAGGGGCGTGTGCGAAGATCCCCACCAGCTTCGACCTCAAACTCTTAGCTCCACAGCCTAGCCGGATCGAGCTAACTCAATCGCGGGGAAGGAGACTAACACACGGATTTACCCAGGTTTGGGCCGATGCGAAGCGTAAAACCCTACTCTTGCTTTTGGTGGATTGCCTCACGAGGAGGTTTGTGGATGAACTGGTAAAGCGGTGAGCAACCTTGTGAGGGCGCTCGGATGGTTTTCGGATCCCCTCTCTTCGGTGCAGCCTAACCTCCCTTTATAGTTGCCCGAATCCTCTTCCCTTATCGCACTGGCGGGAAGGGATCCCACAACGGCCAAATTCGAAGGGGGACAAGGAGTACACCTTATCCTGAAGAAAGGTAGTCTTTGCCTGCAAAGTAGCCAGTGGTGATGCAGAGGTGGGCTCGGCGATGACGTCCGTCCTGTGGGGCTCGTGGTCTTGGTCTCGTTGCGCCGGAATGGAAACCTTTGGGTGATGCCTTGGGAACCTGCGTACGTCCTTGGCTCCTTTGCACCAAAGTGGAAACTGCTTCTTCTGTGCCCGCTGGTGCCAGCCTGGCCCGGCTGGCGTCACCTCAGCCTCTCGAGGCCGAGCGCTGCATAGAAATCTCCACCCCTCGGGAGGGGGCCTGGAGAGGCCTCCTTCATCCGGGGGTCTTGGCGTCGTCCCCCTCTCGAGGGCGGGGCTCTCGCGAGGGCCTTGTTCTTGAGCGATCCTGCGCCGGGCCGTACTGGGTTGTCGAAGTGGGCCACGCTTTGGGCCGCAGGCAGGCAGGTCTGGGTACCCCCATTCCCAGAACGCCGACAGCAGCCCCCGGGCCCAAGGCGCGCTGGGGCGGGCTTCGAGGCGGAGCCTGAGAAGACAGGCCATGGCGCCGCAGGCCCAAATCGCCTGCGGCCCGGACGAGCACGTGGCGCACGACGTGGCATCGGCTTCTCCGTGCCGCCTCGGCAACTACCCCGGCTGACCAGAGACAGGCGTGCGGCATGGGACCATCATTCCCCAGAATGTAGAGGGGCATCGGTCGGCCCCCAACCGCCCATCTCTGTGTTGGGGAACGGAGCATGAATTTCAAAAATTTCCTACGCTCACGCAAGATCTATCCATGGAGATGCATCGCTACGAGAGGGGAGAGTGTGTCTACGTACCCTCGTAGACCGTTTAGCGGAAACGTCTCACAACGCGGTTGATGTAGTCGAACAATCCTTCGAGCTCCACCGATCGAGTACCAAACGTACGGCACCTCCGAGTTCTACACACGTGCAGCTCGGTGACGTTCCTCGCCTTCTTGATCCAGCAAGACGTCGAGGTTGTAGATGAGTTCCGTCAGCACGACGGCGTGGCGACGGTGACGGTGAAGTGATTCCGGCAGGGCTTCGCCTAAGCTCTCCGAAAATATGACTGAGGTGGAAAACGGAGATCGGGGCACCGCACACGGCTATGGGACAATTGTGTGTGTCCAAGGGGTGCCCCTCCTCCGTATATAAAGGAGGGAGGGAGGAGGCCGGCACCCTAGGGGTGCGCCAAGTGTGGGGAGTCCTACTAGGACTCCTTAGTCCTAGTAGGATTCCACCTCCCATACGGAGTAGGAAAGGGGGAAGGGAGAGGGAAAGGAAAGAGGGGGCTGCGCCCCCTCCCCTAGTCCAATTCGGTTTGGGCAAGGGGGGCGCGCGCCTCCTCACGTGGCCTGCCTCTCCTTTTCCTGTATGGCCCAATAAGGCCCATTACTTCTCCCGGTGAATTCCCGTAACTCCCCGGTACTCCGAAAAATAACCGAATCACTCGGAACCTTTCCGACGTCCGAATATAGCCTTACAATATATGAATCTTTACCTCTCGACCATTTCGAGACTCCTCGTCATGTCCGTGATCTCATCCGGGACTCAGAACAAACTTCGGTTACCAATCACATAACTCATATAATACTATATCGTCATCGAACCTTAAATTTGCGGACCATACGGGTTCGGGAATGATGTAGACATGACCGAGACGACTCTCCGGTCAATAACCAACAGCGGAACCTGGATGCTCATATTGGTTCCTACATATTCCACGAAGATCTTTATCGGTGAACCTCATATGACAACATACGTTGTTCCCTTTGTCCGGCGGTATGTTACTTGCCCGAGATTCGATCGTCGGTATCCAATACCTAGTTCAATCTCGTTACTTGCAAGTCTCTTTACTCGTTCCATAATACATCATCTTGCAACTAACTCTTTAGTCACGGTGCTTGCAAGGCTTCTGTGATGCTGTATTACCGAGAGGGCCCAGAGATACCTCTCCGATAGTCGGAGTGACAAATCCCAATCTCGATCCATGCCAACTCAACAAACACTTTTGGAGATACCTGTAGTGCACCTTTATAATCACCCAGTAACATTGTGACGTTTGATACACCCAAAGTATTCCTACGGTATCCGGGAGTTGCATGATCTCATGGTCAGAGGAACGTGTATTTGACATAGTGAAAGCAATAGCAATAAACTGAACGATCATTTGCTATGCTAACGGTTGGGTCATGTCCATCACATCATTCTCCTAATGATGTGATCCCGTTATCAAATGACAACTCATGTCCATGGTCAGGAAACCTTGACCATCTTTTGATCAACGAGCTAGTCTAGTAGAGGCATACTAGGGACATAGTATTTGTCTATTATCCACACATGTATTTAGTTTCCGGTCAATACAATTCTAGCATGAATAATAAACTATTATCATGAACGGGGAAATATGATAATAACTAATTTATTAGTGCCTCTAGGGCATATTTCCAACAGTCTCCCACTTGCAATAGAGTCAATAATCTAGATTACATCTCCATGTAATTAACACTTAATCCGTTCTAAAGCTGATCATGTTTTTCTTGTGAGAGAGGTTTTAGTGAACGGGTCTGCAATATTCAGATCCGTGTGTTCTTGGGAAATCTCTATGTTATATGTAGATGCTGCTACCACACTCTGTTTGGAGCTACTCCAAAAGATTTCCCCACTATACTTATCCGGTCTGAGACTCATAGTCTTTCGGATCAGTGTTTAAAGCTTGCATCGACGTAACCCCTTACGACGAACTCTTTATCATCTCTATTCCTGAGAAATTTTTCCTTAGTCATTTTAAGGATAATTTGACCGCTGTCCAGTGATCTACTCCTGGATCACTTTGGTACCTCTTTTGCCAGACACATGGCAAGGCACACAGCTTGGCATACTTTATAGAACCTATGGCCGAGGCATAGGGAATAACCTTCATCCATTCTATTTATTTTGCCGTGGTCGAGATTTGAGTCTTACTCAACTTCACACCTTTCACCACAGTCAAGAACTCCTTCTTTGACTGATCCATTTTGAACTTCTTCAAAATCTTGTCAAGGTATATGTTTTGTGAAAGTCATATGAGGCGTCTCAATCTATCTCTATAGATTTTGATGCCTAACATGTAAACAACCTTTACCTAGATCTTCAAGTCTTACTCCACTTCACACCAGCCAAGAACTTATTTCTTTTGACTTGATCCATTTTGAACTTCTTCAAAATCTCATCAAGGTGTGTGAAAATCTTTTATCAGGTGTCTTGATCTATCTCTATAGATCTCGATGCCCAAACCGTGGATAACTCAAAAACAGGTTTTTATTGAAAAACTCCTTTCAATTAATTCTTTATGCTTTCCAGAAATTCTACATCATTTCCAATCACATATACTTATTAGAAATGTTATAGAGCTCCCACTCACTTTGTTGTAAATACAAGTTTCTCCATAAACTTGCATAAACCCAAACGCTTTGATCACTTCATCAAAGCGAGTATTCCAGCTCCGAGATGCTTGCACCAGTCCATAGATGGATCGCTGGAGCTTGCATACTTTGTTAGCACCTTTAGGATCGACAAAACCTTCCGGTTGCAACATCTACAATTCTTCCTTAAGGAATCCATTAAGGAATGCCGTTTTGACGTCCATTTGCCAGATTTCATAATCATAAAATGCGGCAATTGCTAACAAAATTCTGACAGACTTTAGCATCGCTACGGGTGAGAAAGTCTCATCGTAGTCAACTCCTTGAACTTGTCGATAACCTTTAGCAACAAGTCGTGCTTTATAGACGGTGACATTACCATCAGCGTCCGTCTTCTTCTTAAAGATCCATTTATTTTTAATAGCTCGCCGTTCATCGGGCAAGTCTACCAAAGTCCACACTTTGTTCTCATACATGGATCTAATCTTGGATTTCATGGCCTCAAGCCATTTGTCGGAATCCGGGCTCGCCATCGTTTCTTCATAGTTCGTAGGTTCACTGTTGTCTAACAACATGACCTCCAAGACAGGATTGCCGTACCAATCTGGTGCGGAGCGTGTCCTGGTTGACCTACGAGGTTCTGTAGCAACTTGATCCGAAGCTTCATGATCATCATCATCTACTTCCTCTCTGGTCTGTGTCGGTGTCACAGAAATTTCTTTTTGTGGCGTACTACTATCCAGAGGAGGTACAATTACCTCATCAAGTTCTACTTTCCTCCCACTCACTTCTTTCGAGAGAAACTCCTTCTCTAGAAAGGATCCATTCTTAGCAACGAATACTTTGCCTTCGGATCTGTGGTAGAAGGTGTACCCAACGGTCTCCTTTGGGTATCCTATGAAGACGCACTTATCCGCTTTGGGTTCGAGCTTATCTGGCTGAAGCCTTTTGACATAAGCATTGCATCCCCAAACTTTCAGAAACGACAGCTTAGGTTTCTTGCCAAACCACAGTTCATACGGTGTCGTCTCAACGGATTTAGACGGTGCCCTATTTTAAAGTGAATGCAGCTGTCATTAATGCATAACCCCAAAATGATAGTGGCAAATCGGTAAGAGACATCATAGAACGCACCATATCTAATAGAGTACGATTATGACGTTCGGACACACCATTACGCTGTGGTGTTCCAGGTGGCGTGAGCTGTGAAACAATTCCACATTGTCTTAAGTGATTGCCAAACTCGTAACTCAAATATTCTCCTCCACGATCAGATCGTAAGAACTTTATTTTCTTGTTACGATGGTTCTCTACTTCACTCTGAAATTCTTGGAACTTTTCAAATGTTTCAGATTTATGCTTCATCAAGTAGACATAGCCATATCTACTCAAATCATCTGTGAACGTGAGAACATAACGATATCCACCGCGCGCCTTAACACTCATCGGACCGCATACATCGGTATGTATTATTTCCAATAAGTTGGTTGCTCGCTCCATTGTTCCGAAGAACGGAGTTTTAGTCATCTTGCCAATAAGGCACGGTTCACATGTCTCAAATGATTCATAATCAAGAGATTCCAAAAACCCATCTGCATGGAGTTTCTTCATGTGTTTAACACTGATATGACCTAAGCGGAAGTGCCACAAATATGTGGTACTATCATTATCTTTTGGCATTCGTGTTATGAACATATGTATTACTACGATCAAGATTCAATAAACCTTTCATTTTAAGTGCATGATCATCAATGATATTATCCAAAAAGAATAACAATTATTCTCTGAAATTGAATAACCGTCTTGCAATAAACACTATCAGATATAATGTTCATGCTTAACGCAAGCACCAAACAACAATTATTTAGGTTCATCACTAATCCTGAAGGTAGAGAGAGCGTGGCGATGGTGATCACATCAACCTTGGAGACACTTCCAATGCACATCGTCACCTCGTTCTTTAGCTAGCCCTCGTTTATTCCGAAGCTCCATGTTTCAAGTTGCAAGCAACTGAACAAGTATCAAATACCCAGGTGCTCCTACGAGTACTAGTAAGGTACACATCAATAACATGTATATCAAATATCTTTGTTGACATTGCCAGTCTTATTATCTGCCAGTTACTTTGGGGAAGTTCCGCTCCTTGTGACATTTCCTTTTGCAATGGGAGCACTAAGTCTCGGGTTTGGTTCAGCCTTGGGTTTCTTCGCGTGAGCTGCAACTATTTTACCATTCTTCTTGAAGTTCCCTTTTCTTTCCCTTGCCCTTCTTGAAACTAGTGGTCTTATTAACCATCAACACTTGATGCTCCCTTTTTTGATTTCTACATCCGCAGATTGTAGCATCGCGAATAGCTTAAGGATCTTCTATCCCTTGCATGTTTATAGTTCATCACGAAGATCCAGTAGCTTAGTGATAGTGACTGGAGAACTCTATCAATCACCACTTTATTCGGAAGTCTAACTCCCACTTGATTCAAGTGTTCGAAGTACTCAGACATTCTGAGTACATGCTCACTAACGGAGCTGTTCTCCTCCATCTTGTAGCAATAGAACTTGTCGAAGGTGTCATACCTCTCGACCCGGGTGTGAGCTTGAAAAACAAATTTTCAGCTCTTGGAACATCTCATATGCTCCGTGTTGCTCAAAACATATTTGGAGCTCCGGTTCTAAGCCGTAAAGTATGGTGCACTGAACTATCGAGTAGTCATCTTTTCTTGTCTGCCAGACGTTCATAACGTCCTCAGACGAATCCGTAGGGGTATTTCACTGAGCGGTGCATTAAGGACATAAGCCTTCTGTGCAGCAGTGAGGACAATCCTCAGATCACGGACCTAGTCCGCATAGTTGCTTCCATCAACTTTCAACTTCGTTTTCTCTAGGAACATAATAAAAGCAGGGGAACTACAGCGCGGTCTATTGATCTACAACATAAAATTGCAAAGATTATTTAGACTATGTTCATGATAATTGAAGTTCAATTAATCAAATTACTTAAGAACTCCCACTTAGATTAACATCCCTCAAGTTGTCTAAGTGTAACATGATCCACATCAACTAAACCACGTCCGATCATCACGTGAGGTGGATTAGTTATCAATGGTGAACATCTTTCATGTTGATCATATCTACTATATGACTCATGTTCGACCTTTCGGTCTCTTGTGTTCCGAGGCCATGTCTGTACATGCTAGGCTCGTCAAGTTTAACCCAAGTATTCTGCGTGTGTAAAACTGGCTTACACCCGTTGTATGCGAACGAAAGAATCCATCACACCCGATCATCACGTGGTGCTTAGAAGCGTCGAACCTTCGCAACGGTGCATACTAGGGGAGAACACTTATCTTGAAATTTAGTGAAGGGATCATCTTATAATGCTACCGTCGTCCTAAGCAAAATAAGATGCATAAAAGGATTAACATCACATGCAATTCAATATATGTGACATGATATGGCCATCATCGTCTTGTGCTTTTGATCTCCATCAGCAAAGCACCGTCATGATCTCCATCGTCACCGGGTTGACACCTTGATCTCCATCGTAGCGTCATGACACCTTGATCTCCATCGTAGCGTCGTGACACCTTGATCTCCGTCATAGCGTCGTGGTCGTCTCGCCAATTATTGCTATTACTACTACTACTGCTAACTCATAGTGGTAAAGTAAAGCAATTACATAGCGTTGGCATTGCATACAATAAAGAGACAACCATAAGGCTCCTGCCGGTTGCCTGATAATTTACAAAACATAATCATCTCATACAACAACTTATATCACATCATGTCTTGGCCATATCATATCACCAGCATACCCTGCAAAAACAAGTTAGACGTCCTCTACTTTGTAGTTGCAAGTTTTACGTGGCTGCTACGGGTTTGCAAGAACCGTTCTTACCTACGCAAAACCACAACGTGGTGTAGTGATTGCTTTTTGATCTTCTAAAAGAACCCTCTTCATTATAACCGATTCAACTAAAGTGAGAGAGACAGACACCCGCCAGTCACCTTTATGCAACGAGTGCACGTAGCGGTGAAACCTGTCTCGCGTAAGCATACGCGTAATGTCGGTTCGGGCCGCTTCATCTCACAATACTGCCGAATCAAGTATCAACTAGTAGCGGCAAGCAATATGTATACACCCACGCCCACAACTCGTTTGTGTTCTACTCGTGCAAATCACATCTACGCATAGACCTGGCTCTGATACCACTGTTGGGGAACGGAGCATGAATTTCAAAAATTTCCTACGCTCACGCAACATCTATCCATGGAGATGCATCGCTACGAGAGGGGAGAGTGTGTCTACGTACCCTCGTAGACCGTTTAGCGGAAGCGTCTCACAACGCGGTTGATGTTGTCGAACAATCCTTCGAGCTCCACCGATCGAGTACCGAACGTACGGCACCTCCGAGTTCTACACACGTGCAGCTCGGTGACGTTCCTCGCCTTCTTGATCCAGCAAGACGTCGAGGTAGTAGATGAGTTCCGTCAGCACGACGGCGTGGCGATGGTGACGGTGAAGTGATTCCGGCAGGGCTTCGCCTAAGCTCACCGAAAATATGACTGAGGTGGAAAACGGAGATCGGGGCACCGCACACGGCTATGGGACAATTGTGTGTGTCCAAGGGGTGCCCCTCCTCCGTATATAAAGGAGGGAGGGAGGAGGCCGGCCCCCTAGGGGTGCGCCAAGTGTGGGGAGTCCTACTAGGACTCCTTAGTCCTAGTAGGATTCCACCTCCCATACGGAGTAGGAAAGGGGGAAGGGAGAGGGAAAGGAAAGAGGGGGCTGCGCCCCCTCCCCTAGTCCAATTCGGTTTGGGCAAGGGGGGCGCGCGCCTCCTCACGTGGCCTGCCTCTCCTTTTCCCGTATGGCCCAATAAGGCCCATTACTTCTCTCGGTGAATTCCCGTAACTCCCCGGTACTCCGAAAAATACCCGAATCACTCGGAACCTTTCCGACGTCTGAATATAGCCTTACAATATATGAATCTTTACCTCTCGACCATTTCGAGACTCCTCGTCATGTCCGTGATCTCATCCGGGACTCAGAACAAACTTCGGTTACCAATCACATAACTCATATAATACTATATCGTCATCGAACCTTAAGTGTGCGGACCATACGGGTTCGGGAATGATGTAGACATGACCGAGACGACTCTCCGGTCAATAACCAACAGCGGAACCTGGATGCTCATATTGGTTCCTACATTTTCCACGAAGATCTTTATCGGTGAACCTCATATGACAACATACGTTGTTCCCTTTGTCCGGCGGTATGTTACTTGCCCGAGATTCGATCGTCGGTATCCAATACCTAGTTCAATCTCATTACTTGCAAGTCTCTTTACACGTTCCATAATACATCATCTTGCAACTAACTCTTTAGTCACGGTGCTTGCAAGGCTTCTGTGATGCTGTATTACTGAGAGGGCCCAGAGATACCTCTCCGATAGTCGGAGTGACAAATCCCAATCTCGATCCATGCCAACTCAACAAACACTTTTGGAGATACCTGTAGTGCACCTTTATAATCACCCAGTAACGTTGTGACGTTTGATACACCCAAAGTATTCCTACGGTATCCGGGAGTTGCATGATCTCATGGTCAGAGGAACGTGTATTTGACATAGTGAAAGCAATAGCAATAAACTGAACGATCATTTGCTATGCTAACGGTTGGGTCATGTCCATCACATCATTCTCCTAATGATGTGATCCCGTTATCAAATGACAACTCATGTCCATGGTCAGGAAACCTTGACCATCTTTTGATCAACGAGCTAGTCTAGTAGAGGCATACTAGGGGCATAATATTTGTCTATTATCCACACATGTATTTAGTTTCCGGTCAATACAATTCTAGCATGAATAATAAACTATTATCATGAACGGGGAAATATGATAATAACTAATTTATTATTGCCTCTAGGGCATATTTCCAACACTCTGCTCCTTGCTTCCCAGCTCTTGACCTTCGCCTCCTCAACCATGATGACATTGCGAAGGTTTTCTGCCGCCGAGAACGGGAAGGACCTCCAGGACAGGCCGGACTCGCCGCCACCCAAGAGGGGCCGGGGCCGTCCCCGTAAGTTCACCGCTACGCCAGTGGTGGCCCCCCGGGGGCGCGGCCGCGCCTCCACGAGAGCAGGTGCCTCGTCCGGCGGCCGCGGAAGGGCCTCTCCAGGGCAGGCGGTGGTGGCTGGCGTGGCATCCGTGGCCAAGGAAGGAGGCCCGCAGCGGGTGCTCGGCCACCGCGCCCGCGGTCCCACACTGGCGATGTGGGCCAGGAGTTCGTGGTGTGGGTGGAGAGGCCGGCGATCACCTGGCTGCAACTCCCATGCTTTTTTGCGGAGGTGCTGCAAGCCGATGAGCCTGCAGGCCTGTGGCTACAAGACGACGGTTGTTGTGGTGGCGCATCATGGGTGGAGATTGAGGTCACCCCCGCAGATTACGCCTTCTTGAGCCGCGGGTGGCAGACCTTTGCTCGCGCCCACGGCCTGGAGGGGAGGCTCATGCTTCACTTCAAGTATGACGGCGCGGCGACGCTCTTCGTCAGGATCTTCGGTGAGGACGGAAGGCGCTTGGGGTGCTGCCTGGAGGGCGACTACGGTGGCGGCCTTGGTGGTGAGCTTGTCCTTGGCGACGGGCGTCATGCCTCCAGCGGCAGCGACACCTCCTCCGAGGAGAGCCCGAGCGACGACACCTACGACGTGCCTCCGCGTCAGCGTGCTCGGACCTTAGACGGCGGCAGGCCGAGGCGGCGCCGCACTCCCGTCCAGGGGGTTGCTATGCCGGCGTGCCGCCACGGGCCTGTGAAGGAGGAGGAGGGCTCCGACTGAGCGCTGGCGGGCCGGAGCCAGGGCCTCAGGAGTGACAGCCCCCGAGGGGGGAGCTCCTTCACCTTCTTCTTCTTTTCCTTTCCCTGTAATCAGAAAATCATGGAGGGCGCCTCGGGGCATGTAATGAGTTCTGGCGCTTGCGCCCTTACTGTAGCACTTTCGTCGTGCATCCCGATCTTGCATTACTGTTAATTGAGACTTCCTGTTGGTCGTGATTAGGGTACTTAGCTTGATGCGTTCGCGGCGGGCCTTTGCGTCGTGAGGTCTGGCAGTGGCACCTGGGGAGCTTGGGGGTATTGCCTGGGGGTTCTTCTTTCTTGCTGGCGAGACGGTTTGGGAGCTCTCTTGGTGCTATGCGTCGGCAGGGCCCAATCCCGCGCATACCTCGACCGCCGTTGGGGCGTCCGGATCACCAGGATGAGACCAAGGGGCGAAGGGCTACGTGACCAGTGAGGCTCCTGAGTCGCGTTGCTCAGGAGTCCCCCTTAATGGTCGAGCAGCCCCCTTACCATTCCTTGCCAGTTCCTGCATAGGGTCCCTGGGCAAGGGTCGATCGTCGCTGGTATGCCGAGTCGTGATGCTCAGCAAGGCCAGGAGATGGATAACTTTGGGGCAGTATGGGCCGGCTGACTCGCCCAAGAGCACCGCGCGAGGACCAGGATGCCTAGGTCTTGGCAAGGTGTGCGCACCATGCCCGTAGCCCCCGCTCGCGGGGCGCGAGAGGGAGCGGCTGGCAGGTGTCGACTCAGAAAAAGAAACTTCAAGACAGAGAATTGCAAGGAGAAAATTCCCACCCCTTTTCTCAAATAAGGTTGAAGAGCCTCGAGTTTCATTCTAGAAAATGGCAAATTTGAATATAGAAAGAAGCAAAGAACAGCCTTGTCCGGCACCTAGGCTAGTCTTCGTCTTCCCCCAGCGCGGAGCATAGGGCATCAACTAGGCATGGGCATAGTCATTGGAGGACAATGTTGTCCGCCAGCGCGGAGCATGGGGCTTCCACTTGGACGTGGCTGGGAACCCCTCCGCGTCCTCGGGGGGCTCCGGGCGTATACAGCCCACTCATTATTACGTGAGAGTGTCACGGGTAGAACTTGCAGAGATGCTGGATGTTCCAGTCATTCTGGATGGGGACCCCGTCCTGAGTCTCCAGGCGCACGGCGCCAGGCCTGGAGATGCGGGCGACCCTGAACGGTCCCTCACACAAGGGTTTGAGCTTGTGCAAGCCCTCCCTTGAAAGGACCCACCTCAGGAAAAGGTCTCCGACTTCGAGGGTCCTGGAGCGGACGCTATGGCAATGGTAACGCCGCAGCGCCTGTTGGTACCTCGCAACTCGGAGTGAGGCTTGGCGACGGGCCTCCTTCCCAAGCACGAGGTCTATCCCCCGCGAGGCATCCTGATGCTCCTCGTCGAATGCCAAGACCCGCGGGGATCGATGCTTGACCTCGTGTGGGAGGACGGCTTCATCTCCGTAAACGAGGAAGAATGGGGTCTCGCCGGTGGGCTTAGTCGCAGTGGTGCGGATGGACCACAACACGGACTGAAGCTCATCGAGCCAACCCCTGCCGCAGGCCTTCTTCTTGAAGCTCCTTGCCTTGAGGCCCCGCAGGACCTCCGCGTTGGCGCGCTCGGCCTGGCCGTTGCTTCGTGGGTGCGCCACCGAAGCTTAGCATATCTGCGTTCCAAGGTTAGTACAGTATTTCCTGAAAAGGTTGCTTGTGAACTATGAACCATTATCAGTGATGATGCGGTTGGGGACGCCGAAGCGGCTCACGAGGCCCTTGATGAACTTGACGGCCGAGCCGGTGGGGACGGTGCGGATGGGCTCCACCTCCGCCCACTTGGTGAACTTGTCGATGGCAACGTAGAGGTAGCGGTATCCGCCGGCCGCCCGCGGAAAGGGCCCAAGTATATCCAGCCCCCAGACCGCGAAGGGCCAGGAGAGGAGAATGGTCTCGAGGCCCTGCACGGGCTTATGAATCTACTTGGCATGGAACTGGCAAGCCTCACAGGACCGGACCAGCTCGGTGGCGTCGTTGAGTGCTGTAGGCCAGTAGAAGCCACTGTGGAACACCTTCCCTACAAGGGTGCGGGACGAGGAGTGGTGTCCGCAGTCTCCTCCGTGGATGTTGGCCAGCAGCTCGTGCCCCTGTTCTCCGGATACGCACCGCAACGCGACGCCGTTCGGACGCCTGCGGTATAGCTCGCTGTCCTACAAACAATAAGTTGTGGCGTGACGAACCACATGCTCTATGTCTTCCTCCTTTCCTGGTAGGGTGCCGTGGAGCAGGTACGTCTTGAACTCCTGTGTCCAGTCGTCGGCCTGAGGCTCCAGCGCCAGGATCAGTCGGGCTCCTGAGGCCGGGCCACAAGTTGGAGCCCCGAGGGCGGCGCTGGGGGCAGCTCTTCATGCAGCGGTGCCTGGTCCGCGACTGGAGGAGCCGCGGACGGCTTGAAGAGCCTTTCCTCGAAGACGCCTGGCTCCTGAGGCTCGCGACACGACGCCCTCTTGGCAATGTCGTCGGCCTCCTTGTTCGCGCCGCGCGAGATGTGCTGCAATTCCAAGCCCTAGAAATGCTTTTCTATCTTACGTACCTCTACCAAGTATGCCTCCATGTGCTCGTCCTTCGGCGTATACTCCTTGTTGGACAAGTTGACGAGGAGCTGGGAGTCGCCCTTGATGGTGAGGCACTTAACCCCCAAGGCCGCCGCGGCCTTGAGGCCAGCGATCAAGCCCTCATACTCCGCGATGTTGTTGGAGACCTTCGCGCCATGCTGGAAGCAAAGCTATACGGCGTAGTAGAGCTTGTCCCCGGTTGGGGAGATGAGCTCAACTCCGGCCCCCGCACCCCGGCGCGCGAAGGCCCCTTCGAAGTGCATGACCCAACCATAGGGCGCCTAGTTGCCGGGGGTGAGGGACTGGCCCTCGTCCAGCCCTCGATCGGGAGCGTCTGTCCACTCGGCCATGAAGTCCGCCAGGGCTGCTCCCTTGATGACCCTGGTTGTACTGAACTCTAACTCGAAAGCCTGCAGCTCGATGTTCCACTCTGTGACCCTCCCCACGACGTTGGGGTTGCGCAGCACCTTCTCCAAGGGATACGCAGAGACGACCTTGATGGGGTGGCACTGAAAGTAATGGCTTAGTTTCCTTGAAGCGACGAGGAGTGCGAGCAGGAGCTTCTGATGCATAGGGTAACGCGAGCGCGCGTCCCGCAGTACTTTACTGACGTAGTACACCGGGTGCTCGACGAGGGACAAGCCATCCGTGCTGCCCCGCTCCACGGCGGGCAAACAAGATCTTGGTGTTTCATGGGTCGTCGGGGTGCCTGAGGCCTCTGGAGTGTCATCTTGAGGAGGAGAGGGCTTCGGGGCTTCCTACGAGTCACCTTGCTTCGTGCCCGGGGACTCACCTGCGCCTGAGGGTGTTGCGCGCGCGCCGGCACATTCCTCCCTGACCACCACGAGCGCAGCACTGGCTGAGTGCGGGGTGGCAGCCAGGTATAGCACCAGGGGCTCACGAAGGCGGGGTGCCACCATCACCGGTGGGCTCGTGAGGTACCGCTTGAGGTCTTCGAATGCCACAACTGCCTCCGGAGTCCATTCGAAGCGGCCCTTCCTCTTCATGAGCTTGAAGAACGGGAGAGCGCGCTCGCCAAGCTTGGAGATGAAACGCCCCAAGGAGGTCACGCAGCCCGCCAGCTTCTGCATTTCCTTGAGGGTCCGAGGCGGGCTCATCTTGCTTATAGCCTTGATCTTATAGGGGTTTGCCTCGATCCCCCGGTGCGACACCAGGAAACCGAATCGTGTACTCGATGGGACCCCGAAGACACACTTCTCGGGGTTCAACCTCAGGTTCACCCGCCGCAGGTTGGCGAATGTCTCCTCCAGGTCCTCGATCAGGGTCTTCACCTCTCGCGACTTGACCACGATGTCGTCGACGTAGGCCTCCACGTTCCTTCCGGGCTGCTGCCCCAGGGCGATGTGCATCAACCGCTGGAAGGTTGTGCCAGCGTTCCGCGGCCTGAAGGGCATGCAAGTGTAGCAGAACACACTGCACGAGGTGAGGAAGGCCGTCTTCTCGACGTCCTCCACTGCCATCTTGATCCGATGGTAGCCAGAAAAGGCGTCCAGGAAGCATAGGAGGTCGCACTCGGCGGTGGAGTCCATGATCTGGTCGATGCGCGGCAGCGGGAATGGGTCTTGGGGGCAAGCCTTGTTGAGGTTCGTGAAGTCGACGCACATGCGCTCCTTCCCAAACTTCTTAGGGACGACCACTGGGTTGGCCAGCCACTCCGGGTATCGCACCTCTCGGATGACCCCGACTTCCTTCAGCTTGCCGATCTCTTGGGTGATGAACGCTTGCTTCTCATGGGCCTGTCTCCTCGCCTTTTGCTTCACCGGACATGCGTTGGGGCACACCAGGAGGTGGTGCTCAATCACATCCCTCGGGACCCCCACCAGGTCAGATGCCTTCCATGCAAACGCGTCCTTGTTTGCTCGGAGAAAGGCCACTAACGCCTCCTCCTGCTCTGGAGGAAGGCCGGCGCCGATGGTGAAGGTGGGGCTGATACGTCCATTTTGCATCATGCTTTTATATTGATATTTATTGCATTATGGGCTGTTATTACACATTATGGTACAATACTTATGCCTTTTCTCTCTTATTTTACAAGGTTTACATGAAGAGGGAGAATGCCGGCAGCTGGACTTCTGGACTGGAAAAGGAGCAAATATGAGAGACCTATTCTGCGCAACTCCAAAAGTCCTAAAAAGTTACGGAGAATTATTTTGGAATATATAAAAAATATTTGGCGAAAGAAATACTAGAGGGGACCCACCAGGAGGTCACAAGCCAGGGGGGCGCGCCCTACCCCCCTGGGCGCGCCCCTGTGGCTTGTGGGCCCCCTGGCAGGCCTCCGGTGCCCATCTCCTGCTATATGGAGGGTTTTGACCTGGAAAAAATCAGAAAGGAGCTTTCGGGACGAAGCGCCGCCGTCTCGAGGCGGAACCTGGGCAGAACCAATCTAGGGCTCTGGCGGAGCTGTTCTGCCGGGGAAACTTCCCTCCCGGAGGGGGAACTCGAAGCCATCGTCATCACCAACGATCCTCTCATCAAGAGGGGGTCAATCTCCGTCAACATCTTCACCAGCACCATCTCCTCTCCAAACCCTAGTTCATCTCTTTTATCCGATCTTTGTCTCAAAACCTCAGATTGGTACCTGTGGGTTGCTAGTAGTGTTGATTACTCCGTGTAGTTGATGCTAGTTGGTTTACTTGGTGGAAGATCATATGTTCAGATATTTAATGATAATTAATACTCCTCTGATTATGAACATGAATATGCTTTGTGAGTAGTTACGTTTGTTCCTGAGGACATGGGATAAGTCTTATTATAACTAATCGTGTAAATTTGGTATTCGTTCGATATTTTGATGAGATGTATGATGTCTCTCCTCTAGTGGTGTTATGTGAACGTTGGCTACATGAAACTTCACCATTATTTGGGCCTAGGGGAAGGCATTGGGAAGTAATAAGTAGATGATGGGTTGCTAGAGTGACAGAAGCTTAAACCATAGTTTATGCGTTGCTTCATAAGGGGCTGATTTGGATCCATATGTTTCATGCTATGGTTAGATTTATCTTAATTCCTTTTTCGTAGTTGCAGATGCTTGCGAGAGAGGTTAATCATAAGTGGCAGGCTTGTCCAAGTAAGGGCAACACCCAAGCACCGGTCCACCCACATATCAAATTATCAAAGTAACGAACGCGAATCATATGAGCATGCTGAAAACTAGCTTGACAAAAATTCCCATGTGTCCTCGGGAGCGCTTTGCTTTATATAAGAGTTTGTCCAGGCTTGTCCTTTGTTACAAAAAGGATTGTGCCACCTTGCTGCACCATCGCTACATTTGTTACTTGCTATCTATTATGAATTATCTTATCACACAACTATCTGTTACCGATAATTTCAGTGCTTGCAGAGAATACCTTGCTGAAAACCGCTTGTCATTTCCTTCTGCTCCTCGTTGGGTTCGACACTCTTACTTATCGAAAGGACTATGACAGATCCCCTATACTTGTGGGTCTTCAGGGGCCAAGGTTCCCAGGCATCTTTATGACGTTGTAGCCTGGGTGCGTTGCCACCATGAACTTGGCGAGGGCGGGGTAACTGAGGATCACATTGTAAGGGAGGCGGATGTGGGCGACGTCGAAATCGATCTGCTCGGTGCGGTTGTTGTAGTGGGTGCCGAAGGTGATGGGGAGACGCACCCGCCCCAGCGAGGCGATGGAGCCCCTGGTCACCCCAGAGAAGGTCCTTGAGGGTGCGAGCTGGTCATAGGGCACCTGAATCATGTTGAAGGTCTCCACCGAGAGGACGTTGAGGCCGGCTCCACCGTCGATGAGTGTCTTGGTGATGGCCACGTTGCTTATGGTCGGTGTGCACAACATGGGGAGCGTACCGGCGGCGGTCGTGGTCCTGGGGTGGTCGTTTGGGCCGAAGGTGTTGTCAACCTCTGGCCATGACCGAGGCTGTGGGGCCTCGAGCCTTTGCTGAACCGCGCCCGCCTCACGGAGGAACTGCTTGACCTGGCAGCTGGAAGCTGGCGCCTGCGATCCGCCGAGGATGCATGCGACCGCAGGATTGGCCAGGCAAGCCGTGGCTCTCCTGCACGCCATGGGTTCCCTGGCCTCGGAGGCGACGCCGTCCATGGAGGTGATAAGTCGAGGCCTGGCTTCAGCCGCGGATGGAGAGGCTTCGACATGCCCCCTACCCGGCGCGCCAAATGTCAGATTTCGGGTTCTGCAAAACCCAAAGTGGTTCGAACTCAGGGGCGTGTGCGAAGATCCCCACCAGTTTCGACCTCAAACTCTTAGCTCCACAGCCTAGCCGGATCGAACTCACTCAATCGCGGGGAAGGAGACTAACACACGGATTTACCCAGGTTCGGGCCGCTGCGAAGCGTAAAACCCTACTCCTGCTTTTGTGGATTGCCTCCCGAGGAGGTTTGTGGATGAACTGGTACAGCGGTGAGCAACCTTGTGAGGGCGCTCGGATGGTTTCCGGATCCCCTCTCTTCGGTGCAGCCTAACCTCCCTTTATAGTTGCCCGGGTCCTCTTCCCTTATCGCACTGGCAGGAAGGGATCCCACAACGGCCAAATTCGAAGGGGGACAAGGAGTACACCTTATCCTGACAAAAGGTGGTCTTCGCGTGCAAAGTAGCCGGTGGTGATGCAGAGGTGGGCTCCGCGATGACGTCCGTCCTACGGGGCTCGTGGTCTTGGTCTCATTGCGCCGGAATGGAAACCTTTGGGCGATGCCTTGGGAACCTATGTATGTCCTTGCCTCCTTTGCACCAAAGAGGAAACTGCTTCTTCAGTACCCGCTGGCGCCAGCCTGGTCCGGTTGGCGTCACCTCAGCCTCTCGAGGCCGAGCGCTGCATAGAAATCTCCGCCCCTCGGGAGGGGGCATTGAGAGGCCTCCTTCCTTCGGGGGTCTTGGCGTCGTCCCCCTCGCGAGGGCCTTGTTTTTGAGCGATCCTGTGCCGGGCTGTACTGGGCTATCGAAGTAGGCCATGCTCTGGGCCGCAGGCAGGAAGGTCTGGGTACCCCCGTTCCCAGAACGCCGACAAGCTCCCTAGTGTTCGAACCGGGTTCTTGAGGGGTTTCCCATAGGCACAAAACCAATCTCCTACAGGGGCCCCTTCACAATGTTCACGAAGTTATTATTCTAAGCATTGAACAAAGGATCTCATATCCAAAATAACAATTCAAATCCTATACATACCAAGGTTCATCCATATCCCCAAGAACAAGGGGTCTACTCACACATGGGGAACACAAACATCATGATTAGGAGAGTGCCAAACATGAGTGAATGATACAAGCACTACTACAGGATGGTCCAAAGACAACAGATCAATCGGAGACCCTTCAACAAAACTGTGTGCGATGCATGAATCGCAAACGATATAGTTCAAGCTCTGTCGCTAATGCCACGAACTGTGTGCGATGGTGGATCCATCAAATATAATTCAGAAAATAGTTCCGTGTGTGATGCAGGGCATACAATTGGTGCTTACGAACTTTTGCGATTAGACAAGATAACACAAACGGTTCTCAAAATACATATGTTTCTGAAGTACGACATACAGTTCATTCGGACAAACTGTTTGCGTTGATCGAGCTAGAACACAAACGAGGTACCAATAAAAGGTGTGTGTGATACCAGGCAAATAGTTCATTCATCAGAATTGTGTGGGAAGACCAATAATAACCCAAACGATTCATATTGACAACCTGTGTGGGTTGTGGGCAGACGGTTGCTGCCAAACAATTGTCAACGATGGATGAAATCATTACCGATGCTACATTGGGAAGTGTCGTTTGCCTGTATTAATATCACAGACGTTTTATTATTATGACCCGTTGATACGTCTCTATCGTATCTATAATTTTTGATTGCTTCATGCCAATATTCTACAACTTTCATATACTTTTGGCAACATTTTATAATATTTTTGGGACTAACTTACTTACCCAGTGCCCAGTGCCAGTTCCCATTTTTTGTGTGTTTTTTGTTTCACAGAAATTCCATATCAAACGAAGTCCAAACGCGATAAAAATATACGGAGATTTTTTTTGCAATATATGTAAATTTTGAGAGTCGGAATCAATGTAAGACGATGCCCGAGGGCTCCACAAGGCAACCGGTCGGGCCCTCAGGGGGGTGCTGCTAGATGGCTTGTGGACAGCCCTTAGGTCGGTTGAGACTCTCCTTCTGGCGCAAGAAATATATATTCGCGATAAAAATCCCCTCAAAATTTCAGCCCGATCGGAGTTACGGATCTCCTGCTATTTAAGAAATGGTGAAGGGCTCCGAAAAGAGTCGCAAAAATAGAAAAGAAACAGAGAGAGAGAGATCCAATGTCGGAGGGGCTCCTCCCCTCCGGGAGTCATGGAGGCCATAGACCAGAGGGGAAACTCTCCTCCCACCTAGGGAGGAGGCCAAGGAAGAAGAAGAAGGAGGAGGGGGCTCTCTCCCCCTCTCTCCTGGTGGCGCCGGAGCGCCGCCGGGGCATCCATCGTGATGGCGATCTACACCAACAACTTCGCCGCCGTCACCACCAACTCTCTCCCCCTCTGTGCAGCAGTGTAAACCCTCTTCTCACAGATGTAATCTTTACTTTAACATGGTACTTAATGCTATATATTATTATCCAATCATGTGTGGCTATCCAATGATGTTTGAGTAGATTTGTTTTGTCCTATGCGTTGAGTAGATTTGTTTTGTCTGATGGGTTGATTGATGATCGTGATTAGTTTGAGTTGCATGTTTTATTTTGGTGCTGTCCTAAGGTGCCTTCCATGACGCGCACACATGAAGGAGTTACGCTGGAGGGTGTTGCAATATGTTCATGATTCGCTTATAGTGGGTTGGTGAGTGACTGAAACACAAACCCGAGTAACGGGATTGTTGCGTATGGCAGTAAAGAGGAATTGATGTTTAATGCTATGGTTGGGTTTATCTTAATGATTTCTTGTAGTTGCGGATGCTTGCTAGAGGTCCAATCATAAGTGCATATGATCCAAGTACGGAAAGTATGTTAGCGTATGCCTCTCCCTCATATAAAACTGCAATAATGATTACCGATCTAGTTATCGGTTGCCTAGGGACAAATCTTTCCCTCGTGCTAAAAAAATCTTCCTACTAAACAATTAACCTATTTAATATTTATCTAAACAGCCCCTAAATTTTATTTTCTTGTCCTTTATTACCTTGCAAAACTATCTCTATACCAACTAAGTACTTCTAGTTTCTTTCTCGCAAAGTAGTTTCATACTTGTTCTAGGTAAAGTAAAGCATTAGCATGCGTAGAGTTGTATTGGTGGTCGATAGAACTTGAGAGAATATTAATTCTACCTTTAGCTACAAAAGATCCCCTACACTTGTGGGTTATCAAGACCTTTTTCTGGCGCCATTGTCGGGGAGCAATAGCGTAGTGGTTGATATTCTCGTGTGTGCTTGTTTGCTTTATCACTAAGTAATTTTTATTTTCTGTTATTAGTTGTTTTATTTTCTATTATTAATTGTTTTCTATCTTTATATATGGGTAGGAAACACAAAATACCAAAAAAAAATAGATGTACTTGCTGCTCCAAAACTTCAGGAACCACTAGTGTTCCGTACTATCGAAGAATATTGCTTGGATCATCTTAGATCCCTTTGTGCTCGTGCTAAAATCCCAACTAGCTTAGTTGATGGAAAATCTTTAGATGAGCATGCTTATTTTGTGTGTCACCGGTTGTCTCAAAAAGGGAGAATTTTAGACCATCAAATAAAATGTTTGATGTGCTATGCTTGGAATCTATGTGAAATTTATGATTTACTTGTTGTTCTGAAGAAACTAAAAAACACCTTCCCTACCAATGTGTGTTTAATGAGAATGAAATACTATCTTCTTATGCCAAGGAAGCCTATTGTTATTATGATGTTGAACAAATTGAAGAATTTGTTGCTTTTAAGGGTGCTTATGAAATTGCTTCTTTGATTGAAAAGTGAGATGCTACTCTTTACAAGTCTGAAAATTTTGCCATACTCAAATATTGCTATGAAAACTATGCTTCTAATTCTTATGTTAAATAATTTATTGAAAGAATGACCGCTGCATTGGAAGAGACTAATATTTTGCAGGAATCTATGGAAGAAGAAATTGCTGAAACTGTGAGCTCATTAGATGAAAAAGATGAGGAGGAGAGCGAAGAATAAAATGCGGAAGAGCGCATTAGCTACCCATGCCCACCTTCTAATGAGATTAATTAACTCTTCAACTCATACATTGTTTATTTACCCTTCGCACATACCGAAGGATGAATGCTATGATCCCTTGGATTCATTTGAAATATCCCTTTTTGATGAACTTGATGCTTGCTATGCTTGTCGCCATGATGCCAATATGAATTATGCTTATGAAGATGAAATTGCTATAGTTCCTTACGTTAAGCATGAAATTGTTGCTATTTCACCCACACATGATTGTCCTATTATCTTTTTAAATTCTCCTAACTACACTATATCGAAGAAGTTTGCACTTATTAAGGATTATATTGATGGGTTGCATTTTACCACTAAACATGATGATTTTGATGGATATAATATGCATGTGCTTGCTGCTTCTACTTGCAATTATTATGAGAGAGGAACCAAATCTTCACCTCTCTATGTTTCCAATACGATAAAATTGCAAGAAACTACTTGTGCTATGTATTGGCCTTTACTTGATGTGCATGAATTGTTCTTGTATGACATGCCAATGCATAGGAAGAGAGTTAGACTTCGTTGTTACATGATATATATCACTTTGTGCTCACTAATAAATTACATGATTGTTAATTAAAATTGGCTTTGATATACCTTGGGATCCGGGTGGATCCATTACTTGAGCACTATATGTCTAGCTTAATGGCTTTAAAGAAAGCGCTGCCAGGGAGATAACCCGGAAGTTTTAGAGAGTCATTATTTCTGTTGTGTGCTTTTAAAATAATTAAAACAAAAAAAATAAAAGTGGGGAACTTAAAACCTTTTCAAAAAGAGAAGTGAAAGTGAGAGAGATGAGCACCGTTGAAGTGGGGGACGTCCTTGAACTTTTGTTCATGCCCATGGAAACTTTGTGAATCTTGATTACAACAACTTTTCAACAAAAATAATTATCCTCTTGTACAAATCCATTGTATTATAAAAATAATGTACCAAGAATTACCTTTAGGATGTTTAAATTGCTTGTTTGATATGTGTCGGATTTCGGGCTCCGCAAAACCCTAAGGAATTTGAACCTAGGGGCGTTTGCGAAGATTCCCCAATAGCTTCGCCCCCTCCAAGTGCACAACACGATAACCCCGCTCGATGGCGAGGAAGAAGATAGCACACGAGAGTTTACCCAGGTTCGGGCCACTTCGAAGCGTAAAACCCTACTCCTGCCTTTGGTGGATTGCCTCACGAGGAGGTTTGTGGATGAACTAGTACAGTGGTGTGTTGCCTTGCGGGTGTGTTTGCGAGGTGGTTGTCTCGTGTCCCTCTACCGGGCTACCTAGCCTCTATTTATAGCGGCCCGGGTCCTCTTCCCTTATCGCAATGGCGGGAAGGGATCCCACAATGGCCAAATTTGAAAGGGGACAGGAGGTACATCTTATCCCGACGAAAGGCGGTCTTCGCCTGCAAAGTAGTCGACGGTGATGCAGAGGTGGGCTCCCTGGTGACATCCGTCCTGCCGCGCTCGCTTACCCGGTCTTGTTGCACCGGGTTGGAAACCTTTGGTGGGGCTCCTTGGGAACCCGCGTTCGTCCTTGTCTCCTTTGCACCAAAGAGGAAACTGTTCCCTCTGGCGCGCTGGCGCCCGCCTGGCCTGGCTGTCATCACCCTTGACCTCCTGAGGCCTAGCGTTGCATAGAGATCTCCGCCGCTCGGGAGGAGGCCTGGGGAGGCCTCCCCCTTTCTCCTTGGCACTGTCCTCCTCACGAGGATGGGCCCCTCAAGAGGGTCTTGTCTTGAGTGAGACCGCGCGGGGCCGTACGGACTGCCAGGTGGGCCACGCCCTGGGCCGCAAGTAGGCAAGTCTGGGTACCCTGGTATCCAGAACGCCGACAGTAGCCCCCGGGCCAAAGGCGCGCTCAAGTTAGCTTCGAGGGGAAAGCCGAAGGAGATGGCCCGGAGCGCCACGGGCCCTTATTGCTTGCAGGCCAGTTTTGGCGTGCAGTGCTTGGTTGGGCGCGGGCGTCCCCGCCCATGTGTTTCCTCGGCAACTGCCCGAACCGACAAAAGCCTGACGCCCAGCGCTGAGCCATTATTGCTTTCCTCTTCTGCGCCCTTGCTCTCCTTTCCAGATCTCCATCCTTTGTGGGTGTTGAACATATGGTTTTGCATGTATATTGTATATCCTGGCCCACCTCCTATTCCTTGTATAGTAGAGGTTGAGGCCCACATTGTACATCATATATACGTGCTTATGCACCCGATCAATACATCGTGAGTTGCATTGACAAACCTATCACTCTACATGGTATGATACCTACAATCCTAACCTAGCTCAGCCGCCGCCGCCGCGATCTCCCTCACCGCCGCCGCCGCTCCTTCCCATAGTTGCCGCCTCACCACGCCGCCGCCGCCACAGTTTCTCCAACCAGCCGCCGCGTCGTGTCGCCGTTAACCCACCCACCAAGCTTCCGCCCCTAAACCCTAACTCCGCCTCCACCGCTGTCGCATGCCGCCGCCACCAATCCCTAGCTTCGCCGCCGTTGTTGCACAGCCGCCGCCGCCCCCCACCGCTTCTGCCATGTCGTCACCCAGCTCCTCCCTCTCCAACCGCACCAACCAGTTCGCCGGTCCTGATCCCGCCCTAATCCGCGACCTCAACATCCTTGCCCGCGTCCCCGTCATCCTCAACCACCACACCTCCACCTACTACGCCTGGAAAACATACTTCTCCCTCGTATTCCGTGAGTACAATCTCTAGGATCACGTCGAGGGCTCCGTGGACTCCAGCCGCATGGAGGATGATGATGAGTGGATGACCATCGATGCCACACTCATCCGCTGGTTCTACACCACCATCTCGAAGGACCTCTTCCACACGGTGGTCTCTGATGAGGATGATGTCCACGCCATTTGGACTAAGCTCAACGGCCTCTTCACCGACAACAAGCTCCAACGCAAGGTGTTCTTGCACGGCGAGTTCTATGGGTGTCAGCAGCTTGACTCGTCCATTGACGATTATTGCATGCGACTCAGGAAGCTCTCTGACGAGCTCCGTGATCTCGGCGAGAAGGTGCCCGACGAGCTTCTTCTCAGCACCCTCGTCAATGGCATGAACGAGGAGTTCGGGAACGCCGCCTCCAACCTCACCCTCATCCCCGACCCGATGTTTTCCAAGGTCGTGGCATATCTAAAATTGGAGGAGCGTCGGATGAAGATGGCGCACACTCGGGCTACCCACACCGCCCTGGCCGCGGGCACGTCTCGCGGTGCTGCTCCACCCGCCTCGGCCCTGCCGCCACGCCCTGCCCCAGGCGGTCTCCTGTCGTTTCCGCCGCCGGGGTTCCCGCACCCACCTCCGTCGGCCCCGCAGGCTCCTGCCGCTGACCGCGGTGGTCCTCGTGGGGGCCACGGTGGTCGCAGCCGCAAGCAGCAGGCTGGTACTCAGCAGGCCGGCAACCTGGGTGGGCTGCCCCGCCCACAGCAGCCACCACAGTACCAACCGGCGCCCTGGTATGTCGGACAGAACCCTTGGACGGGCGTTGTCCATGCATACTCCATGCCGGTACCACGCGCTCCGGCTCCTAGCCACTTCGGTGCTCGTCCGGCGAGTCACCAGGCGTTGCATGCTGCTCCACAGCAGTACGCGCCCCCACTGCCCTATGGCTATCCGGCGCCTTATGGGCCGCTGCCTCAGGTCGGCGGCCTACCGCCGATGCTCCAGGCGCCCCCTCCACAGCCGCAGCCGTCGGCTCCTCCGACGCCTTGGGATCCTGCGCTCCTAGCCGCCCTGCACTCCGCTCCTACTCCACACAACTACACCGGCGGCGGTGACTGGTACATGGACACCGGAGCTACGGCTCACATGGCCGCCAACCCTGGTAACCTCCTCACCGCTCATCCGGTTCATACCTCCACTCGGATTACCGTGGGTGACGGTTCATCTCTTCCCATTACACATATTGGTCATGCCGCTTT
Organism: Elymus sibiricus; assembly: GCA_039707655.1. Taxonomy (NCBI): domain Eukaryota; kingdom Viridiplantae; phylum Streptophyta; class Magnoliopsida; order Poales; family Poaceae; genus Elymus; species Elymus sibiricus. The sequence continues at coordinate 313,042,661 of CM077675.1, forward strand.
TACTTCCAATTCTACGCAATTATCTTTATCTAACATGCTTGTTTCTCCTAACCTTATCAAAAATCTTGTATCTGTTCGTTATCTTACACGTGAAAATCCTGTCACCGTCGAATTTCACATGTTTGGCTTTTCTGTTAAGGATGCCCATTCCCGGATGGTGCTCCACCGATGTGATAGCCCCGACGAGCTCTACCCGGTCCACTCGCCTTCCTCCACCGCCGCCGCACCCATGGCGCTCTCCACCGGAGTGGACCTCTGGCATGCTCGCCTCGACCATCCCAACCCTGCCACCCTTCGTCATATTCTTCGGAGTTTTTCCTTCACGTGTAATAAGATCGACGATTACACTTGTGATGCTTGTCGCCTTGGCTAACATATTCGTCTTCCATTTAGCACTTCATCGCATGTCGCTTCATACCCGTTTGAGTTAATTCATAGTAATGTTTGGACTTCTCCAGTTGCAAGCAATACATGCTACCTATACTATCTTGTTATTCTTGATGATTTCTCGCACTATGTGTGGACCTTCCCGTTGCGGCGAAAGTCGGATGCTCTTCCCACACTCACCGCATTTTACTCCTATGTTTTCACGCAATTTGGCCGCCCGATTCATGCGTTGCAAACCGATAACGGGAAGGAGTTTGACAACCTTTCTATCCGCAACCTACTTACCACACATGGCACGATTTTTCGTCTCACTTGCCCGTACAGTTCGCAACAAAATGGCCGCGCCGAGCGCATCCTTCGCACTCTTAACGACTGCGTCCGCACCATTCTTTTTCACTCCAACATGCCCCCAAGTTTTTGGCCTGATGCGCTCGCCACCGCCACCCTTCTTCTGAACATCCGCCCCTGTCGCACTCGCGGGAACTTCACACCTCATCATCTTCTGTTTGGCACGCCACCGACTTATGATGAGCTGCGCATTTTCGGCTGTCTTTGCTACCCCAACATTACTTGCACCACCCCTCATAATCTTGCTCCTCGCTCTTTGGCATGCATCTTTCTCGGTTACCCACCAAACACCAAAGACTATCGCTGCTATGATGCTATCTCCCACTGCGTGATCACATCACGTCACGTTTACTTTGATGAGAAGGTTTTTCCCTTTTAGCAGCAGGTACCCTCAGCCGTTTCGTCGTCGCCGGCTTCAGGCGCCCCTTCGGCGAGCCTCTCTGGTGATGGCCGCTCGAGAGCATCTCTCAGGCCGCCTCCTGGGTTTGAGGCCCCACCTCGCGGCGCGGGTCGAGTCCCTCCCCACCCGGCTGCCTTGGTGGACACGCCTCTCCTCTAGTCGGCTACACCAATCTCGACGCCCACGGTGTCCCCTGCGCCCTCGACGCCACGCATGTCGCCGGCGCCCTCCACGGCATCGCACCCTGCCAGTGCGTCCTCCGTGCTTGGCGCGGCCTCTCCCGGTCCGGCCTCTCCCGGCGTTTCAGGGGCGACGGGTTCTTCATCACCATCACCCGCCGCCACGCCGGAACCGCCACCCGGGCCCCTGACTCGGTCTCAGGCGGACATCCACCGCCCCAACCTGCGGTATGCCAGCGATGAGTATCTTCTCACTGCTTCCACCTCAGAGCCGTCACCTCTCCCGTCATCAACTCGAGCCGCCCTCCGGGATCCTCATTGGCTCGCTGCGATGCAGGAAGAGTTCGACGCTCTCCAGCGGAATCATACCTGGCAGCTCGTTCCTCGGCCACCTCATGCCAACATCATCACTGGCAAATGGGTCTTCCATCATAAGACCCATCCGGATGGCACTCTTGAGCGCTACAAGGCTCGTTGGGTGGTCCGTGGATTTCGACAATGCGCGGGCGTGGACTTCACCGACACCTTTGCCCCGATTGTAAAACCGGGCACTACACGCATCGTGCTCCAGCTGGCCGTCTCTCATGCCAGGCCCGTGCATCAGTTGGACGTTTCCGACGCCTTTCTGCATGGCCACCTTGCCGAGCAGGTGTACTATCAGCAGCCTACTGGATTCGTCGACACCGTGCACCCCGACCACGTGTGCTTGCTCTCTTGTTCTCTTTACGGGTTGAAGCAGGCACCACGGGCATGGTACTAGCGTATCACCGCCTTCCTGTAGTCGCTTGGATTTTGGTCCACTCACTCTGATGCTTCACTCTTCGTTTATCATCAGGGAGCCGCCACTGCATACCTACTGCTCTACGTCGACGATATCATCCTGACAGCTTCCGCTTGAGGGAGTCCTGGTTTAAGGGGTCCTCGGGGTGCCGACCTATTTCTTATGGGTCGGACTATATGGGCCGCTTACTGAGCACTGGATTGATCGAAGACCCTGTCTCCAGGAAGGAAGCTTCGGGAATCGTGGCGTATCCTCCACGTTAGGAGTAGTGAATAGGCATGTTTATCCCTTCGACGTGTAACCGACCATGTGTAAACCCCAGGTACCCTCGGCGTTTATATAAGCCGGAGGGTTTTAGGTTGTAGGACAGAGACAACTCATCTAGGGTTTTAGCTATTCGATCTCGAGGTAGATCAACTCTGTAACCCTTATACCATCAATATAATCAAGCAGGACGTAGGGTATTACCTCCATAGGAGGGCCCGAACCTGGGTAAAGATCGTCTCCTTCGTCTCCTGTTACCATCGATTCTAGTCTCACAGCTTGGGACCCGCCGGTTTTGACACCGACATTGGTGCTTTCATTGAGAGTTCCGCTGTGATCGCCAGAGGAATTGATGATTCGACTTGTCATCAACGAAGAGGTCCGCAATACAGACACTTTCGTCCCCGGACAGATCTTCGCTTTCGGCAGCATTGTGCTGCATGCCGACCCGACCGGCCATCTAGGCCGTGTCGAAAGTTTCGCCCCTGATCAAGAGGTCAGATTCGGGAACCTAGAGTTCTCCGTAGATTCTTGGGGCGACCTGTCACTTACCGGGCTCGTGGTCTCGCCCGCCACGCCCGAAGACTCTGAGGCTTTAACCCCAGATCCATGTTTCGGTTCCGCCCACGGGATCTACCCCGGCGAGGACCCGACTCTCAGTCTGGACCCGGTCATAGTGCCAGACGTCCGGACACCTGTTCTTGCCGAACACTCCCCCCGCGCGGACGCATCGGAGGTTAACTCCGGAAGCTCCGAGCAGGCCGACCCGATTGAGCTCTCGATACTCAATGAGGCCCTAGATCGGATCTCGTCGATGAAGATTACCGACGACCCAACCCCGATATGTGCTCAGATCGGGCTCAAGGCGGGTCAGGACGAATTTTTCGTCCCACCCACCACCCACTTGGTAGCCATTGTCGAGGATTTAACTGACATGTTGGACTATGCCTCTGAGGAGGCAGAATACATGGATGAGGAGGATCGCGCCCTCACCCCCGTTAACACTGGGCGGTGGACTGCCACCTCCACATACGACGTCTACATGGTGGACACTCCGAAAAACGATGGTGACAAATCGGGTGAAGCGCCGTCAAGACGTCGGAAGCCGCATAAACGGTCAAAAGGAAAAAAAGGGAAGAAAAGCTATCGACGGCACCGGGGACGGAGATACCCCGGAAGACCTCGGCGATCCCGATATCCCCGAACACCCGTTAGAGGGCCAGGAGAGGCCGGAAGACCGGCGCCACCTCAACGATCTAAATGGTTCCGAGGACGACAATTACCTCCCCCCTGTCGAGGAGGAGGACATCCCGGAAGCCGATGACTTCGCCATACCCGATAATCTTGAAGATCGGGAACTGTTCAGGCAACAGCTTATAGCCACAGCCCGCAGCCTGAAAGCAAAAGAACGGAAGCTTAAAGCCGAACAAGACAACCTCAACGATCGATGGACGAGAGTCCTCTCAGCTGAGGAAGGATACGGTACCGGTCTATTGGACCAACCTAAGAGCTATCCACGCAGAAGGCTGCTGCCACAATTCGAGGACGAGCTCACTGATACGCCGTCTCCCAAACATACCCCATACGACTAGCCAGACCACCCTCCTCGAGGACGAGACAGGACGGCTGACGACACCGGCTATAGGCCGACGATACCCCGTAGACGGGGAAAAGAGCCACTAGAGCCCAATGACAGGTTCGACCTGCGACACAACCTGGACTACAGAGCAGGTCGTACGCGATCCATCTAGGGATCCAGAGGATACTCACCCGATAGACGGGAAGGGTACCGGCCTTGGCTCGACCACAACAATAAAGGTCGGGAACGAAACCGGGCTAGGACAGACGCCGATCACCTGCGCGACATAGCTCGGGTCAGAGGTGCTGCCCACCCACTGTGCTTCACAGACGAGGTGATGCAGCATCAGTTCCCGGAAGGGTTTAAACCCGTAAACATAGAACAATACGATGGGACAACCGACCCAACCGTATGGATCGAGGATTTCCTCCTCCACATCCACATGGCGCAAGGAGATGACCTCCACGCCATGTCAGGACCGGTTTTCCAGGATATTAATTTCCCAGTAAATGGCCCTTGTGCTCACCAGCCCCAGGATTACTGTTAGCTGATGAGACACAATCTTGATACAGAAATCCCAAGCAAAAATACAAAGTCTGAAGTACAAGACCATTGTGGTCTATGAGTACAACAACAGGTTTCTAGTGGTTGATGGCGGAAGCGGTTTGCGGTTCATCAGCGTCTATGGGACTCCATTTCCCACAGGAACAGCTAACCTGGATAACTCCTATCTTCGCGAGGCTGCTATCATCGTTGCCTAGGTTCCGGGCTGTCGTCGTTGCGCTCCTCTCCAAGCAAGAAATCTGGCCAAGACAATAGCCAGGGACAAGCCAGTGAGTACTTTGAATGTACTCGCAAACATTATGAACACAAGCATAATATAAAAGATGATAATCATGCACTGAAATATTCAATGATCACTTAGTTAGTCCTGAAATAAAATTCATGACGCACGCAAGCAGGTTATTCATATAAAACATGAATAAGCAATCAGAGAATAGAAATAAAATAAACCGATCGGGTGTCTGAAGCGACGCCTCGAAAGGATAATAATATAAGGCATGCCTCAGTCGGGCGTCTGAGCGACACCACATAAAGGGCTTATAAGGAAAATAAATAACAAGCATGCCACAGTCGGGCGTCTAAGCGACACCACATAAAGGGCTTATAAGGAAAATAAATAACAAGCATGCCACAGTTGGGCGTCTGAGCGACACCACATAAAGGGCTTATAAGGAAAATAAATAACAAGCATGCCACAGTCGGGCGTCTGAGCGACACCACATAAAGGGCTTATAAGGAAAATAAATATCAAGCATGCCACAGTCGGGCGTCAGAGCAACACCACATAAAGGGCTTATAAGGAAAAATAAATATCAAGCATGCCACAGTCGGGCGTCTGAGCGACACCACATAAAGGGCTTATAAGGCAAAATAAATAACAAGCATGCCACAGTCGGGCGTCTGAGCGACGCCACATAAAGGGCTTATAAGGAAAATAAATATCAAGCATGCCACAGTCTGGCGTCTGAGCGACGCCACATAAAGGGCTTATATAGGAATAATCACAATGAATATCCAGGAGGTAGAACCATCCCAGGGATACTCAATAATTCAAATCATATAAATGGTTAGTCCACAATAATAATAATCAAAATCCTCATTTGTCACACGTCATGATCAATGTTCCGCTTTAGCAGTTTTTCCTCCGAAGACCGACACTAAGACCGACACTTGACCCATCCCAGACTGTAGTCCTTAACCGCGGACATGGCTATTCAAATAGATATAAACTCTGCAGAGGGTGTACTCTTTACCCACAAGTAACGGATTCCTTTAGTCCACCGGGACTAATTCCGATTACAGTCTTTGAATTGAAAACACACCTGACCCGCACACACCAGCTTCACTTACCAGAGTCTGGAATCACCCACGACACCTGTTAAGCAAAACTCTAAGTGGGGAGGCTACAACCTCGACTAGCATGGGATCACAAAATTTATACCGCGCGCAAACTAGGGGAGCTACCCCTTCGGCTCCAACCGAACACCCATGCCCCCGGACCAAGTGACATGCCTACCAGGGGCCACTGGTATCTTTCACTATGGCCTCTCTGTACGGTGTGTGCTGAGAAAGGGGTTGACAACTTACTGGACCGTACCCTACTTGCGGCAGGGACAAGTGGTAGTACGGAACAAGTATGGGGGTTACTGGAACAAGACTCGATCTACGGTCGACTCAGGAGGTTTATGTGTTTCCTGCAAGATTAGCATAACAAATATATTTCACACCAACAGACAGAATCATCACTCATCATACCCCTTCATGCCTCACTGACCATTCTTGCTTCAACGAGATGTCAACACTAAGCTCGTGTCTACCCGAGACAGAGACTGCTCCGGATCCCTTCCGGTAGGCATGAGAGATATAAGAGGATGAACACTTTCACAAGTAGTTAAATTCCAACAGCAAAGAAATTCTATCATGCACTTAAGAGCGTGATCACAACATCACATAAAATAATGCACGCTTCGAATTAACTTGGTGTGGTGGTCACAACAAATAACCCACAACAAATGTTATACCAGGGTTCAGAATGCTTGCCTTCAAGTTGTGGAGAGGTAGAGTGCATCTTAAAACTTTCGAAAGTTTTCTCCTCTCTTTAATTCCTATTTTGAGAAATATTCAAATTAACACATAAATTGAAAACAGTACGGAAAGTTGTCTCGGAAAATTTTCAAATAAATATTAAAATAAACTAGATGAAATTTGAGAGAGGTAGGAAAAAGAATCAAATCAATTGGAGTTTTATTTTAAAAGATATAGCCAGTCAAAGTCTGGTCAAAACTCTGTTTTTAATAACATCAGAAAACAAAACGTTTTAGAACAGAATACGTTTTCGTAACAGGGAAACGTACTGAAGCAGAATACGTTTTCCCGAAACAGAAACCACATGCACTAAAATACGTCTGCGAGGGGGAGAGACGTACTTCAGGGTTTACGCCTTCACTTAAGTCAGCGCGGGCCAACGCTGGGTCACTGACAGTGGGTCCCTCGGGCCCACTGGTCAGGTTTGACCAGTCTTCTCTCCCTCCCTCTCCCTGGGACAGAGACGGACGCGTCTCTGGCGATCGCCGCCGGCGAACGGCGGCTTCTAACGGGGCTCCGATGGCGGGGATGGATCCGCCGCTTCAGGGCGGTCCTCCCAGAGGTCGACATGGCCGGAGGAGAGGGTTGGCTCGTCGGCGGCGAGCTCCGAGGCGGACGGCGGCTCGGAAGCAAATTGGGGCAGAGGCCTACGGTGGCTCCCCGTCTAGGCTGAGAGGTGGGGTGGCTCCGCGGGGTCGGGGGAAATTGGATGAGGGCGATGGGGAAGCTGGGGCGCTCTGGCGGCGGCTAATTTAGCCGAGGGGCGTCGGCGGCTGAAGTCACCGTGGTTGGGGAAGACGGTGGCGCCCGGCTAAATTGGAGCTAGGGGAGGCTTCTCTCTGCTTCTCCATGGTGTTGACGAGCTCACGGGGTCCTGGGGGGGGCTATATATAGCGCGGCAATGGATAAGAACGGCGGTGGCCGAGGATAAGATCGGCGAACCGCCTTGCTGTTGTTGGAGCGCGACGCGACGAGGCTGGGGATGGCGGCAGAAGCTAGCTGACGAGCGGGCACTGCTCCAGGGGCGAGCTGGCGAGCGGGAGTGGCTCGGGCGGCGCCGTCCATGGCAGTCCGTACTGGCGGCAGCAGTGGCGGCTTGCGGTCGATCTTGCAGGGAGCCAGGGCGGTCAGGGTGAAGCGGCGGGGTCAGCGGGGACTCCAGGCTAGCAGACAAGCGCTTGGATGAGACCGAGCTGTTCCCGGGGCGAGCTGGTCCGGTGCTGCTGGCGGCAATGGGCACGCCCTGGATGCGCTCTGGAAACGCGCGCCAGGTGCTTGGCAAAATGCCAAGATGTGCCAGGAGGCTCCTCTGCCCACGGGGCTCTACAAGGATGGATTGCTGGCCAAGGCAAAGCTAAAGGACAAGCTGATATAGCCAGATAAGATAACCTCCAATGCAAAGTTAGAATCATGACAAGACAGTTCATGCACTCCAACTGTTCGACAAAATGCTAGGGGCATCCAGAAGGCTTTGCTAGTGATCAAAATTTCCAGATCAGAGTCTCTTTAGATGGTAAAGAGGATGGCAAGGTTAGTTTGAGAAAAACAGAAACTAGTTAGTGCAAGTTTTGCAAAACTACAGTTCTGGACAGCAACTTCTGGCTAAGATTGCATGTGTCAAAAGTATCCCAACGGGTCCAAACTCCTGGACTTAAGGGTTTTATAGGGTGGACTATGAGCAGGAAAAATCTCAAGGGAAATAGAGAAAATTAAAATGGGGTTGTAGTACAAACTACCAAACTGGACCAGAATGAAGATGAGGATGGTTTGATCAAATATTCCAAAGAACCCAAATGGATTTTTGCATAAACCTGAGTTATATACCTCTACTGACATCCCCAAATTTTTATGGAATTTTTAAAGAAATATTTAAATAGGTTGTAGTGCAAACTTCAAACTGAACCAGATTTGAAAGCTTGAAGCGGAGCTCAAAATTTACAAATGGACAAGCTGGGTTTTTGCATAAAAGTGATCCAGGGACATCACATGACTTCTAAATTTTTTTGTGGAATTTATAGATGGAGTTATAAAATAGTTGTAGTGCAAATGAGGCTCTTAAAAGGGTTAAAATGCTACTAAATGCATTAAAACTTGGCAAATTTTATTTAAAAAAAATTTAATTCCACTGGTTTTAATAAGTGCAATAAAAATGATTAAATAAACATTCGAGCCACACAACATTATTCAAAAGTTTCAAAAAGGACAGAAGAATTTTTTGAAAATTCAGACAAATGGAGTGGCTCTGAGATCACAAGAAAATCCAGAAAGAATTGTTTTTAATTTCCTGGCAAAATTTTAATTAACAAAACATGGTTAAAATTTTGGGGTGTTGCAACACTACCCCCCTTAAGAAAAATCTCGTCCTCGAGATTTGCTAAGGACGGTTTCAAAAATAATACTTACATATAATTGAAATTAAACAATTTATTCATTGCACAAACTTAGGATACAACGCATAAGCTGCAACACATAAATAAACGCTAGGCTAACAAACATAGTAGTGGCGTCTATGGCGCAAATGTAAAATATGCTGGGTCCTGAGAAAATGTCTCCGGCACTGGGACACATTCTTCTTCTATCGGAGGAAGCGGATTGACAAGTCGAAGAATGCGCCATTCCTGGTCTGGCCTTAGGGGTCCGCCAATGGCGATCTGAGGATTTAAATAAGCGAGTCTCTGGAGATAACTCATTACTCACTGGGTCAAATGCTCTTGTGCGATGACGTACTGGGCAAGATTGGCCAGTACTGGGTCCCTCTCTATTCGTCCACCGGGAAAAGAGGCTACTTCTCCGGGTGCTGCACGACTCGGAAAGTAAATATACCCCCTTTCGCTGGCATAGGGTACTGCGAAGCGAAGACGAGCAATTGCTTCGTACGCAGCAGCTTCTATGGCCATTTGCGGAGTCGGCATAGATCTCCCCACGAAAGAGACTTCCGTGGGATCTTGGTTTGGGTTTGCGGGAGGGATGTGTACTACTGCCCAATATTTTGAGGCGACTGGGGTGATCCTTGCTTTGAGCAGCTCGTACTGGGGTGGATGGGTAGAACTCATGGTTCAGCAGGTGAAATCCCACAATATCTTAACAAAACTGCCTGGAGTCGCATCTGGAGTTCTCAGATGAATACTAGGGCTCGGCATGTCAAAAGTGGCTGCAAAGGCTGTGCACAAAGTGAGGGATGCCTGGTAAGGTCACAGAGGGCCTCTTATAAAGCAGTGGAGCTGGGTTACCGATCACGGTGTGGGGGCAAATTAGTTTTGTCGGATTTGCTCTATGGGGGTCGGGGTCAACGCCACAGATACACATATCTCACAAAGGTGACGTATTACTGTGTCGACGTCTGTTTTTTGGGTAGCTACGCCTGAGATATAATATTCAATCGAACGCCAATCGCACTAGCATGTGGATACAATTAAAATAATGGCATGCAAACAAACTGCACTTCGTTCATGGTGATTACAAGGTCACACTAGTACAAGGCGTAGAATATTAAGACTCGGTACTACTCGAGTAACTTAGTCTACCTCGTTAATATCTAAACGAGCGTGCCTTGTGGATGTCGAGGCTTCTCCATGGGCTTCTCTGTCAGGGTTTGCTGGCTGGGGTTGAGGATCTGCAGGGTCGGGGTAGCGATGATGGCCATCACGGGGGTTGGTGGTCACAATCCCGTTGGAGCGTGTCCCCACAATGCGACGGAGCTCCTCTGGGGATACAAAGGTGTTACGGTCGGTTGTAGGGGCAGACCTCAAGGTCTCAATCGGCTGTCCGAACAGTACGACTGGGTTGCCGGTGTCAGACGCATCTTCTCCTCTTGCCGGGGCTCGACGGGCAAGTTCTCCACGAGCTGCGAGCAGATCAAGAGTGACCTGATCGAACAATGCCTCTAGTGCGCCTACATAGCGCACCAGATGCAGCAAGGCAGGGTCTGTCTCGTGGTCTCCGTTGGCAACCTGGGGTGGCCTACTATACCCGTCACGACTGGGATAGTAGTAGAACGAGCGGCAGTTAACTCTTGGTGACAGGTGCCGGAGTTGAACTATAGCCTCTCGAGCGGCCAGCTGGATGGCTTGCGGCTCAAAGGAAGTTGTCCTTCCGGCGAACCTATAGGGGCGTTCTGGCGCCATACCCCTACCATAGATGTGCACCGTGGCCCAGAATTGACGGCTCACACCGCTCCTGAGCCCTTGGTACACCACATATTCTGGGGGCTCTTCTATCGCAAAGGCACGACGGGTGAGGTTTGCTAGCACGGTCACAAAACCTCCAAGGTTGGTTGCTGTGGTTTCATTGTGAACAATGGGACCAGGCGTCTTGGCTTGGTTCTGGGATAGAGGCTGTGCTGTGCTGGGTTGGGGCTAACGTTCCTTTTATAGAAAAAGAGAACGAAGTCTTCCGTCGCAAGCTTGCGAAAGGGACAATATAGGTGTCGGTCACGGGCGCGTGATCGACGGGCTAGGCTGATAGGTTGGGCACCGACTGCCAAAAGGTGTCGGGGTCACTGTGTGGCTATTGTACACAAGAAGCTTGGCTGTGGTTAGGTTAGGGCCTAATGGGTGGGTTAACCTAGGTTTTATCGACCCGGCTAAGATAGGATTAGCCAATGGTCAGCCTGGCTCTGATACCAAGGTTGTCAGGACCGGTTTTCCAGGATATTAATTTCCCAGTAAATGGCCCTTGTGCTCACCAGCCCCAGGATTACTGTTAGCTGATGAGACACAATCTTGATACAGAAATCCCAAGAAAAAATACAAAGTCTGAAGTACAAGACCATTGTGGTCTATGAGTACAACAACAGGTTTCTAGTGGTTGATGGCGGAAGCGGTTTGCGATTCATCGGCGTCTATGGGACTCCATTTCCCATAGGAACAGCTGACCTGGATAACTCCTATCTTCGCGAGGCTGCTATCATCGTTGCCTAGGTTCCGGGCTGTCGTCGTTGCGCTCCTCTCCAAGGAAGAAATCTGGCCAAGACAATAGCCGGGGACAAGCTAGTGAGTACTTTGAATGTACTCGCAAACATTATGAACACAAGCATAATATAAAAGATGATAATCATGCACTGAAATATTCAATGATCACTTAGTTAGTCCTGAAATAAAATTCATGACGCACGCAAGCAGGTTATTCATATAAAACATGAATAAGCAATCAGAGAATAGAAATAAAATAAACCGATCGGGTGTCTGAAGCGACGCCTCGAAAGGATAATAATATAAGGCATGCCTTAGTCGGGCGTCTGAGAGACACCACATAAAGGGCTTATAAGGAAAATAAATAACAAGCATGCCACAGTCGGGCGTCTAAGCGACACCACATAAAGGGCTTATAAGGAAAATAAATAACAAGCATGCCACAGTCGGGCGTCTGAGTGACACCACATAAAGGGCTTATAAGGAAAATAAATAACAAGCATGCCACAGTCGGGCGTCTGAGCGACACCACATAAAGGGCTTATAAGGAAAATAAATATCAAGCATGCCACAGTCGGGCGTCTGAGCGACACCACATAAAGGGCTTATAAGGAAAAATAAATATCAAGCATGCCACAGTCGGGCGTCTGAGCGACACCACATAAAGGGCTTATAAGGAAAAATAAATAACAAGCATGCCACAGTCGGGCGTCTGAGCGACGCCACATAAAGGGCTTATAAGGAAAATAAATATCAAGCATGCCACAGTCGGGCGTCTGAGCGATGCCACATAAAGGGCTTATATAGGAATAATCACAATGAATATCCAGGAGGTAGAACCATCCCAGGGATACTCAATAATTCAAATCATATAAATGGTTAGTCCACAATAATAATAATCAAAATCCTCATTTGTCACACGTCATGATCAATGTTCCGGTTTAGCAGTTTTTCCTCCGAAGACCGACACTTGACCCATCCCAGACTGTAGTCCTGAACCGCGGACACGGCTATTCGAATAGATATAAACTCTGCAGAGGGTGTAGTCTTTACCCACAAGTAACGGATTCCTTTAGTCCACCGGGACTAATTCCGATTACAGTCTTTGAATTGAAAACACACCTGACCCGCACACACCAGCTTCACTTACCGGAGTCTGGAATCACCCACGACACCTGTTAAGCAAAACTCTAAGTGGGGAGGCTACAACCTCGACTAGCATGGGATCACAAAATTTATACCGCGCGCAAACTAGGGGAGCTACCCCTTCGGCTCCAACCGAACACCCATGCCCCCGGACCAAGTGACATGCCTACCAGGGGCCACTGGTATCTTTCACTATGGCCTCTCTGTACGGTGTGTGCTGAGAAAGGGGTTGACAACTTACTGGACCGTACCCTACCTGCGGCAGGGACAAGTGGTAGTACGGAACAAGTATGGGGGTTACTGGAACAAGACTCGATCTACGGTCGACTCAGGAGGTTTATGTGTTTCCTGCATGATTAGCATAACAAATATATTTCACACCAACAGACAGAATCATCACTCATCATACCCCTTCATGCCTCACTGACCATTCTCGCTTCAACGAGATGTCAACAGTAAGCTCGTGTCTACCCAAGACAGAGACTGCTCCGGATCCCTTCCGGTAGGCATGAGAGACATAAGAGGATGAACACTTTCACAAGTAGTTAAATTCCAACAGCAAAGAAATTCTATCATGCACTTAAGAGCGTGATCACAACATCACATAAAATAATGCACGCTTCGAATTAACTTGGTGTTGTGGTCACAACAAATAACCCACAACAAATGTTATACCAGGGTTCAGAATGCTTGCCTTCAAGTTGTGGAGAGGTAGAGTGCATCTTAAAACTTTCGAAAGTTTTCTCCTCTCTTTAATTCCTATTTTGAGAAATATTCAAATTAACACATAAATTGAAAACAGTACGGAAAGTTGTCTCGGAAATTTTTCAAATAAATATGAAAATAAACTAGATGAAATTTGAGAGAGGTAGGAAAAAGAATCAAATCAATTGGAGTTTTCTTTTAAAAGATATAGCCAGTCAAAGTCTGGTCAAAACTCTGTTTTTAATAAAATCAGAAAACAAAATGTTTTAGAACAGAATACGTTTTCGTAACAGGGAAACGTACTGAAGCAGAATACGTTTTCCCGAAACAGAAACCACATACACTAAAAACCGTCTGCGAGGGGGAGAGACGAACTTCAGGGTTTACGCCTTCACTTAAGTCAGCGCGGGCCAACGCTGGGTCACTGACAGTGGGTCCCTCGGGCCCACTGGTCAGGTTTGACCAGTCTTCTCTCCCTCCCTCTCCCTGGGACAGAGACGGACGCGTCTCTGGCGATCGCCAACGGCGAACGGCGGCTTCTCACGGGGCTCCGATGGCGGGGATGGATCCGCCGCTTCAGGGCGGTCCTCCCAGAGGTCGACATGGCCGAAGGAGAGGGTTGGCTCGTCGGCGGCGAGCTCCGAGGCGGACGGCGGCTCGGAAGCAAATTGGGGCAGAGGCCTACGGTGGCTCCCCGTCTAGGCTGAGAGGTGGGGTGGCTCCGCGGGGTCGGGGGAAATTGGATGAGGGCGATGGGGAAGCTGGGGCGCTCTGGCTGCGGCTAATTTAGCCGAGGGACGTCGGCGGCCAAAGTCACCGTGGTTGGGGAAGACGGTGGCGCCCGGCTAAATTGGAGCTAGGGGAGGCTTCTCTCTGCTTCTCCATGGTGTTGACGAGCTCACGGGGTCCTGGGGGGGGGCTATATATAGCGCGGCAATGGATAAGAACGGCGGTGGCCGAGGATAAGATCGGCGAACCGCCTTGCTGTTGCTTGGAGCGTGACGCGACGAGGCTGGGGATGGCGGCAGAAGCTAGCTGACGAGCGGGCACTGCTCCAGGGGCGAGCTGGCGAGCGGGAGTGGTTCGGGCGGCGCCGTCCATGGCAGTCCGTACTAGCGGCAGCAGTGGCGGCTTGCGGTCGATCTTGCAGGGAGCCAGGGCGGTCAGGGCGAAGCGGCGGGGTCAGCGGGGACTGCGGGCTAGCAGACGAGCGCTTGGATGAGACCGAGCTGTTCCTGGGGCGAGCTGGTCTGGTGCTGCTGGCGGCAATCGGCACGCCCTGGATGCGCTCTGGACACGCGCGCCAGGTGCTTGGCAAAATGCCAAGATGTGCCAGGAGGCTCCTCTGCCCACGGGGCTCTACAAGGATGGATTGCTGGCCAAGGCAAAGCTAAAGGACAAGCTGATATAGCCAGATAAGATAACCTCCAATGCAAAGCTAGAATCATGACAAGACAGTTCATGCACTCCAACTGTTCGACAAAATGCTAGGGGCATCCAGAAGGCTTTGCTAGTGATCAAAATTTCCAGATCAGAGTCTCTTTGGATGGTAAAGAGGATGGCAAGGTTAGTTGGAGAAAAACAGAAACTAGTTAGTGCAAGTTTTGCAAAACTACAGTTCTGGACAGCAACTTCTGGCTAAGATTGCATGTGTCAAAAGTATCCCAATGGGTCCAAACTCCTAGACTTAAGGGTTTTATAGGGTGGACTATGAGCAGGAAAAATCTCAAGGGAAATAGAGAAAATTAAAATGGGGTTGCAGTACAAACTACCAAACTGGACCAGAATGAAGATGAGGATGGTTTGATCAAATATTCCAAAGAACCCAAATGGATTTTTGCATAAACTTGAGTTATATACCTCTACTGACATCCCCAAATTTTTATGGAATTTTTAAAGAAATATGTAAATAGGTTGTAGTGCAAACTTCAAACTGAACTAGATTTGAAAGCTTGAAGCGGAGCTCAAAATTTACAAATGGACAAGCTGGGTTTTTGCATAAAAGTGATCCAGGGACATCACATGACTTCTAAATTTTTTTGTGGAATTTATAGATGGAGTTATAAAATAGTTGTAGTGCAAATGAGGCTCTTAAAAGGGTTAAAATGCTACTAAATGCATTAAAACTTGGCAAATTTTATTTAAAAAATAATAATAATTCCACTGGTTTTAATAAGTGCAATAAAAATGATTAAATAAACATTCGTGCCACACAACATTATTCAAAATTTTTGAAAAAGGACAGAAGAATTTTTTGAAAATTCAGACAAAAGGAGTGGCTCTAAGATCACAAGAAAATCCAGAAAGAATTTTTTTTTAATTTCTTGGCAAAATTTTAATTAACAAAACATGGTTAAAATTTTGGGGTGTTACACGCCATCAAGTACCTACCCCTGAAGCTTAAGGGGCCAGCTCGGCACTGGTTAAATAGCCTCCCCGAAAACTCCATTGGGTGCTGGGAAGATCTAGAAGATGCATTCCGATCTAACTTCCAGGGCACTTATGTTCGGCCGCCGGACTCCTCCGACCTAAGCAACGTCGTCCAGAAGCCAGGAGAATCCACGCGGCTATTCTGGAATCGGTTCATGACCAAGAAAAACCAGATCGTTGACAGCCCAGATGCCGAAGCAATAGCCTCTTTCAGGCACAATATCCGGGATGAGTGGCTGGCCCGCCAGCTCGGCCAGGATAAACCCAGGACAATGTCCGCCCTTACATCACTCATGACTCGCCTTTGCGCAGGCGAGGATAACTGGCTAGCAAGACGTAGCCACAACCCCGAAGACACCGGAAACTCCGAAGTTCGGGAAGGAAACGGGAAACCAAAGCACAACAAGAATAAGGGCCGTCACAACAATAGTGATGCCGATGACACGGCCGTTAATGCCGGATTCCGCAATTCCCGACCCGGGCAGCGGAAGAAGCCTCCTAAAGGCAATCGCGACGGACCCACCCCGCTGGACAAGATCATGGAGAGGCCTTGCCAGATCCATGGCACACAAGAGAAGCCCGCCAACCACACCAACCGTAACTGTTGGGTATTCAAACAGGCCAGCAAACTCGCATCCGAGGATCAAGGCAAGAGCCCACGCAGTGAGGACGAGGATGAGCCCCGCGGTCCGATCGGTGGCGGACAAAAGAAATTCCCTCCAGAGGTAAAAACAGTAAATATGATATACGCCACTCATATACCCAAAAAGGAGAGGAAGCGCACTCTTCGAGAGGTCTACGCCGTAGAGCCTGTAGCCCCGAAGTATAACCCATGGTCGGCATACCCGATCACCTTCGATCGACGTGACTACCCGACCTGTATCCATCATGAAGGTTCGGCCGCCCTCGTCCTAGACCCCATCATAGACGGGTATCACCTCACTAAAGTCCTAATGGACGGAGGAACTAGCCTCAATCTGATTTACTCAGACACGGTGAAAAAGATGGGCATAGATCCGTCAAGGATCAAACCCACCAACACTACCTTTAAAGGAGTGATCCCAGGCGTCGAAGCCTGGGGCACGGGCTCTGTAAGCCTGGAAGTAGTGTTCGGCTCACCCGACAACTTTCGAAGCGAGGACTTGATCTTCGACATCGTACCTTTGCGCAGCGGCAATCACGCCCTGCTCGGCCGTACAGCGTTCGCTCGCTTTAATGCCGTCCCACACTACGCATACCTCAAGCTCAAAATGCCCGGCCCCAATGGGTCATTACTGTCAACGGCAACACAGAGCGCTCCCTCCGAACAGAGGAGCATGCGTTGGCCCTGGCGGCCGAATTCCATTACAATGATGATCGGCAAACGCCGACATCCGCCGTAAAGGCATGTAAGGCTGGGAAGCGAGCTCGGTTTCTACCTGAAGTACCAGAACCTTCCTGTCCCCATAAATAGGGACTCGCCCCCCATCGCACAGCCCTAGAACCAGCAAAGTACGTGCCGAGGAGGCACAACTTCGCGCTCAAAATTCCATGGGCAGCGGTGGGGAAAAACTATCAGAGGGTAAGTGTTCGGCTGGACCGAACTATCACCATCAAAACGTCTTTGGACACACTGCAGGTACCATAAAGTACCTGCTAAGGCGTAAAGCTCATTCACCCCTCGGCGACTTCTCAAGACTTTTCTCCAAAGTCCGCTCGTCGAACAACAAAACCCATAGCGGAATACAACTCCTTAGGGGACGCAGGAGCGGACAAACGACAGGGCACATCGAGGACGTCAGGTCACCCATGGAAGACCCCTGGTACAACCCCTCCTGTAAGGTTTATATTTCATTTTTAAAATACCTGTAAACAGTTGCATCGGCAATTTGAATAATAAGAGTTTTTGAGTAAAATACAGATATATCATACATGATCGCTTCGCTGTCTTTTTCGGACACACTCTCTATTTTCCTCCTCTTCTTGCGAACCTGTTTGGTATACTTTACGATGCAACCGGCTAATAGACCGGGGGCTCGAACTTAAAAAAATTGCCCTAAGCACAACTGATTTTGCGTTCGGCGTCTTGAAATTCCGCTTTATATGCATTGGTTCCGAACTATGTCTTGGGTCAATAGTTGGGTTGCCCGCCTCCTGTGCTTGCCCCTTTACGTTCCGCTCGTTCGGATAAAAGGGCAAAGGGAGAACCACTGCGATTGTGCTTCCGGCTAGCCTGGTCAACCACCTCAGCGGAGAAAGCCGAAAACTGACTGTCATAGTATGCGAGAACCGGTCTGTGAATCCGAGCTTTAATAAACCTCGTTAGAGGTTATTCCGTGTCATACGATGGGTTTGGTATTCGTACAAACCATGTGATATCGGCTTTGGCCGTGGTTCATCCGAACATCACAACCCCTAGGGGCTAGTCATCAGCCCCACGCACTCCCTTCTCGCGCCCCTACGGCTAAGTGAAAGCAATAAAGCATTATGGTCTGATTGCCTTGTCCGCCCCACACTACCGCCTTCGGGTACCGATAGCTCGGCTAAGGGTCATAGTGCGTTGGCAGAGACACCCCGCATAGTATCTACATGGGGGCTGAAGCCGACGACTCGCAACTTTCAGTTTCAACGGCCACACAGGAGTTATAAAGGATGCAAAACACTAAAGACATGATAAACCATGCATCTTAAATATAAACGCGTTAAAAGGTCTTCAGACATATTACAACGCATTTACTCATAAATGTTTTCTCTCGAACATTGAGCCTCTATTGCCCGAGCACCCTCCATAACTATGGAGAAGTATCGCTCATGGCACCTCTGCTCCTTTCCAGGGGGCGGCGGAGCAGTGGCTATCTTCGTCAGATCAAGACCCGGCCAGTGCACCTTGGCCCTTGCGAAGGTCATCCGAGCTCCCTCGATACAGGAGGACCGCCTTAGTGCGTCGATCCGAGGCGAGGTGTCTCTCAGCTTCTGATCTAAGCCGAAGTAGCTGCTCGGCAATGGCTCGTCGGGCCATAGCCGGATGCATAGATCCTTCATGGCCGGCTCCGCCATCCGGTGTAGCACCATCAGCTGCATCAGCTGCTCAACGAGGAGAGGAGAGCGCTCGGTGGCTTCAAATGCGCCCAAAACAGCCGAGCTTCATCTCCCTCCCCCCGCGAAGCATAGAACTGGTTCGCGTCCGCTGTGCTCTTCTGGAGGTCCGAGCAGGCGCCTGAGGAACGCCACACTTGGGTAAGCAATGCAAACTTGCTACCCCCGAAGACACACTGCAGTAAATACGGCTTACCATCCGTGATAGCCTTGACCTGGCTGACTTGCTCTTCAAAGAACCGCCTATCCACCCGCTTCTTCTTAAGATCGGATTTCAAAGTGGATAGTTCGGCGGCCTCCTCCTTGCCTTTCTGCTCGAGGTCCACACACTTTTGGCCGGCGTCTTTGAGCTCCTACTGGATTTCCTCCACCCGAGCCTCATGTTTGGCGCTGGTGGCTTTTAAATCGGAGAGCTCGGTAGCCGCTCGTTCGGCTACCGCCTTCTCACTCGCGACCTCCTGTTTCGCCTCCTGAAGCTCGGCCTTGAGCTTCTCAATTTCCTTCGCTGAGGCTGCATAAGCATCAAACATATGAATACTACGTTGACAGTACGGTGATGAAGAATTCGGATATTATAATCTGGCTTACCTTGCACCTCGTCGAATCTCTTATTCAGAGCGTCGAGTTCATCTTCGGAGCTTTTGATCTTCCAATTTAGCTCGTCTAGCTCGGCGGCACTCACAGCCGCCGCCGATGACGAAGCCTACACATAACAAACCACTATCAGGTTACATGGATTCAAACCTCCGAATTATCATAAACACGATCACATGTTCGGTCCTCTTAAGGGCTATTGGAACATTCCGAACAAGTATTGTCTTATGCATTGCCTGGTTAATGGTCTATGATTGACCCCCAGGTAAGTTTTTCCAAACTCACCTAGGGCTCGGGGGCTACTATATATATAACGATAGCACAAAAAATAGTAAATTAATAAAACATTACGTGGCTTACCTTGAAGCCCGTCAGGAGACCCTTGAAGGCCTCCTTCAGTCCGCTATCAACGGACTGAATGCTTTGTAAAACCGCACCCATAAGGGTGCAGTGCTCCTCGGAGATGGAGGCGCTTGACAGAGCCTCCCCCATAGCCGGCCACCCATTAGTCGGTGGCGCCGGTGGAGATCGGTTGACCAGAACTCCAACCGGGGATTCAACCGGTGCCTCCGTAGGCATGGTGCGCTCCGGAGATGACCTAGGAAGGGACTAGATATCCCCTCATCCGGTCTCCTCAGTATCCGAGAGGGGCTTTTCCCCCCGGTCTTCGGCGGCCGAGGCGTTAGCCTCGACCATGACGTCGTCGCCTCCACCGCTGGTGTCCGGCTCCAAAGGAGCCTGTTGGGATGACACCTCCGCGGCATCCTTCGCGGTGCCCGGAGGAGAGGGGTGCGACGTGGTCCTGCTCTCCGCTAGCTCGGCGGGCGGGGTCTCCCCGTCCGAGACTTGATCGGTGGGGAGAACACGTGGAGGGCTGCAAGTCAATAGGCGCTCACATGTTAATAACATTTAAAACTTAGCGCTGATAGCTCAGTAAGTCTTCGGATCTTTACCTTCAAGCTAGGGGCTTGATCCTGAGGTTCCTTCGTGGAACCCTCTCGAAGTCCTCGGAATCGGTATCCGAGTCCGAACTGTCATCGGACAGAGTTAACTGTGTCCGACGCGCTTTCTTCGTGGCGGGAGGAGGTATATCCTCTGTGGCGTCCGATGACGCCGCCCTCTTTCTTGCGAGGGGGGAATCACCTTCCCCCTCATCCTCGTGCTCCTCCTCTTGATTCAAGGAGGCATGAGTTTCCTCGGACACAGCCTCCGGCTGGGCCCTAATGCACAGGCCTTCTCGGCCTGGTTTCTTCTTCTTCTCCTTCTTCTCTGGTGCCTTGTAAGGAGCCACGACGAGCATCTCCGACAGCAGCTGGGACCTAGGGTCTTCGGGCTGTGGAGCCGGGCATTTGATGCCCGTGGCCTTGCTCAACCATTCCTACGGAGGTGATCGGAAAGTGCTTAGATTTTCTTCAAGAAAACGAAGCCGATCCTGCGAAACTATGTTATACCTGGGAAGGGGGTTTATCTGCGCGCAGGCCCCGGTCCTCCTTCTTGGCTGGCCAGTTCTCCTGCGCCTTGAACAGCGCCTTCCACAGCTTCTCCTGAGTGGTGCGGAAGAACTGACGAATCGTAGGCTCCTTGTCAACCCGATAAGTCCACATAGGAGAGTCCCGGTGCTGGCAGGGGAGGATGCACCGCCGGAGCATAATCTGGAGCATGTTGGTCAGCTTGATTTTGTCCTTGATCATGGAGGCGATGCACCTCTGCAGGTCGTCCACCTCTGTATCCGACCCCCAGTTGAGGCCCTTTCGGACCCATGAGGTCAATCTGGTCGGGGGACCGGATCTGAATTCGGCAGGAACAGTTCCACCCTCCTCCCTTGTCTCGGTGATGTAAAACCACTCTTTTTGCCAAGTCCTGATGGTGTCGATGAAGGTGCCGGATGGCCATCCTACGCGGGGAAGCTTGCTGATGACCGCCCCGCCACAGTCTGCGTGTTCCCCTGCGACACACTTCGGCTTGATGTTGAATATCTTGAGCCATAGTCCAAAGTGTGGTTCGACCCGCAAGAAGGCCTCGCAGACGATGATGAAGGCCGATATGTGCATGAAGGAGTTCGGCGGGAGGTTGTGGAAGTCAAGTCCGTAGAAGAACATGAGGCCCCTAACGAAGGGGTGGAGCGGGAAGCTCAGTCCTCGGATGAAATGAGGAATGCAAACCACCCTCTCGCCTGGTTTGGGGGTGGGGATCACCTGGCCCTCCTCCGGGGCGTGATGGAAGATGTTGGCAGGGAGGTAGCCGGCGTCCTTGAGATCCCGGATATCCTGGTCTGTGACCGTGGAAGCCTCCCACTTGCCATTGGAGCCTGAGCCGGCCATGGCTGAGCTCGGAGGGGGAAGGGTGGAAAACCTAGATCTGAGCTCTGGAGGCTCAGGAGATTGGGGAAGCGGGGATGCGAATGGGAAGCGCGATTAAGCCTTAGGGTTTTCTTTCCCTTTTATTGGGCTTGTCGCCGGTTGGCCTCCCTCCACGACGTCGTGAATCCCTTCGCTTCCCAAGACGTGCGTGCCGTTATACGCACATGATTTAGCATATCCCGTGTGAAACGGAGCACAATCTGTGCATTGATGGATCGTGCTGGTGAAAACGGCCTCGAACCGCGAATCGAGTCTTTTCGACTGGTTCAGTGGTGATGGTGGGCCGTGCCTTTCGTCAGAAAGGTTGTCAGGGAACACTGTTTACTCTTTGACGCTTGGCCTTTAGGGCCGAATTATTCATGGTGTTCGGACGATCCATTATCGGGAAAATTACACGTCGTCAGAGGCCGAACTAAACTCGGCCGATCATTATTTGGAGAAAAGAACTCGCCTCGCAAGCCGAAGACTCTGATCATATGAAGCAGCTGGAGCTAGGACCCTTGGCGTTGGAGGCTAGTTCGGGGGCTACTGAGGGAGTCCTGGTTTAAGGGGGCCTCGGGGGGGCGACCTATTTCTTATGGGCCGTACTATATGGGCCGCTTACTGAGCACTGGATTGATCGAAGACCCTGTCTCTAGGAAGGAAGCTTCGGGAATCGTGGCGTATCCTCCACGTTTGGAGTAGTGAATAGGCATGTTTATCCCTTCGACGTGTAACCGACCATGTGTAAACCCTAGGTACCCTCGGCATCTATATAAGCCGGAGGGTTTTAGGTTGTAGGACAGAGACAACTCATCTAGGGTTTTAGTTATTCGATCTCGAGGTAGATCAACCCTGTAACCCTTATACCATCAATATAATCAAGCAGGACATAGGGTATTACCTCCATAGGAGGGCCCGAACCTGGGTAAACATCGTCTCCTTCGTCTCCTGTTACCATCGATTCTAGTATCATAGCTCGGGACCCCCTACCCGAGATCCGCCGGTTTTGACACCGACACCGCTCCTAAGCTCCTTCAGCGGCTCACCGCTCGGCTTCATGCTGAGTTTGCCCTCAAGGACTTGGGGCCCGTGCACTACTTCCTCGGCATTGAGGTGGTCCGCCGGTCCGATGGGTTCTTCCTTCATCAGCAGAGGTATGCTCATGAGCTCCTTGAGCGCGCCGGGATGCTTAACTGCAGGCCTGCTGCTACGCCTGTCGACACGAAGGCCAAGGTCTCCGCACTCGAGGGATCTCCTGTGTCTGATGCTGCATTTTATCGCTCTATTGTGGGTGCCTTACAGTACCTAACATTGACGCGACTGGATCTGCAGTACGCTGTTCAACAGGTGTGCCTTCACATGCACTCTCCACGCGACTCTCATTGGGGCATGGTCAAGAGTATCGTTCGCTACATACGCGGCACTGCGTCCTTGGGTCTCACACTGACGGCCTCCGCCTCCACCGACCTCATCGCCTACTCCGATGCAGACTGGGCTGGCTGCCCCGACACGCGTCACTCCACCTCCGGCTACTGCGTCTACCTCGGGACTTCGCTGATATCTTGGTCCTCCAAGCGATAGCAAACGGTCTCCCGGTCGAGTGCCGAGGCTGAGTATCGGGCAGTGGCCAATGCCATTGCCGAATGCTCCTGGCTTCGTCAGCTGCTCCAAGAGTTGCTCTGTGAGGTTCACAAGGCCACGCTTGTCTACTGTGACAATGTCTCTGTCGTCTACCTCTCCGTCAACCCTGTTCATCACCGCCGCACGAAGCATATTGAGCTCCATATCCACTTTGTTCGCGAGCTGGTGGCTCTTGGGCACATTCGAGTTCTTCACGTTCCGACGGCGCAGCAGTTTGCTGATGTGATGACTAAGGGCTTACCTACTTCTGTTTTCAAGGAGTTCGGGTCCAGTCTCTGCGTCTCCGACCACGCTTCGACTGCGGGGGGGTGTTGAACATATGGTTTTGCATGTATATTGTATATCCTGGCCCAACTCCTATTCCTTGTGTAGTAGAGGTTGAGGCCCACATTGTACATCATATATACGTGCTTATGCACCCGATCAATACATCATGAGTTGCATTGCCAAACCTATCTCTCTACAGTGGGAACCTCTCCAGATCTCAGCACTGCTCCATCCTCCTTCTTGCTCCCTCGGCCCCAAAGGCTTCTCGATGGCTCCCGCCGGCAAGTCAAAACCTGAAGCCTAGAGCTCGGCTTCTGCTCCCATCTCGCCGGCGCTCTCAGAGTCTACCATAGCCAAGGACGGGGACCTCGCCCCGGTGCTCCCGTTGACGGCGGGCGACACCAATGAGCGGGGGCAGACCTTGATATGGTGCGGCTCCGTGGAGAGGCATCGCCTGGCCATGTCGGCCTATCCCTTCTTCCTCCACAGCGTCTTCTCCAGGCTCGTCCCGCCCTTCTCCGCGTTCTTCGCCGCCGTCCTTGAGCACTACGGGATCCAGGCCCTCCATCTTCAACCCAACTCCATCCTGCTTCTGTCCGTGTTCGCCTTCTACTGCGAGGCTTTCGTGGGTGTGAAGCCTTCGGTGGCCCTGTTCCGCCATTTCTTCAGCTTGCGGCTTCATGACGGCGCCCAGCGGTCGGCATGCGTCTCCCTCGTCGCGGTCCAGAGCGGGAACATGCTCTTCAAGGACGGGAAGAAGGTGGAGAACTTCAGGAACCGCTGGGTCTTCTTGGATCTCAAGAGTAGCAACCCTCGCCTGGAGCTCCCAAAGGGGCTGCCAAAGAAGATCCTGGCGTGGAGCTCCGTGAAACTCTTCGACCCCCGGGCCAAGCCCGTTTTGGAGCGGGTCCTTCGAGACATCAGCGCCAGGAAGTTGACTGGAGGAATGATAGTAAAGGAGTTCCTGCTGCAACGCCTGGCGCCCCTCCAGTACCACTCGAGGCCCATGTGGGACTACCAAGGTGGTGGCGACGACATGAGGCTCCGTTCTGCGCTCCTGACCCCCGAGGAGTTGAACAGGGTTATGGCGACCCTGCTCAAAGGCGACCCCGGGGACCTTCCTGAGGCCTACGCCCCGCTGTACTGCTGCAACGACAAGGCTGACCTGGTCGCCGCGATGCCCAGCTTCGACGAGCTGGGGCTCTCTCCGGCCAAGAGCCCCGATGCCCCTATGGCGGTGTCCTCCGACGACACCGCAGATGAAGAGGACTCGGAGGAGACGGCGGATGACGACCTGGAGGAAGTGTCTCCTCCGTTGCAGAGTGCACTTCTCCGCAGCTTCGATGGCGACGACGCCGGCGAGCCCCCTGCTGCAAGTCCTCCGCAACTTACCAGGATCCTCAGGGGGCCGGGTCCCACACCTCAAGTCGCACGATCCGCCTGCCGAGTGACCCCGAGGAAGCACGAGGCTGGGCCTCCTCCGGAGCCACCAGCTCGTGCCGGCAAGGTGGCCAAAGTGCCCGCCTCACCCATGCCCGAGCCGTAGCTTGTGGGCGAGGTGGCCGCGTCCAGGGCTGGCATGACCTTACCGGCCGTGGCCCCTACGAGCGGTTCCACCGCTTCTTCCCACGGAGGCGCCTCCCCGGAGAAGGACGGGGGCACCCCCGCACTCGCCGAGGTGGAAAGAAGGAGGAAGTGGGTCGACGTCGAGGAGTAAGTAACTTCGCTTGGTTTCTGGCCGTCTACCAGTAACTTCGCTTGGTGAAAACGGCCTCGAACCGCGAATCGAGTCTTTTCGACTGGTTCAGTGGTCATGGTGGGCCATGACCTTTCGTCAGAAAGGTTCTCAGGGAACACTGTTTACTCTTTGATGCTTGGCCTTTAGGGCCGAATTATTCATGGTGTTCGGACGATCCATTATCGGGAAAACTACACATCGTCAGAGGCCGAACTAAACTCGGCCGATCATTATTTGGAGAAAGGAACTCGCCTCGCAAGCCGAAGACTCTGATCATATGAAGCGGCTGGAGCTAGGACCCTTGGCGTTGGAGGCTAGTTCGGAGGCTACTGAGGGAGTCCTGGTTTAAGGGGGCCTCGGGGGGCCGACCTATTTCTTATGGGCCGGACTATATGGGCCGCTTACTGAGCACTGGATTGATCGAAGACCCTGTCTCCAGGAAGGAAGCTTCGGGAATCGTGGCGTATCCTCCACGTTTGGAGTAGTGAATAGGCATGTTTATCCCTTCGACGTGTAACGGACCATGTGTAAACCCTAGGTACCCTCGGCATCTATATAAGCCGGAGGGTTTTAGGTTGTAGGACAGAGACAACTCATCTAGGGTTTTAGTTATTCAATCTCGAGGTAGATCAACTCTGTAACCCTTATACCATCAATATAATCAAGCAGGACATAGGGTATTACCTCCATAGGAGGGCCCGAACCTGGGTAAACATCGTCTCCTTCGTCTCCTGTTACCATCGATTCTAGTCTCATAGCTCGGGACCCCCTACCCGAGATCCGCCCGTTTTGACACCGACACCGCTCCTAAGCTCCTTCAGCGGCTCACCGCTCGGCTTCATGTTGAGTTTGCCCTCAAGGACTTGGGGCCCGTGCATTACTTCCTCGGCATTGAGGTGGTCCGCCGGTCCGATGGGTTCTTCCTTCATCAGCAGAGGTATGCTCATGAGCTCCTTGAGCGCACCGGGATGCTTAACTGTAGGCCTGCTGCTACGCCTGTCGACACGAAGGCCAAGGTCTCCGCACTCGAGGGATCTCCTGTGTCCGATGCTGCATTTTATCGCTCTATTGTGGGTGCCTTACAGTACCTAACATTGACGCCGCTGGATCTGCAGTACGCCATTCAGCAGGTGTGCCTTCACATGCACTCTCCGCGCGACTCTCATTGGGGCATGGTCAAGCGTATCGTTCGCTACATACGCGGCACTGCGTCCTTGGGTCTCACACTGACGGCCTCCGCCTCCACCGACCTCATCGCCTACTCCGATGCAGACTGGGCTGGCTGCCCCGACACGCGTCGCTCCACCTCCGGCTACTGCGTCTACCTCGGGACTTTGCTGATATCTTGGTCCTCCAAGCGATAGCAAACGGTCTCCCGCTCGAGTGCCGAGGCTGAGTATCGGGCAGTGGCCAACGCCATTGCCGAATGCTCCTGGCTTCGTCAGCTGCTCCAAGAGTTGCTCTGTGAGGTTCACAAGGCCATGCTTGTCTACTGCGACAATGTCTCTGCCGTCTACCTCTCCGCCAACCCTGTTCATCACCGCCGCACGAAGCATATTGAGCTCGATATCCACTTTGTTCGCGAGCTGGTGGCTCTTGGGCACATTCGAGTTCTTCACGTTCCGACGGCGCAGCAGTTTGCTGATGTGATGACTAAGCGCTTACCTACTTCTATTTTCAAGGAGTTCGGGTCCAGTCTCTGCGTCTCCGACCACGCTTCGACTGCGGGGGGGTGTTGAACATATGGTTTTGCATGTATATTGTATATCCTGGCCCACCTCCTATTCCTTGTGTAGTAGAGGTTGAGGCCCACATTGTACATCATATATACGTGCTTATGCACCCGATCAATACATCATGAGTTGCATTGCCAAACCTATCTCTCTACAGTGGGAACCTCTCCAGATCTCAGCACTGCTCCGTCCTCCTTCTTGCTCCCTCGGCCCCAAAGGCTTCTCGATGGCTCCCGCCGGCAAGTCAAAACCTGAAGCCTAGAGCTCGGCTTCTGCTCCCATCTCGCCGGCGCTCTCAGAGTCTACCATAGCCAAGGACGGGGACCTCGCCCCGGTGCTCCCGTTGACGGCGGGCGACACCAATGAGCGGGGGCAGACCTTGATATGGTGCGGCTCCGTGGAGAGGCATCGCCTGGCCATGTCGGCCTATCCCTTCTTCCTCCACAGCGTCTTCTCCAGGCTCGTCCCGCCCTTCTCCGTGTTCTTCGCCGCCGTCCTTGAGCACTACGGGATCCAGGCCCTCCATCTTCAACCCAACTCCATCCTGCTTCTGTCCGTGTTCACCTTCTACTGCGAGGCTTTCATGGGTGTGAAGCCTTCGGTGGCCCTGTTCCGCCATTTCTTCAGCTTGCGGCTTCATGACGGCGCCCAGCGGTCGGCATGCGTCTCCTTCGTCGCGGTCCAGAGCGGGAACATGCTCTTCAAGGACGGGAAGGAGGTGGAGAACTTCAGGAACCGCTGGGTCTTCTTGGATCTCAAGAGCAGCAACCCTCGCCTGGAGCTCCCAAAGGGGCTGCCAAAGAAGATCCAGCTGTGGAGCTCCGTGAAGCTCTCCGACCCCCGGGCCAAGCCCGTTTTGGAGCGGGTCCTTCGAGACATCAGCGCCAGGAAGTTGACTGGGGGAATGATAGTAAAGGAGTTCCTGCTGCAACGCCTGGCGCCCCTCCAGTACCACTCGAGCCCCATGTGGGACTACTAAGGTGGTGGCAACGACATGAGGCTCCGTTCTGCGCTCCTGACCCCCGAGGAGTTGAACAGGGTTATGGCGACCCTGCTCAACGGCGACCCCGGGGACCTTCCTGAGGCCTACGCCCCGCTGTACTGCCGCAACGACAAGGCTGACCTGGTCGCCGCGATGCCCAGCTTCGACGAGCTGGGGCTCTCTCCGGCCAAGAGCCCCGATGCCCCTATGGCGGTGTCCTCCGACGACACCGCAGATGAAGAGGACTCGGAGGAGACGGCGGATGACGACCTGGAGGAAGTGTCTCCTCCGTTGCAGAGTGCACTTCTCCGCAGCTTCGATGGCGACGACGCCGGCGAGCCCCCTGCTGCAAGTCCTCCGCAACTTACCAGGATCCTCAGGGGGCCGGGTCCCACACCTCAGGTCGCACGATCCGCCTGCCGAGTGACCCCGAGGAAGCGCGAGGCTGGGCCTCCTCCGGAGCCACCAGCTCGTGCCGGCAAGGTGGCCAAAGTGCCCGCCTCACCCATGCCCGAGCCGTAGCTTGTGGGCGAGGTGGCCGCGTCCAGGGCTGGCATGACCTTACCGGCCGTGGGCCCTTCGAGCGGTTCCACCGCTTCTTCCCAAGGAGGCGCCTCCCCGGAGAAGGACGGGGGCACCCCCGCACTCGCCGAGGTGGAAAGGAGGAGGTGGGTCGACGTCGAGGAGTAAGTAACTTCGCTTGGTTTCTGGCCGTCTACCAGTAACTTCGCTTGGTGAAAACGGCCTCGAACCGCGAATCGAGTCTTTTCGACTGGTTCAGTGGTCATGGTGGGCCGTGACCTTTCATCAGAAAGGTTCTCAGGGAACACTGTTTACTCTTTGATGCTTGGCCTTTAGGGCCGAATTATTCATGGTGTTCGGACGATCCATTATCGGGAAAACTACACGTCGTCAGAGGCCGAACTAAACTCGGCCGATCATTATTTGGAGAAAGGAACTTGCCTCGCAAGCCGAAGACTCTGATCATATGAAGCAGCTGGAGCTAGGACCCTTGGCGTTGGAGGCTAGTTCAGAGGCTACTGAGGGAGTCCTGGTTTAAGGGGGCCACGGGGGGCCGACCTATTTCTTATGGGCCGGACTATATGGGCCGCTTACTAAGCACTGGATTGATCGAAGACCCTGTCTCCAGGAAGGAAGCTTCGGGAATCGTGGCGTATCCTCCACGTTTGGAGTAGTGAATAGGCATGTTTATCCCTTCGACGTGTAACGGACCATGTGTAAACCCTAGGTACCCTCGGCATCTATATAAGCCGGAGGGTTTTAGGTTGTAGGACAGAGACAACTCATCTAGGGTTTTAGTTATACGATCTCGAGGTAGATCAACTCTGTAACCCTTATACCATCAATATAATCAAGCAGGACATAGGGTATTACCTCCATAGGAGGGCCCAAACCTGGGTAAACATCGTCTCCTTCGTCTCCTGTTACCATCGATTCTAGTCTCATAGCTCGGGACCCCCTACCCGAGATCCGCCGGTTTTGACACCGACACCGCTCCTAAGCTCCTTCAGCGGCTCACCGCTCGGCTTCATGCTGAGTTTGCCCTCAAGGACTTGGGGCCCGTGCATTACTTCCTCGGCATTGAGGTGGTCCGCCGGTCCGATGGGTTCTTCCTTCATCAGCAGAGGTATGCTCATGAGCTCCTTGAGCGCGCCGGGATGCTTAACTGTAGGCCTGCTGCTACGCCTGTCGACACGAAGGCCAAGGTCTCCCCACTCGAGGGATCTCCTGTGTCCGATGCTGCATTTTATTGCTCTATTGTGGGTGCCTTACAGTACCTAACATTGACGCGGCTGGATCTGCAGTACGCCGTTCAGCAGGTGTGCCTTCACATGCACTCTCCGCGCGACTCTCATTGGGGCATGGTCAAGCGTATCGTTCGCTACATACGCGGCACTGCGTCCTTGGGTCTCACACTGACGGCCTCCGCCTCCACCGACCTCATCGCCTACTCCGATGCAGACTGGGCTGGCTGCCCCGACACGCGTCGCTCCACCTCCGGCTACTGCGTCTACCTCGGGACTTCGCTGATATCTTGGTCCTCCAAGCGATAGCAAACGGTCTCCCGCTCGAGTGCCGAGGCTGAGTATCGGGCAGTGGCCAACGCCATTGCCGAATGCTCCTGGCTTCGTCAGCTGCTCCAAGAGTTGCTCTGTGAGGTTCACAAGGCCATGCTTGTCTACTGCGACAATGTCTCTGCCGTCTACCTCTCTGCCAACCCTGTTCATCACCGCCGCACGAAGCATATTGAGCTCGATATCCACTTTGTTCGCGAGCTGGTGGCTCTTGGGCACATTCGAGTTCTTCACGTTCCGACGGCGCAGCAGTTTGCTGATGTGATGACTAAGGGCTTACCTACTTCTATTTTCAAGGAGTTCGGGTCCAGTCTCTGCGTCTCCGACCACGCTTCAACTGCGGGGGGGTGTTGAACATATGGTTTTGCATGTATATTGTATATCCTGGCCCACCTCCTATTCCTTGTGTAGTAGAGGTTGAGGCCCACATTGTACATCATATATACGTGCTTATGCACCCGATCAATACATCATGAGTTGCATTGCCAAACCTATCTCTCTACAGTGGGAACCTCTCCAGATCTCAGCACTGCTCCGTCCTCCTTCTTGCTCCCTCGGCCCCAAAGGCTTCTCGATGGCTCCCGCCGGCAAGTCAAAACCTGAAGCCTAGAGCTCGACTTCTGCTCCCATCTCGCCGGCGCTCTCAGAGTCTACCATAGCCAAGGACGGGGACCTCGCCCCGGTGCACCCGTTGACGGCGGGCGACACCAATGAGCGGGGGCAGACCTTGATATGGTGCGGCTCCGTGGAGAGGCATCGCCTGGCCAAGTCGGCCTATCCCTTCTTCCTCCACAGTGTCTTCTCCAGGCTCGTCCCGCCCTTCTCCGCGTTCTTCGCCGCCGTCCTTTAGCACTACGGGATCCAGGCCCTCCATCTTCAACCCAACTCCATCCTGCTTCTGTCCGTGTTCGCCTTCTACTGCGAGGCTTTCGTGGGTTTGAAGCCTTCGGTGGCCCTGTTCCACCATTTCTTCAGCTTGCGGCTTCATGACGGCGCCCAGCGGTCGGCATGCGTCTCCTTCGTCGCGGTCCAGAGCGGAACATGCTCTTCAAGGACGGGAAGGAGGTGGAGAACTTCAGGAACCGCTGGGTCTTCTTGGATCTCAAGAGCAGCAACCCTCGCCTGGAGCTCCCAAAGGGGCTGCCAAAGAAGATCCAGGCGTGGAGCTCCGTGAAGCTCTCCGACCCCCGGGCCAAGCCCGTTTTGGAGCGGGTCCTTCGAGACATCAGCGCCAGGAAGTTGACTGGGGGAATGATAGTAAAGGAGTTCCTGCTGCAACGCCTGGCGCCCCTCCAGTACCACTCGAGGCCCATGTGGGACTACCAAGGTGGTGGCAACGACATGAGGCTCCGTTCTGCGCTCCTGACCCCCGAGGAGTTGAACAGGGTTATGGCGACCCTGCTCAACGGCGACCCCGGGGACCTTCCTGAGGCCTACGCCCCGCTGTACTGCCGCAACGACAAGGCTGACCTGGTCGCCGCGATGCCCAGCTTCGACGAGCTGGGGCTCTCTCCGGCCAAGAGCCCCGATGCCCCTATGGCGGTGTCCTCCTCCGACACCGCAGATGAAGAGGACTCAGAGGAGACGGCGGATGACGACCTGGAGGAAGTGTCTCCTCCGTTGCAGAGTGCATTTCTCCGCAGCTTCGATGGCGACGACGCCGGCGAGCCCCCTGCTGCCAGTCCTCCGCGACTTACTAGGATCCTCAGGGGGCCGGGTCCCACACCTCAGGTCGCACGATCCGCCTGCCGAGTGACCCCGAGGAAGCGCGAGGCTGGGCCTCCTCCGGAGCCACCAGCTCGTGCCGGCAATGTGGCCAAAGTGCCCGCCTCACCCATGCCCGAGCCGCAGCTTGTGGGCGAGGTGGCCGCGTCCAGGGCTGGCATGACCTTACCGGCCGTGGCCCCTTCGAGCGGTTCCACCGCTACTTCCCACGGAGGCGCCTCCCCGGAGAAGGACGGGGGCACCCCCGCACTCGCCGAGGTGGAAAGAAGGAGGAAGTGGGTCGACGTGGAGGAGTAAGTAACTTCGCTTGGTTTCTGGCCATCTACCAGTAACTTCGCTTGGTGAAAACGGCCTCGAACCACGAATCGAGTCTTTTCGACTGGTTCAGTGGTCATGGTGGGCCGTGACCTTTCGTCAGAAAGGTTGTCAGGGAACATTGTTTACTCTTTGACGCTTGGCCTTTAGGGCCGAATTATTCATGGTGTTCGGACGATCCACTATTGGGAAAACTACACGTCGTCAGAGGCCGAACTAAACTCGGCCGATCATTATTTGGAGAAAGGAACTCGCCTCGCAAGCCGAAGACTCTGATCATATGAAGCAGCTGGAGCTAGGACCCTTGGCGTTGGAGGCTAGTTCGGGGGCTACTGAGGGAGTCCTGGTTTAAGGGGGCCTCGGGGGGCCGACCTATTTCTTATGGGCCGGACAATATGGGCCGCTTACTGAGCACTGGATTGATCGAAGACCCTGTCTCCAGGAAGGAAGCTTCGGGAATCGTGGCGTATCCTCCACGTTTGGAGTAGTGAATAGGCATGTTTATCCTTCGACGTGTAACCGACCATGTGTAAACCCTAGGTACCCTCGGCATCTATATAAGCCGGAGGGTTTTAGGTTGTAGGACAGAGACAACTCATCTAGGGTTTTAGTTATTCGATCTCGAGGTAGATCAACTCTGTAACCCTTATACCATCAATATAATCAAGCAGGACATAGGGTATTACCTCCATAGGAGGGCCCGAACCTGGGTAAACATCGTCTCCTTCGTCTCCTGTTACCATCGATTCTAGTCTCATAGCTCGGGACCCCCTACCCGAGATCCGCCGGTTTTGACACCGACACCGCTCCTAAGGTCCTTCAGCGGCTCACCGCTCGGCTTCATGCTGAGTTTGCCCTCAAGGACTTGGGGCCCGTGCATTACTTCCTCGGCATTGAGGTGGTCCGCCGGTCCGATGGGTTCTTCCTTCATCAGCAGAGGTATGCTCATGAGCTCCTTGAGCGCGCCGGGATGCTTAACTGCAGGCCTGCTGCTACGCCTGTCGACACGAAGGCCAAGGTCTCCGCACTCGAGGGATCTCCTGTGTCCGATGCTGCATTTTATCGCTCTATTGTGGGTGCCTTACAGTACCTAACATTGACGCGACTGGATCCGCAGTACGCCGTTCAGCAGGTGTGCCTTCACATGCACTCTCCGCGCGACTCTCATTGGGGCATGGTCAAGCATATCGTTCGCTACATACGTGGCACTGCGTCCTTGGGTCTCACACTGACGGCCTCCGCCTCCACCGACCTCATCGCCTACTCCGATGCAGACTGGGCTGGCTGCCCCGACACGCGTCGCTCCACCTCCGACTACTGCGTCTACCTCGGGACTTCGCTGATATCTTGGTCCTCCAAGCGATAGCAAACGGTCTCCCGCTCGAGTGCCGAGGCTGAGTATCGGGCAGTGGCCAACGCCATTGCCGAATGCTCCAGGCTTCGTCAGCTGCTCCAAGAGTTGCTCTGTAAGGTTCACAAGGCCACGCTAGTCTACTGCGACAATGTCTCTGCCGTCTACCTCTCGGCCAACCCTGTTCATCACCGCCGCACGAAGCATATTGAGCTCGATATCCACTTTGTTCGCGAGCTGGTGGCTCTTGGGCACATTCGAGTTCTTCACGTTCCGACGGCGCAGCAGTTTGCTGATGTGATGACTAAGGGCTTACCTACTTCTGTTTTCGAGGAGTTCGGGTCCAGTCTCTGCGTCTCCGACCACGCTTCGACTGCGGGGGGGTGTTGAACATATGGTTTTGCATGTATATTGTATATCCTGGCCCACCTCCTATTCCTTGTGTAGTAGAGGTTGAGGCCCACATTGTACATCATATATACGTGCTTATGCACCTGATCAATACATCATGAGTTGCATTGCCAAACCTATCTCTCTACAGTGGGAACCTCTCCAGATCTCAGCACTGCTCCGTCCTCCTTCTTGCTCCCTCGGCCCCAAAGGCTTCTCGATGGCTCCCGCCGGCAACTCAAAACCTGAAGCCTAGAGCTCGGCTTCTGCTCCCATCTCGCCGGCGCTCTCAGAGTCTACCATAGCCAAGGACGGGGACCTCGCCCCGGTGGTCCCGTTGACGGCGGGCGACACCAATGAGCGGGGGCAGACCTTGATATGGTGCGGCTCCGTGGAGAGGCATCGCCTGGCCAAGTCGGCCTATCCCTTCTTCCTCCACAGCGTCTTCTCCAGGCTCGTCCCGCCCTTCTCCGCGTTCTTCGCTGCCGTCCTTGAGCACTACGGGATCCAGGCCCTCCATCTTCAACCCAACTCCATCCTGCTTCTGTCTGTGTTCGCCTTCTACTGCGAGGCTTTTGTGGGTGTGAAGCCTTCGGTGGCCCTGTTCCGCCATTTCTTCAGCTTGCGGCTTCATGACGGCGCCCAGCGGTCGGCATGCGTCTCCTTCGTCGCGGTCCAGAGCGGGAACATGCTCTTCAAGGACGGGAAGAAGGTGGAGAACTTCAGGAACCGCTGGGTCTTCTTGGATCTCAAGAGCAGCAACCCTCGCCTGGAGCTCCCAAAGGGGCTGCCAAAGAAGATCCTTGCGTGGAGCTCCGTGAAGCTCTCCGACCCCCGGGCCAAGCCCGTTTTGGAGCGGGTCCTTCGAGACATCAGCGCCAGGAAGTTGACTGGGGGAATGATAGTAAAGGAGTTCCTGCTGCAATGCCTGGCGCCCCTCCAGTACCACTCGAGGCCCATGTGGAACTACCAAGGTGGTGGCGACGACATGAGGCTCCGTTCTGCGCTCCTGACCCCCAAGGAGTTGAACAGGGTTATGGCGACCCTGCTCAACGGCGACCCCGGGGACCTTCCTGAGGCCTACGCCCCGCTGTACTGCCGCAATGACAAGGCTGACCTGGTCGCCGCGATGCCCAGCTTCGACGAGCTGGAGCTCTCTCTGGCCAAGAGCCCCGATGCCCCTATGGCGGTGTCCTCCGATGACACCGCAGATGAAGAGGACTCGGAGGAGACGGCGGATGACGACCTGGAGGAAGTGTCTCCTCCATTGCAGAGTGCAGTTCTCCGCAGCTTCGATGATGGCGACGCCGGCGAGCCCCCTGCTGCAAGTCCTCCGCGACTTACCAGGATCCTCAGGGGGCCGGGTCCCACACCTCAGGTCGCACGATCCGCCTGCCGAGTGACCCCGAGGAAGCGCGAGGCTGGGCCTCCTCCGGAGCCCCCACCTCGTACCGGCAAGGTGGCCAAAGTGCCCGCCTCACCCATGCCCGAGCCGCAGCTTGTGGGCGAGGTGGCCGCGTCCAGGGCTGGCATGACCTTACCGGCCGTGGCCCCTTCGAGCGGTTCCACCGCTTCTTCCCACGGAGGCGCCTCCCCGGAGAAGGACGGGGGCACCCCCGCGCTCGCCGAGGTGGAAAGAAGGAGGAAGTGGGTCGACGTCGAGGAGTAAGTAACTTCGCTTGGTTTCTGGCCGTCTACCAGTGGTTTATATGCTAATGATCCCTCCTTCAGTTCTGGAATCCAGTAATTTGCCATCAGCTAGTCCTTTGCCGTCTACTGGCAGATGGCAAATATGCTCTTTGCCGTCCGCTACCGTAAAGCAGACGGCAAATAGCTAACTGATGGCAAAGTTACTGTTTGCCATCTGCCTGTCCTTTGCCGTCTGCCAGCGGACGGCATAGATCCTACAGGCAGACGGCAAAGAGGCAAGATGGGTCCCACTGGACCTTGGGCCTGGCTAGGTCCAACGGATGGTCTCTATGCCGTCCTCCTGGCCTTTGCCGTCAGCCCTGGGGCTCTTAGCCGTCCGCTAGCGGACGGCAAAGGGGCTGTGCCTATAACGGCCGTTCCCCCCCCCGCTCCACTACCCCCACACTCTCCCTCGCCCCTCTCTCTCTCCACCCACACACACCGCGCGGATCCACCACCACCACAACTCCCTGCGCCACCCCTCGCCCGCCCCCGGCGCCGCCCCCTCCCCCGCCTCCGGCGCCGGCCATCCTCCCAGCCGCCCCATCCCCTCGCCGGAACTCCTCGCCGCGGCCACCCCTCGCCGCGGCCACCCCTCCTCCGCCCCCGGTGCCGCCCCCTCCCCAGCGGCTAGCCCTCCCCCGCCTCCGGCGCCGCTCCCTCCCCAGCGGCCACCCCTCCCCCACCCCCGGCTCCGCCCCCTCCCCAGCCGCCCCCTCCCCTCGCTGGCTCCCGGCGCTGTCCCCCTCCTCCCGCCGCGCCGGCCGCCCACGCCGCCCCCGCCGTCCCCAACTCCGGTGAGTGCCCGCCCCACCGCCCCACCCCTCACCTTTATTTATTTTTCTGTAGATAATAACTTATTTTTTCTGTTTTTTTCTTTTAAATTAGATAGTTAATTTAGATTGTTAGTTTATTTTCTATTTTTACTATTAAATTAGATAGTTAGTTTATTTTCTGTTTTTTTCTGTTCAATTAGATAGTTAGTTAAAAAACTTAGATAGAAAAGAAAAAAAACTTAGATATAAAACAAAAAACTTAGAAGAAAAGAAGAGAAGAAAAAAGCCAGAAGAAAAAAGAAGAAGCAGAAGAAGAAGAAGAAGAAGAAGAAGAAGAAGAAGAAAGAGGAGAGGAGGAGAAGGAGAAGAGGAAAAATGAAAAGAAAAAGAAAAAGAAAAAGAAGAAGAAGATAAGGAGAAGAAGAAGAAAGAGGAGAGGAGGAGAAGAAGACAACCCGACACCCCGACCCCTGACCCCCGACACCTCTTCGGCCTCCTGTTGACCGAAAAGGTCCTCCTCGGCCTTCCAGAGGCCACGGGGTCATAGTTCTGTAAATTATGAGTTAGGTCATATATATATTCCGATTCTAGCTGTTATGAAAAACATCATATTTGTGTTGATCGGGTGGATTTCAATGTGCAGTTGTTTCGTCGCTGCGAGAGTCTGGTGTTCGACGACCTCCCCGTGCGTTTGACGAGCTCCCCTGTGTTCGTGGGTGAGCACAAATGACATCTCCTCCCCCTCTTAATTTGCTCTGTTCCAGTCTTCATGCCGATGAAACTTGCTAGCTATAGGTGTCTTCAATCATCAGTATGCGTGACCAGTATGCGTCTCCCGTTCGAAAGGGCGGCTTCTATAAATATGCATGTCTTTGCATATTTATAACCGCCATCCTTTCGAATTGTCCAACGTTATCCATGGACAGCCCGAGTATGTGTAGATTGGGTTCGTTTTCCCTTATGCTCAGCTCCGGATCCGATGCGGAATTTCATCAGTGACCACCTGTTGTTCTCCGGGTACACATCCTCTCTGCTTATTGCCGAGATGTGTATCAGGAGAATAGTGGGGAGGTGCTGCCAAAATTCTGCGTCGGATCCGAAGCAGAGCATGGGAAAACGAACCCAATCTACACATACTTGGGTGGGATTAGGACCTATCTTTACCTATTAGCGTGTAGGTTGCATGGACGTAATAAAACTGACAAACTTGATTAACTGATGAATATAGATGATGAATTATATATATATATATATATATATATATTTGTTGTGTGTTTAGTAGGTAGGCAAGATGAGTGATCGAGCGTGGATTTACACCGGTCACCCTAGTCAGAAAGACATGACCATTGAATAGTTAACAAAAACCAAAGGGTTTCTGAGCGCCGCATTTGCAAATGGGTAGGAAATAACCTGGTGCCCCTGTGTCCGGTGCGACAACCATAAAAAGTGGACACGGGATGAAATGGGTAAACACTTGCAGAAGTGGGGTTTAACGCCTGATTATACGGTGTGGAGATTTCATGGTGAGTCTGCCCAACGTGCCAGAGGTGAGGTGATTCATCGTTGCACCGACGAGCATGATACCGAGATCGAAGACATGGTGCAAGACCTTGATGATGCTCGGGATTCGGACGATGAGATGGAGGAATCTGCAAAGGCCTTCAATGAAATGTTGGACTCTTCAAAACGTCCTCTCCACGAGCACACTGAGCTTTGTCAGCTGGATGCCATCGCGCAAGTAATGGCTCTAAAGGCTCAGTTCAACCTGGGCAGAGAATGCTACGACGCGATGATGATGATATTTGGACGCTTTCTACCCAAAGGACATGTATTGCCTGCAAACCTGTACCAGTCGGACAAAATCCTACGTGCGCTTAAGATGCCCTATGAGAAGATAGATGCCTGTGAGAATGGATGTGCCTTATTTAGGCTTGAGTATGCGGGCTTGAACTATTGTCCCATTTGCATGTCTTTCAGCTATGTTGTGGTAGACAACGGTATGGGTGAGAAGAGTCAGACCAAAATCCCAGTTAATGTTCTTCGGTATATGCCAATCATACCAAGACTTCAACGTCTTTTCATGGTCGAAGAGACGGCCAGACAGATGACGTGGCACAAATTGGGCAAAAGAACCGAACTAGATGTAGATGGGAATCCGATGTTGGGACACACTTCAGACGCTTTTGTGTGGAAGCACTTTGATGCATTACATAAGGATAAAGCGGCAGATCCAAGGCATCCTCGAGTCGCCATCAGCACGGATGGGTTCAATGTGTTTGGTATGACGGCAAACCAATACAGTTGTTGGCATGTATTTGTCATTCCACTCAATCTCCCCCCCGGAGAGATTATGAAAAGAAAGGACATTTTCTTGACGTTGATAATTCCAGGGCCCAACTATCCGGGGAAGAATAGGAATGTGTACATGCATCTGCTTAAGGATGAATTGCAAGAAGCTTGGGATAATGGGATCAAGACATATGACGCCGCTACAAAACAAAACTTCAAAATGCATGTGTGGTACATGTACTCGACGCATGACTTGCCGGCGTATGCACTATTCGTTGACTGGTGTGTGCATGGAAGGTTCCCGTGCCCCACATGCAAGGCAGCTCTTCAGTTCCGTTTGCTGCAGGCTGGTCGCAAGTATTCTTGCTTCGAGTTGCATAGACAGTTCCTGGATCCTCGCCATAAGTTCAGAAAAGACAAGAAGAATTTCATCAAAGGTAGAGTTGTTAAAATCTCTGCACCACCTTCATTGACAGGCCAATAGACCATGGATCAGTTAAACGCTCTCGAGCCTGATCCAGCACGTCCATGGTATTTCAAAGGATATAATTCGGAACACGCCAGGACTCACAAGATATGCTTGTGGGTTCTGCCTTACTTTAAAGACCTCCTTTGCCCACACAACATCGACGTGACGCACACTGAAAAGAATATCGCCGATGCCCTTTTTGGTACATTGTTCGGCATAGAGGGGAAGTCAAAGGATAATCCTAAGGCTAGAGTCGATCAGGAGGCTCTATGTGATAGACCGTTACAAAACATGCGACAACCGAAAGGAAAGAAGAACTGGAGGAAGCTAAAGGCATGGTTCAATCTTGGAAGGCCAGCTATGAGGGAAATGATCTTGTGGGTGAAAATGCAGTTGATGTTCCCCGATGGGTATGCAGCTAATCTAAAGAGGGGAGCGAGTCTTGACAAATTGAAAATATTTGGTCTCAAGAGTCATGATTGGCACATATGGCTTGAGCGGGTAATGCCGGTGATGTTGCGTGGCTTTATCCCTGAGGATGAATGGCTAGTACTGGTAGAGCTGAGCTATTTCTTCCGCGCTCTTTGTGCGAAAGAACTATCGCCTGACGTGCTAGATGAACTGGAAGAGTTGGTGCCGGAGTTGATCTGCAAGTTAGAAAAGATCTTTCCACCGGGCTTCTTTAATTCAATGCAGCATTTGATTTTGCATCTCCCGACCGAGGCAAGATTGGGGAGGGGGCATGCAAAATCGTTGGTGCTTTGCAACTGAGAGGATGCAGAAGACGCTTCGAGCAAAATGTAAAAATAAACGTAGAATTGAAGCATCGATGGCCGAGGCATTCATTACTGAGGAGGCGGCAAACTTCGTGACAGCACACTACGAAGCCAAGAATCATCATTTGCATAATCCGAAGCCTCGGTACAATGATGGCGACCGTGAAAAAGGTCGATCCAACCTCAGCCTATTCCAAGGGAAGCTCGCACCAGCCGGTGCTTTGAAAGCTATAACGTTGGATGTCGAAGAATGGCGGACCATTTCGTTGTATATCTTCAACAACCTAACAGAAGTGCGGCCGTACATCGAGTAAGTTCTCGGTACATTGTTTCGCAACTTCTAATTCCTTTGAACTGCTCTTATTCCCGGATATGTGATACAGTCGATACGTCGCCAAATTCTCGGATGGAGCGGTGATCCAAAAGGATTCCATCGAAGAGTATGAGCTTCTGGCAAAGCATGGAGGCGGATATCCCGGTTTCATCTCTTGGTTCAAACAAACGGTAATTTCCATTAGACCTTTTCATTTGTTCGTCTAGTTTGCGGCTAATGCAACAATCCTTTCGTATTAAACTTGTAGGCTAATTCAGAGTCTATGGACGCCGAATTGAGACAAGTCGCTAATGGTTTTGACTATAAGGTCCGTTCATTTGACAAATATGACATCAACGGGTATCGCTTTCATACTTTTGGCAAAGAGCTATCTATGGTCGACTGAAAGTCTACAAATTGTTGTGTCTCTGCTATCAGCGAAGGAGGTGTCGAGTATTATGGAAGAGTTGAAGCAATATATGAACTTATGTTCTTTGGTGAAAACACACCGAACGTCGTAGTCTTCAAATGTTATTGGTTCCAGCCGAAGGAGACTAGAAGGACTCATGAACATATAGGGCTAGTCGAAATCAAACAAAGCACCCATTTAGATGTTCCCGATGTCAATATTACGGCTCAACAGGCGACCCAAGTTTTCTATCTACCGTGGGCCTGCCAAACTGATCCAAATCCGAATGGTTGGGATGTCATTTATGATGTGCCGCCACATTTTAGACCACCTCCCGTCAATGAAGATGATTATGAACCTCACATTAACCCATACACATATGAAGGACAATTCTTCCAAGAAACACGTCTTTCCAAAAAAACGTTTCAAGAACTGCTCTACTTCACCGCAGAACATTGAAGTAGACAGCGACAGTGAATCCGACTTCACCCCCGAGCCTGAACAAGAAGAGACGGAAGAAGAAGAGGTTGCTGCTGCGGATGACCTCTCAATGCTTGACCGATTACATAAAGGAGGCCTTCCACATGTTGCTCCCGATAGTGATGATGATGCATTTATTGATGATAGTGATGATGATGATGCATTTATTGATCCTGGAGCATATGTAGACGATGACGATTATTATTAGTTAATGTCAGGTATACATGATGATGATACACTCAAATTATATATATACATATTATTATTCATATCAGTATTAAAAAAAATTATGTTGTACTAATTCCGTTTACTCTTTGTCATGGCAGGTGTTGAAAGATGGTGGGCGCGGGTCGAGAGTGATCCGAGGCTCCTTCGTCGGCGCGTGTCGGGAGGAGTACTTCCATTCCACCCCAAACTCTCTGGAGAGCGTTGTACGACAGTATTGGGACACCTAAGGGCGCTTCTTCGTTGGTGAAGTTGCCCACCGGGAGAGGAGGTCGGGGGAAGAAGAGAGCTCCTAAAGGTACACGTGGTGGCCGCGGGAGAGGTACGAAGGCTGCTACGCCTTCGTCGCCGCCACCCCGAGCTGATTCACCCGAGCACAGGACTGCTACGGTGGACCCGTCTGAAGTGGAGGCTACAAGGACTCCTATCCACGAGCCTCGGGTCGACTATCCTTCTGTCCCAGACGCTTCGACCTGCGAGACTCCTGTGCCAGACGCTTCGTCCTACGAGACTCCACACGCTTCCACCGGATGGGATACCTGCCCGGATCTGCATCAGCCGGAGCCGAGTGGCCATGCTGATGGTGGCGGGGATCAGCTTTCTGATAGCAGGGACGAGGTGGTTGAGGGGGCCACCGTCTACCAGCGTCGGTGTACACGGCTCCCGCCCGTGCCGGCGACCCGCGAGCAGAGGTGGCCGATTAAGCCTGAGTCGCTGAAGTAAGTGCATTTACTCTTTTTAAACCTTTTTCCTTCATGTTTCTTCACATATCTAATGCATTGGCTTTGTCATACTGCAGGGGTTGGATTCACGCCAAGGATGTCCGCAGGCCCAACTCCATCCTTGGTGTGCTTTTACGGCATAACTTCCCGGGGTTTGTCACGTTGCCCGGCGAGGGTCAGCTTCCAGAGTTAGGATTGAAATGGGAGCACTACTTGGCTGCCCCGGCCCCGCTGGAGGAGATGATTGACGGTGTGTTGTGCCACACGAGGGCCGACATGGTGATAAGAAAGTTCTGGGTAATTTCTCCTTTACACAATTAAAAATCAATAATAGCTATTTATTGTACTAATCAGTGTTGTCTCGTTTGATTGCAGACCTTCTACAGGTATGAGGAGGGATACGAGGAGGCCGCGGCAAAGCTTATCGATTACGAGTGCAGGCGCCTACTACAGAACTTACGGCAGGAGGCTCGGGTACAGGTTATTCAAGA